>OY728140.1:606034234-607234234 GCA_963277665.1 Viscum album
AACCAGGACAACCCCCCTGGACAACCTACACCCATCCCCCACCTGGACAGCCCACCCCCACCACTTCGATAACCAACAACTCCCTTACCCCACCCATACAACCCACCACTACCCCTGGACATCCCACCCCATTGGATAGCCCACACCCCCTCCTCACATAGACAACCCACTTTATCCCCCTGTATATCTCACACCCCTCCTTGGACAACCCACACACCTGCATCCCCGCTACCCCTTGTAGCCCCCCTACCCCGTGGACAACCCCACACTCCCCCTCCCCACCTAGAAAACCCTCCACTCGGACCCCCTATAACCCCTATTAGTGTTATTTTATTAAAAACTATTTTATTAATTTTGAAAGACAAACCATCATTCATTATACATTTCATTCAAAACTACCCATTCAATTTATCAAAACATGGCAAATTAAATTTATAAGGCTTTATGGGTCACTTAGAAAATGCCATTGGGGAATGGGAAAATCACCTACATGGTTCATTAAAATTTAAAAATTGGCCCAATCCCTTAGGATGTGGGGTGGTGTCCCGGGGGGTATCCCAGTGGGTGGGGTGGGGGGGGTGTCCAAGGGGGTGGAAGGTGTCCAGGGGGTGGGTGTGTCGAGGTGGTGGGAGTGTCTAGGGGTGGTGTCTATGTGGGTGGGGGAGGGGGTTTCCATGGGGGGTGGGGGGTGTCCAGGAGGTTGGGGTGTCCAAGGGGGTAGGGGTGTCCAGGGGTCGGGGGGGGGGGGGGGGGGGGGGCTATCCAAGGGTGGTGGGGGGAGGGTTGTCCAATGGGGGGTGCCCAGTGGGGTGGGGGAGGGGTGTACATGGGGGTGAAAGGTGTCCATGGGGGTGGGGTGTCCGAGGGGGGTGTGTGTGTTGTCCAAGGGGTGGGGGTGTCTATGGGTGGGTGGGGGATGTTCAAGGGGTGGGGTGTGAAGGGGGTAGGGAGTGGTCCAATGGGGGGGGGGGGTTCCATGGGGGTTGGGGAGGTGGGTGTTTAGGGGAGGCAATATCCATATAATACCTTGAAAATTACCTATTCCCAATCCAACCTATATCACAATTCCAATCCATCACCCAACCAACATCCAATTCATCCTCAATATCACTACCCTTCCCATTACTCCTTGAAAAAAAAAACTATAAATACAATTCCAAATCCAATTTTCGTGTAAACTAAATTCTATAGAAAATACCATATCAACCCACTAAAAATGGTAAACCACCTACACCACTACCCATAATGTCCCCAATCCCATCACAAGGACCATCATTAAATCCATTAACAACCTCAAGACTATATGAATAATCATAACCTTTACCATATTTGAGTGGGGATACTTATCACTAGCACCCATTACATCATATGGTTCACAAACTCTACACAGAAGGAGTTACTATGAAAACTTAGAAAAACTGATTCACAAAATCATGGCATTGAAGTGTAGAAAAACATAGAAAACAAATCACAGTGGTCGGTATACCATGCCACATACGGCACAGTTTAGGACAAATCAAAATAAAAAAGAAAAAAATTTATGTGGAACATTAAAAATAAGGTAAAACATACTTATTTAAACAATATAAGAAACATTATTTATTGAATATGTATCAATCAGGTCAAAGGAGTTCTGTAACCTAGGGTAAAGAGAGAGCTTTAGGATAAATTCAAATTAGTGTTGCAATCGCATGAACATGGGACTTCGAGATGTAGTGTATTTGGGGTGAAACATTCCCAACATTTTTTAAAAACCATTGGGAAATATATTATTTAAAAATGGTTTCAAAACCCCATTGCTATATACTGAGAAAATGAAATATTTCCCAACGGTTCACTCAAACCATTGTGAATGATGGATTCTAAAACATGTTTTCTAATAGTTTGTTCAAACTGTTGTTACGGTTGATCCAAAAATAGTATTCCAACAGTTTGAAAAAACCATTAGAATTAAACTATTGAGAAAGCCTCAATTTTCACAAGTGATTTTATAATTTTTTATATATAATTATCATTTTTTAAAAATGGTTCCTTTTGAAGTTTACCAAATGTGTGAAAAGAATGATTTTAAAAATAAAACAACATCAGCAGAATTTCACACCCCCATGACCACTCAATTTATTGGAGAATCCTTTATTATTTTAAAATTTTATTTTCAAAGAAAATGTTTTAATTAATTATTGACCAATTATATATATTTTTTTTAAAAATTATCTTTAAATTGAAAAGGGTATTTTCCTCATGAAATATTCTAGTAACATCTTTATAGTATTTTAATTAATTTTGACATCCATTGTAAAATTTTATATTGAGGATATGCTCTAATGATACCATACAATATATTTCTCTGTATGGATTATGATTAGCTTAAATGTGGAAATTATCAATATTTTGTTTATTAGTTCTTTTAATATTAATAGTTATTTATTTTTATGAAATATTAATTTAGTTTTATATTTTATTAATATGAGGAGTGAATTAGAATTATTATGCGACATATCAGGCATGATATAGCCCTATGATTCATTGGAATGTCTAATTATAAAAAATATATTGGATTTTGGATGAGGCCTTACTCATTTATTTTCAGATGCGTTGGAAAAACCCATAGAGATGTTTTCAGATACCTTGGTCAAATCCTTAAAGGGATGTTTCAGATGTCCAACATTATCCATTCCCTTATTATAAAATCATTTATTGATTTTAATGAGATTATTATATTATTAAGATATCCATTGATGAGTTTCTAGTTTGTGTGATTATTTATATGTAATTATTTTGACTATTAGTAATTATTTCCATATTATTCATTCGTTATTATCTTCTATTGCAAACATTCCCTTACTAAGCATTTGAGGTCACCATTTTTTTCTCTTTTCCCCAAGATATATATAAGGGCGGTTTAAATATAATTGAGGAGACATAATTCTTTTTTCTCTAGATATAAAATTTCAATGTAATATTGGAATCGTGTTTAAATCTAGTTCTTCAGTACTTTCAAGCTATTTGGTCTTTTGAGATGCTATTACATGTATCTAGTGAAAGTTGAACAATGTAACCACATAATCTATGATAGTAGAGTTTTGGAATTCATTGTTGGTTTTTGAGGATGTTTTGTAGAAACCATGGGAAATATATTTTAGAAAAAATATACTAGGGATCATAACATTGTGACATACTTTTAGAATATTCCCAAAGAAAATAAGCTTACAATTTTGAGATTAGTTATAAATAAATTTTATTTTTATGTTAATTATTTCACTAGTATTATGTTTTTCATTATGGTTTGAAATTTTATGATCTAATATAGTTTTTTCCAATGTTCATAAATAGAACCTCATAAAAGGGATTGAAATTATATCAATCCACATAATCCTTGTTGGGATTTCCCTCAAATAAAAGGTAATGAATTCGGAGTTGGAGCTAGATCCTAGGCTCAAAAAATTAACATTATTTTAAAGTAGTTGACTTAGATTATGACCAATAAATTTTATAGTACGGAGAATCCTTCTAATCCACACCATGGTTTTATAATTTTATGCTACATCATGCATCAACAACCTCCATCATTCAGTGGGACTAAAAATACATTTTTAGAAGAGAATGGATAAATTCTATAGAAAATTTATTTCTTGCTCTAGGAATTAGTGAAAGGGAGAAGGTTTCAATTTCAGTTTAGTATCTCTCATGGGATATAAACAAACAGTGTTCATTGATTCAAAATAAAAAGGATGAAGAGGAAATAACTATCATAAAATGGAATTATTTTAAATAATTTTTCTTAGAAAAATATATTCCTATTGTAAAAGAAGACAATATGGAAAGACCATTATTGAGTCCATGATAAAAGGAATATAAATTTTTTCCTATGAATGAATAAAAATTTACAAGGATATAAATGTTGGTTGTAGACTATATATTTAATACAATGAGTAACATTGGCCATTTCTTTTATGTTTTAAATATATTCCTTCAAAGGGCACTATTTTCACAAACCATCTCATCATTTGGGGACATAGTCTCTTATACTATTAAGACAAGAAAATAATTCTACAAGTCTTTCAACTGCAAGGGAATGAATGAGTATAATGGAATGGAAGAGAAACATGGAGAAGGGGAATAATAAAAATGAGGATTCTTCAACATGAAATACTTGTGGAAGGAAACACATTGTGGACCAGAAAAAAATTTATCATCATGTGTGGAGAAAAATTATATCATTATCATGATTTAAAAATGAATGAAATAAACTATAAACATTCAATTATTAAAATATAAGGACATGGGGAACTATGATAATGATTGACTTAGGTGTAAAATAAAGTTTCCCCTGAAAATTGAAAGAGAGAAAGACAAATATTTTGTGATCATAAAAAATAGAGGTTGAAGAACGTAATGATATGATAGATGGTTCGTTAGTTGTATCATAAAATTTATCCAATTATTTATTTGATTTTGGATATTCACACTCTTTTATAACTACCATGTTTTCTATGAAAAATAGATATTTCCCTAGCACCTTAAGAATGGATTTATTAGTTATGAAACCTAGTGGAAGTCTCAACACAATAATAATGTGTTAGTAAGTTTCAATTATGACACATAAAATTTTCCAAATTGATAAAATGTTTCTTATACCTATGGTGAATTTTGATAAAATCCTTTGTTTGGATTGAATTTCAGAGAATAATGGAAAAACCATTGAAAAGAGAATTAAATTAGGATTCACAATCAAGATATAGAATTATTTATCATTATAGGGTGAATTCATCCACTAATTAAGGTTTATATAAACCCCTAGAAGATATTTTGAATAATATTCTTGAGAAATAAGAACATAAATAATCTACGGATAGAAAATGTAATCTAAAAATTGAGGATGTGCCTATTATATAGGATTAGATATATGTATTTCCTACGTAGTTACGTGTACATCCACTATAGTGTAATGTTTATTTTTTTACATCAATTTAATCCCTTTTGGCATCGGAAAACACATCCATGATGCTTTCTTGCATGATCCAGAAGCATATCGCATTCCAAATTCTTCGATTTGATTGGTTGGGGAGCCTGAACGGAGTTACGGATCATATGTTATGGCCATTCAAATTCAGGCTACTATAAATGGCCATCCAGAACGATTTTGGGGAAAAGTATGGCTTTGGGTGAAAGAATATACATCTTGCGTGCATGAATAATTTTTTTTGTGCGGAAGAATTGATGTTTTGTACGTAAGAATGGAATCTTGTGGGAAACAATAAAATCCAGAATATAACATGTTTGACAATCCCTTTATACATACAATGAGAGGTCATCCTCCACCCAGGCCACCCAGAAAACGTCCAAGGATGGTCTGTTAATGTTTAGAGAGGTACGCGCAAGATTGGAATCCGCACACAAGATTATTATGTGCCCATGCGACGTCAAACTCCCCTTTCCACACACACCCAATGTCGGGTGCACGCAAGATTATTATGTGCCCATTAGAGATTGAGTATTGATATGGGAAGATCATTAATGGGTGAGAAATTCCTTTGATTCGTGTATGGTGGAAGAATATGAATGTACAAAAGAGAACCTGGTAGCGGGAGAACCATATGTGAGCATAGTAACCAAACCAATTTTAGTAGGATTTAGTTTATCGGGATGAAAATAACTAATATGGGGAGAATATAAAAACTCTTATTTTTTTCTTGTTTAACTTTTTAATATTTAAAATAATATTTTCAAGGCCAAGCGCTGAGTTGGAATGGGATTTTTGGTCTTAGGGAGACTCGATATTGATTTGGAAAAAATATTAATTATATGATGTGATCCACCTATGGTTTTTCTAAGATAATAGAATATATCCCAAATGAAGACTCCTGCAGGAAACTTGTGACCTAAATTGTGATGACCCAGTATTTTATCAATGTAAATTCTTATCTTATAATTAGCTTATATAATCACATGAATCAAAACGAAATGAACTACAAAGTACTATATGACCATTAAACATATGATTTTTCCTTTTGTGATTTGAATTTTGAAAATATGACATACATTATTGCGATAAGTAAGATGTTTGTAGTCTGATAAGAAAAACATATTTTTTTGATGAATTGTATCCTACCGTTATGAATAGTAATATCACCCTTATGAATATTTAATCATCCAAAATAATAGTAACCTCGCCTATGAATGTATATATAAAATTTAGGAATCTTAGAAGTGATAATATGAAAATAGTACAAGTATTTGTATTTTTGTAAGTCATAAATAATTTATTACTATTAATTAATTAATTAAAAAGAAAATGAATTTCCCAAATAGGTGTTCATAAATTAACAATTTTATGTCTTATGGTTTTATGATAATTTTATAAGGCCATATGTAATTTTGGAAATAATTATAATTTTGGTTATTGTTTTGAAATACATATTTTTCAAGTAAATTATGTTTTTAATAAAAAAATCAAATTAATTAGATTTAGAAAACTATTTATGATAAATCTAGTTCATTTTTGAATTCTACATGATAAAAAATGGTTAGAGTAAATTTTGGTGATTTTCTAAAATACATGAATTTTTTTGAATAATTAAATAAAATAATTCACAACAAATGCTAAAACCAGAATATCTGCATCATGCATGAGTCATGGGTGATGTAAATGGCCATTGGTTCAAACTAACATTCACATATTACTATTTTTGGCCACAAAAATCATTACTATAGATTTTTTAATGAAAAAATAATAATCTAATGATTAAAATATTAAGAAAACCCTTGTCCACTACACTATAACCCCCCCACACTATCCTCTTCTCATCACTCATCTAAAGACTTGTTCCATCCCTAAATTATACCCAAATCTCTCCCCAATATCTTCCCCATTTTTCATCAGACTATGGTATCCTCAAAATACCAAAACCTCTACCCTTAAGAGGCTCTCAAGGAAGATTTAATGAAGAGGTAAATTTCTCGTTTCTTTTCTTTCATTTTATTTTCATGATAATTAGTTTTATTTTCATTAAAATCATCTCTCATATAAATGGTATGAAAAATATAGTACCATTAATTTATAGTACATTTGTTATTATAAAAGGACAACTCATTATAATCTTCGGTTTCCCTCATTTTATGCAAATGAAATGAAAACATCGTCCGAGATGTGTTAATTTAACACATTCAAGGACGACGAGTTATCAATTTATATTAGCATATTAAATTATTGTCATAAAACTATTTTTGTGGCTGAACCATACTCTTAAGTACACATTTTATTTTATGTGTTTTTTTGGAATCCTTTTTCGCAGATTATGTAAAATAATAATACAAAACAAGTTAATTATGAAAAAAATCTCCAAATTAATCCAAGCGTTTATCATTAATGTTTTATATCATGATTCACCTTCACTCCAAGTATCCAAATTAAATTTAAAACCATGTAACAATATATATGTTAAATAATAAAATATAAATCCAATTCTAGAAAACCATCACCATTTTACATGATTCTTTATTCATGGAAATAAGTAAACCGATCATAAAAACCAAGAAAGCAAATGAACCTAAACAATGAAATTGAAACTCTTAACCCATAAAAAAGGTCATGAATGAACGTAAAAAGGATATACTAAATATTTTAAATATATATAATAGGTTATATAATTATTAATTAATTAACCTAATTTTATTATTCAGGTCATTAATATCATGTGGAGAATACACTCAGACCTAATCTAAGGGATCCTCTCTATCTCAGTATTTTTCAAGAATATCCTATGTGTTATGCCATTTAATGTGTAATTAATAATTATGGTGTATGATTAATCACCCACCCATAATTAAATCATGATGTTTAAAAGATTAAGAACCCATTTTCTCTCTCATTAAGCCCTCCTAATTACACACAGTATCATACCGATGTTCCCTAAGGGAATCTACTTGAGCCTCCTTTATACCTTCGGGTTGGTCTATCATTCCATCAACCCAAATGAAGTAATATATTATATTTTGGTACATTGTATAAATTCGGTATATACTATCCAAACATATGATTGAACATCCACTCATAATTCTCTTTTGATTATATACATGTTTTTAAATGATTTCCTCCTCAATACATCCTATTAGGAAAACCCATTTTAATGGAACTTCCCAAATCTGTACCCAATTTAATGTGAACTCTACCTTATGTTTTATGACTCAATTGTTTTTATAATACTATTATTTCTATTATGAAAACCTTCTGGGATCATTTCTGTTTTTTACAAAATATTCTTCCCTTTTCTATTTTAAATTCTTGTTTGTGTTTTCCTTAAAACCACACTAAAAGTTTTTCATGCTAAGAATTATTAAATACTATTTTAACAAGTTGTAACTTATTTTTGACATCACTTACCATGAAATATTCCTATTTATGATACACACATTTATTATGACACTTTTATTATTCACCCATTTATTATGCTTTATGACATGATTATGATATGGATTCCTTTCTAGGGGTGCTCTTAGGTTTATCAGTGTTTATGCATGATTATATATATGGAATGAATATTCATGAACATGTTAAGATGAGTGTGCCTAGATATTGTTCCAATTAATTGCGAAATTTTTTGTCACATGAGACATTATGTGCAACCATCCTAATGGTTAGTGTTGACTCGTGCTACCATGTGCAACGGTCTGGGTGGTTAACCTTGAAATGTGCTCCACTATGTATAAAGAACCTTGAATCATGCTAAAGTCATGATTTATATTGATGAAACAATATTACTAATTTATTTGTTTATGATACCATGTTTATATACTATGATTCCATATGTTCCATGCCTTTTTAAATCATTATGTCATGATCTCTAACCCATGTGGTAAGCTTTATTCTTATGTTTTTTTTCCTTAATTGGATTTTAGCTCATCCCTTCGTTCATGTGATCCCTAGGGTACCCAATGAAGATTTAAGGGCTCAAAGGAAGTTAGGAGATCTATATGAATATTAAATGAAGTATTGTTTTTTGTCCCATGTTTTAAGTTTTATGTACATAGTCTTCCAAGAAACTAGATATCACGATCGTTGGATTGTATTCTGATGTATAATTATGTTTTAAATCAATTAGTGTAATGTGTAAAATGATCGGTTCTCTATAATTGGTATCATAGGATTGTCTAGTTATTTTTGTAGATTATTAATAGATCACTTTAGTAAGAAACTTAAGGATGAGACTATGTATAATAAAACATCCCTGTATTTTTTAAGTATATAGTAAGTGGTTTATCAAGAAAATACATCCCCGCATGGATATAAATAGGTATAGGTGACTCTGGAATAGATATATCTAGGGGTAAAACCCCAAAACATCGCTTTGATCTAGACTCGAATGGGAATTAGTGAACGAAAATGGGCCTTGCTAGAATCTTGGTTTGACACTCCTAGGGGATATGCTTTTGTAAATTCACGAGCTTAGTAAAAACAATTATTAAGGGAATAAAAAAATCACATAAAAATATATGTTAAGAAATAGGTCAAGGATAAACTAGATTTAAACCTAGGAAATCATATGATATGATATACTTCTCATTTATATGTTTATCCTCTTAAGTTAAAAGTTTCCTTTTTATTCTTAATAGCTATGTATTCAAGCCCTCCAATTGTAGGTACTTTTTATTAGTGAATGGTGGGAAAAGTAGAACATGTGCCAAAAATCAATTTTATATGTAATTTAAAGATTTTCATAATGATATGCCTAATATGATGGTAATGAGTGCTCATAACATCATGATAGTACTTGATCAACTAGATCATGTTATGAATAATAATTTGAATCATGTGGAACACCCTCCTCCTCCAAGGAAAGATAATGTTTCAGTTGAATCCTTCAGGAGGTAAATTCCTCCCATTTTTAGTGGATCTTCTGATCCCCTCCCCATGTAGCAGCGGATTAACTCTATTGAAAAGATATTCTCTGTCATCTAGTGCTCAGAAGAAGAGAAAGTATTACTCACGGTCTATCGTTTTGATGGGGATGTTTATTAGAGGTGGCTGCTTATCTAGAATATGAAGCTGTTAGAGGAAATTAATTCCATTGAATAAAAGGAATTCGATAATTTTTTTTCAATAAATATTAAACCCAAACCCTCCATCTCAATATTGAAAGATAGTTCCTTAGACTCAAGTAGAAGGAAGGTGAGTCCATTAGGGCGTATGAAGAAAACTTCACAAGGCTTCCATTGAACGCCTCTATCTTTGTCATAAACACCAAAAGCAAGGTGGATTGCTTCTTTAGTTGTCTAAATCTGAGTCTATGAAAATAACTGGATATTCAAGACATTGGAAGTTATTATAATATTGTCTGTTGTGCCCTCAAGGTTGAAATGGATATCAGAGACTCTCAGTGGTATCATGGGCCTGATAACAAGAAAGAAAATAATGGAATCTAATGTGGGTGTTCTTGTAAAAATAATCCTTGATGGAAAGAATCTAGATCACCCCACATGTAAAAATGGTGGGAAGAAGCATCATGAGAACCCTCTAAAGTGAACCATGAATTGCTTCAAATGTGGAATGTTTGGATATCTGGCTAAAATTGCTGATGATATATGAAGAATCCCACTAATGTTGAAGAAGAAAGGATGGTTCAGATCAACACTCATCCTATAGTGTAGTGTTAAAACTTCAAGGAGCATGGGAATTATGCAAAAAATCTCCCTAAGTCAAGGGTTATCTGAGGTAAATAACAAAAACCTACAAGGAAAAAACGAAGGGCTTATGCTATCACTATAGCTAAGGTGGAGCCAGACAATGATGTGGTGATAGGTACACTAGTTATTCATTCAATAATATCAAACATATTATTTTATTATGGTTCTATGAATTCTTTCATATATTTCATGTTTAGTATAACTACTCAAACACCACCTCAAAATTTGGAGGACAAGTTATCCTTGAGAAAAACGAATGAAAAAATTATCATATCCATGGTTTATAACTCCTACCTTGTAAATGTTTGTGGACTGAACCTCCAAGAAAATCTATTTATACTTCCATTAGTGGAGTTTTATTCTATCTTGGGCATGGATTGTCTATCTTTATAAAAAGTCAATATCAACTGTTTGGAAAGGGTGATCATTCTTTACATCCTGAAGCATCCTCCAATTCTTTACAAGTGTAATGAAGAAATTGAATCTTCTTTGGAATCATTGTATCAAGTGTGTATATTAATTACTTATGAGTAAGAATGTCTAGTTCAAATGATTGATACAGATGAGAGAATCATGCTTGAATACATGCCCATTGTGAGGGATTACACTAATGTATTCCCTGAAGAGTTCCCAGTCTTCCTCTTGATCAATAGGTTGAGTTCTTAATTGAACTTATCCATTGATAATTTCCTATATCAAAGGCACTTTATATAATGACCATCATAAAGCTGGAGGAGATGAAGAAGCAGTTACATGAGAATTTGGAGAAGGGTTATTTATGCCCGAGTGCTTCAACAGGGAGTGTACCGGTCCTCTTCGACAAGAAGAAGGAAGGATCAACAACTCATCATTGATTATCATGAGTTGAATAAAATCACAATTCAGAAAAATTTACCCCTTCCATAGATAGATGAATTGTTTTATCAGATTCATGGGGCCAGTTATTTCATTAAGGTGGACCATCGGTTGGGATATCACCATTTAAAGTTGAGTAAGAATGATATTATAAATACTTACTTTTGAATGAGGTATGGAAACTATGATTTCATAGTGATTCCATTTGGAATCACTAAATTCCCTAAAATATTAATTGATTTAATGAATATAGTCTTTATAGATTACCTCGACAAATATGTTGTAGTCTTTTTCAATGATATTCTGATATACTCCTTGAGAATGGAGGAACATGTGGAATATTTTAATACTTTGTTAAAGACATTGAAAATGGATAATCTATGTGCAATGTAGAGTAACTGTGAGTTATGGGTGGAGGAAGTATCATTACTGGTGTATTTTATCACCAACAAACAGATATCTATGGTCCCTTTCAAGACTAAGGCAATTGAAAAGTGGCCTGGACCAACATATGTAATCGATTTCCATAGATTTCTAGGTCTAGCTGGGTATTATCGACGATTTGTGAAGAACCTATCACGATTTTCAAACCCAATGACCAAGCAGAAACAAAAGGGGGTGAAGTTTTTTTGGACTCAAAAATTCAAAGACTGCTTTAAGGAGTTGAAAAAGAGGCTAATCACTGTTCCAATACTCACACTCCAAACAAGTGGATTACTATTTATGGTGTCTAGTGATGCTTCAAAGAAGGGCTTCGGCTGTGTGACTATGAAAAATGATAAAGTGATAGCCTAATCCTAAAGGTAGATGATAATTTATGAGAAAAACTATTATACACATGATCTGGAGTTAGTTGTTGTGATCTTTGCTTTAAAAATCTGGAGGGATTATCTCTATGGGGAGAAGTGTGAGATATATACTAATCACAAGAGTCTAAAATTTAAATTAACACAAAAATAGATTAATATGTTCCAGTGAATATGGATATATATCATCAAAGATTATGACTGCTCAATACACGACCATCCAGGTATGGAAAACAAGGCGGTAGATTCTCTAAGTATAATGAATCAAGCATCATTATCAATGATGAGAATTGAAAAGGATCTAATCTTATTAGATTTTTATAAGTTGGGAATGGGAATCATTAAGGGAGTAACATAATTAATAATTTCTCAATCTAATTCTCAACCATCCCTCCTAGAGAAAATAAAGCTTGACCAACGAAAATATGTGAAAATTTAGAAAAGGGTGGAATCCATTTGAAAATGAAAATCCTACGTGTTTATGATTGAAGAGGAAGGTGTTGTATTATTTGGGTCACAATTTTTTTTGTACCATATAATCCAAAGATAAAGAATGAGATTTTTATCGACGCACATAGGTCAAACTTTTCTACCCATGATGGGAGCACAAAGAAGAAACAAGATATCCGATAGATCTTTTGGTGGGAAAATACAAAGAAGGAGATTGCTGAATAAACATCAAAGTGCCTGGTACTTTCACAAATGAAGGATTAAAGATAAAATTATAAGGGGATGATTCAACCACTACCCATACTAATATGGAACTGGGAGAACATCACCATGTACTTCCAAAGACAACCCTAGGAAACAGTGATATATGGGTCATTGTGGATCAGCTAACCAAGACAACTCACTTTATCGCGATTTGAGATGAATTATCATTAGATAAACATGAACAGATATATATCAAATAGGTGGTAAGGGTTCATGGAGTATCACTATATATTGTATCTGATAGAGATATAAGATTCACATTGATGTTCTGGAAAAGTATCCATTTTGTTCTAAGAACTGAACTGAACTTCAGTATGACATATCATCCTCAAACTAATGGCCAATCCGATCAGACTATCAAGACATTAGAAGATATGTTAAGGGATTGTTCTATGGAATTAAAAGGAGGATGGGACCTAAATCTTTAGTAGTTGAATTCTCCCACAACAACAGTCTCCACTCGATCATCTGAATATCACCATATGAATTCCTTTATGGGAAAAGGTGCAGAACACCGACATGTTGGGATAAAGCCGGTGAGCGTAAGATGTTAGGACCTGAAATGGTTGACGAAATTGTGGAGAAGGTGAAAATAATTTATCATCACATCAAGGTAGCCCAAATTTGACAAAAGAGTTATACAGAAAATAATCAATGAGACCTTGAGTTCAATGTTAAAGACATGCTATTTCTCCACATTTCCCCATAGTAGAAGATCATGATATTTGGGATGAAATGAAAGATAACTCTCAGGTACATCAACCCCTTTATGATCTTTGATTGAGTGGGAGATATGTTCAATCGACTGGAACTTCCACCTACTTTTTCCAAAGTACACGATGTGTTTCCCATATCCCTCTTAAGGAATTACATACCAGATTCTTCACATGTACTCAATTAAAATGTGGTATATTTGGAGGATTATCTTTCTTAAGAGAAGAAACTTGTGAAGTTCTTGGATCATAGAGATAAAGATCTATGTAACAAGAATACAAATTTGGTCATTGTATCATGGAAAAACCACATGTACGAAGAGGAAACATTGGAATTGGAGGAGAAAATGAAGGAAATGTATTCGCACCTATTTATGGCTTAGAATGTAAATAGAAATTTTGAGGAAAAAATTTCATTAAGGAAGAATACTGTAACGATCCAATGTTTTATCAATGGAAATTAACTTCTTATAATTATTTCAGATAATCACATGAACCAAAACTCAATGAACTAATATGTAACATGTGACCTTTAAATATAATATTATCTCTTTTGTGATTGGAATTTGGAAAATATGACATACACTGTTGTAATCAGTATTATGTTAGCTTTCCGATAACAAAAACATATTTTCTGGTGAATAGTAACCCACCCTTATTAAAAGTAACCTACCCTTATAAATAGTAATATCAACCTTATGAATAATAAATCATCAAAAATAATAGTAACCTCACCAATGAATGTATAAATAAAATTTAGACATCTAATAAGTGATAACACGACCATAGTAAAATTACTTGAATTTTTTTAAGTCATAAATAATTAATTGAAATTGATTAAATAAATTAAAAGAAAATTTATTTTCCTAAAAGGTTTTCATAATATTACAATTTTATGTCTTCTGGTTTTATAACAATTTTATAAGGCCTTATGTAATTTTTTAAAGCATTATAGTGTCATTTATAGTATTAAAATATGTATTTTTCAAGTATATTATGATTTTTATTAAAAATTAAATACATAAAATATAGAAAATTATTTTTTTAAAATAGAGTTTATTTTTGTATTATAGACGTCAAAAAATGGGAATGATGAATTTTTGGGATTTTTCTAAAATACATTAATTTTTTATGAATAGTAAAATGCCCTAATTAACAATAAATGATAAAACATAAATTTATGCATCATGAATGAGTCATGGATTATGTAAATGGATAGTGTCTATAAATAAAACGAACAAATTTCTATTTTTGGTCACAATAATCCTAACAATTATTCATCTTATGGAAAAATAATAAACTAATGATTAAAATATTAAGAAAACCCTCCTCCCCTCCACTATAAAAACAACCAACACTCCCCTCTTCCCGTTGATCCTCTAAAGCCTTGTTCCTTCCCAAAATTATTCCCAAAAATCTCCCCAATATCCCCCCCACATCCAAAAACATTTTTCCTCCTCATAATACCAAATAATCTCTCTTTAAGAGGATCTCAAGGAAGATTGAATACATCGGTAAATTCATCTTTTCTTTCTTTCGTTTTAGTTTCATGTTCCTTTGTTATCTTTTCTATCCTAACCACTCCTCATCAAAATGTAATGAAAAATATATTACCATACATTTAAAATATTTTTTTATTCTAACGGGTTAATTCATTATCATCTCCCCTATCCCTCCTTTTATACCAAAGAAATGAAAACACTATATGAAATGTGTTAATTTATCACATTCAAGGAGGAAGGGTTATCAATACCTATTACCATATTCAATTATGGTCATGAAACCATTTTTATCATTTAAATAGACTCTAAAATATTTATTTTATGAAATAATTTCTCAAAAATCATTAAAAGTAATAATAAAAAACACGTTAATTATGAGAAAAATCACCAAAGTAATCAAAGTGTTTATCATTAATGTTTTATATCATGATTCACATTCACTCAAAGTACCCAAATTAAATTTCAAACCATGTAACCCTATATATGTTCAATAATAAAATATATCTCCAATTTTGGACAACCATATTCATTTAACATGATTCTCTATTCATGAAAATATATAAACTGATAGTATAATCTAAGAAAAAAATGGATCTGAACAATGAAATTGAACAACTTAACCCATATAAAAGGTCATGAATGAACATAAAAAGGTTATAATAAATCTTTTACATATAAAAGAGGTTATAAAATTATTCATTAATGTATCTAATTTGACAATTCATGTCATTAATATCAAGTGGAGATCACCATCAATCTCAAGGTAAGGGATCCTCTCTATCTCACTCTTATTCAACAATGTCCTCTATGTTATGCCATTTTATGTGTAATTCCTAATGATGGGGGTATGATTTTTCACCTAGCCCATAATAACATCGTTATTTTTAAAATTATAAAACCCCTTTTATCTCTCATTATTCCCTCCAATTTATACCAGGTACCATGCCGATGTTATGAAAGCGAATCTACCCGAACCTCCTTTATTCCGTTGGGTTGTACAATATTTCATTATAATTAAATTAAGTTATCTATTATGTTTTTTGATATCTTATAAATTATTTGAATACTCTATAATATTTTCTATCATTATTCATTCATCATTCCCTTTTGGGTATATAATGTTTTTATTTTATTCACTTATCAATACTTCCCATTATGAAAACTAGTTTTAAGGGATCTTCTCGAATTCATATCCAATTTCAAGTACACTCTACCATATTTTTGAATCCACCAATATTTTTAAAAAACACGTATTTATAATATGAAGATATTCTTGGATCACTTATGGTTTTGTACAAAATATTATTCCATTTTTTTATTTTAAATTCTCTTTAGTTTTCTCCTTAAAACAGTACTAAAATATTTTAACGTTATAAATTATTAAATACTATTTTCACTTGTTGAAAATTATATTTGAAATCACATTACATGAAATATTACTATTTTACCTTAGTAACATCGATGAATGTTATAATTCCTTTATTTCATTGAATCTTTTATGATACAACCATTCATTATGCTTTATGATAGGATTATGATACACGTTTCTTTCCATGGGTTCCCTTATGTTTATGATATTATATGTATGATTCTATATGTGAAAAGAATATTCATGAACATGTTAATATGGGTTTTCCCAGTTATCACTCAAATTCCTTGGGTAATTTTTAGTCTCATGAGAAGTTATGTGCAAGGTTCTTGGAGGATAGTCTTGACTCATGATAAAATGTGCAACGATATTAGTGGTTAACCTTGACTTGAGCTCCTCTATGTTAAATGATCCTTGAATCGTAATAAAGTCATGATTTATGTTTCTTCAACATTACTATGAATTCTTGTTTTTATGACCCCATGTTTATATGTTATGATTCTATATGTTCCATTCCATTTTATATCATTAAGCCATGATATCTAACACATGGGATAAACCTTATTTTTATATTTTTCCCTTACTAGGATTTTAGCTAATCCCTTCATTCATATGATCCACATGGTACCCTATGCAGATGTAAGGGCTAAAAGGATGTTAGGATATCATTATAAAGATTAAATAAAGAAGTTTTTTTTGTCCCATGTTTTATTTTTTATCTACCTAGTCTTCCAATACACTAGGCTTCACGATCCATGGCTTGTATTCTAATGTATAATTATGCTTAAAATAATGGAATGTTATGTGTTAAAGGATAGTTTCACTATATAAATAAAATATTGAATGTTTGTTTTACGCTATACCTAACACAATCATTGTGTATTTCATGTGTTTTATTAAACTGTAATCATGGGTGGATTAATAAATAAATTAATATATTTATTTATTGTTTATTAATTAATCCAAAACCTATTCTCATATATTTAAACCCTTTTATGGGATAACCATAGGGTTATAAGATAACCTTATGTATTTGAGATAATTCATTGGTTGGATGGTTGGATGGATGACAATAGATCATGATGCAATGACCATTGTGACTAGGAGATCCTGGATCTAACCAACAATAGTGATTCAAAAACAATTATTTACTATAGACCGATACAAAATCGAAGTATAAATTTTTTTTGATGTATTTAATCCCTATTTTATTTTATTATATCAAAAATGAATGAATATTTCTTTTAATTTGGTTTATGGACTAATATTTGATTAACGGGTAGGATTTAACATCCTAAGAATATTAAATTTATATTGTTTAATAATCAATCATTATATCTTCTTTATTCATTGTTCTCTGAGAAAGAGATTTTGGATAACCAAATAATATCTTTGATTTATTTCTCACTTTTCAATTTCATGGTTTTCTCCCAATGCTACTCATGTGTTCATCATCGGTGTTTTGTTTGACTACTGGTTAGACAAATACCTTGAAATTAATCATTGTGCAATCGATATTGGGAAATATAGACCATTTGATCATGTTTAGATTCAGAAACAAAATAAATTTTAGGGAATGATGTGGTGTTATGGGATGCCAAATATGTGTCAGTGATCTTTGGTTCATTGGTTTAGTATTCTGTGATATAGAGCGATGAAGATGATATCATGTAGATTGGCTGCCCATAATCCTGCGACTAGTGATGTTTCATGTTCAGTCAACCCCATATCTGGAATCTACATGCATGATTTTAAAAATAATTAGTGCAATATTGGGTGATATAAATTTAAGAGACTTAATTATCTAGAATTTTTGAACATGAACAACATATACTTCAGGAAACACATACTATGTAGTCCCCTCCCATAGATGCTTGGGTTGACTTTTAAGAGTAAATATCAAAAACTATGTGCCCCTACTATATTCCATGTGACATGCTATTAGTAGATCAGCATGTACCCCAAGAGTACACAAGAACACCAACAACTTGGTACATAGGTATGATCAGGTACATGGGCATGAGTAATGTATACAGGCACAGACAGTGTACAATTTCACAACCTGTTCACAGGGGAATAAAAATGGAAAAAGTACCCATAAATAATTAAGGAACATAGAAACAACTAGATTAAATTGTCATAGGCAATGTAAACATGCATGTGAAGAAGGACAATGGAACGATCTTGAAGTCCCATACATACCAGTGGAAGCAAAGAGACACTATGTAATCCTAGAACATGTTGTGTTCATTTACTAGATAATATGTTTGGAGAAAAATATTTTAATTACTCATCTAGCCATGATGTTTTCAATATTTGGCCAATTTAGATGATATTTTATGGGTTGATGAATAAGATATTTTTTACGAACATTATATGATATAAATTTTCTTTATTCCATCATTTATTGTTACAAAAAGCACATATAATTTTAGAGTTTAGTATTAACGAAAATGTTTTTGACCTACCCTTCTGTATATGTGTACGAACTCTCTCCTTTATGGAATAAAATTTTCAATTTTCCATTTCATGGGCCAAGAGGGTGGTTTTTATCATTTAATTTTCATTTACACGTTAAAAAATTAGTTATTTTTTCTTCCTAACTTTATATTCTATTTCATTTTTGTCTTTGGTGTTCTCGCAAAGTGCCCCTAATAACTCAATTAATATAGAGAAAAAACCTCATGGATTGTTCAAAGGAGGGATAAGTGATACTTTAGGTTCATTAAGTTTCAAGGATTTACTTTATTCTATTCCAAAAAACTTTGTTGTGGTTATATTATTGTGGTGTGTGGTCCCCCAACATTTTTCACTATTGGGGGGTTTTACCATTCATCTATATTCCTCTCTATCGTTATTATAATAATACATAAAGAGTGTCAGTGTATCATTATAGTGATGATTTGAGGGATATCATTTCACATGTATAGGAACATTTTTTGGATAATATCAATTTAAATTATAGGGTTTTCAATGATGTGGTTGATCTTAACGCTGGATAAAATATTGAGAATTCATATTTTAAAGAACAATTAATTTTTTTCTATGAAGTCCTATGAAATTTTTTTTGTCATTAACATATTTTATTTTATTTTTCAATATTCACTTTATTTCTCTTTCTTATATATATTTATATATTGTTATTACATCTATGTTATAAAACTCATATTTTAAAATTTTATATTTAAATATAATGAATGAAAATAAGAAAAATAGTATATGTGATTGGTCTCCATAAGAGATACAACATAGTGTTGAACTATATTTTTATATATAATTAAATTTTATAATCCCACTAACTTAATATTTTATGGCTATTTAACATATATTTTGGATTTTAAAATAATTGTAGTTGAATTTTTGAATTCGATGAAAAATTCAGTTTTTACAGTTTTAAGTACACTATAGTGTTTTTTCATAAAATAATATTTTTAATTAATTATTCTATAAAAATTTTCATTTTAATTCAAAAAATAATAAAATACATTTTTCAATTAGGTGTTTCCAGTTAGATCTAATGTTTGTAGGGATAAATTAATCCCTGGATTCATTGATGATCTTGATTCGATAGATTGGAACATAAACTATTTTTTCAAACATAACTTATGAATACATTAGTTTATAGGGGTGAAATTTTTCAATCGGTCATAAGAATCAATTTATCTAGTTTCATACCATGAGATATGATTCATGTTCACATATAATTATAGTAAAATACATTTTTGAATTTAATGAATTAAAATACAATAAATTTTAAATGATACAAATATTTTTATTAATGATTTAACCATAACCTCTAAAAATAGTTTTTAAAGAGGATGATATTTTTATTATGAATGAGAATGTTATTAGGGAATATTTTCAATAAATACTATATTCTAATATTCTACAGATAATTTTTCCAAAAAAGTGTAAATATTTGGAATATCAAATTGGGATAGTCCGTTTGGACCAAAATATTTAAATTACTCATCTAGACATTACATTATATCATATGTAGACAATGGTGATTTAATATTGTGGGTTGTTGTGAGATAGATATATAAAAAACATTCTTGAAGAAAACATTCCTTTGTCACACCATTTAATTATCCTAAAATATATATTATTTTAGAGGACAAAATTGTTTTTTTTTACATTTTTCACATCCCTTGCCTTTAAAAACGTTCCACTTCTAACCTTCAATGCATCAAATTTATAATTTTACGTTTTATAGGATAAGTGTGTCTTTTTCTTGTAATTTTTATTTAAAATGTTAACATATATTATTTAGTTTTTGTTCCTCTATTTATATCATCTATTATGTTTCTATTCTTTGTTTTCCCACTATTCCCTTATTAACTCAATAAAAATAAAGAAATAACCTCATCTCTTGTTCGAAGGAAGGAGCGATGATTCATTAAGTTCATTGATCTTTATGATTTCAATTTAATATATATTAATAATTCCAATAGTTGTTAAATATTTATGGCATGAGGCGACCCCACTTTTTTACTTTTTTTTCACATTTCTTTTCATATATATTCCACTCTATCATTATTATAATATTTCATGTAGAGGTTTAGTGTATCATTTTAGTGATAATAGGAAGGATATTATATTTAATATATAAGTTCCATGCAGGATAATAAAAATTCAGATGGGATGGTGTTAAATTATTTGGTAGATCTTATCATTGAATAAAATATTAATAAAAAATTATTAAAAAAATTATTTTCTTCCCTATGTACTCCTACGAACAAATAATTATTTTAACCCACTTATTCTCTTTAATTTTTTGTTGTTCATTTTATTTTTTATTCTTTTATATATTTATATATTATTATCTATTTAAATTTATAAAAACCCTATTTTAAAATTATATATTCAAAAATAATCTTTATAATAATGAAAATAGAGTGTGTGAGTTTATTCCTTGGGAGATAACCGTAGGGTTGAACTATATTTCATTCTTAAAAAAAGGAATATATTGAATTTGGATTAATTAAAAATATGACACATCACCCTTATTAGTTGTGAAGATACTCTTAGTGAATATCAATAATCATACATAATATTACACATCCTATAATTAATACGTCTAGTGTCTTAAAACAATTTTTTATTATGAAAATAATATATATATATATATAACATTAAAATTTATTTAAATTATACATCATAATCCTCCTATAGTTCGTCAAAATATTCTTAACACATGTGAACACCTAGAGACATACATAAAATAATGGATGTGATAAAAAAACATTGTAATGGGAGGAATAATAGGAATGAAAAGGATACATGAATCAACATGAATACATGGTGATAATAATAGTTGTCACCACACAATATACACAGGATTGTAATTTTAATATTTTGGAAATCATTTGAAGGATAGAAGGAATTTAGAACATCCATAATAATGAAACATCACAAACATAAGTCAAGGAACAATTCTATGAAATAATAGAATACTAGACAATACTAACTACATCATTTCTATGTATAAAATTATAGAATAATGTAAATTCATTTTATCTACACAAAATAATACCATCAAATATAAATCCTTACATAATTCATTAGAGGGAAATATAATTTAATGTCTACATGTATCATAACAATATGTTTAATATCATGTAGGACACATATAAAATTATGGATACATACAAAAATCCAGAGGAATAAAGTTGAAAACCCATGATTTAATTGAAAAATGGTTCATAATTAACTCATACATCATAATATAATGTCAAAATTGAAGTAACCATAGTAAATCGAAGTAATTTGTTAGATATTGATTATTCATAATGGTACATAACATTTTAAATTTGAGAAAATCTATTTTCATTACCTAAATTGATGTTACCCAGAGGATGAAGGAGGTTTTGGGGAAATTTGGGAAGTTATAGTGCCCTAATTTGAGGTCTTTAATGAAGCAAGAGGAGGCATATAGTTAGTGAATAGTTTCTATAACCATGAAACTCACTTGTGTGGCCTAGAAAGGGGATGAGCATGGTTTAGGAAACTTTGTGGAGGACCCTGTAAACCCTGCATGGTATAAAATTTATTATAGGTCCAACTGTCATGGTTTGTTTATAGTTGGTCTCACTATGTGCCTAAACTGTGCATGGTGTTGTGCTCATACACATTAGGGATGAACAGTTGGAACATATATTTTCCAACTATGTGTCCAAACTATAAACCCTCTTCAAAATAATTGAAATGAATATTTACCCCTCCTATCCTTTAAAATTAATTTTCTTCTTCCTCCCCCACTTTTTTGCAACACATCAATCATAGTTATACCTCATTAATTTGGATATTTTTGATGGATCCCCCTCATTCACCCTTTGATTTCTTCACCCTCAGTTACATTGGAAACCCTCAGAAAGGGAAAGACTCTATAAGATTCATTTATAATCTTTTATTTACCTCAACATACCTTCCACCATGTCTAGTTTTAAACCATTTTTTAAATCCTTTTTTCTGGTTTCGTGATTTCATTAGTTCTAGTACAAATATGATACGGATAACAGACAATACATCCTCTTTAGGGCTTATATGGGTGGTCTATTTATTTACCCTAATAAAATTTATGTTTATAATTTTTTCCTTTATGAATCAGACTATAACATCCTTTCATTTACACTAAAATGATTAATTCCATAAATTGGTCGCTAAATCGTTGACATCGGCTTATTATGGGGCACTTATAATCTATTGGAGATTAAGGACCACAACATGTTACCCTCCCTAGGGCATTGGCCCTAAATGTTTTGGCATATACATGTATGTGTTGTACTAATTAAATTAATATAATAGTAAATGTCATGGGTATTTTAGTTAATCTTATAATTTATTATCACATCTAATTGACTACTACTATGTACATCCTCACACTTATAAAGGTGTGCCCAGCCTTAATAAATCCTTAGATTCCTGGCCTAGAATTCATTGATAAAACTCATAAGATGCCACCTGATTCATTTATGTGAATTCCAAGTGGTACAATAATCTTGGATTTGGCCTTTATCTTACATTGATGAATTCCTAAACTTGAGGTCATAATATTTTCCCTCTTAAAACATAGAATTAATGGGATGAGAACCTTGTATTTAACATGATTTACTCAAAAATAGAATGACATTGATTATCTTTTGAGATTATAGTCATCTCTTTCCTGAGTTTACCATGTACATGCTCCTCAGACTTAGTTATACCTTTATAGAGAGTGGTATGACTTGAAATACCCTATGATTACACTTAAAGATAGAATTTCAAGAATTGCATAGGTCCTCTTTGGATTCTTTGGAACTTATTTATGGAAGCATTAGTTCAGTTATTGGGACTCTGGAAAAATAAAAGGTCTTATACTCAGAGACGTCAAACATAGGTTGAAGAATGTGGTATTTCCTAGTTCACCTCCACATTACATGTTTTCTTATTTATATTTTACAAACCATTACATCATATAGTCACAAACTATATTTTCATTCTCCACTATTGGTGGTGGCCTACTGAGTTGTACTTAGACCATGTTAGAGCTGGAAATTGTTAATCGTTGATTTCATGGATGCAGGTAAGGATAAGGGGTGGAACCCAATTATGATTGTTTGACATCCCTTTAATATGTAATCTTAGGAGTAGATTATCGAGCTAGTGATCAAGATTCTTATAGGGATAACTATATTTGGAATTTCGATTCCATTTTTATAATATATTGATTATATTTATGCTTCCATTCCTATACTATCTTACTTTTTGAATTATTATGATATTATATTTATAATATGATGATTAGTGCCTTTTGTTGGTAGTTTATTATCTGGATGGTTTATTTCTGTTGACTTACTATTTTCACTAAATTAATTACCACTATGATTCATCAGAAAAATATAGAATATTCACCTCGCCATACCACCAGGCACCCTCACTACTTTCTAGTAACTGTTAACATATGGAACGGTTTTTTTGAGGACTTATAGCCAATTAGACAAGTCACTTATATATTAATTGGTTATGATACATCAAAATGTAGTATCAAATATTCTGTTTTTTACTTATTCTTACTATTAGTGGTTGGGATAAAGGAGACTAGGAAGTCTAAAAACTTGGTAATATTACATTATTGGGAGTATCTCACCCATATTCATCTAAAAATCCAAGATTCCTAGGATGGGAATAATTGTTTTTGGATTTCTACTATTACAACTGAACTATTTTCCCTATTGGGTGATTCACATGATTTATTATGTTATGTTTTATTAATTTTCTTACGCTTTGTTTAGAACAAAAGGGAGAACCCGATTATGAATCATTATAGGAACATAAATATTTATATGTCATGCACATTATATATAGATACCCTATCCCTTTACACATATTATTACTTAATTTTAATCATACTTATCCATTAAATACATATCAAATCTCCTAAACACTAGTGGATTTAGAGGATTAGATACATAATTAAACAACATGAACCAAAATAAAATATCTTTTATTTAATATTCTTAAGTAGATCATAACTCCCTTTTATCCATTACATTTATATAGTATACCCTTGTGAATACATGAAAAAAGTGGTGAGATAAAAATCAAATCAAGGAAATAAAGATACGAATAACTCTTAGCACATGGGTTAGAAGACATAATATAATGATATAAAAAGGAATGGATCATGAAAAACATATGGAATAATAAAATATAGAACAATAGATGATTAAATCATAGAATAAATGTAATGTGGTAGTATCATAAAACATGACTTCATTATGAGTGAAGGCCCATTGCACATGGAGGAGCACGAACCATGGCTAACCACCACGATGGTTACACATGAGGTCCCATTAGACTAAATATTTAGTAATGAATTGGAGAGATATCCGGGTTCACTAATAATAAAAGGTTCATTAATTTCTATTCCACATATAGAATCATACATAAGGAGTAAAACATAAAAATAATGGTTAGCCATGGAAATAATTGGTTGTCAATATCTTGTCAAAAGACATAACCAAAAGGAATATCATCATGGTGTCCATGAATGAAAGAATTTCAATCATACATACGAAATAACAAGAAAACATTTTCATATATCATGATAATATATGACATACTTAATGAAAACATTTAAAAATATTGTTTAATATTCTTTATAAATAAAAAAGTTTAGTGCTATTTAAGGAAAATATTAAAGATTATTCAAAATAGAAATGGAATAATTGTTTATATAAAACCATCAATTAAAAAAGGAATGTTTTTAAGGATAAAATTAGTGATTTTGAGAAAACAATGGTGTATTTAAATAAATTTTGGAGAGCACATGAAAATGGGTAAGATATTGGGAATTTCCCTTTAATAGAGCCAACATATCAAGATGAATTGGGAAAAGAGACATACTAGAACATAAATTTACACTCAAATAAGGATGTTCTGATCTTGATATATGATTTTGTAACAAATAAATATAATTTATAAGAAGTAAACAAAAATAATTAAGCATTATATTATATTAAAGAGATATAAAGAGTAACCTGAATAAGAAAATGGGGGTTCTGGTAGAATCCCATACCTTATGCCCGAAATGGTTCTTTAATTGATCTTAATATCATGAATAATAAAATTATATTCATTAATTAATAATTTAAAAACATTTTTTACATATAATTTTATTATTATAATTTTATTATCATTATTTTCCACATTTGTTATGAGTTATAGTTTTCAATTTAATCATTCGGGAGTGCTTGTTTTAGTATTTTTCATGATTAGTTCACATGTATAAGAGTATGAATGTATATGTAAAATGGAAATAAAAATACAGAATTGAAGTTATAAGTTATTAATGAACATATATAAGTCTAAATTATCATATTAATTATTTGTTTATATTAGGTGATGATATATCATTAGATACGTTGTTAGTGATAACCATTTCGGTTATTTTGGGATTTTTTCACTCACAACAAACTTGTTTTGTTTCATTATTTAAAATCATGTGTATATAAGGATTACATAAATTCAAATAGGTTTTAATAAATATATAATAAATTTTTAATGATAATAATGGTTTTATGAACATCCCATAAGGTGTTAATTGAAAAGGAAAAAATTGCATCCCTAAAGGTGATAAAATAACATATCAAGAGTGGCATTTTTATTTCTTAAATAAAATGTAGAGGATAAGGTTTTAATTATTGATTATTCCATTACAATAATAAAATTACAATATATTTGAGTTACTATAATTATAATATCATTTTTATGAGGGTATGTTATGAGAGAATAAGAAAAATAACTTGAAATGAAATTAAAAGAAAGGAAAAAAGGAATTTACATCTTGAGTTTCTCCTCCTTGATATCCTCTATAGGGAATTATTTTTGGACATTAGGAGATACCAAGAGTTCCTAGACATGGGGGAGGGTCTTAGAATGATTAGTGGTTAGAATTTGGACATGGTTCAATGCTTGGAAGGTGTATGGAGAATATGTGTTGAGGTGTGGTATTTATAGTGGAGGATATGGGTGTTGTCTCATTATTTTATTCATTAGTTTATCATTTTGGATCAGGACTATGAATATTTTTTGAATTATCACAAAATACATTAAAATAATTAAGGTTAGTTCTAGATTATGGTTCTTATATCACTGAGGACTCAGAGAATATTCTACTTAACTTATAATTTTTAGATATCGTAAATTACTGTATTTCACTATTAGTAAAAAATCATGTCTTCCAGAAAAATCCCCAACGTTTCCCCTAACCATTTTAGATGTGTAGAATTTAAAAAATGAGCATCATTTTATGAAAATAATTTTATAATCAAGAGAAATTTATTTTTTAATTAAATTCATCATTTACTAAAGAAATACAGATATTAAAATTATAACTGATTTTATAACACATTGAAAATTTAATAAAGGTCTCATAATATTATCATAAAATCATGAGACTAAAAAATATTAATTAATGAATAAATTTTTTGGAAATAAGGTTTGTTTTAAATTATTAATTTATTCATAATAGTTTAATTAAATATTTTTGACTTATGAAAATACTAACACATAAATAATTATTTTTACACCATTACATTACTTATAATATAACATAATCACATCATACATTCATTTATAGGATAACTAAATTTTATCTATACATTTATGAGTGAGGTTACTATTAATTGTTTGTTTTACTATTCATAAGGTTTATAATACTATTCCAAATGTTAGGTAAATATTTCATTGGTATATGTTCCTCAACTTATAGAAATACCTCTTATTTCATTCAATCAAAATTAATAAAGTTTTTATTGTGTTATCTATGTAATATTTTGGGATTTATACTATAATAAATAATTATGAAAGGTAATTTTCTTCTGATATAATTTTGGTTCATTGAATTTTTCCCCCTTATGAAATTTCACACTCAAAATTTCGTTTTAAAAAATATTTACAAAAAATGTGAGGGCATTTATCCTTAATTTATTCCTCCGGTTCCCATGCTGTCTCTTGGTATTTATGAATCTTCCATAGTAATTTGACTAGGTGAGTTTTCTTGTGAAATAAAACATTATCTATAAAATACATGATCTTCATCAACTATTCTTCATATGAGAGACAATTTTCCAGCTATATCACCTATGAATTTATTATATGTGATGTATATGGTATGTACTTCATCAAGAGAGATACATTGAATTCATCATGTACTTGAGACATGGTTGGTGGATGTGCTAGTCAATAGGCCACGGCTCTAACACAGTCAAGGATATTGAAGGGGCTGATGTACCTGGGACTCAACTTTCCATTCTTCCCAATTGTCACAATCTTTTTCCATGGAGATATGTGGAGTAAAAACATGTCTCTAACCTTATTCTCAAGGTATCATTGATGATTGAATGCATAGGTCTTTTTCCAACCGTGGGATTCCTTGATGTGATATTATATGGTATTCATGTTTTCTACCATTTGATTGACAAGTTCAGGTCCTAGAATCTTATATTCAACTATTTCATCCCAACATGCTGATATTCTGTATCATTTCCCACAAAGAGCTTAATATGGTTCCATTTGGAAGCTTAAGTGAAAATAAATTTTTTACGAGAATTCGATGAGGGGAAAATGCTACTCCCATCTGATTTTTAGGTCCATTGATCCTTATTTCAACATTTCATCCAATTTTTATGTAATCCACTTATATTGACCATCACTTTGAGGACGATAGGTTGTAATGATGTTTATATGAGTTCTTTGAGAATTTTGAATCCTTTTCTAAAACATATATGTGAATTTAAAATCAAAATAAAATATAATTAATAATGTTAGTCTATTCAATATTACCACTTATTTGATGTATATTCGTGCTGGTTGATCCATAGAGAATTCTTCACAAATTGTGATAATAAGAGATATCATTGTAAGATGATCCACAATGACCCATATAACATTGTTTCCTGTGGTTGTCTTTAGAAATCTAATGACAGAGTCCATGGTGATGTCTTCAACATCCAAGTTGGTATGGGTAATGATTACAACACCCTTTAAAATTTTTCCTTATAGACTGCCCTTTTTGACATTTTAGGCACTTTGATGTATATTTAGAGATATCATTCATCACATTGTCCCACAAATAGGTCTCTCATATATCTCTATTCATCTTTGTGCTCTATAGGTGAATAGAGAAGGTTGAGCAGTGTTCATTATTTATAAACTCCTTCTTAATTTATGGATTGGATGGTACACATAGTCATGACCCAAATATTACAACTCTTTCCTCATCAATTGTAATCTCTGAGGATTTCCCCATTCTCATAGCTTCCACCATATTATGGATCTACACATCATTTATTTGAGAATCGATTATTTTCTCTACAAGGTATGGTGGAAAAATCATTTGATAAAGGATTTATGATGTTCTTTATTCAATGGTTCCAATTTCCATCATTTTCAATATAATAATATTAGATCCTTCTTTTTTCCCGTCATTGATAATGTTTCAAGATCCTTTCTACTTAGTAAATCTGGTACCATAATTTTTTTATTAGGATGGTAGTGGATTGAGAAGTCATAATCCTTGATGTTCTCTAACCATATTCTCTTGAGCATATTAATCTCCTTATATGTGAATATATATTTGAGACTCTTGTGATTAGTAGATATTTGAAACATTTCCACATAGAGATAATTCCAACATATTTTCAATGTAGAGATCATAGCTAAAAACTCAAGATCATGTATAGGATTGTTTTGATCATGAATTTTCAACTACATTAATGCAAAGGATATCACTTTATCATTTTTTATTTATACACAACCCTACCCTTCTTTGTAGTGTCATTGTATACAATAAATGGTTCCCCACTTTTTGGATGTGTGAGTACTAGTGCAGTGATGTGCCTATTCATCAACTCTTTGAAGAAGTCTTCACATTCACTAGTCCATGAAAACATTACTCCTTTTCAAGTCATCTTGGTCAGTGGGTTTAAAAATCATTAGAAGTTCTTCAAAAACTGTCAGTAATACCCCGCATGACAAAGGAAACTATGGGTCTCCATTATAGATCTTGGCCTATGGAACTATTAAATTTCTTTAATCTATAATGGGGATACATATATCCCTTTTTTTGTGATGACATTCCACAATAATGATACTTTCTCCATCAAGAATTCCCATTAACTATAATTTACATGTACTTTTTCTATTCATAATGTCTTCAGCCCAATATTAAATTTTCTATCATGTTTCACATTACTTTTAGTTTATATAATAATGTCATCAATATAGACTGCCAAGATATTTCTAAGTAATATATAAAGACTATTTTCATTAAATTGATGAAAATTTATAGAGCATTAATGAGTCCAAAAGGGCATCACTATGAACTAAATGTTTCCATACATTATTTGGAAGCTATTTTTTGGAATATATTCCTTTATCACCTTCAATTGGTGATATCTTAACTGAAGATCCACCTTATAAAAATAATTGGCCCCACGTAGCTGATCAAACAAGTCATATATCTATGTAAGGGGATACATGTTATTTATCATTATTTCTTCTCGATCATTATAATCAATGAAGATGTATATTTATCCATTATTACTCTAGATGAAGAGGACAGACACACCCTATAGTGAGGCACAATTTTGTATAAAACCCTGGTCTAGACTTTCTTATAACTTCTTCTTCAGTTCTTCTAGATCAACAATGGAATTTCAATAAGGTCTCTTTGATATAGACAGGGATCCAAAAATAAGTTCATTTTAGAACTCAACCTCTAAATCTAGAGGAATAAAAAGAAAGTCTTTGGGGAACATATTTGTTTAGTCCCTCAAAATGGGATTGTCTTTGAGCATGATTCCCCACATTGTCTCAATCGTTTGAGAAATATTTTCTTTCTCATAGGGTAGTAATATCCACACTTGATATAGTTATTCTTAAGGAGATTTATCATCCTCTTTATAATTATATATAATTGGAGGATGATTTTTGATTTGAAGGGTAATATCGCTTCCACAAAAGATGATGTTTTATTTTTTTAAAGACAGTCAATGCATGCCCAAAAAATCATCAAACTCTACCTAAAATAGTATGATAATATTTGAGTGGAAGTTCAGTAAACAATAATTAACCCAGGAGAAGTTATATACTCTCAATGTAATAATTTTCTAGTTTTCTATTCTCACAGATAACTAAACCTATATATTTTGAGGGGGTGATTGAATAGTTCTACTAGAATTGAATGATATGAAATAAATCATAAAACTAGAATCAAGTATTTGTTCCTCTATTCTATAATTAATAGCTAGCATACCTATCACCACATAATTTTTGCGTTCCACCTTAGTAGTGGTGATAACATATTCAATTCCCTGTTTCCTTTGATATTGTCGTTGGTTATTTCCTCCAACAACAATTTTCATAGGGAAATGGTTCACATAATTCCCATTCTCCTAAATGGTGAAACACTAAACTATAGGATGAGTGTTGATATGAACCTTTCCTTATTATTCCACATTATTTGGATTCATCATATCCCTTTGGAAATTATTAGCAAGATTCTCCATTATTCTAAATTCAAAGCATATCTTGGTTCTCGGTAGATAGTTCCCAGGATGTTTCACCCCCCAATTATGATAGATAAGATATTGGGTTTTCAATCCATCATCGTATTTATCTACTTATCCAACTATATTAGACATTATTTTCCAGTTTTTGTCCCAAGGCCTATGAGACCACTGAGAGTCTCTGATCCCCATTTCGTTCTTAAGGTAACAACGTAAAATATACTCAAAACTATCTAATTCTTAAATCACCAATTATTTTCATAGATTCATATTATGTCTGATTAAGAAGCAATTCACCTTACTTTTGGTGTTCATGAAAAAGTGGGAGTTATGCTTTCAATCATTGTGATGTTTTCTTCATACTTCCAAATAGACTCACCTTTCTTCCACTTCAGTTTGAGGAATTACCTTTCCATCATAAGATAGAGGCTTCTGGGAACATATTTATTGAAAACAAATTTCATGAAATCTTCACAATCCATGGAATGAATTTCCACCTTTTACTTTTTGTAATTGATTAGTTCCCACCACTGATCAGCTTCCCTATCAAAATTATAGACCACCAGCACAACGTTGTCTTCTTCTGATCACTGGAGGATAGAGAATATATTTTTAATGGAGTTAATCCACTAATTTGTGAGGAAGGGATCAGAAGTTCCACTAATCATGTGAGGACTTTTACACATGAAGGATTCTATGGAAGATTTCTCTTTCTTTATAGAAGGAGTTTGTTCCACATGATTCACGAAATTATTTATAACTTGAGCCAGCTGAGGATGTACTGTCATAATGATTTCATCTCCCATTCCCATCATATTTGGAATATCATTATGGTAGTCATTACATTGTCTTTCACATTGACCATTGGAACATGTTTTTATACATCTAGTCATTAACTAAGATGAATAATATTAAATTATTAACATGAATACTTATCTAATAAGCATAATAAAATGAATCATTAAATATAAAAGGATAAACTTGTAAAGAAAAATTACATGAAAAATTATGATTCCTTAGGTTTAAATTTAGGTTATCCATGATCTATTTCATAACATATACAATTTGGGAAAAAAATTCTAATATAATAATGGTTTCTAAAGTGCTTTTGAATTTACCAAATCATCTCCCCCAGGAGTGTCCAACCAGGTGCGCAGTAAGGCCCATTATCATGTTCCAGGTTACCCCTAGTCATGATCAGGACAAAAATTAAGAGGTGCTACACCTTGGTGCATCTATACTGAAACCAAATCCACTTTTGTATCCATAAAGGGATTTATTTTCTTGATAAACCAATTACATTGTACTGACCAGAATTTAGATATTTTTCTTTATAAATAGATTAATCCCTAGGGCTCTTACTAATGTTCTGTAGACTTAATCTACTAAAATAAATAACCCTTTTGTCTAATACCATATATAAATACCTGATCCTTTTAAACATATTATTATATGATTTTAATAATACTTAACCATTAAATAAAAACCATAGATCATAATGTCTAGTGTCTTTGGAATATTATATATATAATTAAACAATATGAAACCAATATAAAACATCTTTTATTTAATAATCATAAGAAGATCCTAACTCTATTTAACATGATACATCAACATAGGATACCCTAGGTATTAAATGAACAAAATGATTAGATAGAAATCTCATAATGGAAAAAAATAGAATAAAAAATCTTAGCAAATGAGTTTGATGGAAATAATGTAATGATAAAAAAGGCATGGAATATGAATAAACATATATAATCATAACACATAAAACATGAGATCATATAATCATGTAATCGTTGTAATTTTGAATCAACATAAAATAATATTTTATCATGATTCAAGGATCATTACACATAAGGAGCACGAGTCACAACTAACCACCAAGACCGTTACACATTGACCATGAGTCAAGACTGACCACCAAGACTGTTGCACATGAAATATAATGGGAATAAACATCACCCAATTAATTGGAGAACTATATGGGTTTATACATTATAAAATGTTCATTAATATTCTCACAGCATAAATAATCATACACAATGAATTCAAAATAATCATAAAGGATACCCATGGAAATAATTGGGTGTCATAATCCTGTCAAAATGAATAACCAGAAGAAATATCATAATAGTTTCCATGAAAGAATGTATTTGAATATGTCTGAAAAATTATAAGGAAAAATAGTAATAGATCATGATAATAGAGGACAAAATCAGATGTTTTTATAACCATGTTTAATAATCTTTAGAAATAAAACATTTTAGTGCAGTTTATGGAAAATATAAAAGATTATTTGAAATAGAAAAGTGATAATTGATTATTTAAACCTAGAAATGAACCAAGAAATATTTTTTAGGATAAAATAATTTATTTTATAAAAATAATTTTGGATTAAAAAATATTATTTATATTACATGAAAATGGGTAAGAAATTATGTGGTTCTCTTTAATAGGGTTGCTTATCAGGAAGAATTGAGAAGGGAACCATCTTAAAACAGAAATTTACCATCAAATAAAGAATAATTTGATCTCGATATATGAGTTTGGAAAATATAAACATAATTTATAGTAAGTGAAAAAAATTAACGAATCTTTACATTGGAGAAAAGAAGGATATATTGTAACTCAAAGGAAAAATGGGGGTTGGTGGAATCCCTGAACATAAATTTCAAATGGTTCTGCACTTGATCATACAATCATGAATAATAAAATTAAATTAATTAATTAATAAGTAAAAATCATTTTATTCATTTAATTAATTTATTAAAAAAATTATGTTCATTTATGGCCTTTTTGATGAGTTATAGAGTTCAATTTCCATTTTGGGACTACTTTATTTCATAGTTTTCATGATTGGTTCGCTGGTATAAGAGTATGGAAGTTGATGTAAAATTTAAATAGAAATCTAGAATTGATGTTATAATTTATTAACGAACATATATCGTTTTTAAAATTATCATATAATTCATTTTGTTTTTTTGGAATATAAGGAATCAATATATTAGATGTTAGTGATAATCATTTGGATTATTTTGGGTAGTTTTCACTCACAATGAACTTGTTTTATTTCATTTTTTACATAATGTATATATAATGATTCCAGAACATCACATATGCTATAATAAATATATTAAAAATCATTTATCCATAATAATGGTTTTATGACCATCATTTAATTTTTTAATCGAAAATGAAAATATTTCATCATTGAAGGCCATAAATAAACACCTCGGGAACGATGCTTTCATTTCTAGAATAAATGGGAGAGGAGAGAAGTTTAGGGATTGTTTATTCTATTAAACTAATAAAATAATAGTATATGTGAGGTATTAGAGTTATCATACCATTTGGATGAGTGTAGGTGGGTGGAAAATTTAGAAAATAACTTGAAAAAAATAAAATAAAAGAAAAGAGGAATTTACCTATTGAGTTTCTCTTCCATGAAAACCTTCTAAGGGAATGAGTTTTGTTATTTTTATGATACTAGGAGCTCTTATACGTGGTTAAGGAGATTTTGAAGAGTATTTTTGGGAATTTGGACATGGATCAATATTTTTAATGTGTGAGTAGAAGAGGTGGTGAGGGTCGTATTAATAGTGTTGGGGAGGGGTGTTTTTTTATTATTTTATTCATTAGTTTATTATTTTTGATCAATAATATGAATAGATTGAAAATTATTCAAATAAATATTAAAATAATTAATTTTGGTTGTATATTATGGTTCTTTTAACACACTATGCTTCCCGGGTATGTTTTCCTTTAAAGAATACAATATCTTGCATTGTATGCAACTTCGAGATTCTAAAACACCGCGACCAATCAAACTAGCTGTTATGAATCGTAATACCTAATTTTTGAAATTTGATAAATTTTATTATTCAAAATGGACATTATTATTGAATTTATAATATCAAAATTATCTTAGGGTGATTTTTTGGTATTTTTATGAAAACTTTCAATTTTTGATAAATAGTGATAAACATTGTGTTATTAGTTAAAACCGAATTTTTATTTAAATAAATATTTGTTTTATTTAAATTTATTTTATGTAAAAATAGTTACATAATACCTATATAATTTCAATGTAAGTCATTAGGGTCATTTTATAATATGTTTAGATATATAAAATATTTAATGATCATTTTACCATCTTTTATCCAACTCTGATGAGCATTTGCAAATTTGCATAAAAAATAATTTTACCGCTTCTGTGAGTTGAATTTACAAAATCGTAGAGACAAAATTAATATCAGTAAGTAAAATGTGGTTCAATAAGCTAAAAATAATTTCTGGTGAATAGTAACCCTTGACTTTTATTTACCACTGATAAAAAAATAGGGTAATTAAGGGTAAAAATGATATCATAATTACCGTAACACATATCCTAATTTTATTGGATAAGTATAATTCGACCAAAAATAAATTTAGGTATAAAAGCTGATATTTTTTGGTCTACATGGATTAGATTATGACATTTATTATTATTTTATTTAAAGAAGAGTTAAAAGAGTTAAATTCAAAGCTTAATAATGAAACCATTTTTAATATAGGGTTTTATATAAGATAAATTTGACTATAAATATTAATTAGATTGATAAAACTATTTCCTACATATTGGTGTTTTATTTATAATTTCTAGACCTTATATAATTAAATTTATTTATGAAACAATGATTATGCAGTAATAACCTTATTAATGAAATATTCAAATAATTGATATAATAAATATCCAAATAAATGTAGTTTGATACTTTTGATGAATTCAACTAATTTTCAAGTTTAATATGACATTTTATGGTTATTTAAATAATTTTTGTTCAATGTAATCATGCAGTTATGATTTTCACAAAAACCAAATACACAATAGTGTTAAAATTGACATAATTGAGTTTTTAAAAGAAATACAATATTATTAATTGATATAATATTCCTAAAAATATAAGGATCTTACAAAGGAATTATATAAGGTTATATATATATTAATACTAAAACACTATGGGTTCTCTTGGATTGTTATTTTTGTTTATTAACCATATAATATAAATATAGAAAGAGACATGGTTAATGTCAAACTATTTAACTAATAGTTAAATCTAAAAGTTAAGGTTAATATGGTGACCTAAATCATTATAAAACCTATTGGTTGAGAGGTTTTCGAACCATCCCTACCTTATCCTCTAAATAAATCATTTTTGAGCCGTTATAATTCGAAAATTATTTCATTTTAAAATAATATTTCAATATTTTCCGAAAGTGACCCTCTCTTCTCTTATAAAAGGGTATTTCCCTTCACTTAACTTCACACCTCCAAATCCATTTGGATCAGCCAACCCCTGACCACATATCCTCCCAACATTCCTCCTTTAATCCTAGAGGCATTCCCTTGTTCATAAATCCAACCTATGGATCTCTTTTGATCAAATCAAAAGGAAGAACCCAAAGAAGAGGTAAATATTTCATCACCTCTTTTAAGTTATTTTCTTCTTCCAGTTCCTCTTTATTTTTTGTTTCCATTATAAAATAATAACTCCAGTATATTCTACCTGATTTGATGTTATTAGAAAAATTGTACCACCATATTAATTATTCTATCCATCATATGAACGACAAAGTCACCATACATGAGTACGTATGGCTTACCGTCTCCACGTTGTGGTGTAGTTTGTTATTCAAACACTTCATTATTTAGATGGGTATAATAATGAGCATAACCATCTTAAATAATAAATATAACATGTTACTGATTCTTTATATATGATATACCATTCAATTACATAGGATTTCACCATCAATATAAGGATATTGTCGCCCGTGCGTACGTACCGATTACCATCTCCATGAACGCGATGAGATTCATTTCCCCTCATAATCATTAAAGATTAATTTTTATTTTATGATTACAAATAATTTTTAAGAAGATAATATCATTCTATATATGAATAAAATAAATCTTATCCGTAAAAAATAGGGCTTATGAAACTGAGAATATAATGGAAAACAGATCTGTTAACACTCGAAAGGATGATATTACTAAAATATTTCTAACAAAGCAATATTAGAGGATCATATATGATATCATATTTATGTATATAATTTTTTTATAATTTAATAACAATTATTTAACTATTATATAGGATTTTAACGTACCCTCGACCAATGAAAAGTATAAGGTAAGGTTTTATTCCACAATCTCTTTATTATCCAAGGTTGTTTTTACGTATGTTTCTATTGGGACCTCTTTATCATCCACATCCATGTTTTCATAAATATGTATCTGAATTTTTTTTAATATTTACTAAACAATGGGTTAAAGTCATTTATACCTTTATTTGATCTTATATGTTTGAAAGGAATCTTTCCATCATTTTCCAAACAAGGTACTTTATGACCTTTTTGACATAATTATGGTAAGAATGTATTTTTATCTTATACGGAGAGTGTGGGTATTTTCTTCCATTATAACATCGTCGAAAATTACCTTAAAAGCATATAAAATTATTTTAAAAATTATTTTTTTCTTTTATAGTTAAATTAATTTTAAATGATTTCATAATAGAAAGAGATAATTTGCTAAAAAAAGTTTTAATTTCATCTTTGTCAACATCCTTTTGATGGATTTTAAGCTTGCCTGAAGTTGATTTCATATGATACAAATCATTTATATTGTATTTAATGTTTTTTTGATATGTTTGACTTTGGATGTGTAATTATTATACCATTCATGGTTTATGGATAATGTATTGACATTTTGTATGATAGTTTTAATATGAATGTTTATGTTATGTTTAAACCTTTTCATATTAGGAATGCATTGGACATAATAAGTGACTGGTGGAGCCTTCTATAGCTCCTTGATTCATTGGTAGGTCTCATTAGACAAACTAGTGTCCTAGAAAAATGCCTAGAAAAAATCTTATTTGTAGTCTTGGAAAAAGGTCATGACTATGTGGTTATGAAGTCTGGCATTATGCATTCCATCATCATAAAAGTGTTTATTGATATTGCATGTGATTATTAGACTAGTTGAATATCCATGAGAATAATTAAATGGAATTATTTGATTTTTTCTTTTCCATATTATTCTTATGTTTAAGTTTAAAAGGCTTTTGTTTTAGTCTAATTAAATTCCTTAAATGTTTATGCTTATTTATGAATGTTTCTGCTAGATTGTTATCCATACTGAGCATCTGAGCTCACCACTTTCTATATTTTATTTCTCCTTGGATGTGAAGAAGTATTTTATGGTTGAACTTTAGGGATAGGATAAGGATATAAGTGTGTTAAAAAGGGTACAAAATGTTTTTGATGTTTCTATTTCATGATGTAATGTGAAACTTATGGGTGTATCTAATACTTCCAAGGCTACTAAATTGGTCGGTCTTTTGGGACATGATTCCTTGTATCATGCCAATGTTATGTAATAATGCACTAACTTTGGGTAACTGGGGTTAGGGCATTACTGTTCTTATATCATTGATTACTCAAGGAATAGTGTATTTTAGTTATAATGTTTATATACTATAAATTAATGTATTTCACTACTTATGAAAAATTCAGGTATCCTAGAAAAATTGAAAAAAATAACCCTAATTTTTTTTGATGTTTAGAATTAAAAAATGAACACCATTTTATGAAAAAAAAAATTATAAATAAGATAAATTTTAATTTTAATTAAAATCATCATTTACTAAAAAAGAAAAATTTCAAAATGATCACTAATTTTATAACATGTTGAAAAAATAATTAATATCTTATAAAATTGTCTTAAAATAATAAGACAAAAAATATTAATTTATAAATACATTTTATTAAATTAAAGTTTATTTTAAATTATTAAATTACTCCTAATATTTTAATTAAATATTTTAGACATATAAAAATACCAACACATAATTAATAATTTTTAAAACCTTCATTTAATTACACTATGATATAATTTTATAATAATTTCCTTTATAGGATTCCAAAATATAATCTATAAATTCATTGGTGATGTTATTATTAATTTGGTCAGTTTACTATTCATAAGGATCATGTCACTATTCCAAAGGTCAATTTACTGTTTCATTTGTGTAGGTTCCTCAAGTACTTGAAATACATATTATTTCCTACATTCTTGATTTATAATGGTTGTGTTGTGTTATCTATGTAATTTTATCTGATTTATACAATAAGACATAATTATAACAATGGAATTTTCCATTGAAATAATTTTTGGTCATTAGATTCTATGCTATACAGATTTCATCTCTTGTAATTTCTATTGCTTATTGTTTGATAATAGATTTATATTATAGTAATTAGTGACATTTTTTAAAGATAAATAAAAAATTGTTACTTAAAGTGTTTTCATCAACATTAATGGTGTTTTCATCAACATTAATGGTGTTTTCCAACATACAGTGATGATACCACCTTACTTAATCAATTTTAACATGGTTTAGATATGAAACCTTGGATACATAAGCTGAAAATAAAAGATAGTAGTAGTTAAATTAATAGCCAATTGAATTTTTTATTTTTATTACTATTTAAATTGGGAATGTAAATATTTATAATTGAACAATTATATATAGAATTCTAAAATTCTGTGTTCGAATGCTAAAAGATGTATGTATTTAAACAGAATAAAAATTATAACATATGAATTATATGTATTTGTTATACGAGAATGAAAATACATAAACCTAGATAATTGTATACAAACATTCAAAAATTTAAATTCCTAATGTTGAAAAATTATTTTCATTAAATGGGGATGAAAAATGACAATTAATTAGATTTTTACTCTCTAACATGGAATTGAAACTCTGTATAATTATACCTTTTTGATTAAGGCATGTAATCATACCATTTGATCTGACCAAAGAAGCATATAGTTTGGGTTACTATATCTTGTGTAGTAAGGCCTTGTACCTAATAAATTTTTCGAATTGTAATATATTTTCCATTTATCATATTTTGAGTAATTTAATGAGAATTGTAGATATATGCTTCAATGAAGGCATTAGTTTGACCAGCAGGAAGGTCGAAACAACCATTCTATTGAGGTGGTGGAAACTGAACAAACTATAGTACCAATTGTGGAACCTCCCATGGTACCACATGTAATTCATGAACTAAGAAAATTTTTAATGCTTAGAGATTGTTTTATATATATATTTTAGTCCATGTAGGGAGATCTGTGACTTGAACTAACTATGTATGATTTTATGAGGGAGATCCAATAGAATTTTTATCCTACTTTTGCGGTGGAACACATTCCCCAGATTGAGACATATTGTTTGAAGTATAAACACTTGATCTTTGAGAATTTAAGGAAACCTTCAGAAAGGAAGGTGATTCTCATTTAATATATGCTTCGTGGATCCTCCAGGAAATTGTGAGATTCTCTTAATCTGTACGATCATCATCAATATATTGTATGGAGTGATTCCCATAAAATTCTGTACAAACACTTTATCTTATATACAATAATATATAATTGAGCTAGTGGATACATGCATATGGAGTAGGGTACAATGTGTATCATGGATTACTCAACTTGTATCACCAGTCTCTAAGCCTTTGCACCAACACATACTAGTTATGAGATTTCCAGGTTGAGAAACTTTGAGGATGGGCTCAGTTATTCTATCTGATCATATTTGAGCATATTTTGACATACTAGTATCTATAATATGGTGAACCAAGAATTTTTCTCCATGTTTAATATTAGAGGTGATGAAGGTACCTGGTATGGTGGTTCAACCCCAATGTAGGGAAGTGGTTTTCCTAGTGGAGGGAAGCATCATCTTGAGTTTTCTTGGGAGATAAGTTGTAGTTAGATTGTAAACTGTAATAGTTATTTGGTTTAACATCAGATTGTAAGGCAGGGTCACATGAAGACCCAGTGTAAGAGAGACCCAATAGACTAATGATCATGCAATAAAAATGGACCATCTCTGGATATTTTTTAAGAAATTTCCATTGATTCCTAATGAGATAGGATATGAACTATATGTATGTTTTACAGTGGAATTCATGGATCCATGACATAATGTAAGTAGGAGTACTAATGGATGTTCAGTCCATGGAAGAGGATTAAGATGAGGGATCCATATATATATTTTGTAGTACCAGTTTGGAGGACCTACTAAAGGGGTTTGGTTTTTGGATCTTGGTCTTGAATATCTAGTTATATGTATTATAGCTTACTCTTAAGGAGTAGAGTGCTATACCATCTATATTACATGGTTCAATCGTAATTTCCTCAACTCTAGTATCATCTTTTTTAAAAACATTTTCTTTACATTAATTTATATATATTATATTTATGGGAGTCTTCATCTAAGTATTGAATACATTTTTGGCATTATTTATCTCGACACTTCATTGGGAACATAGTGAAAAAGTGTTTTTTGATACAAGGATTGTTCTGTAGAGATAGGTAGATAAAATTTCTTATGGGGCCATTTCATACTCAAGATGATGGGATTTGATATAATTCTTGGGATGTACTAGTAAGTGACTTTTTGATTCCATATTGATTGGTATCACTAGAGGGTGTCTTTCTTATCATGCTAATATGATAAATATGATCACAAAGAATTATGGGATTTCCAAGAAAGTCGATATGAACATGAGCATCATGTGATGTGTAGATTTATGGCCCATATTGTATGCCTTTTATCAAGACTATCAGAGGGTAAAACATGGTACCTTTCCTCGAGTGGTGGATTAATTTATAGATTTCATTCCTGATGGATTTTTTGGGCTGCCTCCTATGAGTGAGGAAGATTTCACTATAGATTTTGTTGTAGGATTAAAACCAGTATCTATTCCTCCATATAATATAGATCATCCTAAGCTATAGGAACTAAAGAGGTAGCTAGAGGATATGTAAGAAAATGGTTCTTTATGAACTAGTACTTCTCCTTGGGGTTCACCTAAACTTCTCCCCAAGAAAGTGGATGATACGTTATAACTATATTTGGAATACTGGTGGTTGAACTATCTTATTGTTAAGAACTGAAACCCACTTCATCCTATTGATTATATATTGACCAAATATGTGAAGACATGATATTATTTAATATTGGTTGGAGATAATGAAATCATTAGGCATGAGTTATGATTTTAGATTTTCCACATACAACATTTCGAAGTAGGTACTACCTTTAGGAATATCCCGTAATGCCATTAGGTTAAATTAATGAACCTTCAATATTCATATCCTTGATGAATTGGGTTTTCTAGATTTACCTAGATGCCATTGTGGTTATTTTTATGGATGATATCTTAGTGTACTCTCACAATAGACATGATCATTCCAAAGACCATACCAATATATTGGACACAATAAGAGGGGACCATCTATTTCCCAAAATCATAAAGTTATAATTTTGAATAAAAATTTCATACCCTAGGTTACATTATATCAAAATATGGGGTATATATGGATACAGAGAATGTGCAAGACATTGATTCTTAGTAGGAGACAAAAAATGTTTTTTATATAAGGAGACTCTAGTGATTAGCCTGTTAAAAAAAACATATCTAGAACTTTTTATTCCTTGTAGATCCTCTTATGGGCTTCACCAATAAGGTTTTAACGTTTATATGGTATAAGGATTATGATATTTCCTTTTGTGAGTGTAAAGTAAGGTTAACCTCACCACCGATCAAAATTCTTCCGAATATCGATAGAGGATACATAGTATATTGTGAGGTATACTGCGTTAGTCAAGGAACTATATTATGGCAGGAGGAACAAGTCATGGAGAATGAGTACTATCAGTTTATGCCACAAGAGTACAATTAACTAACACAATTCCTTGAGTTAGAAACTATTGTTCAGGCGTTTCATTGTGAAGGACATTATCTATTAGGGTTGTAGTTCAAGGAATAAGCTACCATAAAACACTAAATTATATATTTTATCATTGCAACTTAAACCTTTATAAAATGATATGTGTTGAACATATTTAGTATTTGGACTCTGACATTATTTACACACTAGATAAAGGCAATGAACTTGTTGATACACATAGCTGAAGTAAAATAACACTATAGTATTTTATAATTTTTTTAATAAATTGAATCTTTTTGATATTTTTAATTTCATGAAACATGGATTTTAGTTTTTGTTATAAGAAGCACTAATTTTAGCTTTCTTTATATGTTACACTGAGTTTAAATGGAATGTGCCACATTATTAAAATAATATTTGTGATAGTTATCACCAATCCATTGGAAAGAAAATTATGAATAGGATTGAAAAAATTATGAAAATAAATGGTTTAAAAATTAATATAAAATAAATTATTTAGTGGCCAATTAATTATAAATTAAAATTAAAATTAATTGAAAATAGTGGAAATATGTTTCTTAAAAACTAGTTTTACTGAAGCAAACATATTTTTTCGTATTCATGTCTATGGTTGACTACCTCTTCATGAGTTGATGTCAATATTTTTACATTACCAACTATCATGACATGAAATAATTATGGATCTATTATTTATATATAATATTTAGGGTAATTGTATTCTTCTATAATCACTATATCACATTTTATGTTTAATATTCCATTATGTTTGAATACGATAACATCATTCAGGTGTATGGTGGACTACTGCCTTACGAAACGATGTGATTTTATCTTCACATACACTTTACATGGATGGTAATATGGTAAAGAAATAATAAAAATATTTTATATATATGGAATAAAATTATTCTAAAATTGAAATATATTATTTAAAATTATTTCTTTTAAATATATAGATAAAATGGAAACAATGTTCATATGTACATACAACCTATCATATCCAGGAATGATGTATTTTATTTTCTATCTCTAACATTTATGGAAAACTAAAAATAAATATATAATAAATATATATGTTATATTTATCATGGATATAATTCAGTATATTATGGAACCATGATCCATTTAATGGGACAAAAAACAATGAATTATATACAGACATGAAAAACAATGCAGTTATTTCCCAAAACGTTTCTTTAACATGTAATTTTTAATAAATGTGAAACCAAAGGTAATAAGTAAATCATATATAGTATGATATATATACATATGGTTCAATAATAAATTTATAATAAAAAATTATTTTTTATGTAGTAGTTTCAAATGTTTATGAAGGATTTCCAAACTTATGGTAAGGGATATTCACCTCGCTTTTTGTAATTCTTTGATACACATTCCATATTCACCACATATTTATGTTTTGTGGAATAAATTATAACCTTGATTATATTTTATTATTATCCTCTTTAAAATTACTGGGATTTACAAAACAAATTTAGGATCTCAATTTCATGGGGTTTACAGGTCAAAAGATACATATACTGTAAGGAATTATTGTCTCAATTTGCCTTATTTGAGACATATGATATGCTATGAACCTATATCCATCTATATGGTGTAAATTCAGTCTCAATGAAATATAGTAGCATTAATTTATTTATTTTAATAATATTTTATGTTTCATTTAATTTTATTTTATCATTTCATATTATGATTCAATTTTATCAAAGTCGTAATTTTTTATGATACAATCTCATTATTTATTGGAATTGTTTATATTTACGCTTATGATGATGAGATATTATGATCCATAACTCAAAAAAATCATTAATTATATTCTTATATATTAATTTCATGATAATACATGTTTTCCCTTTATTACCCTCCCCTTATGTACTCAAGAGTTCAAAAGAATGTTCTGATGAAAAATCATCATTATATCTCTTTTATTTCGAAAACTTTTTTTCTAAGAAAACCATGATTTATTAACATGTTTTAAAAAATGTTTTAAAAATATCTAATATGATTTACATATTAATTGGTTTACTAATTTTTAATTTTTTTAAATTCTTTTGTAAGTAATATTCATGTCATTTTCCAAAAAACATTTATTAGGATTTTAATGAAAACATGGAAGGAATATTAATTTTAATTTTTGTAACATGAACAATTTTGTATCTAGTCGTGAATAAATAATTATTTTATATCATAAATTTATTCTTTTAATGTTTCCTTTCCATGAAAATGATTTCAAAATTTTGATATGAATTTTAATTTTTTAAAAAATTGATTTTCAAAATATAAATGATATCTTCCTCAAGATATATTTTAATTAATTTTTATAGATTCCTTTATAGACTTTTAATTTTATTTTTAATGAAAAGGATGTTGAAAATATTTTATATTTTATGAAGTGTTATTTTCAAATTTGAAAGGCTATATTCCTCAAAAAATGTTCCATGTGATTTTTATTTAAAAAATAAGATTCAATATAACATGATAAAATTTATTGTTATATATTATTTACTAGGGATATAAAACAAATATACCATTATTATTAATTATAAATTTAGTTTATAATTATGATGGAAAAATATTTATTTAACCCATTTTTCTTCCACATGTTATACCATGATAAATTTCTTGTTAAACTAACTTTTTCCATGGGTTATTCTTTATGGAAATAATGATATAATTAAGAAACCGATTTATTTTCATGGGTTTTGTTATGATGAATGTTTTATAATCTTGTGGCACATGTATGTATGGTTTTAATCATGTGACAAGTGGGAAATATATATCTGTCCAATGTTTTGGGTAAAGATTAATATTATATAAGCTCAAAGGGTACTTGAGAGGATATCCCAAGCCCAAAAATGGGCCCACTGGTAGTTATACCTAGACAGAATGAGGGTAAATTGGAATTTATACAAAGCATGAAATAGGGTACACAAGATTTTATTTCAATCACAAAAGAGGGTACATGTGAGGTTATCCCAATATCGAAATAGGGTACACATCAGGTCATCACGAGCTCAAAAGATGGTATAACGGAGGATATCCCAAGCACAAAAGAGGGTACACAAGAGGATATCCAAAGTCCTAGTTAGGTGCATGGGTTTTTATATTAAGAGTAATGTGTTATGAATGACTTGGTGCATATCTATTAGATAATATTTTCCAGGAGTTTTTAAATTTCACAAATCTATATCCTATTCTAATGTTATGATCTCATGGATCATGTTATCTGAATCCATTAGGATTCATTTCATGTGATCTACCAGGATTTATTCCATGACTAAAGTTTATTATCTATGATATAAAGGGTATGGTTTTCATATGTTATTCTCATGTTAGAATACCCATATGATCATGTTAAATTGATATCTTCTTTGTTTAACCTTACTGAGATTCTCATCTCAACCCTTATATTGTTTACATTATTTAGGTTATGAAGAAAGGTATTAAGTGGTGAATGTATTATAATTGAATTATATAGGAATATATTTATAGGATATTTTAAAGATCAATCACAAAATAAGAGGGACATGAACCTAGTCTACAATGATAAAAAATATATTATGGTTCGTAGGGAAATTTTTCTATATTGTATTGAATACTCATATAAAAAGATGTAATTTATATATATGAAATGTACGGGTCACTATAGTTAGTATTAGAGGAAAATATTATTTATCAATTAAAATCTAGGATGTGAAAACATTAGTACGATACCTTGGGATATTTATAAGGAAAATTCTAGGGATATATCTAATGATATGTCTAAGGATGCATCAAAGAATATAAAAATATATTTATATCCATGAATTTTGGTAAAAGATAGATAAAGTCATTTCAAAAAATTTAAATCACTATCCAAATACTATAAGTGGATTTATATTTTGAATAGAGGTACCTAGGGGTAATAAATATGAAAAGGGGACATTATAATGGAATCCATCATCACATGATGCATGAAAATGGGCCTTGTTGCAGACATATTTTAACATTATAAGGGGATATGATATGGAAATTTACAAACACATTATGGACCATCATGAGGGATTTAAATAATGGCCATGAATTACTGAGGATAAACCTATGTTGACATATACTAAAATGAAGGTGTCACGATTTAGACATCTTATTAGTTATTTTTCTTGGTTATGTAGTTTATAAAATTGACTATTATTATTAAAAATATTATTTTTAGTTTAATTCAATCATCGTAACTCGAAGGAATTAGATGGAAATTCAATGTGATAGATAGTTTTTGGATTATAAACCAAATGTGATGATAACTGGAGTAAATGATATTTTTATTATTCTCAATCAGTAGTCATGACATATGATTAAAAATATTCACCTTAACCAATTATCTAACTCACCAATGATGAGAAGGATAGAGTTCATAGATAGTTTTGGTGTTGGATACCATATAATAAATAATATTCAATTTAATATTTGAAAATAATTTTGGATGAAGAACCCAAGTGAATATATCATAGGAACAAGAAAATGTTTTGAGTGTTCAAAAGAAGAATACAAAGAAAGTTACAGAAGAGGAAAAAATGAAATGTTTAGTTAATTAAATGGATGAGAATAATTATCTCCATAATGAATCATCAATGGTTTAATATTTTAAATTTATTAAGTATGGGAGTTACATGTATTGGATTCCAAGGGGGAAAGCTCGAGAAAACAATCGAAAAGTTGATATGAGTAACGATCATACTACAGATGATGAAGAGATAACGAACAATATAAGAAAGGTATTAGATATTTTAATTTTATTGTTTATTTTGAATGTAAGAACTATGACTAAATTGAGGTTGATTAATGTTAATACATTATTCATATTTTATATTATAGGACATATGTATTAACGAATACGATTTTGAATCCAAGTTAATGGTTTAATAATGAAATTGGATGATTAAAGGGTATAATTATTGGAATTAAATAATTATTTTAAATGATTCATTATATATAAGGGCTATTCTATATATTTTTTTTCATTAAGGATTAGAAAAAATATGTTGATCAGTACAGATTACCTTAAAAATTTATTTAATATAAAAGGAGTTATTTTATGGAAACAAGATTATAAAAGAAAAATAATCCTTAATATATTCTTCATGATTACATAGTGATATTGGAAAAAAGATATTCTAGATATGAATATTGTAAATTTGAGATTATTTATGGCTGTGCAATTGATTAATGATTTCTAGAAAAATTGTTTTATGTAATAATTAATAGAGAATACAATGTTTTTAGACTTATGTAATATATTTAATAATATATTTTTTAATGAATAAGTATGAATTTATTTTTTCAATAAGGTTTTATTGTAATTTAGGTTATTAACATGATTTAAGATAATGCATGATGAAAGTATTCACATGTTTGGTATCTTAAAATTAATATCTATTTTATATTGTTTGGAGGAATAATGATAAGTTAATTTTGAAAAATTATTAACCTTTTTTATACAGCTTTGTGTAATAATACTTGAAAATGGTGATAATGTTAACCATATATGAGTTGGTTTAAGATGATTTTTGGATAAGGTTTTATAAAATAATGTATCACTTCACCATATGAAGATTTATATATATTGGATAACTTGTTCTAACTATTTCATTGTTACTAGTGATACAATGAATGAATTATCATTATTTTATAGATCTTGTGAATTTTCAGTGTTTTAGGAATATGAAAATTTCATATTCATTTATTATAGCAAGAGATGAAGTGGAAAATGATTTAATTAAAACCAAAGTATCAAACTATGATTACGATAAAAAGGAAATATATAACATATGAATAATGGTCAACTAGAATTTATTGATCGTATCAAGATGATAGTCTATTAATGGGTTCTTCCAATAAAATACTCTCAGATTCATGATTTTTTTCATGTGTCTCTATTGAGGAAGTACATACATGATCAATCACATGTAGTGAACTCAGAGGATGTATATCTGAAGCATGATATTTATTATTAGGATAAACTTATAGAGATTCTTGATAAAATAGATAATTATTTATGAAACACAACAACTAACTTGGTAAATGTTTCTTGTAAAACACACCATCTTGAAGAATATTTGTGGGACCATGATGATGTAACGAGATATAAGTCTCCTCAGTTATTGGTACCAATATAAGGAATTTTTAGGGAAAAATTCATATTAATGGGGGAAGAATGTTACACCTGGATATTTTGTAGAATATGTTTTTAAAAAATAAATTTAATATTTTTTATATCTTCTTATTACATGATACACTGTGTTTCAATTTCCTCCATACAAAACAAAAATTATCTCAGGTTATATGCAACATCGAGTTTAAACAAAACATGTCTTAATATTTAAACATTATTTATGATAGTCATCACCTAGCCGTTGGAATGGAAGACATGAATATTGTTAAATAAATTATGAAATTATATGTTTTCGAATTTTGTATAAAAAAAATCTTTTGTTACCAATTAATTATAAATAAAAATTAAGATTATTTAAAAACATGAAACCATTTTTTGAGAAACTTTTTTTATGAAAGAAAACACATTTTACATAAATAAATTATAAAACCAATTTTTTAAACGATTTTAATGTAATTTTATATATTATATTTTCAATAAAAAATATAAAATTCATCTTATTTTATTCTATAAAAGAGATAATAAAGATCCAATTTTATTCTTAAAACCTGCATTTTTCTAAAATCCAATTTTATTGCCTTTTTCATAATTAATTTAGAACTAATTTTCAAAGAGTATTGAAACATTTTATCAAAAAAGAAAGTCAAATTTAGAAATAATATTATAAAAATTATATTATGTTGAATTGTTCATAAATTTCTGAGAAGATAAATTTTTCGATAAAAAATGAAAAATAATAGTTTTTATAAATAATTTTCTATTATTCTAATGCATTTAAAAACATAAAACTTTCTCAAAGATGGTTTTAAAATAAAAATATGTAAAATTAAATATCTATTAAAGAAATTTAGTTTGTTTCATACATTTCATGTTGAATTTCTATATAAAAACTATATAAACGTTTTACCATTTTCATTTTGAAAACCCACTTTCTCGTAACTTATATGGGATTAATTTTAAATTAAAATTTCACACTTATATATGTGTAATTTCGAAAAATTTATCCCATATTTGGAATAATCATAATTTATATTTTTAGACAATTTAAACATAATTTGTTTACCAATGTGACTAAAATAACAGTAATAATTATTTACCACTGTTAAGGTAAATGGGTTTTCCATTGGGTAAATTAAAACGAAAATGGTTAAAAATGACCCAAAACATATAAAGAATCTATTTTATGGCTATATTTAGACCTTATATCTTATTTTTTAAATAATTTTGTATTTTTGAGTTTTTTTATGTGAAAAACATTACAAAAATATTTGCTTTAGTAAAATTACAAGAATGCCACTCACTTCACTTATAAATAACCACATCCTCTCCTCTCATCTTCACTCTTATATGAAAATTTGGATAAAAAAATAACAGAACAATTAAATTTATTCATTCGATAATAAAATTATGGAATCCTTAGTTTTTTTATAAATCCAACATATTATGAATTTTCATGTAAACCAAAGGTAGGTGTCTGAAGAAGATGTAACACCCATAATCATCCATTTTATTTCATTTCTTCCTTCACCTACTTAAATTCTTATTAAAACATGATGACATAATAACCATAGTATATTACATATAATAACATGTTTTTATGATTTTATATATATATATATATATATATATATATCTCTACATCCATCAAATCATTTATAAAATCATCATTTGTGAGTACAACGATTTTCCACCTCGCAAACTGATGTCATTCATTTTTCCGTTAACACATATCACATGTGGATATAAAGACATATTTATTATATATATATATTATTTATGATATTATAATTCTTATTTAATCATTAAATAACATATTATTTCTTAGTTTCCAATCCCTGCAAATACGATTACAATGTTTGTGTGTACAGTGGACAAATGCCTCACGAGGCGTTGTGGTTTATTCTTCAAATATGATTTACAAGGAAGGTAACAAGAACATGTTTAAATAAAAATATGTGATTTATATGAAATAAAAAATTATTCAATAGTGGTTATATATTAGTTACATTTCTTTTTATTGAAGACATTGTGAAAATGTAAACAATGTTTATGTGTGTGTATGACCTACTATCCCCATGAATGGTGTATTTGAATTTTTATCTCCAAATTTTATAGAATAATCTAAATAAATATATACTAAATATATATTATATTTATATAATGGTTAAAAATTTGGATATGATGTTACCATAATCAATGTAAATGGAACAAAAAAATAGAAAATTAAACATACATGAAAAACCAAGCATTCATTACATAAAACGTGGCTTCAATGAGGAATTGGTAACAAATAGGTAATAAAAGACCACAAGTAAATAATATATAATATTATGAATATATATATATATATATATTTCATTAATATATATATATATATAATGAAATTATATTTATTTTATAGGATAATTTAACATGTGCAAAGAAAGTCGAGACATATGGTAAGAGTGTTCCATATAATTTTTATAATTTATATAGGAGACATTCCATATTCCTTACCAATATATTTTATGTGGTTTATATATTTTCCATGAATGTATTTTATTATTATTCTCCTGAATATTAGTATAACTTATATATCCATTTGAAGATCTCTATTTCATGGGGTTTACAGTTCAAAAGTTACCCGTGTCGTAATGGTAATGGATATTTTTTCTTCATTTTCTTTTTTTGATACATATGTTATGTTACACACCAATATAATTTTATGATGTGTATATAAAATGACATTAAAATTTAATATAGTGAATTTATTTATTCCCATTATATTTAATGTATTATTTAATGTTTCAGTTTCACTGGGGATTACCATTCAATGTTACAAAAGTGGTAATGGTTTTATTATAAAATCTCATTGTTTATCAGAATTCATTATATTTATGATTTTGATGATGAACTGTTATGATCCATCCCTCAAGAAACTCATTTATTTTATTCTCTTCTAGTTATGTAATGATAATACCTGATTTCCCTTCAGTTACATATTTTTATGAACACACATTTTAATAAATGTTTTGAAGAATAATGTTGTTTATTTTATTCTGGTTGATTTATTTTCTTCCAAAAGCATGGGTTCTAAAAAATATTTCAAAAATGTTTTAATAGTATTCCAATAATTTTTTAAATAAATTTTTACCCATGTTTTACTTTTTAAAAATGTTTTGTAAGGAATATTCAGGATGTCTTCTAAATAATTCTGATTTTGTTTTTACTGAATATGTGAATAGAATATTTGTTTTAACTTGTATGGAATAATCAAACTTTTCCACCATCATGACCATTTTTTATCTATAATTCATTTACTAGTTTCAAATTATTTATTCAAAGAAAGTTATTTCCAAATTTTTTATGAATTATTAGTTTTAAAATTTTATATACAAAATGGAAAGGTAATCTTTCTTGAGAAATGTTTTAATTGATTTCTAAAGTGTCCTTTATAATTTTTAAAGGTTATTTTTGAAGATTTTTTTTAAAATGTTTTAGATTTTAAAAATATTCTTAAAAATTTTAAAGTATATATTTCTCAAGAAATGTTCCAAGTGATTTTTATTTCATAATTATTATCCATTTAAGATGAGATACTTTGATGTTAGTTATGGATTACTTAGGATAGGAACTAGTGATACAATTGTTATTATTTCTCTATATAGTTTATATTTATGATGAAAACAAGTTTATAAAACTTATTTCCATCAATTATAAAAGGAAACAATGATTATGAAATGAATTTATTTTATCACATTTTATGCTTTGAGGAAGTGAGAAAATGTTCAGAAAACCCATTTCTTTTAATGGGTTTTAATATGGTGAATGATTTGTAATCTTATGAAACACATGTGTATGATTTTCATCATGTGAATAGTAGGGCCTACATCTTCCTCTTATTTACTGGGCAATGATTATTGTTATGTGAGTTCATAGGGTACACTAGAGAATATCCCAATCCCAAAAGAGGGCACACAGAAGGATATCTAATTCCCAAAATGGGTTACATGATAAGTTATCTATAGAAAAAAAGAGAGTACACTGAAGTTTATCCTAAGCAGGAAAGAGGGTGCATGAGTGGTTTTCAAATGATTAAAATAGGGTACACATTAGGTTATGTAAAACCAATAATAGGGTATTTGAGAGGTTATCCCATTTCCAAAATAGAGTACATGAGAGGCTATACCAAGCATGAATTTGGTAAATGGTTGGTTAGACCAAGCCTAAATTATTATGAATGTCTCTGTGGGTATCCTTGAAAAAAGGTTTTCTATGATTATATATGTGCCAAAATATATGTCCTAATATAATGTTATGATATCATACATAAAATTCTTTGATCATTTTATGATCAATTTCTAATTAACTACCATGATTTATGAAATGACTCATATATATGATCTATGATAAGAAGTGAATGGTTTTCATATGTTTTTATCAAGGTCTCATACCCATATTCTCATGTTATATGGATATCCAACTTTTTAACCAATATTGATCTTATGAGCTCTCCATTTATTAGGATTCCTATCCCTAGGTTATAAATAATGGTTTTAAATAGGGTATATCTTAGAAGATTTCTATTTGGGATGATCTTTATGGAATATGTTGAAGAACATTAACAAAATTAGAAGATTGTGTACTTATTTCCAAATAAAATAAAGTATTATGATAATCATACATGTTTTTTATAGTAAATTTGATATTTATATGAAAAAATGTAATATCATTTTATAAAAATCTTATGTCACTATAAATACTAAGAGTCAAGATATTTAGGATTCTAGTAATGAATAAAAGTTGATGCATCCTTTTTTTTCTGAAATTTGTCTAGATAATCAAGGGTGTCATGATAAACTCTTACTCATCGATTTATTAGTGGATTCATCACGTACTGATCATGTGAATAGGATAATAAATTTATGTCTTAAAGGCTTAGAATTAAGGTAAAGTGTTTAAGGTGAGGATCCACTTCCTAGTTAGGTTGTCAATAAAGATATGATCCAGCATATCCATGGTCGTTTTTGGGTTCTTATAAACATAATAGGGGAACTTATATGAGAATATAATGTGTTTAAATGGGAAGAATATCCTATAATAATAAAAATGTATATGTATATGTGCCACAAGTATATGTATCCATGGATGAAAACAGAGATCACATGATTTGTCACTTAGTGTTCCACCTATAACCAGATGAAAGAGGAACACTAGTTCCATGATGAACTTTTACAACTACTACCCACCATGGAATGGAAATATGAATATGTCACCATGTATTTTTGTGATAGGGATACTGAAATCACCATAAGGAATTGATTTTTTATGTGTGACACAAACCTGTTTTTGAAGGATTACCTCTTCTTTCTTATTTGGAAGACCTTCTTAGTGGTCAATCATAGAGGGATTTCTATCTGGTAGGTCATAATCCATCATGGAATTTATTTTACCATTAAATTAGATACGAAACCTCAGTACAATTCTTTTTTATGTAATGGGTGAAGATAACTCTTGGTTGTTATGTATATATTTTAAAATTATACTACCCCAGATCAATGACCAGTTTGAGTATACTATATAGGTTCTGGATGAAATTCCTCAATCAAGTGTCCTTTATTTTAGAGTCCATTTAGAAAATCACTTCCAACTTGCTCAGTTTTATTATAATAAATGTTTCCAAGATACTATTTAATGGATCCTAATGAGGCTTTGTATTGTTGAGAATTCTATTCACATTTGTTTTGGTTTGTGGTAGGGGATGTACTATGAAGAAAACATCTCATTCAATAAACATCAGAATTGGTTCAACTAATTACGAATAATATGTATATGACTTAGTCTAGGAAGAAGTATTATATCTATATCCATTACTAACTTTTGTAGTTTGTCTTAGGAGACAATGTTTTCTTTATATTCCATCATTTATTGGGTCATTATCATATTTATAGGTAAGGTAAGATAGTACATATATTCATTAGGATTTTTGAGACAATGGAGAGGGTTAGTCCAATAGTATATCAGATAACCATTCCATAGTTTTTCAAGTATATTCTTGATGAATTATTTATTTCTCATAAACTATTTCATAAAAAAAAGTTTATTATTTATTTTATTCTAAGGAAGTTGAGTTGGAGGATGATGCTTATTTTAAGGAGTATCTAGTATGTATCATCGATCATATAATGAAGTTTATATAAGGCATGATGGTTCCTCTATTTCAAGTGATATTTAAGCACAACCATGTCTAGGACGATATATTGGAATAACGGTATGACATACATTTTCTGTGCTCAATTTGTTTCTCAGATTTAGCTCAACCACCTTCAGAAGTGAAAATTTGGAATAATTTTTCTTAAGGAGGGAAGGTTGTAAGATCATGGTTATTAATCAAAGTAAAAAGCATTTTAAATTATATAAAACCACTAATATCTTCCTAAATGGAAGTACCTATAAGGTTATATGAGGTTTAAGGATATTTTAGGAAGTTAAAGGGAAAACTTTTAGGGTTTTTAATGAAATATTATGGTGCGTATGGTTAGTGCATGGTTTAGATATCCCCACAAAAACACAAATTACAGAAATGGGAGATGTATGGTTTAGGAAACCATGTTATGGGTTCCATTAAACCATGAAAGGATTTTTATTTATTTTGGGTCTATCTCATAAGGGTCTCCCGAAATGTTTGCCATCATTCTTCAAAACCATGGGTGGTGTGGTGCTCCTAGATACTAGGGATGCATAGTTGGTGAAAACTGTTTCTAACGGCCTGGAAAAATTGTGTTCACTATTAAATTTTTTTGAAATTCCCATTTCTACCCTCCTATATAATAAATTAATTTCATTATTCCTCATCCATCTTTTGCATAGTTCCTCCACTATAGGTATCCATTTGGATATTTTTACTAGATCTAAGATATTCAGCCTCTATTTACATAGTCTCTTGTCACATTATAACACCCTCAATATAGATAACACTCTTTAATATTCCTTTATCACCTTTTTTTATCCAAATATATGTTTCCTTATTAAACATATACACCCTATTTTCATCGATTTTTTTTTAGTTTCCCAATTTCTCTTGATCCATCCCAAAATAAAGGTCTATACCATATAAAGAGTCTTTTATAAGGCTTGATTATGTGTCTTAGTTATTTTACCAAAAGGTACCTATGTTTATAATTTGTTTCATTATGATATATTCATGACCATCTGTGTGTTTCCCATAAAATGTAAAATTATTTAAATTAGTCACATAAACCCTAACATAGACTTTTTATGGGACCCTTATACTCTATTTTATGTTTATGAAAAAAACCTAAACCATCCCTTAGGGGTTTTTTTAATTAAATGGACTTGAAAACCAAACATTAAATAAATCCAAAAAGCCCCTTCCGGTGTTTTTTATTTTCCTTACTTGTGGTTTTTTTATTGAATAAATTTAAATTTTTAATTGAATGGATACTTAACTTTAAAATATATTGTCTCATATACTTTCCAAATATTATTAAATTGATTACACTAAAAAAAGGTTGTCTTGAGCTTAAAATGCCTTTGATTTTTGACCTCTATTTCCTTGAGGGAACTCATATGATACCACCCTATTCATTAACATGAATTATAATTGGAACACCTAACATGGATTAGGTATTTGTATTAATTTGGTGAATGACACAATTTTATGTTGTAAGATATCTTTCCTCTCTGAAAAACTATGAATGTCCAGGATGAGCTCCTAGTATTTGTCTCAAAATCCTCAGACATGAAATTACATATATTATATACTTTTATTAATGTCATGTATATCTGAGGTTCACCATGGACTTTCTCCTTGGACTCTATTAGACCCTTATAGAAAATGGAATTCCTTGAAACACCGTTGGATTACTCATAAAACCAAAAATTCAAGAATTTCGTGGGTCATCCATGGATTCTTTTGATATTAATTTAGGATTCATTAAACAAGTACCTTGGGTCCCTATGAAAATAAATTTTTTTATGCTTAGAAAAATCCATATTAGGCCTATGTAAGTGATATTTCCTAGTTCTCCCCCACTATACATGTAGTAACCCCATCTTCAGTAATCCAGATATGGTCTATACTTTATTTAATTAGCATAATATTAAAGGGATCAAATCACAATAGAAAGAAAAGTTTTAGTAGTCATAATGAACTAGATACATATATGATTCCCATATTATATTATAAGTAGAAAATAATTTGCATAAGAATCATTTTTACATTTATTATATTATTTAAAATTTCCTTCTTCAAATTCAGGTTAAAGAAAACAAATAATTGGAGACCACATATTCTCATTAATTGTTATGTACATTGGAATATATCATGAGTAAATAAGAAAAAAAGAAATATTTAAATCTAAATAATTGAAAGAACAATCCATTTAATTAATAACTTTAGAATGAAAATGAATCCATTGATAATATCAATGAATTATTCTCATGGATAATAATAACTAAATTATCAGTGAAGGAAATTCTTAATATTTGATGTCATAATCTCAAAAAACATGATATATTTACTATAAAGGCCTTGTTCGAAAATTGTTTAATATATGGGTAGGTATAAGCTTGAAACCCATTTAATATGGCTAGACAACTAATTTTTCTCATGATACATATTGATTTATTTAGGGATATCATTAAATAGGCTCAACCATCACTACATGACCAATGCATCATACAAATATTTAATAATAAATTAAATACATAAATAATATGCCTTATAAACAAATATAAGTATTTTTTAGAAGATATATAATATCATGATTTTCATAGAAAGTAAAATAGCTTTAATAATAATAAAATGTATGCATAAATAATATATAGTTTAATGAAATGATCATATCTATTATACAATGAATATATATATTTAATAGAATAGAATTTTTCAAGGAAAAATGATCACAAAAAAGAAAATTATTCAAGAGAATGTTAAAACCCAAAAAATTAATAATATATAAATGATGACCATAAAATCTTAAAAAATATAAGTTTTGTATGTAAATATTTTCCTTAGGAGAATAAATGAAAATGGAAGAACAAATTAACAGAATATTTCATTAATGATATTTCATTGTAAATCCATTAAAAACCAGTATAAGAATATAAATTAGGTAGAGGCGAATTTCTGGGGCAATGTAGCAGCACTGTAGTAGCCACTATAGTAGTTACTATTCGGTACTGTAGCATCCAGAACTATTCACCTGATTTGGGCCTTTCGGCCACTGATTTGGGCTTATGGGTCTCAAGGGACTTCAGGTCATCAATGATCTTCGGGACACAGGGCCTTCGGGCCACAACGCATTCGGTCCATTTAGACCATGGAGTATCCTAATTCACACAGAACAAGCCCCAGAAGAGGATCAGAGCAATAAGAGTAGCAGCCACCAGAAGCAGAGCTAACTGGATTGGAAGAATGAGAGGGTATGGCAGCCGCCATCGAGACCAGGCATAGTGCAGCTTCATACAGGGAAATTCAATCTGATCCGCATTGCAAGGTGGGGAACTAGGTGATCAATGACGCAGAAGCTGGGGAGGGGTAGTTCAAGTTGGCTGGGCCTATGAGTCATGTATTGGGCATGGTATGCCTCTCAGCCTTTAGGTCTTGTATTGCGGGTTTGTCGGCCCTTGTGCCTTGGTCTTATGTGTCATGTACGGGTTCCCCTTAAACCCTTAAAAGGGGGATTATCCATAATAAAATAAAAAATAAGGCCTTCGGGCAATTTGGGATATATAAGAATATATCATGGTTTTATATGTTAAAAAAACATTCCTTTTAAATTTTTTCTAATGAAATTAAATAAATAACCCTTTGGGAAAAAAATTAGACGTATTCCATTAAAGCAATTTTAAAAATCAATGATGAACTAAAATATCATTAACAAATAATTTTATTAAATAAAAATAATTTTTCTAAAACAATTTCGAAAAATATTGACATGGATGAAAAATATATATAGTCAAAAAGTGAAATAGTATAGATTTTATTTATAACATTTATTTAATTCATTAAATTGAAAAATATAGGAAAATTTAGAATAATAAATAGTAAAACCTAAAATATTATGAGTATAAGAAAATTGATGGATTTGATGAAGGATAAATTATGAGATTTCTTCAATGAAAATAATAGAAATCCCAAAAAATGTGATCATAAAATAAATTTTTACGTATTTTGTAACTTTTAAATAATATAACCTTGAAAAAATACACATAAGTTGAAAATTTAATAACCAATAAGGAATATATATTCATATTAAACACATAAAATGGGTGGTAAATACACTACCTAAAATTAAATTGGTTTGTAATATCAAACATGCCATAATGGACTGAAAATAGAAAATAAACCCCCTACCTCAAATATAAATTTACCCATAAGTTATATTAAACTATTATATATTAAATTTATATTTATTATACTTATACAATATAAAAAAATAATTGTATATAATATCAAACATGATCTACTTATAATATCTTATAACCTGTTTATTAACAATTGTTTATTATTATCATTGTTTTGACATTTAATTGCATCATCTTTCATGAGAATTTTGGTTTTGTATTTTCAATAATTATACATTGATTATGGTCACATAATCTAAAGAATGAAAATAATGATATAAATATTATAAGTATATTCATTAAATTTATATTTATAATCATCTATAATAGTGAAGGCTTTTGTTTTAGTCTAATTAATTGAAATAAATGTTTATGCTTATTTAGGAAAGTTTCCACTATATAGTTATCTTTATCAAACATCTGAGCTCACCCCTTTCTATATTTTATTTTTCTTAGGATGTGAAGAAGTATTTTATGGTTGACCCATAAGGATATGATAAGGATTTAAGTGTGGTCAAAAGGGTATAAAATGTCGTTGAAGTTTTTATTTCATGATGTAATGTAAAACTTATGAATGTATCTAGTACTTTCAAGGATACTAAATTGGTTTGTCTTTCAGTACATGATTCCCTGTATCATGCCAATGTTACGTAATAATGCACCGACTCTGGGTAATTGGTGTCATGCATTACAGTTCTTATTATAATAATGTCTTATTGTATAAATCACATAAAATTACACCATTACATTTTATTTTAAATTATTAAATTACTCATAAAATGTTAATTAAATATTTAGGACATATAAAAATGGCAACACAAAATTAATAAATTTTAAAACATTCTTTTACTTATACTATGATATAATTTTATCATACTTTTATTTAAAGGATTCCAAAATATAATCTATGAATTCATTAGTGATGTTATTATTCATTTGGATGGTTTACTATTCATAAGGATCATGTTTCTATTCCAAAGGTCAATTTACTGTTTTATTGGTATAGGTTCCTCAAGTACTAGAAATACACATTATTTCATTCATTCTTGATTTTTAATGTTTGTGAAGTGCCTAGATCAGTGTGAATCACTGAGAGGGGGAGGGGGTGAATCAGTGATCCCTTAAAACTTTTTACTAATTGATTCTTAATCAATTAAACCTCTATGGCTGGTTAAAGCCTCGATCCACTCTTCTTGTATCTCTCAGCCTTTCCTCGAGTGATGCAGTAAATGTAAAGGCACAGGACACAATGATTTACAAGGTTCGGCACCAAAGACCTGTGTTCTTGCCATGTTGGTTATACACCCCAACATGGTTTCTTCCATTATAATCTGTTAGTATTACAATGGTCGATACAGAGTCCCACTGTATCTCTCCTGAGTCCCACAGGAGGGTCTTTATACTGCGTCCCACAGTGTTACCAAAGTCCCACTGGCCTGCTCCAGAATCCCACTGAAGACTTCTTCCACCCTGAGTCTCATAGGGGGCTTCTTCTGGCTCCTCGAGTCACACGAGTAGCTCTTCTCCTCTGTTCAGCTCTTCAAGTAACTTCAGCAGCCTGGGATAAAGGCTGCTGGCCTTGCTCTTCTCTTCTGATCACTTGTGGTTGATCAGGGCTTCTCGTCTAGCTCAGGATTTATCTCCTTCTTCTCAGGATGACCTGGCTTCTCTCTCCAACTACTGAATACTCAGACAACTGATATCTTTAACTTCAGTCTGGTCCAGTCTCACTTCAAAACAACCTCATGCACTAAATGCATGGAAACTCTGAATCCCCATGCACTGACTACATGGCCTTCTCAATTTCTTCAAGATCCTCTGGTCTTGGTCAACTCAAATGCACACTCACTGATTTGAACTTTGATTACGTGCGCATGTGCATGCATGCATGCATGTACTTCCCCTTTCCTCTTCTCTTGGTGCAATAAACCCAAAAAGGGTGTAGTATCTTTAAGCACACACCAGCTTCTCACTTCTTCACACACTTTATTCAATTTTCTCACACACTTAAAAGTGTGTTATACTTTAGTGTGGAACTTCTTCTTCTTCTTCTAATGTGTATACACTTTTAGTGCCCACACTAGGCTTCGGCCTTCTTGTTTTGTTTGCACACAAATTTTCTTTGTTCAATTTGAAAACACAAGAGACTTGGCCTCTCCTTCTTGCACACCCCCAAGGGCTACGGCCTCTTCTTCAATTTGCACATACAAGTGTGTTCTTCAATTAGGCACAACCATAAGGTATGGCCTCGGCCTTCTTGTTCACTTTGCACACAAGACACTAAGGCCTCTTTGTTTTCTTTTTGCACACATTTAGGCTTAGGTGTTGTCTTCACTTGGTGCACACACAAGGGCTAAGCCTTGGCCTTCCACTTTGAACACCTACTGCCAGTAGAGAGTTCTTCTCTTCACTTGGCTCACACAAAGGTATGCCCTCGGGTTCGTCTCCACTTCTTATCCATGCAAGGTTGAAAGAGTGTGACCTCTATTGACTTCAAATGCCGCACGCAAGTCCTCAAGGTGCACAAGGGTCACGCAAACACCTCCTGCCGCGCAAGTCCGCGGGCAGAGAAGGATGCAACCACGGGCGCGCAAGGATGCGGCCACGGGTCTTCCTGTCGTGCAAGGAAGGCGGACAGGGGACTCCCTTTCTTCTTTCGTGCAAGGAGTGCACAAAAGGAACTCACCGAGCCAAGGGATGGCTCCGGGCTTCACTACCGCGCAAGTGGTGCGCGTAGGTTGTTCTTCACTAAGCACCGAGGCTTCGCGGGACTTCAGATCTTCATCAAAGATTCAGCAAAAATAAACGAGAGCTCAGACTCTCTTTTTATAGGCAGAGATGCCTCATGTCTTCTGCGTGAGATAAATCTCAAATCACCGAGATATTTGGTTCTTTAAAAATCTTTGAACGCAAGCCGCAAATCATGTTTTTCTTTTCTGTTCTCCGCGGGATTCCTTCTTCTTTGGTTTCCTTCACGTGAAAGAGCATGAAAACGCATGCATGGCCTCTGTTTAAACATTTGAGCCCAAACACATGGGCCTCGCACCTCCGGTTGCTTCGGACGAACTCCAATTTCTCCATATATTGCATGCAAGCCACTTTTTATGCATGGTCGTGTTCGTAAGGGCAAGACGAGCTCAATGGAGCCTTCGGTTTGTTCGGAGGTGGCCGGAAACTCGATTTGGCTTGCTCGGAGGGCGCCTGGTTCGCTGGTGGCTGCGGGAATTCTCTGGGAGGCCTCGGCATGGCTCAAGGAAGGAGACACCTCGCTGGCCATTGGATCAGATCTTTGTATGGCCGCGATTAGATCTCGAGTAGCGCGATGCATCGGGCGGCCGAGATCTGCCGCGCGATCACTCAGACGGCCAGGATTCGCTCCTGGAATTTTTTCCGCGTCCCACATCGAAACGCCTCGCGGAATTTCCGTGGTTTATCAACCAGCCGCTCCCAGAGACGGCCAGTTGAATCTCCTCTCCTCCCGGTGCCGCCCCGCACCGAGTTCTTCTGCGGGCGCGCTCTGCGCCCACTTCTGCCTCCTGCGGGCGCGCTCGTAGCGCCCACCATGCACTGCCCGACACTCGCGGGTGCGCTCATGCGCCCCTACCGCGCTCCTCCGGGCGTGCCCCAGATGCCCTTGCGATTTCTTGGGTGCGTCCTGCCACCCTGGGCTCGCCCCACGGGTTCCCCCATGAGTGTGGTGCCTAGCGCCCATGCCTTGGGGTTGAACCCTCAAGGTGCCCATGGCTGGCCATATTTTTTGGCAAAGGCATGAATAAGACTTTGTCAAATACAATGTTTTCCTATGAGTATAAGCCAAATTCCAAGTGCCATTCAATCCATTTCTTCTCCACTTCTTCTATTCTTCTTCTTAAGAATTCCATTATTTCTCCTCATATGATCTTCACTTAGGATATAGAATTCAAAAGGTTCATCTTCATCAACCGAACTCCTCAATCACTTTAAAATCTTCAATGTTCTTCACTGATCTAATCAGAGATCAAGTTGGATCTTCTTCATGTTCACATGCACTAAGTGATAGTGCATGGACGTCATTAATCCACTTCATCAACTTAGAGATTGTGGATGGATCATCTTCAACTCCTCATGCATTGTCAATAAAATGCATGGTCTTCTAACACTGTTGTAACATTCTATCCACTTGATACAAGTTCTTTGAACTTTAAGAACAGCTCAACAATCGTCAGATGTCACTAGAGAATGTTTCAACCACATCTCTTATGCCACTTAGTGAATCTCCTAAGTGAAATGCCTCTTAGTTCCATGGCCATTCTCCGTTCCTCACCAACACCATCACAACCTTTGGCATTCACATCTTGACAATTCTTGACATCCATTCATTCTAAGACAACATCATGCCTCATTGACAACAAATGCAAAACAGTGCACTTCAATCTCCCCCTTTGTATTTGTTGGAAATACACTAGAGCACATAAGAATCGGTCAATATGTGTGCCAATATTTCTCCCCCTTATTGGAAATCAAATGCAAAGGTGTGGTGTGGTTCTCTTTCAAAAATCTCTTCCTCCCTTATAAAATAATTTTATTGAGAAACTCTGAGAGAGGGATGATGTCACATGTTCTCTTTAGCAAAGAACCTTTAGTAAATCAGCTCTAAGTCTACTTGGGCTAACCCAGTGTAGAAAACAAGAGTGATATGACCAAGGAATTCAAAGCTGTCCATAATCCTCTACACATGTGAGATCATGCTTAGGGGTTTGAAATTTTTCAGATATAACAATGAATTTGCTAAATCCTTCACAACTTCACAAAACTCATTAGAAAGTTCAAGTGAAAAGATAAAGCTTCCCCTTTCATCCATTTGAATTCAATCAATACTCCCCCTTAATTGTCATGATGAATACAATTATGAAACAAGGGATGAAAGTGTGATTGGAATACCTTCACTTTTCTTAAGATGGTATTAAATCTCAGAATCCCATCTTCTGCAGATTGGCTCCCCCTCAAGGGGTGCACTCTATTCTGTCCAAACCATCCTCCAGTTGAGAATGATCATCATCTTCAATTCCCTGTAATGTTAGCACATGTAAATACAAGTGATTAGGGAATAAGATGGAACCACCTTGGTTCATCAATGTGATCAACAAGGTTGAGAAGATTCTCTCAACCGAGATGTCCCATTTTCACCATTCTTCACACTTGCACATTTGATCTTCAATGATGATTGTGCTGGTGTGGATCTCAACACATCTTCATGTGAAATCTTTTGTTTCCTTTTTTATTTAGAAATTTTCAGTGCTTCATCTTCAGCTCTTTGCAGTTCTCTCGAAAGTTGCAACTGATTAGGCCATATGACTAACAAGTCATTTGGATGTGAGGCCTCAGTTTTGGAAATTCCACATGGTTCATTTGATACTGTTAAGCTACCTTTCTTAGGCAACTTGTTTTCAATCAATCCCTTCTGCTTCTTCTGGATTGATTGTCTGTTTCAGTCCAGTCTGCTTCTATTCAGTTCCATGGCTTGTTTACAAAGATCCATGGTGTGTCCTTTCTTTCCACAATAGAAGCATGTTTTCTTGGTGGTCCTTCTGGATGCATCACCCTTCTTGGATTTAGACTCCAAGGTCTTCTCTTCCTTTTTCATAATATTCTTGGGAGCATCTACCAATTTCTTATGCTTGCTTCCCAAGGATTCTTTCTGAGCCAGGTTCTGTGATCTTTTCTTCTTTCCAGCTTTGGATACAGTTGGAGATTGACATGTATCATTCTTTTGACCACTTTTGCAACCATCCCAGATGTTGTCAAGAAATCAAAATCTGTTAGCAGTAAACAGATGTCTCTGGACCTGTGGATGTTGCTTATTTCCTTCTGGCTTGCTCCCCCTTGGCATGGGCTTCCTTTGTGCTTTGACATTTAGTGGATTGTTCCAACAATCCTTTGCATAGTGTCCATACTTATTACAACACCAACATTGACCCACAAATCATGACTTCTTCAGTCCTTCTGATTTTAGGGTACTTTTCTGGAGCTGCTGTGTTGTTTCAGGAGAGCTCTGCTTCTTCATTTTCTTCATCCATACTTGTTTGGAATTATTTTTCCATCCTGCACTTTTTGTGGAAACACAATTAGAAGCATCAGTACAAGATGATATGGATGGTACCTTCTTTCTAGAATATGTTGCCCTTTTATTAGAGGATTTCTTTCTTTTAGAATCATCCTTCTCAAAGCTCACTTGAGTGGCAACATTTCTTCTTTTAGCTGACTGGGAGGATTCAGCTTTGGGTGATTGCCAATTTTTCAATATCACCTCTAGTTCTACGTATTTCATGTTGAGGGAGTTCTTCTCAGCCTCAACAGTTCTTAGCTTTCCTTCCCAATTCTCCACCAGTTGTTTCATCTGGTCTTCATGCACCTTCTTCAATTCTTGCAATGAATTGTCCAGCTCCTTCACCAATTTGACTTTTTCTTCGAGTTGAGCATCTCTGACATTCATTGACACTTTGTGCCTCTTTTCCAGTGCATGGAAAACATCTCTGACCATTATTTTAAAGAAATCTTTCTCAGAAAGGATCCTTTGCAATTCTTCAGCAGTGTCTTCATATCTATCATTGCAAAGAGAAACTGTTTCATCCTTAGCCTTCACCAGCTTTCTGAGAGTGTTGGTTATGCCAACCCTTTTAGCCAATTGGACTTCCAAAGAATTGGCTTCATCTTCTAGCTGTAATTTTTCTTCTTGAAGATCAAGGAGGCCTGTAGCTATACACATTGCCACTTCCTTGGGGACTGTCTTCTGAAGATATTTGATTGCATTTAGAAGATCATTGTTCCTTCCATCTTCATCACAGCTAGATCAGGCTTCATCAGAAGAATGATAAAAGGAATTGTCATCTGATGTGAATTTCACATTTCTTTCTATAGAAGGAGTTTCTCTGATTGCAACAACATTCTTCTTCATCTTCTTTGCCTGTTTCTTCTTTCTATTTTTCTGAGTCTTCGCAGATATCTCCATTTGAGGCTGGTCACTCATTTCCTCAAATCTGCACTCCATAAAGACTCCCTTGGATCTTTTAGAGGTAACCTTCCCTCTGATACCAATTGAAGTTCCCAGATCAGTGTGAATCACTGAGAGGGGGAGGGGGTGAATCAGTGATCCCTTAAAACTTTTTACTAATTGATTCTTAATCAATTAAACCTCTATGGCTGGTTAAAGCCTCGATCCACTCTTCTTGTATCTCTCAGCCTTTCCTCGAGTGATGCAGTAAATGTAAAGGCACAGGACACAAGGATTTACAAGGTTCGGCACCAAAGGCCTACGTCCTTGCCATGTTGGTTATACACCCCAACATGGTTTCTTCCATTATAATCTGTTAGTATTACAATGGTCGATACAGAGTCCCACTGTATCTCTCCTGAGTCCCACAGGAGGGTCTTTATACTGTGTCCCACAGTGTTACCAGAGTCCCACTGGCCTGCTCTAGAATCCCACTGAAGACTTCTTCCACCCTGAGTCTCACAGGGGGCTTCTTCTGGCTCCTCGAGTCACACGAGTAGCTCTTCTCCTCTGTTCAGCTCTTCAAGTAACTTCAGCAGCCTAGGATAAAGGTTGCTGGCCTTGCTCATCTCTTCTGATCACTTGTGGTTGATCAGGGCTTCTCATCTAGCTTAGGATTTATCTCCTTCTTCTCAGGATGACCTGGCTTCTCTCTCCAACTACTGAATACTCAGACAACTGATATCTTTAACTTCAGTCTGGTCCAGTCTCACTTCAAAACAACTTCATGCACTGAATTCATGGAAACTCTAAATCCCCATGCACTGACTGCATGGCCTTCTCAATTTCTTCAAGATCCTCTGGTCTTGGTCAACTCAAATGCACACTCACTGATTTGAACTTTGATTACGTGCGCATGTGCATGCATGCATGCATGCACTTCCCCTTTCCTCATCTCTTGGTGCAATAAACCCACAAAGGGTGTAGTATCTGTAAGCACACACCAGCTTCTCACTTCTTCACACACTTTATTCAATTTGCTCACACACTTAAAAGTGTGTTATACTTTAGTGTGGAACTTCTTCTTCTTCTTCTAATGTGTATACACTTTTAGTGCACACACCAGGCTTCGACCTTCTTGTTTTGTTTGCACACACATTTTCTTTGTTCAATTTGCAAACACAAGAGACTTGGCCTCTCCTTCTTGCACACCCCCAAGGGCTATGGCCTCTTCTTCAATTTGCACATACAAGTGTGTTCTTCAATTAGGCACAACAACAAGGTATGGCCTCGGCCTTCTTGTTCAATTTGCACACAAGACACTAAGGCCTCTTTGTTTTCTTTTTGCACACATGTAGGCTTAGGTGTTGTCTTCACTTGGTGCACACACAAGGGCTAAGCCTTGGCCTTCCACTTTGAACACCTACTGCCCGTAGAGAGTTCTTCTCTTCACTTGGCTCACACAAAGGTATGCCCTCGGGTTCGTCTCCACTTCTTCTACATGAAAGGTTGAATGAGTGTGACCTCTACTGTCTTCAAATGCCGCAAGCAAGTCCTCAAGGTGCACAAGGGTCGCGCAAACACCTCCTGCCGCACAAGTCCGCGGGCAGAGAAGGATGCAACCACGGGCGCGCAAGGATGCGGCCACGGGTCTTCCTGTCGCGCAAGGAAGGAGCACAGGGACTCCCTTTCTTCTTTCGTGCAAGGAGTGCACAAAAGGAACACACAGAGCCAAGGGATGGCTCCGGGCTTCACTGCCGCGCAAGTGGTGCGTGCAGGCTGTTCATCGCTAAGAACCAAGGCTTCGCGGGACTTCAGATCTTCAACAAAGATTCAGCAAAAATAAACGAGAGCTCGGACTCTCTTTTTATAGGCAGAGATGCCTCATATCATCCGCGTGAGATACATCTCAAATCACCGAGATTTTCGGTTCTTTAAAAATCTTTGAACGCAAGCCGCAAATCACGTTTTTCTTTTCTGTTCTCCACGAGATTCCTTGTTCTTTGGTTTCCTTCACGTGCAAGAGCGTGCAAACGCATGCATGGCCTCTGTTTAAACATTTGAGCACAAACACATGGGCCTCACACCTCCGCTTGCTTCGGCCGAACTCCAATTTATCCATATATTTCATGCAAGCCACTTTTTATGCATGGTCATGTTCGTAAGGGCGAGACGAGCTCAATGGAGCCTTCGGTTTGTTCGGAGGTGGCCGGAAACTCGATTTGGCTTGCTCGGAGGGCGCCTGGTTCGTTGGTGGCTGCAGGAATGCTCGGGGAGGCCTCGGAATGGCTCAAGGAAGGAGACACCTCGCAGGCCGTTGGATCAGATCTTTGGACGACCGCGATTAGATCTCGAGCGGCACGATGCATCGGGCGGCCGAGATCTGCCGCGCAATCACTCGGACGGCCAGGATTCGCTCCTGGAATTTTTTCGTGTCCCACATCGAAACGCCTCGCGGAATATCTGCGGTTTATCAACCAGCCGCTCCCAGATACGGCCAGTTGAATCTCCTCTCCTCTCGGTGCCGCCCCGCACCGAGTTCTTCTGCGGGCGCGCTCTGTGCCCACTTCTGCCTCCTGCGGGCGCGCTCCTAGCGCCCACCATGCACTGCCTGACACTCGCGGGTGCGCTCATGCGCCCCTACCATGCTCCTCCGGGCGTGCCCCAGACGCCCTTGCGATGTCTTGGGAGCGTCCTGCCGCCCTGGGCTCGCCCCACGGGTTCCCCCATGAGTGTGGTGCCTAGCGCCCATGCCTTGGGGTTGAACCCTCAAGGTGCCCATGGCTGGCCATATTTTTTTGGCAAAGGAATGAATAAGACATTGTCAAATACAAAGTTTTCCTATGAGTATAATCCAAATGCCAAGTTCCATTCAAGCCATTTCTTCTCCACTTCTTCTATTCTTCTTTTTAAGAATTCCATTATTTCTCCACATATGATCTTCACTTAGGATATGGAATTCAAAAGATTCATCTTCATCAACCGAACTCCTGAATCACTTTAAAATCTTCAATGTTCTTCATTGATCTAATCAGAGATCAAGTTGGATCTTCTTCATGTTCACATGCACTAAGTGATAGTGCATAGACTTCATTAATCCACTTCATCCACTTAGAGATTGTGGATGGATCATCTTCAACTCCTCATGCATTTTCAATACAATGCATGGTATTCTAACATTGTTGTAACATTGTATCCACTTGATACAAGTTCTTTGAACTTTAAGAACAGCTCAACAATCGTCAGATGAAACTAGAGAATGTTTCAACCACATCTCCTCTGCCACTTATTGAATCTCCTAAGTGACATGCCTCTTAGTACCATGGCCATTCTCCGTTCCTCACCAACACCATCACAACCTTTGGCATTCACATCTTGACAATTCTTGACATCCATTCATTCTAAGACAACATCATTCCTCATTGACAACAAATGCAACACAGTGCACTTCAGTTTGTGTTGTTTTATCTGTGTAATTATATGTTATTAATACAACAAGACAGAATTATAATAAGTGAATTTTCCATCGACATAATTTTTTTCATTATATTATATGCCATAAATATTTCTTCACTTGTAATTTTTATTGCTTATTGTATGATAACTGATTTCTTTGTTAGTAATTACTAAAATTTATTAACGGTAAATAAAAAATTGTTACTTAAAGTGTTTTCATTAACCTTAATGGTGTTTTCCAACATACCTTGATGATACCCCCTTACATAATCCTTTTTATCATCGTTTAGCTATGAAACCTCGGTTACATAAGCTGAAAATCATAAATAGTTATAGTTAAATTAATAGCCAATTCAAAAATTTTTATTCCTATTTAAATTGGGAATGTAAGTATTTATAATTGAACAATCATATATAGACATCTAAAATTCTATGATCGAATGCTAAAGGATGGTTGTATTTAAACGAAATGATAATTATAACTTATAAATTTTTATATATTTATTATATGACAATGAAAATACTTAAACCTGGAAAATGGTATACAAACATTTTAAAATTGAAATTCCTTATGTTGAAAAACGGGTTTCTTTAAATGGGGATGAAAAATGAGAATTAATTAGTCTTTTTCTATATATCATGGAATTAAAACTCTTTATAACTAAACCTTTTTTATTTAGACATGAAATCATACCATTTGATCTCACCATAGAAGCATATAGTTTCGGTTACTATTTATTGTGATGTAAGGCCGTGTACTTAACAAATTTTTCTAGTTGTAATCTATTATTCCATTTATCTTATTTTGAAGAATGTTTTAAGAATTGTAGATATATGATTCAATGAAAGAATTAGTTCGACCACATGGAAGGCTAAAACAACTATGCTCTTGAGGTGGTGTAACCAGAACAAACTGTAGTACCACTTGCGGAACATCCCATAGAACCACATGCAATTTTTGATCTATGAACTTGTGAAATCTGAGATATTGTTTTCTATAGCTATGTTAGTCCATGTATAGAGATCCATGACTTGGACTGACTATGTCTGAGTTGATGAGAGAGATCCAATAGAATTATTATCCTACTTTCTCTACGGAACACATTCCCCAGATTGTGATATATTGTTTGGAGGTTATATACTTGATCTTTGAGAATCTGGAGAAACCTTCAGAAATGAGGTTGAATCTAATATCATATATGCTTCGTGGATATTCCAAGAAATTGGGAGATGCTATTAATCTATAATATCATCATCAATATATTGTATGGAGTGATTTATATAATATTTTATACATAAACTTATTCTCATAGACAATAAGAGATAATTGAGCTAGTGGATACATGAATATAGAGTAGGGTATAATGTCTGTCATGGATTACTCAACTTGTTTCACCAATCTCTAACCCTTTTCACCCACTCATACTGGTGATGATATGTCTAATCTGAGATACTTTGAGGATGGGAAAAGTTATTCCAGCTGATCATATTTGTACATATTTGGACGTACTAGTATCTATTTTATGGGGAACCAAGAATTTATCTCCAAGTGTAATATTAGAGGTGATGAAGCTACATGGTATGGTGGTTCAACCGCAAGGTAGGGAAGTGGTTTGTCTAGTCGATGGAAGCATCGTCTTGAGTTTTCTAGGGAGGTAAGTTGTAGTTAGAGTGTAAATAGTTTCAGTTATATTGTTTAACATTAGTGTGTAAGGAAAGGTCACATGAATCCCCAGTGTATGAGAGACCCAATAGACTAATGATCATGTAAAAAAATCTAACATCTATATATATTTTTTTAAGAAATTTCCATTGAGTCATAATGAGAGAGGATATGATCTATATCTATGTTCTAGAGTGGAATTCCTGGATCCAGGACATAATGTAAGCTGGAGTACTAATGGTTGTTCAGTCTATGGAAGAATATAAGGTTGAGGGATCCATATATAGGTTGTGTAGTACTAGTTTGGAGGACATACTTAAGGATTTTGTTTTTTGATCTTGGTCTTGAATATGTTTAGTTATATGTAGTATAGCCTACACTTAAGCAGAAGAGTGCTACACAATCTTTATTACATTATTCAATCTTAATTGCCTCAAATTTAGTATCATATTTTTTAAAAACATTCTCTTTACATTATTTTATATATATTATATTAATTGGAGTCTTTATCTAAGTATTGAATAATATTTTGGAGTGATTTATCTCGACACATCCTTGGGAACATAGTGAAAAAGTGTTTTTTTGATACAAGGAGTGTTCTGTAGATATAGGTGGATAAAATTTCATTGGGAACCGTTTCATACTCATGATGATGGGATTTGATATAATTCATGGGATGTACTATTTAGTGACTTTTTTATTCCATATTGACTGATATCACTAGAGGGTGTCTTTATTATCACCCTAATATAGTAAATATGATCACAAAGAATTATGGGATTTCCAAGAAAGTCATTATGGACATGACCATCATGGGATGTGTAGAGTGATTTCCCATATTATCCTCCTTTTATCCAGAAGACCGGAGAGTACAACATGTTATCTTTCTTCTAGTGGTGGATCAATTGAGAGATGCCTTTCATGATGGATTTTCAGTGCTACCTCCTAAGAGTGAGGAATAGTTGACCATATATTTTTTTTGTAGGATTAAAACCAGTATATATTCCTCTATATAGGATAGATCATACTAAGTTATAGGAACTAACGAGGCAGCTAGAGGATATTGAAAAAAACGGGTTTTTATAAACTAGTACTTCTCCTTGGGATTCACCTATACTTTTCACTAAGAAGGTGGATGGTACCATATAACTATATTTGGAATAATGATGTTTGAACTATGTTATAGTTATGAACTGAAACCCACTTCCTCTTATTGATTTTATATTTACAAACTCTGTGGAGATTAGATCTTCTTTAATATTGATGGGATATGGGGCTATCATTAGGCGTGAGTTACGCTCTTAGATATACCACATATTTCATTCTAAAGTAGGTACTACCATTATGAATATCTCATGATGCCGTTAGGTTAAATTAATGAACCTTAAAACAACATATCCTCAAGGAATTGGGTTATCTAGATTTACGTAGATTCCATTGTGGTTATTTTTGTGGATTATATCATAGTGTATTCTCACAATAGACATGATCATTCTGAATGCCTTACCAATATATTGGACAAACTAAAAGGGGACCATCTATTTCACAAGATCATAATGTGAAGATTTTGAATAAAAATTTCATACCCTAGGTAACATTATATCAAAATATGGGGTATAAATGGATACAAAGAATATGTGAGACATTGTTTATTAGTAGGAGCAAAAAAATGTTTTTGATATAAGGATATTCTTATGATTAGCCTGTTTAAAAAATTATCTTGAACTTTTTATTCCTTTTAGATCCTCTTATGGGATTCACCAATAAGGTTTTAATGTTCACATGGTCTAAATATTATGATATTTTCTTTTATGAGTTGAATGTATAGTTAACCTCAACACCGATCCTGATTGTTCTGGATCTCGACAGCGGATACATAGTATATTCTGAGGTATACTGCATTAGTCAAGGAATAATTTTATGGTAGGGGGAAAAGTCATGGAGAATGAGTATTATTAGTTGATTCCTGAAGAGTACAGTTAAATAACACAAGTCCTCGAGTTAGAAACTATTATTCATGCATTTTATTGCGAGGGACATTATCTATTGGGGGAGAAGTTAAAGGTATAAACTGCTATAAAATATTCAATTACATATTTTATCATTGAAACTTAAACCTCTATAAAAGGATACGTGTTTAATATCTTTAGTATTTTGACTCAAACCTTATTTACCCACTAGATAAAGGCAATTAATTTGTTGATACCCATAACTGAAATAAAATAACACCGTAATATTTTATAAATTTATTTAATAAATTGAATGTTCTTGATATTTTTCATTACATGAAACACTGATTTTAGTTTCTGTTATAAGAAGCACTAATGTTTTCATTCTTTATATTTAACACCATGTTTATAGGGAATGTGCCATACTATTAAATTATTATTTATTATAGTTATCACCAATCCATTGGAATGGAAAGTATGAATATGAATGACTAAGTTATGAACATAAATGGTTTTTATTCATGTATAAAAATAAATTATTTAGAGGCCAATTAAATATAAATTAAAATTAATATTAAATGAAAATAATGGAATTATTTTTCTTAAAAACTTGTTTTATGGAAACAAATTTTTTTTTGTATTCATGTGTATGGTTGACTTCCTCTTCATGAGTTGATGTCAAAATGTTTTTCATTACCACCTATCGTGAAATGAAATAATAATGGATTTATTATTTATATATAATATTTAGGATACTTTTATTCTTTTATAATCACTATATCACATGTTAAGTAATACTTTCTATTATATTGGAATACGATAACATCATTCATGTGTATGCTAGACTACTGCCTTACGAAATGATGTGATTTTTTCTTCACATACACATTACATAGATGGTAATATGTTATGGTTTTAATAATAATATATTATATATATGGAATAAAATTATTCTATAATTGTAATATATTATTTTACCTTTTTATTTAAATCTATTTATAAAATTGAAACAACATTCATACGCACGTACAACCTATCATCTCCATGAATGATGTATTTCATTTTCTATCTCTAAATTGTAAAGAAAACAAAAAATAAATATATAATAAATATATTGATATATTTATCATGGTAAAATTAATTATATTATGGAACCATGTTCTATTTAATGGGACAGAAAAAACTATGAATTAAAAACATACATGAAAAACAATGCAGTTATTGCCCAAAATGTGTCTTTAACATGGAAGTCTTAATAAATGGGAAACAAAAGGTAATAAGTAAATCACTTATAGTCAGATATGTATATGTATTATTCTATAATAAATATATAATAAACAAATATTTTTTATGCAGTAGTTTAAAATTTTTATGAAGGATGTCCAGACTTATAATAAGGGATACTCACCTCACCCTTTTACTTCATTGATACACATTCCATATTCCCCACCATTTTATTTTTTGTGGTATATATAGTATTCCTGATTATATATTATTATTATTTTCTTTAAAAATATTTCAATTTACACAAAAATTTCATGATCTCTATTTCGTGGGGTTTACAGGTCAAAAGTGATATATATAGTAATGAATTATTGTCTCAATTTTCCTTATTTTAGACATATGTTATGCTATTAACCTATATCCATATATAAGGGGTATATTTGGTTTCACAAAAATATAACAACATAAATTTATTTATTTTAATAATATTGTATGTTTCATATAATTTTATTCTATTATTTTGATTATTATTCAATGTTACGGAAGTTGTAAGTTTTTTATGATACAATCTCATTGTTTATTTCAATTGTCTATCTTTATTCTTATGATGATGAAATATTTTGATCCATAACTCAAGAAACTCATTAATTTTATTCTTATAAAGTTATTTTATGATAAAACATGTTTTCCCTTCATTACCCTCTCCTTATGTACTCATGAGTTTAGTAGAATTTTATGAAGAAAAATCATCTATATATCTCTCTTCGTTCGAAAACAATTTTTTCTTACAAAACCATGTTTTATTAACATGTTTTAATTTTTTTAAGAAATATCTCATATGATTTATAAAATAATTCATTTAATAATTTTTTATTTTTTACAAATTGTTTTGTAAGGAATATTCGTGTCATTTTCCAAAAAAACTTATTTTGATTTTAACGAAAAAGAAGGAGTATTAATTTTAATGTTTAAAAAAGAACAATTTTTTTTATAGTAATAAATATATCATTATTTCAAATAATAAATTAATTATTTTAATGTTTATTTTCCATTAAAATGATTTCTAAATTTTGATATGATTTTTCATTTTTAAAATGTTATTTTCAAAATAGAAATGATATTTTCTTCAAGATATATGTTAATTAATTTTTATAGATTACTTTATAGGATTTTAGTTTTATATTTAATGAAAAGGATGTTTAAAATATTGTATATTTTAAGAAGTGTTTTTTTTCAAAGTTGAAGGGATATATTCCTCATGAAATGTTCAATGTGATTTTTCTTTTTAAAAGACGATTCAATATAAGATGATAAAATTTATTGTTATATATTATTTACTAGGAATATAAACCAAAGATAACATTATTATTATTTATAAAGATAGTTTATCTTTATGATGACAAAATATTTATTTAACCCATTTTTTTCAATAGGTTATACCATGAAAAATTTCTTATTAAAATCACTTTTTTCTAGGGGTTAATCTTTTAAGAAATAATGAAATCAGTATGAAACCCATTTATTTTAATGGGTTTTATTATGATGAATGTTTTATAATCTTTTGGAACAAGTATGGTTTTCATCATGTGACAAGTGAGACCTATATCTCCCTTCAATGTATTGGGTAAAGATTAATGTTATATGAGCTAAAAGGTTACATGAGAGGATATCCCAAGCCCAAAAGAGGGAACACCAGTGGTTATCCCGAGCCTGAATGAGGGTAAATTGACGTTTATACCAAGCATGAAATAGGGTACACAAGATTTTATTCCAATCCCAAAAGAGGGTACATGTGAGGTTATCCTAATATCGAAATAGGGTACACATGAGGTCATCTCAAGCTCAAAAGATGGTATAAGTGTGGATATCCCAAGCATGAATGAGGGTACATGGGAGGTTATCCCAAGGACTTAGTTGGTACATGGGTGTTTATATCACGAGTAACGTGTTATGAATGACTAGGTGTGTGTCTATTACATAATATTATCATGGATTTGTCATATTTCAAAAATCTAAATCCAATGATGTTGTTATGATCTCATGGATCATGTTATTTGAATCCATTAGGATTCATGTCTTGTGATCTACCGAGATTTATTTCATGACTCAAGTTTATTATATATGATATGAAGGGTATGGTTTCATATTTTATTCTCGTGTTATGTTACCCACATGATCATGTGATATTGATATCTTTTTTGTTTACCCTTATTAAGATTCTAATCTCAACCCTTATGATGTTTCCTTTATTTAGGTTATTAAGAATGGTTTTAAGTAGGGAATGTATTATAATTGAACTATATAAAAATATATTTATAGGATATGTTTAATATCATTCACCAAATTAGAGGGTCATGAACCTTGTCTCTAAAGACAGAAAACTATTATGGTTCGTAGGAAAAATTTTCTATATTATATTGAATATTGATATAAAAAGATGTAATTTATATATATTTAATGTATGGGTCACTATAGTTGGTATTAGAAGAAATGATTACATATCGATTAGAATCTGGCATGTGAAAAAATTAGTACGATACCTAGGGATATTTATAAGATCGTTTCTAGGGATGTATCAAAGTATATTTCTGAGGATGAGTCAAAGAATAGAAAAATATCTTTATATCCATGAATTTTGGTAAAAGATAGAGAAATTCATTTCAAAAAAATTAAATAACCTTATTGATACTATAAGTGGATTCATATTTCGAATAGAGGTGACTAAGGGTAATAAATATGAAAATGGGAAATTATGATGGACTTGATCATCACATGATGCATGATAATAGGAATTATTGCACACCTATTTTGACACTTCTAGGGGATATGATATAGAAATTCACAAACACTTTATGAACCATCATAAGGTATTTAAATAATAGCCATGAATTACGGAGGAAAACCCTATGTTATCATATATTAAAATGAATGTTTCATGATTTGGACATCTTATATGTTAATTTTTTAGGTTATGTACTTTACCCCATTGATTATTATTATTCACAGTATTATTTTTGGTTTAATTCAATGGTGGTAACTGGAAGGAATTGGATTAAAATTCAATGTGATAGATAGTTTTTTGATGAGAAACCAAATGTGATGATAACTAGAGTAAGTGATAATTTGATTATTCCTAATCAGTAGTCATGACATATGTTTAAAAACATACACCTTAACCAACTATCAAACTCACCAATAGTGACAAAGATAGAGTTCATTGAGAGTTTGGATTGTGGATACCTTATTAGAAAGAATATTAAATTTACTATTTGAAAATAATGTTGGAGGAAAAACCATGTGAAGAACAGAAGGGAAAAAAATGTAATGTTTAGTTAATTCATTGGATGTGAATAATTATCTCCCTACGGTATCATCAATGGTTTAATGTTTTAAATGTATTAGTATTGGATTTACAATGAATTGGAATCCAAGGGGGAAATCTCGAGAAGACAATCGACAAGGTGATATGAATAATGATTATACTGCAGATGATGAAGAGATCATGAACAACATAAAAAATGTATGGAATGTTTTAATTGTATTGTTTATTTTTAATGTGAGATATATGATTAAATTGAGGTTGATTAGTGGTAAGACATTATGCATATTTTACATTATAGGAAATATGTATTAACGAATAAGATAATAGGTTCAAGTTAATGGTTTAAGAATGAAATGAGATGATTGAATGGTATAAGAATTGGAATTAAATAATTATTTTATATGATTCATTATATATAAGGGACATTCTATATATTTTTTTCATTAAGGATTAGAAAAATATGTCGATTGGTACATATTACCTTAGAAATTGATTTAATATAAAAGGAGTTATTTTATGGAAACAGAGTTATTAAAGAAAAATAACCGTTAATATGTTCTTCATAATTACGTAATGTTGTTTGGAAAAAGATATTCTACATGTGTATATAATAAATTAAAGAGTATTTATGAACATTTAGTTGATTAATGATTTCTAGAAAAATTGTTTTATGTAATAATTGAGGGTTCATACAATGTTTTTAGACTTATGTAATATATTTAATAATATTTTTTTATGGAATAAGTTAGAAATATTTTTCTCAATAAGGTTTTATTGTAATTTAGGTTATTACCATGATTTAAGATAATGCATGATGAAAGTATTCACATGTTTGGTATCTTAAAATTAATAGCTATTTTATGTTGTTTGGATGATTAATGATAAGTTAGTTTTGAAAATTTATTGACCGTTTTTTTAAAGTTTTGTATTTTAATGCAAGATAATGGTCATAAGGTTAACCATTTATTATATATTCTAAGATGAATTTTGGATAAGGTTTTATAGAATAATGTACTACTTCACCATGTGAAGATTTATCTAGATTGGATAACCAGTGCTATCTATTTCATTGTAAATAGAGATATAATGAATGAATTATCATTATTTTATAGATCTTGTGATTCCTTAGTGTTTTAGGAATATTAAAATTTCATCTTCATTTATTTTAGAAAGAGATGAAGTAGAAATTGATTGAATTAAAACCAAAGTATGGAACTGTGCTTACGATAAAAAGGAAATATAAGACCTAGGAATATTGGTCCCTTTGAAATAATTGATCATATCAGGATGATAGTCTATTAATTTGTTCTTCAACTGAAATACTCTTAGGTTCATGATTTGTTTCATGTTTTTATTTTGAGGAAGTACATACCTGATCAATCACATCTACTGAACTCATTGGTCGTATATCTGGAGCATGATATTTTTTATGGGGAGAAACTGATAGAGATTCTTGATAGAATAGATAATTTTTTATGAAAGACAACAAATCACTTGGTAAATGTTCCATTGAAAACCCCCCATCTTGAAGAATATTTATGGGAACTTGATGATGTAATGTGATATAATTATCCTCAGTTATTGGTACCAATATAAGGAATTTTGAGGGAAAAATTCATTTTAATGGGGGTAGAATGTTACACCTGGATATTTTGTAAAATATGTTTTTAAAAAATAAATTTATTCTTTTTGATATTTTTCATTACATGATACACTGTGTTTCATTGGTCTTCCACACGAAACAAAGATTATCTTGTGTTATATGCAACACCGAGTTTAAACAAAATATGTCATTCTGTTTAAATATTATTTATGATAGTCATCACCTAGCTGCTGGATTGTAAGGCATAAATAGTATTAAATAATTTATGAAATTATATGTTTTACAAAAGTATATAAAAATTTTTTTGATACCAATTAATTATAAATAAGAATTAAGATTATTTAAAAAATGAAACGTTTTTTGAAAAACTTTTTTTTATGAAGGAAAACACATTTTACGTAAATAAATTATAAAACCAATTTTTTGAATGATTTTATTGTAATTTATAGTTTATATTTTCAATAAAAATTATAACATTCCTCATATTTTTTTCTATAAAAGAGATATTAATAAATCAAATTTTATGCTTAAGAACTACATTTTTCTAGAAACCAATTTTATTGCCTTTTGCACAATTAATTTAAAACTAATTTTTGAAATGTTTTGAAACATTTTATCAAAAAAAAAGTCAATTTTTTAATAATCTTGTAAAATTTATATTAGGGTGAATTTTTTTTAATATTCTGAGAATGTTAATTTTTCGATAAATAGTGAAAAATAATAGATTTTATAAATAATTTTCATTATTTTAATGCATTAAAAACATCAAATTATCTCTTAGATGGTTTTAAAATAAAAATATGAAAAATTATATATCAATTAATATAATTTAGTTCGTTTCATTCATTTTCATGTTGAATTTCTATATAAAAACTATATAATCCTTTTAACATTTTATTTCTGAAAACCCACTTTCTTGTCACTACTACGAGATTAATTTTAAATAAAATTTCCCACTTATATAAGTGTAATTTTGAAAAATATACCCCATATTTAGAATAATAATAATTTATATCATTATATAATTTAAAAATAATTTGTTTACCAAAGTGAATAAAATAACAGTAATAAATATTTACCACCGTTAAGGTAAAATGGGTTTACTGGGGTTATATTAAAAAGAAAATGGTTAAAAAGGAACCAAAACATGTAGAAAAAATATTTTATGGATATATTTAGACCTTATATCTAATTTTTTTAATAATGGTCTATTTTGGAGTCTTTTTGTATGTAAAAAACTTTACTAAACCTTTATCTTATAAAAAATTACACTAATGCCACTCACTTCACTTATAAATAACCACATCCTCTCCTCTCCACTTCACACTTATAAAAACATTTGGATCAAAAAATAACGGACCAAATAAATTTATTCATTAAATAATAAAATTATGGAATCATTAGTTTTTTTATAAATCCTACCTATTATGAATTTTCATACAAACCCAAATAATTTGTCTGAAAAAGAGATAACACCCATAATAAACCATTTTATTTCATTTCTTCCTTGACCTCCTTAAATTCATATTAAAACATGATGATATAATAACCATAGTATATTACATATAATAATATGTTTTTATGTTTTTTGGAATATATATATATATATATATCTCCACATCCATCAATTCGTTTATAAAATCATCATTTGTGTATACAACGATTTTCCACCTCACAAACCAATGTCATTCATTTTTACATTAACACATATCACATGTGGATATAAATATGGATTATATATATATTATTTATGATATTATAATTCTTATTTAATCATTAAATAACATATTCCTTCTTATTTTCCATTATATGGGAATACGATAACATTGTTTGTTTGTATGGTGGACAACTGCCTCACAAAGCATTGTGATTTGTTCTTCAAATATAATTTACATGGAATCTAAAAAGAATATGTTTAAATAAAAATATGATATGTATATGAAATAAAAATTATTCAATAGTGGATATATATTATTTACATTTCTTTCTATTGAAGACATTTAGAAAATGTAAACAATACTAATGTGTATGTATGACCTATCATCTCCATGAATGGTGTATTTGATTTTTTATCTCCAAATTTTATATAATAATCAAAATAAATATATACTAAATATGTATTATATTTATATAATGGTTGAAAATTTGGATATTATGTTACCATAATCAATTTAAATGGATCAAAAAAAATAAAAAATCAAACATACATGAAAAACAATGTATTCATTGCCTAAAATGTTTCTTCAACATGGAATTGTTACAATATATGTAATAAAATGACAAAAGTAAATAATTTATGGTATAATGTATATATATATATATTATTAATATATATATATGATTTTATTTATTATATAGGACAATTTAATGTGTACAATGAATGTCAAGACGTGTGGTAAGAGAGTTCTATCTTGTTTTTTTAATTTTTATACGACACATTCTATATTCCTTATATATATATTTTATGTGGTTTATATAATTTCAATGAATTTATTTTATTATTATCCTTCTTAATATTATTGTAATTTATATATCCATTTGAAGATCTCTCTTCCATGGGGTTTATAGTTCAAAATTACTAATCTCGTAATAGTGATGGATATTTTTTATTCATTTATTTATTTGATACATATGTTATGTTACACACCAATATCCTTTTAAGAGGTGTATATAAAATCACATTAACATTTAATATAATGAATTTATCTATTCCCATTATTTTCAATGTATTATTTAATGTTACTATTTCAATGGGGATTACGATTCAACGTTACCAAAGTGGTGATTGGTTTTTGATACAATCTCATTGTTTATCAGAATTATTTATATTTATTCTTTTGATGATGAACTATTATGATCCATCCCTCAAGAAATTCATTTATTTTATTCTCTTCTTATTATGTGATGATAATACATGAGTTTCCATCATGTACCTCTCTTTATGAACTCATGGTTTCAGAATATTGTTTTTATAAAAAAATGTATTTATTTATCTCTGGTTTATTAGTTTTCTTCCAAAACCATGGGTTCTAAAAAACATTTCAAGAATGTTTTAACATTATTAAAATAATTTTTTAAATAAATTTTTACCCATGTTTTACTTTTTACAAATATTTTGCAAGGAATCTTCAGGATATTTTCCAAATAATTCTCATTTTGTTTTTACTAAAAATGTGAATAGAATATTTGTTTTAACATGAACAGAATAATCAAAATTATCGACCATCGTGACCATTTTTTTGTAAAATTCATTTACAACATTCAAATTTTTTCATCAAAAATAGTTATTTCCAAATTCTTTTATGAATTCATAGTTTTAAAAAGTTATATTTAAAATTGAAAGGTAATTTTTTTCAAAAAATGTTTAAATTGATTTTTAAAGTGTCCTTTATAATTTTGAAATTTAATTTTTGAAGATTTATTTTTAAAGTGTTTTAAGTTTTCAAAAGATTCTTATAAATTTTAAAATATATATTTCTCATGAAATGTTCCAAGTGATTTCTATTTCAAAATTATTTTCAATCGAAGATGAAATACATTGATTTTACTTATTCTTTACTTGGTATAGGAACAGGGGATAAAATTATTTTTCTTCGTCTATGTAGTTTATATTTATGATGAAAAGAATTTTATAAAACTGATTTTCATCAGTTGTAAAATTAAAAAATGATTGTGAAATGAAGCTATTTTCTCACATTTTATGCTTTGAGGAAATGATGAATTGATCAGGAAATCCATTTCTTTTAATGGGTTTTAATATGTTGAATGTTTTATAATCTTATGAAACCCATATATATGGTTTTCATCATGTGAATGGTAGGGACTATATCTTTATCTTATTCACTGGATAATGATTACTATTATAGGAGTTCAGTGGGTACACTATAGGATATCCCAATCCCAAAAGAGGGTACACAGGAGGATATCTCATTCCCAAAATGGGTAACATGATAGGTTATCTCAAGAAAAAAAGAGATTATAGTGAAGGTTATCCTATGAATGAAAGAGGGTACCTGAGAGGTTATCCCATGATTAAAATAGGGTGCACATGAGGTTATGTAAAACCAATAAAAGGGTACCTTGGAGGTTATCCTAAGTCCAAAAGATAGAACATGAGAGGCTATACCAAGCATGAAGTAGGTACACGGGTGGTTAGACCATGACTAAATTATTATGAATGTATTTGTGGGTATCATTGACATAAGGTTTATTATTATTATATCTATTCCAAAATATATGTCTTATTATAATGTTATGATATCATTCATCAAATTATTTTATTATTTTATTATTAATTTCTTATTAACTACCATGATTTATGAAATGACTCATGTTTATGATCTATGATAAGAAGCAAATGGTTTTCATATGTTATTATCAAGTTCGCATAACCATATGCTCATGTTATATTGATATCCATCTTTTTTACCATTACTGATCTTATGAGCTCACCATTTATTAGGTTTCCTCTCCCAAGGTTTTAAATAATGGTTTTAAAAAATTTATATCTTAGATGATTAATATTTGGGATGATATTTATGGAAGATGTTGAAGATCCTTCAATAAATTAGAATATGTATACTTGTTTCCAAATAAAATAAAATATTATGAAAATAATACATGTTTTTATAGTAAATGGGATATTTATATAAAAAAAATTATTATCATTTTATAAAAATCCTATGGCACTATAAATACTAAGACTAAAGATATTCAAGATTCTAGTAGTGAATAGAAGTTGATTGATCCTTTTTTCTGAAAAGTGTCTAGAGGATCAAGGGTGTTAAGAGAAACTCTTTATCATCGATTTATTAGTGGATTCATCACTTATAGATCATGTGTATAAGATAATACATTTATTTACTAAATTATTATAATTAAGTTAATCATTTTAAGGTGAGGATCCAATTCGTAGTTAGGTTTTCAATAAAGATGAGATCCTTCATATCGAGGGTCATTTTTGGGACCCTATAAACATAATAGGTTAACTTATATGTGAATATAATGTGTTTAAATGGGTTGAATGTCCTATAATAATAGAAATGTTTTCTTATCTGTGCAACAAGTATATGTATTCTTGGATGAAAACTGAGATCACATGATTTGTTACTTAGTGTTCCACCTATAACCAGATGAAAGAGGAACACCAGTGGCATGCAGGAAGTTTACAACTGATACCCACCCTGGAATGAAAATATGAATATTTCACCATATATTTTTGTGATAGGGATACCTATAACACCATAAGGAATTGATTTTATATGGGTGACATGGACATGTTTTTGAAGAATTACCTCATATTTCTTATTTGTATGACCTTCTTAGTGGTCAATCATAGGGGGATTTCTATTAAAGTGGTCATAAGCCTTCATGTAATTCATTTTACCATTGTATTAGATAGTAAACCTATGTAAACTTCTTAATTCTATAAGGGGTGAATATGGATCTTGGTTCTTAGGTATCTATTTTAACTTTATACTACCCCCAGATCAATGCCTAGTTTATGTATACTATATAGGTTTTGGATGAAATTATTCAATCATGTGTCTTTGATTTTAGATTCCATTAAGAAAATAACTTTCAATGTGCCATGTTTTCTTATAATAATATTTTCCAAGATACCATTTGATGGATCTTAATGAGGTTTTTTTACTATAGGGTATTCTATTCACATTTGTGTTGGTTAGAGGATCGGTATGTACTATGAAGACAACATCTCATTCAATAAACATGAGAATAGGTTCAACTAGTTAGGAAACATATGTATATTACTTAGTCTAAGAAGAAGTCTTATATCGATATCCATTACTGAATTTTGTAGTTTGGCATTTGAGATATTGTTTTCTTCCATGTCTTTCCTTTATTGGGTCATCATCATATTTATAGGTATAGAAAGATAACACATATATTCATTAGGCCTCTTGAGATAATAGAGAGGTTTGGTCCAATAGCATATCACATAGCTATTTCTTAGTTGTTCATGTATATTCTTGATGACTTCTTTTTTCTCATATACATTTTCATTACTCAAAATTTTATTATTTATTTTATTCAGAGGAAGTTGAGTTGGAGGATTATGCTTATTTTAAGGAGTATCTAGTACATATCATCAATCATAGCATAAAGGATCTCTAAGGCATGATATTTCCTCTATTTCAAGTGAAATGTAAGAACAACCATGTCTTGGAGGATATGTGGGAATAAAGGTATAACATACATTCTATGTGGCCAATTGTTTTCTATGATTTATCACAACCTCATTCAGAAGTGAAAATTTGGGATAATTTTTCTTAAGGAGGGTAGGTTTTAAAATCCTGGTTATTAATCACGGTACAAAAAATTTTAAATTATATCAAACCACTAATATTTTCTTAAATAGAAGTACTTAAGAGGATATATGAGGTTTAACAGTATTTTAGGAAGTTAAAGAGAAAAAGTTTAGGGTCTTAATGAAATATGATGGGGCGCATGGTTAGTGCATGGTTTGGCTAACCATTCACAAAAACATTCATTATAGAAATGGGATAATTATGGTTAGGGAAACCAAGTTATGATGTCCTATAAACCATGAAAGGATTTTTATTTATTTTGGGTCAATCTCATATAGATTTACCATGATTTTTACTATCATTATCCAAAACCAAGCGAGGTGTGGAGCTTCTAAATACTAGGGATGCATAGTTGGTGCACAACTTTTCTAACAGTCTAGAAAAAATGTGTTCCCTATTAAATTTTTTGGAAATTCCCATTTCTCCCCTTTTTTATAACAAAATAATTTCATTCTTCCTCCTCTATCATTTTTATAGTTCCTCCAAAGTAGATATCCATTATTTATTTGGATATTTTTAATCGATCTCCCATATTCAGACTCCAATTCCTTAGTCTTTTATCATATTATAAAACCCTCAATATGAATAACACTCTTTAATATTAATTTTTGACCTTTTCCTTCCATCCAAATATATTCTTCCTTATTTAACATATACAACCTATTTTCATGGATTTTTTCCTATTTTACCAATTTTACTAGTTCCAGCCCAAATTAAATGTTGATACCATATAAGGAGTCTTATATAAGGCTTGACTATGTGGCTTATTTATTTTACATAAAGGTAGCTATGTTTATAATTTGTTTTATTATGATACATTCAAGACTATCTGTGTGTTTCCCATAAATTGTAAAATTCTTTAAAATGTTCACAGAAACCAAGACATATAATTATAATGGGACCCTAATACTCTATTGTATGTTTATAAACAAAATCCAAACCAACCCTTAAGGTGTTTTCAATTATGTGGACTTGAAAACCATACATTAAATAAAAAAAAATTCCCCTTGTGGTGTTTTTTATTTTCCATACATGTGGTAGGTATTGATTGAATTATTTTAATTGTTAAAAGGAATGGATACTTAACTTGAAAATATTATTTATTGGCTCATGTAATTTCTAAATATAATTAAATTGATCACACTATAAAAGGTTGTCTTGAGCTTATAATGACTTGGATTTTTGACCATGATTTCCTTGAGGGAACTCATATGACACTACCCAATTCATTAACATGAATTATAATTGAAACACCTAACATGGATTTTATATTTGTATTAATTTGGTGAATGACTCAATTTTATGTTGTAAGATCTCTTTTCCTCTCTGAAAAACTATGAATGTCCAGGATGAGCTCCTAGTATTTGTCTGGAGGTCCTTAGACATGGAAATAAATATATTATATACTTTAATTAAAGTCAAGTATGTATGAAGATCACCTTGGACATTCTCCTTGGATTCTATTAGTCACCTTATAGAAAATCGAATTCCTTGAAACACCGTTTGATTACACATAAAACAAAATATTCAAAAAAATTATGGGTCCTCCATGGATTCTTTAGATCTTATTTTATGATTCCTTAAACAAGTACCTTGGGTCCCTATGAAAATAAATGTTCTTATGCTTTGATAAATCCATATGAGTCCTATTTAAGTGATATTTCCTAGTTCTCCTCCACCATACATGTATTAACCCCATCTTCAGTAATTAGAGATGGTGTATACTTTTTTTCATTGGAATAAGATTCGAGGGATCAAATCATTATGGAAAGAACAATTTTAGTTGTCTTGATGAACCATACACATATATGATTCCGATATTATATTATAAATAGAAAATATAATTTGTAAGAAACAATTTTACATTTTTTATATTATTTATAATTTCCTTCTTCATATCCCATGTAATGAAAAAAGATAATGGGAAACCTCATATTATCAGTAAGGGTTATGTACATTTGAAACTATCATGAGTAAATATGAAAAAAATTAATATTTAATGCTAAATAACTTAAGGAACATTCCATTTTATTAATAACATGAGAATGAAAATGAATCCCATGAAAATATCAATGAATTATTCGCATGGATAATTGTAATTAAATTATCAATGAAGAATATTCTTAATATTGGAAGTCATGATATCAGAAAAAATGATATATTTACTATAAAGGAATTAATCCAAAATAGTTTAATATATGTGTATGTTTAAGCTAGAAACCCATTTAATAAGGCTAGAGAACTGATTTTTCTCATGATATATATTGATTTACTTATGTATATCATTAAATAGGCTCAACCATCACAACATTACCAATGCATCTTACATATATTTAATGATAAATTAAATTCATAAAAAATATACCTTATTAAAAAATATTAGTATTTTTTAGAAGATACATAATATCATGATTTTCACCGAAAGTCAAATAGCGATAAAAATAAAACATTGTATGTAGAAATTGTATATAGTTTAATCCAATAATAATATCCATGAAACAATGAATCTTGATATTTAATAGAATAGTATTTTTCAATGGTAAATGATCACAAAAAATAATTTTTTTCTAGAGAATGTTAAAAACCAAAAAATTAATAATATATAAATGATGACCATCAAATCATTAAAAATATAAGTTTTGTAGGTAAATAATTTCCTTTAGAGAATAAATTATAATGGAAGAAAAAATTAACTTAATGTATCTTTAATTATATTTCATTGTAAATCCATTAAAAACTAGTATAAGATTCTAAAATAGTGTAAAACATTTATGTCTATATGAGAATATTTTAAGGATATATATGTTAAAAAACATTACTTTTAAATTTTTTAAAAATAAAGTAAAAAAACAACCCTTTTGGAAAACATTAGAAGTATTCCTTTAAAACAATTTATAAAATCAAGGATGACCTAAAATATCATTTAAAAATAATTTTATCAAATAAAAATAATTTTTCTAAAACAATTTTGAAAAATATGGACATCGAAGAAAATTATACTTTATCAAAAAGATAAATAGTATAGATATTATTTTTAACATTAATTTAATTGATTCATGTGAAAAAGATATGAAAATTTAGAATAAAATATAAAAAATCATAAAAAAATTTTAGTATAAGAAATTTGATGGATTTTACGAAGGATATATTATGATATTCATTCAATGAAAATAATAGAAATCTCCAAAAGGTGATCATAAAATAAATAATTAACTATTTAGTTACTTTTAAATTGTAAAACCATAAAAAATACACATAAATTGAAAATTTAATAATAAATAATGAATATATATTCATATTAAATAGATAAAATGGGTGGTAAATACATGACATAAAATTAAATTGGTTCGTAATATCAAACAAGTCTTAATTGACTGGAAAAGGAAAATAAATCCCTTACATAAAATTTGAATTGCCACATGAGTTAAATTAAAATATTATATATTATATTTATATTTATTATATTTATACAACATAACAAAATAACTATATATAATATTCTAAATGATATATTTATAATATCTTATAAACTGTTTATTAACAATTTTATTTTATTATGATTATTTTGATAGTCAATAGCTTCATTTTTCATGAGAATGCTGGTTTCGTGGTTTCAATCTTTATACATTGATTATGGTCACATAATCTAAAAATGTAAATAATGATGTAAATATTATATGTATATTCATTAAATTTATATTTATAACCATCCATAATAGAAAAATTAATTACATTATTAATGGAGATGTTATGATGTATGTACTCATGAACAGAGTTTTCACTATTTGATGGGTGGAAAAAATAAAGGTAAATATTATATGTGATATTATAACTCAAAATAAGAAAAAAAAATCAAAAACATCATATATATTATTTATAAACATATTTATAACTATCCATGAAATGTGGGGACGAAAAGCATATTACACCGCTATGTGGAGACATTATGTTGAACGTACACATGAGAAAAGTTTTCAATTTTTAATAGGATGAAAAAGAGATGTAAAATAATTGTACCACTAATAAAATGACATATAATTATATTTATTTTTCTGTAGTTATTATTTTATTATTCCTACTATAGATTTAGAGGATTATATAAATAAATAAAAATGAAAGAGTTGGTAAAGGTGATTGCCAATTCCTTGAAAGAGCCTCGTTAGATATCATCTTATGGGGCCCGAGGTTGGTATTTATTGAAGTACAAAACATCAAAACATGTATAATGATGTCTGAAAGATTTTTTTGGATGTTATCTTTCAATATAAGGGGATCTATCTGGTTTATATACTAGAGAAAAAGGATTTCATTTTATAAGTGAGTTGAGGGTCACCCTTATAATTTTTCAAAATAATAAAATATAATAATGTATAATTCAAGGAAATGTGGCCCCAAAAGAGAATATAATAAAATATAAGTTGGATTTGGGCTTAATATAATCATAAAATCAAATTTTGATAGTTTTATTTATCTTTTTAATCATTATTCATTGTATTAACCCCTTGGTTACCAAATTTTGACCTTAACCAAGGTAATGCCATTTTAAATATTAATGTGGTATAATTTTTCTTATAATGTGACAATTGGACAATAAATAAAAATGGTATGGAATTTTAAACCCTACATTATCCCCCTTAACCTTTGTCAATATTTTAATTATTTTTAAATAAATCAGTAAACTAATATTTTCATGAAATATCATTAATGTGATTTTGGTCAAAAATTTTTAATTTGACATTAATGACACGAATACGCAGATTTAATTCAAATATAATCCTATTAAACATATCTAATATGATATATTCAAATATATAATTTTTTTTAATTTAATAATTAATCCAAATTGGGTTACTTTTTTATTCTTAAAATCATTTATTTTATTTGTCAATTAATTGATCAAATATTGTGGGGGCGTTGCATTATAATTCAGTTTAATAATTAAATAAATAAAATTAAATATATTCTTCCTTGTAAAAATTAATTCAAAAGTAAGAAAAATTCAACTAAACATAATCTCTATTTATCCTTGTGTAACAATATTAGAGATATTCAAATCATGAGTTGGACATTTTGTTTTTATTCTTTCTTCAAAGTAATATATAAGCTGATATCAATTTAAAATGGTAAAAAATGGACATATTTTCATGACTTACATTGAAGTGGATGAAATACATTCATAAAATAGGATAACTTCATGTTTTTGATAAATTATGAAGCCTTATACAAATTTTTTAACCTACTTTTACCAATTTTACTCTTACCGAGGTGACAAATATCCACCAAGGATTCTATTCATAATTAAAAAATAAAAGGACCTTTTTCCTAAATTGGAAATTTCTAATTAAAAATATGGAATCAATTTTATCAAATTAAATTAAAAAAAAATTTATAAAAAAATTTGATATATAAATCCAAAAATCAACAGAAAACAATTTTTTAGAAAAATAACTTTTCAACATAAAAATGAACTTATAACAAAATTCTCTAGGACTAAAATTAATGTGTAATGAATTAGATTATTTCTAAATAAAAGTATATTATTTTAAATTAGGTTCAAATTAAAATAATAATAATTTTTTTCAATGAAAATAAAATATAGTTTTAAAAAAATCTGAACTTTTCCAATATTCACTAGAACATCAATATTTTCAGAAAATCCAAAATTTCAACTTATGCTAATATTGAAAAGATAAAATTTAAAATGACATAATTATCATAGAATAATATATCAATAGGTTCTTGGGTTTAATTTAGAAACAATTTTTCATGTAAAAAGTAATCAAATAAATTTATATAATGATTAATATATCATAAAATTTTGGGATATTACATTATACCTCTCTTATAATAGTCATTCATTAGAAATTGCATCAATCTAATTGAAAAATATATGGATGCATATAACAAAACTAATTTTTCTTACATGATTAATACATCATTAGAAATATAAAAAACATAACAGTGTTGTACTACTAGGATCCAGATTTTTAGTGTCTTTGGAAAATTAGAACCATACATAAATTTTACAAAATAAAAAATAAACATTTATTTAATCTGTTATTATCTAGATTTTTTTCTCTCGTGATCTCTTTATTATAAATATTTACCTTAGGATATACATAAAAATAAGTGGGTAGCTAAAATCCCATTAATAGGATAAATAATAGATATAAATAAAAGGGTGAGTATAGTAATCATTAATATAATAAAATAAAAGTATCATAACACTAGTATTGATAAGAATCATTAGATAAATGCATGGAATCTGGAGATGAAGAAAAATTAATCCTCAGGTCGTTGTGGGATGAATAATAAGAATGAAATAGACATAAATCAAATATTGGGTGAGATAAAAAGCATAGTAATGAGATGAATAATAGGAATGAAAAGGATATTTGAATCAACATGAATACATGGTTATATTAATAGTTGTCATCACACAATATACATAGGATTGTAATTTGAATATTTTGGAAATCATATGAAGGTCACAAAGAATTTGGAATATCCATAACGATGAAACATAAAAATATAAGGCAAGTAACATTTCTATAAAATAAAATCATACTAGAAAATACTAACTATATCATTCTTATGTATAAAAATACAGAATAATGTAAATCCATTTTCTCAGAAACAAATAATATCATGAAGTATAAATCCATACATAATGCATTAGAGGGCTATATAATTTTATGTCTACATGCCACATAATAATATGTTTAATATTTTGTAAGTCACATTTAAAATAATGGATACATACAAAAAATACAAAAGAATAAAGAGGAAAACCCATGATGGAATTGAATCATGTTTCATTATAAACTCATACATCATAAAATAATGTCAACAATGAAGTAACCATAGGAAATTGAAGTAATTTGTTAGATATTTATTTTTTATCGAGGTATATACAATTTTAAATTCTAGAAAATATCTTTTCATTGATTGAATAGGTGTTCCCAAGTTTATAATGAAGTTCTTGGGGACATTTGGGAAGTTATAGTTCCCAGAGATCATGTTTTTAATGAATCAGGAGGAGGCATATAGTTAGTGAACATTTTGGACAACCATGCAACTCACTTTTGTGTCCTTGAAAGGGGATGATCATGGTTTGGGAATTTATGTGAAGGAACTGTGTAAACCATGCAAGGTCTATAATTTATTGTTGGTCTGACATTCATGGTTTATTTACTGTTGGTCTCACTATGTATTTAAACTATACAAGTTTTTGTGGTTCTAGACATTATGGATGCATGGTTGGAAGCTATATTTTAAAAAAATGTGTCCAAAAAATGAACCCTCTTAAAATGATGTAAATGAACATTTCCCCATATGTTCCTTTAAAACTAATTTCTTTCTTCCTCCCCCACTTTTTTACAACACTACTTCCATAGATCTCCCTCATTCATTTGAAGATTTTTTATGGATCCACCTCATTCAACCTTTGATTACATCACCCTCAGTTACATTGGAACACCCTCAGTTTGGATAACACAATGTAAGATTCCATTATTACCTTCTATTTCCATCAAAATACCATCCACCGTGTCCAGTTTTTTAACCTTTTTCAATCATTTTTTCCAGTTTCCTGATTTCTCTAGTTATAGTCCAAATTTGATTCTAACACTAGATGTGAAATCCTCTATTGGTATTTGCTAGGTGGTCTATTTATTTTCTCCAAAAGAATCAATTTTTTTAATTTTTCACCTTATGAAGCGTGCTACAACTTCATTTAATTGCCACTAAAATGATTAATCCCAAAAATTGGTCACTTAAACATTGACAAAGACTTCTTATGGGGCCCTTAAAATCTATGGGAGCTTTAAGACCACAATATGATCTACTCTATAAGGAATTGGCCTTAAAAAAATTATCTTGTACATGTATGTGTTATGTATTAATTTAATTATTATAATTGTTAATGGAATGGGTACTTAAATTGATCTTATAATTTATTATCACATCTGTTTGACTAATACTATGTATATCATCACACTGCTAATGGTGGGTCCTACCTTAACAAATCCATAGATTTCTAAATTATAATTCATTGAGAAAACTCATAGGATGTCAACTGATTCATTAACATGAATTCCAAGTTGTATACTAATCTTGGATTTGGTTTCAATCTTACATTGATGAATGCCTCAACTTGATGTCGTAGGATTTTTTCCTCTCCAAAAAATAGAGAATTCATGGGATGAGAACATGGGATTGAACCTAATTTACTCAATAATAGAATTACATTTATTATCTCTTTGGATTATAGTCATTTATACCATGAGTTTACCATGTGAAATCTCATAAAACATGATTATATCCTTTTAGAGAGTTGAATACCTTAGAATACCCTATGATTACACTATGATTGAAGTTTAAGAATAACATCGGTCCTCTATAGATTATTTGGAACATATTTTTGGAAGCATCAATTATGTTCTTAGGTCCTGGGAGAAATAAAAGGTCTTATGATCAAAGATGCCCAACTTAGGTTGAAGCATGTGGTATTTCCTAGTTCACCTCCACTTTGTAAGTTATATAATTTATGTACTACACAATTTTACATCATATAGTCCCGAACTATATTTTCATTATACACTATTAGTGGTGGCCTAATGAGTTTTAATTAGACCATTTTGGAGTTTCCATTTTGTAATCGGGTAGATTTCGTGGATACAGGTAAGTATAAGGGGAAGCACCCAACTATTATTATCTGATTTCCTTCTAAGATGTAATCTTAGGAGTAGATAATTGAGCTAGTTCTAGAGATTCTAATTGGGATAACTATATTTTCATATTTCTTTATTTTTTTATACTATGTTTGTTATATTCATGCTACCATGTCTATCCTATCTCAATTTTTGTATTATTATGATATCATAATTATATTATTTTTATTGGTTACTTCTATTAGTAGTTTATTAGGATGGTCTATTTTTGTTGAATTACTATTTTTACTACATTATTTATAGCTTTTTTCCTTTAGAGAAATCCGGAACAGTAACCCCAATATACCACCAAGAACCCTCACAATTTTTTAGAAACTATTAACATATAGGCAGGTGTGTTTGAGGCCTTGTGGGCAATTTGACTAGTCACTTATATATTAATTGGGAATGATATATCAAAATTTAGCATCAAATATTATTTTTTAACGTTTTATTCTATTTGGGGATGGGATAAAAGAGACTATGATGTCTAAAAACATGGAAATATTCCATTATTGGGAGTAGATAACCCATATTCATGGTAGAATCTATGTTTCCCAGGATGTGAATTAGTATTTTTTTCAATTTCTCTTATTACAACTGAACTATTTTCATTATTGTGTGACGCACATAATTTTTTGTGTTATGCTTTATGGATTTTCTTATACTTTTGTTAGTAAACAAGGGATAACTATATTATCCATAGTTATAGGAACATAAATATTTATATGTTATTCATATTCTATATTGATACCCTATCCTTTTACACAGATTATTACTTGATTTTAATCATACTTATCTATTAATTACAAATCAAGGATCATAAATTCTAGTGTATTGATAAGATTGGATACATAATTAAAAGAAATGAGCCAAAATAAAACATATTTTATGTTATCATTATGAGGATATAATAAATTTTTTTAGACCTTACATCGGCATAGGATACCCCTGGGAATACATGAACAAAGTGGTGAGATAAAAATCCAAGCATGGAAATTAATATAAGAATAACTCTTAACACATGGGTTAGAAGACATAATTTAATGATTTAAAAAGGAATGGAATAGGAACAAACATATGGAATAATAACATATATAACATAGATTGATAAAATCCTAGAATCAAAGTAAATTGGAAGAAACATAAAACATAACTTTATCATGATTCAAGGCCCATTATAGAAGGAGAAGCACGAGTCAAGGCTAACCATTATGATTGTTGCACATGATGTCTCATGAAACTAAAAATTTCCCAATAAATATATGAGCTATCTAGGTACACCATTAATAACATTTTCATGAATTTTTGTTCCAAATAAATAATCATACATAATGAATCAAATATAAACATAATGATTACCCGTGGAAAGAAATGGGTATCAAAATCAGGTCAAAAGGCATAACCACAAGGAATATAATAATGGTGTCCATGAAAGAAATGATTTGAATCATAAATGGAAAATAATAAGGAAAAGTTTTAATATATCATTATATTTTATGAAAAACATAATAAAAACATCTAAATATAGTTTTTAACAAACTTTAGAAATAAAAAAGTTTAGTGCGGTTTATGGAAAATGTAAAAGATTAATTAAAACAGAAATGGAATAGTAGTTTATATAAAACTATAAATTAAAAACAGATTTTATTTCATGAAAAAATATGTGATTTTAGATAAACAAAATTGGGGATTAAAATAAATTATTGAGAGAACATGAAAATGGGTACGAAATTAGGAAGTTCCATTTAATGAGGCTAGTTTATCGAGAAGAATTGGGAATGGAAACTTCATAAAACATGAATTTATCATCAATGTTGGATGATCTAATATGGTTATATAGGTATTTAATAGATTAACATAATTTATAAAAGTTACACAAAAATAATTATGCATTACATTTGATTAAAGATATAGACAGAGTAACTCGAAGGAGAAAATGTGGGTTTGGGTTGATTCCCATAACTTATGTCCAAACGGTTCTAAAAATTGATCTTAATATCATGAATTATAAAACTATATTCATTAATTAATAATTAAAAATCCTTTTCTACATCTAGTTTTTTATTATAATTTTACTACGTTCATTTAAAACCTTTTTAATGAGTTATAGTGTTCAATTTCATCGTTCGGGAGTGCTTGTTTTCGTAGTTTTTATGATTGGTTCACTTGTATAAGAGTATCAACGCTCATGTAAAATAGAAATACATATCCAGAATTGAAGTTATACGTTATTAATGAACATATATAATTTTTAATAATCATATTACTCATTTTTTTATTTTGGGTGAGGATGAATCATTAGATAAGATATTAGTGATACTCATTTGGATTATTTTGGGCGCTTTTAGCTCAAAACGAACTTATTTTGTTTCATTATTTAAAATCATGTGTATATAACTATTACTTAAAGTTAAATAGTATTTAATACATATATTATAAATTTTAAGGATAATAATGGTTTTATGACCATCCTGTAAAGTGTTAATTGAAAAAGAAAATTTTTCATCCTTGAAAGCGATAAAATAACACCTCACGAATGGTGTTTTCATTTGTAGAATAAATTGGAGAGGAGAGGGGTTTAATGTTTGACTATTCCATTATAATAATAAAATTACACAATATTTAAGTTACTGGAGTTATCATAACATTTTTAAAAGAGGATTTTATGAGAGAATAAGAAAATAACCTGAAATGAAATTAAAAGAATGGAAAAGAGAATTTACCTCTTGAGTTTCTCCTCCTTGAAAACCTCTTTAAAGAATGTGTTTTGGACTTTTTCTATGACCAAGAGATCCTTGAAATGAAGGAGGGGATTTGAAATATTATTGGTGAGAATTTTGACATGGGTCATTTCGTGGAATGTGTGAGGAGAATATGTGGTGAGGTGTAGTATTTATAGTGGAGGATAAGGGGTGTTTTCTCATTAGTTTTATCATTAGTTTATTATTTTGGACCCTGAATATGAATATTTTGAAAATTATAACAAAATATATTGAACTAATGATTTTTTCTAGATTATGGTTCTTACATCATTGATGAATCAAGGAATATTGGGTTTGGCTTAATATTTGAATATATCGTAAATTATCATAATTCACTATTCATAAAAAATTCAACTATTCAAGAAAAATCTCTAATATTCCCCTTAACCATTTTTAGATTTTTATAATTCTAAAATGAGCATCATTTTATGAAAATAAATTTCTAAATAATGGATGTTTTATTTTTAATTAAATTCTTCATTTACTAAAAAATACATATTTTTAAATTGTAAATAATTTTATAACACATTGAAAAATTAATTAAGGTCTCCTGGTATTATCTTAAAATCATAAGACATAATAATATTAATTTATGAATAAATTATAGGAAAATAATGTTTCTTTTTAATTATTACATTATTCATTAAATTGTAATTAAATTTTTATGACTTAGAAAAATACCAACAATTAAATAATTATTTTTACAACATTGATTTATTTATACTATGATATAATAACATCATAATTTCATTTATTGGATGCCTAAATTTGATTTATACATTCACGAGTGAGATTACTATACATTTCTAGATTTACTATTCATAAGGTTCATATTACTATTCCAAAGTTCCAGTAACAATATCATTGGTATATGTTCCTCAACATCTAGAAATACTTCTTATTTAATTAATTCTTAATTTATAAAGTTTTTATTTTTTTCTTTATATACTTTAATATGATTTATAAAAAATTAAATAATTATAAGAAGAGAATTTTCTAAAGATATAATTTTGGTTTCTTAAATTCTTCCCACTTATGAAATTTCATCCTCAAAATATCATTCTAAAAAAATATTGGGAAAATAGGTGAGGGTATTTCTTCTTAATTTCTTCCTCCGGTTTCCATGTTGCCTCATTTTACTTATGGTTCAACCATAGTACTTGGATTAAGTGATTTGTCTATTTGAATTGAAATTTATCAACAAAATCCATTATCTTCACCAACTGTTCCACATAAAAGATTCAATTTTCTAATTATAATACCTATGAATTCTGTACATGTGATAGATCTGGTATGTACTTACTCAAGATAGATATATGGAATACATTAATTACTAAAGACATGGTCGGTGGAAGTGTTATTAGATAAGCCACAGATCTGACACGGTCAAGGATCTTGAAGGGGTTGATGTACCTGAGACTTAGCTTTCCTTTCTTCCCAAATGTCATGATCCTCTTGCAAAGAGATATGTTGAGTAATAACATGTATCCAACCATATTCTCTAGGTATCATTGATGATTGTTTTTGTAGCTCTTATTACGACGTTGGAATGACTTGATGGGATGTTATATGGTTTTCACCTTTTCCACGATTTCGTTGACTAGTTTAGGTACTTGAAGCTTATGTTCATCTATTTCATCCCAACATGCAAATGTTATGCATATTTTCTCAAAGGGGCTTCAGATGGATCCATTTGTATGCCTAATTGAAAACCGATGTTGTAGGAGAATTCCACTAGTGGTAGATTTTAGTCACATCTATTTTGAAGTCCATAGAGCATGAAATAAATATGTCAACCAATGTTTGAATAGTCAACATAGATTGACCATCATTTTGAGGATGATAGGTTGAACTAAAGTGAATAAAATTTATAAGAGAATGTTGTAGCCTTTTATAAAACATAGAGGTGAATCTCATATCTTTATAGGATGTAATCAATAGTTGTACACCATATAGCCTTATCACTTATTTGATGTATATCCATGCTAGTTGATCAAGTGACAATTCCTCTTGAATTATGATAAAGTGAGATATCTTTGTAAAATGTTCCGTAAAGACCCATATAGAATTATTTCATTTAGATGTCTTTGGATGTCCAATGACAGAGTCCATGGTGATGTTTTCCCACCTCTATCTTGGTATGGGTAAATATTACAACATCCCTTTATAATTTTCCCTTACAGACAACACTTACTAACATATCAGGAACATTAATGTTTATTCAGTAATCTCATTCATCATATTTTCCCACAAATTTTCTATCAGATATCTCTATGCATCATTGTGCTCCCTAGGTAAATAAATAGGTATGATCTATGTGAATCATTTAAAAGTTCCTTCCTTATCTCTATATTATATGGTACACATAGTCATTAATTAAATATTACAACTCTTTCCTATTTAACTGTAAACACTGAGGATTTACCCATTCTCATAGATTCCACCTTTTTATGGATTTTCACATCATTATTTGATAATCCACTATTTTCTCTCCAAGGGATGGTTAGGAAATCATTTGAGAAAGGATTGATGATGTTCATTCCTTAATGGTTCCAATTTCCATCCTTTTCAAATATAATAATATTGGTTATTTCTTAATTCTCATCATTGATAATGATGCAAGATCTATTTTACTTATTGAATCTGCTCATATATTTTCCATACTAGGATGCTAGTGGATTGAGTAGTTAAAATCATTGATGATATATAACGATATTTTTTGGAATATATTAAGCTCCTTCTGTGTGAATATATATTTGAGACTCCTGTAATCAGTATATATGTAAAAATTCTCCCTATAGAGATAATGACACCATATTTTAAACATAAAGATCATAGCTAAAAACTCTAGATCCTGTATAGGATTTGTTTGATCCTGGATATTGAACTACCTAGATGTGTGGGCTATTACATTATCATTTTTAATTAGTACACCACCTGAACCTTCATTGTAGTGTAAATGTATACAACAAATAGTTCCCCATGTTTTGGAAGTGTTAGTATTGGTGCAGTGATATGCCTATTTTTTAACCCTTTGAAGTAGTCTTCACATTTAATAATACGGAAAAACATTACTTTTTTCGAGACATCTTGTTATGTGGGTTTGAAAATCATGACAATTTCTTCAGAAATAGTTATTAATAACCAACTAGACAAAGGAAACTACAGATATACATTATAGATCATGTCTTGTGAAACTATTAAATTTCTTTTATCTTTGAAGGGGCCACATATATCCCATTGTTAGTGATTACAATCCCTAATAATGATATTTCGTCTATCTAGAACTCACATTTACTATAATTTGCATATAGATTATCACTTCACAATGTTTTCATAATAGTATTTAATTTCTCCTCATGTTCCTCTTTACTTTCGAAGTATATCGTAATATCATCAATAAAGTTTTCCAAAAAAATTCAAGATAATATCTAAAGACTCCTTTCAGTAAATCCATGAAAATTTATAGAGCAGCAATGAGTCCAAAGGGAATCACTATGAACTAATAGTTTCCATACCTAATTTAAAAGTTATTTTTGGGAATATATTTCTTTTATCACCTTTAATTAGTGATACCCAAACTGAAGGTCCACCATAGAGAAATAATTGGACCCATGTAGTTGATCGAACAAGTCATCTATCCATGGAAGTTGATACATGTTCATTATCATGATTTTTTTAATATCATGATCTTAAAAAAAGAGTCATATTTATAAAATTTTCCTATTGATGAAGAGGACTGTCGCACCCCATAATGAGGAATATATGTATATAAAACCATTGTCTATATTTTACTATAACATTGTCTACAGTTCATCTAGATCAATGGTGTAAATTCTATAAGGTCTCATTGACCTAGGAAGAGATCTAGGAATAATTTCACTTGAGAACTCAACCTATTAATCTGGAGGAATACAAGGAAACTCTTTGGGGAACACAATAGTTTAGTCCCTCACAATGGGAATGTATTTGAGCATGATTCACCCTATTGTTTCAATCATTTGAGCAATATTTTCTTTCTTATATGTTAGTAATATCCACACTTGAGATAATGATTCTGAAAGAGATTCATCCACCTCTTTATAATTAAATATAATTGGAGGATGATTTTGGATGTGAAGAGAAATCTCCCTTTCCCAAAAGGTAATGTTATATTTTTATAAAGATAGCCAATCCTTGCCCAAAATGTCATCAAACTATACCAAAGGGGGTATAAAAATATTTTTATGGAGGTTCAGTCGACACACATAAACCAAAGAGGAGTTATATACTTTGGATGCTATAATTTTCTTGTTTTCTATTCTCACAGATAACTAAACCTGCATATTTTGATGTGGTGATTGAATAATTCTACTAAAATTGAAAGATATTAAAGAATGAATAGAACTATAATCAAGTAGTTATTTCTCTATTCTATAATTAATAACTAGCATACTTGTCACCACATCATTATCTGTTTCCACCTCATTAGTAGTGATAGAATATTCCATTCCTTGTTGCCTTCGAGGATATTGTTGGTGATTTCCTCCAACAACCATTTTCTTTGGGAAATGATTCACATAATTCCCATGTTTCATATAGACGAGACACTAAACTATAGGTTGAGAGTTGATTTGAACCTTCCCTTCTTCTTCATCATTATTGGGATTCATCATATCCCTTCGACAGTTATTGGATAGATGATCCACTCTTTCACATTTCATGCATTTACCTGTTCAATATAAACAGTTCCCATGATACTTATTCCCACAATTTTGATAGATGGGACAATGCATTTTCTTTCCATAATGGGATTTATCTACTTATCCACCCATATTATACTCAATTTTCCTCCTTTTGTCCTAATTCATATGAGACCACATAAATTCTATGATCCCCATTTCATCTCTAAGGGAACAATGAAAAATATCCTCATAACTATAAAATTAACAAATCCCCAATGACTATCATAGACTCAGATTTAGTCAGCTTAAGAAGGGGTCCACATTACATTCGGTGTTCATGAAAAATATGGAGTCATATTTTTCATGCCTTGTAATGTTTTCATCATACTCCCAAATAGACTCATCTTCCTTTCACTTCAGTTTGATGAATTACCATTCCATCTTAAGATGGAGGATTTGAGGAAAATATTTATTGGAAAACAATTTCCGGAATTCCTCCCAATCAATGGAATGAATTTTCACACTGTACTTTTTGTTTTTGATCAGTTCCCACCACTGATCAACATCATTATGCAAATGATAGACCACCAGAACAACTTTATCTTCTTCTGATCACTAGAGGATAGAGAATATATTTTTTATGTAGTTACTCTAATATTCTATGAGTAGGGGATCAGAAGATCCCCTAAACATGCGAGGCCTTTTACATATAACTAATTCTATAGAAAAAAATCACATTATTTTCATAAAGAGGGAATTCCATATGATTAAATTCATTATTCATAACATGAGTAAGCTGAGGAAGTACAATGATAATTATTTGATCACACATTCCCATCATAAATGGATTATCATTAAGGAATTCATCACATTGCCTATCAAATTGAATGGTGGAACGTGTTATTCTACTTCCAGACATTAACTAAGAAGAATAATGTTCAATTAAGAACTTGAATTCATAGATAATAATCATAATATAATGAAGCATAAATAATAAAGGAAAAACTTGAAATTAAATTTATATCAAAACTTTTGATTCCTTAGGTTTCAATTTAGGTTATCCATGATCTATTTATTAACATATACTCTTTTGGGAATTTTTTTTGCTAACATAGTAATGGGTTTTAATTATCTTCTGAATTTACCAAAGCATATCCCCTAGGAGTGTCTAACCAGGTGCGTAGTAAGGCCTATTTTTGTGTACTAGATTACCCCAAGTCATGACCAAGAAACCATGTTAGAGTTGTTACCCATAGGAAAATCTGTAACTAAACTACATAAACTTTTAATCCATAAAGGGATGTATTTTCTAGATAAAAAACGTTTCTATATTGATCAAAATTTATATATATTTCCTCGTATGTATTTTTATCCTTATGGATCTTACTAAAGTTCTGTAGTCTTAATCTCCTAAAATAAAAACACTTTTTCTATAATACAAACTATAGATATATGATCCATTTACACATATTATTACATTATTTTTAGAATACATATCCATTAAATAAACACCAAGGATCATAATGTATAGTGTCTTTGGAAGATTAGATATATAATTAAACAACACGAAACCAAAATAAACACATTTTATTTAATCTTCAAAAGGATATCATAACTCCGATTAACCTCGTACAGCTATATAGGATACCCTGGGGAGTACATAAACAAAATGATGAGGTAAAAATATCAGTAAGGAAATAAACAAAAGAATAAATCTCAGTAAATGGGTTTGAAGGAAATAAAGTTATGATAAAAAAGGCATGGAACATAAATAAACATATGGAATAACAAAATATAGAACATGGTATCCTATAATCTTGGAATCATAGTAATTTTGAAGAAACATAAAACATGAATTTAGCATGATTAAAGGATCATTACACATGGAGGAGTATGATTCAAGGCTCACCACTAAGACCATTGCACCTGGACTATGATTCAAGGCTAACCCCCAAGATTGTTGCACATGAAATCTCAAGAGAATAAAAATACCCAAGGAATTGGAACATTATCTAGGTTTACCCATTATATAATTTTCATGAATATGTTTTCCCACATAAATAATCATACACAATGAATCCAACGTAATCCTAAAGGACACCCATGGAAAGAATTGGGAGTCATAATCATGTCATAAGACATAACCAGAAGGAATATCCTAATGGTTTCTATAGAAGAAATTGTTTGAATGATACACAGAAAATCATATGGAAAAATAATCATAGACCATGATAAGTGATGACAGACTAAAATTGTTTTTTTAAAATTTTGTTTACTAATTTTATAAATAAAACATTTTAGTGCAATTTATGGAAAATATGAAAGATTCTTTAAAATAGAAAAGGGATAATTATTTGTATAAAACTATAAATTAACCAATAAATATTTTTAATGATAATATTAGGGATTTTATAAAAATAATGGTGGATTAAAAAATATTATTTATATTACATGAAAATGGGTAAGAAATTTGGAGGTTTTCTTTTATGTGGTTTGCTTGTCGGGAAGAACTGAGAAGGGAACCTTCTTAAAACATGAATATACCCTAAAACAAGAATGATTTAATTTGGATATTTGAGTTTGGAACATGTAAATAGAATTTATAATATGTAAAAAAAATTAAAGAATATTTACATTGGAGCAAATAGGGAGATAGAGTATCACGAAGGAAAAATTGGTGTTTGGGTAGAATCCCTTACGTTAAATCAAAAACGGTTCTGCGCTTGACCTTACTATCATGAATAATCAAATTAGATTAATTAATTAATAAGTATAAACATTATCTACATGTAATTGATTTATTATAATTATATTAAGTTCATTTATGGTCTTTTTGATGCATTATAGTGTTCAATTTCATTGTTCAGGACTTCTTTTTTTCTTAGTTTTCATGATTGGTTTGCTTGTATAAATTATGGAAGTTCTTGTTAAATGTAAATATAAATCCATAATTTAATATATAATTTATTATTGAAAAAATATATTTTTAAAGGATCATGTAATTCATTTCATTATTTTAGACAGGGAGGAATCAATAGATAAGATTGAGTGATAATCGTTTGGATTGTTTTGTGTATTTTTCATGCACAATGAACTTGTTTTATTTTATTATTTTACAAAATGTGTATATATTTATTCAAGAACATCACATAGTATGTAATAAATATATTAATATTTTTTTGTCCATAATAATTGTTTTATGACCATCATTGAAGTCGTTAATGGAAAATGAAATTTTTTTATCTTGGATGGTGATAAATTAACATAATAGTATTAATGTTTTCATTTCAAGAATAAAATAGAGAGGATGGGTGTTTAGGGATTCATTATAATATTAACATAATAAAATTCAAGTATATGTTAGGTATTGTAGTTATCATACCATTTGGTTGAGGGTAGGTGAAAAGAAAAATAAGAAAATAACATGAAAAGAAATTAAAATAAAAGAAAAGCGGAATTTACCTCTTGAGTTTCTCCTCCATGAAAAACTCCACAGAGAAAGGGTTTTGGTATTTTTATGATACCAATAACTCTTATATGTGGTTAAAGGGATTTTTAAGATTATCAGGGAGAATTTGGACATGTATCAAAGCTTGTAATGTGTGAGTATTAGAGGTGGTGAGGTGTCATATGTATAGTGGAGGAGAGGGGTTTTTTATTATTTTATTCTTTACTATATGTTTTTGTCTCAATAATATGAATAGTTTTACAATTATCCAAAAATATATTAAAATAATGAATTTTAGATCGATATTATTGTGTTTATATCATTGATTACTCAAGGAATAGTGTATTTTAGTAATAATGTATATATACTGTAAATTACCGTATTTTACTACTCAAGAAACATTCATGTACTCTAGAAAAAACCCAAAAATTCACCCTAAACATGTTTTGGTATGCAAAATCAAAAATTAATACCATTTTATGAAAATAATTTTCTAAATATGATGAATTTAATTATTAATTAAAATCATCATTTACTAAAAAAATACCAATTTCAATATTATAATAGATTTTATAAAAAAATTGAAAAATTAATTATGATATTATAAAATTAAATTAAAATAATAAGACCAAATAATATTAATTTATGAATAAATTTTATGAAAATATTTTTTAAAATTATAAAATTAATCATAATATCGTAATTAAATATTTATAACATATAAAAATGCCAACACTTAATTAAGAATTTTTAAAACATTCATTTACTAATACTATGGTATAATTATATCATAATTTCATTTATAGGATTTCTAAATATAATCTACACTTTCATTGGTGATGTTACTATTCATTTGGTTGGTTTACTATTCATAAGTGTCATATTACTATTCCAAAGGCCCATTTTCTATTTCATTGGTATAGGTTCCTCAAGTTTTAGCAATAGATCTTATTTCACTCATTCTTGATTTATAAAGTTTGTGTTGATTCAGCTCTATAATTTTATGTGATATATACTATATGGAATACTTATAACCAGGGAATTTTCATTGATATAATTTTAGGTCATTAGATTCTATGACCTACATATTTCATCTCTTGTAATTCCAATTTCTTATTATATTTCCGTTGTTTTCTATGTTAATAATTAATAACATTTCTTATTGGTAATTAAAAAATAGTTACTTAACGTGTTTTCAGAAACCTTAATGGTGCTTTCCAACATACCTTGATTATTCCACCTTAAACAATTATAACAACGTAATGTTATGAAACCTTGGTTACATAAGCTTAAAATCATACTTATTTTTAGTTATATGGAAAACCAATTAAAATTTTTATTTTTGTTCATATTTAAAGTGGGAATAGAAATTATTATAATTGAACCATCATATATAGACTTATAAAATTCAATTATCTGATGCTAAAGGATGGCTATATTTAAACAGAATGACAATTAGAACTTATACATCTTATGTATTTATTATATGGGAATGAAAATACTTACACCTGAAAAATTAGATACAATGATTCTAAAATCTAAATTCTTAATGTTAAAAAACATTTTTCATTAAATGGGGATGAAAATTGAAAATTAATGAGTGTTTTCTTATATAAGATGGAATTGTACCCCAATATAACTATAGAATTTTGATTAAGACATAAAATATTACCTTTTGACCTGACCATAGAAACATATTGTCTGGGTTACTATATCTTGTGTAGTAATGCATTGTACCTGTCTAATTTTTCTAATTGTAATGTATTCTTCCATTTATCTTATTTTGAGAAATGTTCTAATAATTATAGTTATATGTATCAATGAAGACCTTAATTCAAGAACCATGAAGGTGGAAATGACCCTTCTCATGACGTGGTGGAAGCTAACAAAACTGTAGTCACACTTGCGGCACCTCCCATGGTAGCACATGAGATTATTAGACTAGGAGGTTGTGTAAGCTTAGAGATTATTTTCTATAGATATTTTATTATATGTAGGGATCTCCATGAATTGTACTAACTATGTATGAAAGGAGGGTGAATCTCATATCATATATAGTTCATGGATCTTCCATGTAATTATGAGATGCTCTTAATCAGTAAGATCAGCATCAATATATTGTATGGAGTGATTTCTATACTAGTTTTTCCAAAAAAACAGTTTCTAATAGACCCTAAGAGATAATCGAGCTAGTGGATTCATGCATATATAGTATTGTACAACGTTTATCAGGGGTTACTCAACTTGTTTCACCAATCTATAACCCTTTGAACCCACTTTTACTGGTGATGAGATGTCAAGGGGAGAAACTTTGAGGTCCGGATCAGTTATTCCATCTACTCATAGTTGACCATATTTTGACCTACAAGTTTCACTTATATGGTGAACCGTGAATTTTTCTCCATGTGAAATATGAGTGGTGATGAAGGAACATGGTATGTTGGTTTAACATATAAGTAGGGAAGTGGTATGTCTATTAGAGGGAAGCATCATCTTGATTTTTCTTGGGAGGTAATAGGTAGTTAGAGTGTAAACACTAGTAGTTTTATGGTTTAACCTCAGTGTGTAAGGAAAGGTCACATGATGCCCTAGTGTAGAAGAGACCCAATAGACTTATGATCGTGAAAAAAATGGATCATCTATAGATATTTTGTAAGAAATCTGCACTAATTCATAATGATAGAGGATATGAACTATATCTATGATCTAGAGTGGAATTTAGGGCTCCATGACATTATATAAGCTGGAGTACTACTTGTTGTTCAGTCTGTGGAAGAAGACTAGGTTCATGGAGACATATATTGGTTTTGTAGTACCAGTTTGGAAGACCTACTGAAGGAGTTTTGTTTTTGGATCTTGGTCGTGAATCTGGGCAGTTATATATAGTATAGCCTACACCTAAGGAGTAGAGTGATTTACTATCTATATTACATTGTGAAATCATAGTTGCCTCAACTTTATTATCATATTTTTTTAAAAAATCACATTACATTCATTTATTTATATTATGTTAATGGGAGTCATCATCTATGTATTAAATACATTTCCGGGGTGATGAATCTTGACACTTCCTTGGAAACATAGTGACAATGAGTTTTTTGATACAAGGTCTATTCTATAGTGATACGTGGATACAATTTCTTGTGGAACCATATTATACTCATGATGATGGGATTTGATATAATTATTGGGATGTACTAGATAGTGACTTTTTGATACCATATTGATTGATATTACCGGAGTGTTTCTTTCTTATCACCCGAAGATAGTAACTATGAACATAAGGGACAAAGGTATTTCCAAGAAACTCGATATGGACATGAGCATCATGGGATGTGTAGAGTGATGGCCTAGATTATCAGCCTTTATCAAGATGATCGGAGAGTACAACATGTTATCATCCCTCTAGTGGTGGATTAATTCAGTGATGTCTTTCCTAATAGATTTTCATGGATTCCTCCTAAGGGTGATGAAGAGTTCACCATAGATCTTGTTGTAGGAGTAAAACCGGAATTGATTACTCCATAAAATATAGAACATACAAATATATAGGAATAGAAGAGGCAACTAGAGTATGTAGAAGAAAATGGGTTTTTATAAACTAGTAATTATACTTGGGATTCACCTGTACTATTCACCAAGAAGGTGTATGGTACCTTATAACTATGTTTGGAATACTGATGTTTCAACTAGCTTATAATTAAGAACTAAAACCCACTTCCTCAGATTTTTTACATCTTGACCAACTTTATGGAGATAGGGTCTTCTTGAATATTTATTTATGATTAGGCTATAATTTGGTGACAGTTATGCTCTTAGATATACCACATACAACATTACTAAGTAGGTACAACCTTTTGGAATATCTGTTGATGCCTTTAGGTCTAATGAATGATCCTACAATATTCATTTCCTTGATGAATTGGGTATTCTAGTTGTACCTATATTCCACTGTGCTTATTTTTGTGGATGATATCTTAGTGTACTCCTATAGTAGACATGATCATTCCATGCACTTTAACAATATATTAAACACACTAAGGGGGAACCATCTATTTCCCAGGATCATAAAGTGATAATTTTGAATTAAAATTTCATTCCCGAGGTTACATTATATCAAAATAGGCAGTATATATGGATACAGAGATGGTGGGAGACATTTTTTCATAGTAAGATCCAAAAAGTGTTTTTGATATAAGGAACTTCTTGTGATTATCAGGTTACAAAAAAAATTATCTTGAACTTTTTATTCCTTGTAGCTCCTCTTATGGTCATGACCAATAAAGGTTTAACATTCAGTTATTTTAAAGATTGTGAGATTTCCTTTTATGAGTTCAAAGTATGGTTAACCTCAGCACTAATCCCAATTCTTCTTGAGCTCGAAAAAGGATACATAGTATATTGTGAGGAATCCTATGTTAGTCAAGGAGCTATTTTAAGGAATGGGGAACAAATCATGGAGAATGAGTCTTATTAGTTGATTCCTCAAGGGTATAATTAACTAAAATAAGACCTCGAGTTAGAAACTATTGTTCATGTGTTTTCTTGCGAGGGACATTGTCTATTTTTGTAGATTTTCTAGGTATAAACTACAATAAAATCCATAAATACATATTTTCTCATTGCAACTTATACCTCTATAAAAGGATATGTGTTGAATATCTTCAGTATTTTGACTCTAAAATTATTTACACACTAGATAAATGTAATGTATTTTTTGATACCATTTGTTGAAAAAATATAACACCATGATATTTTATAATTATTTTAAATAAATTGAATGTTTTGGATATTTTTTAATGCATGAAGAACTGATTTTAGTTTGTGTTATAGGAAGTATAGATTTTAGCTTTCGTTATACATAACATCGAGTTTAAATAGAATGTTCCATACTATTAAAATATTATTTTTGTTTTTTATCACCAAGACATTGGAATTAAAGGTTCGAATAATATTGATTAAATTATGAAAATAAATGGTTTACACATGTATATAAATTAAATTCTTTCGATACAAATTATTTACAAATTAAGAATAAAACTACTTGAAAATAAAGGAAATATTTTTCTAAAAAACTAGTTTTATGGAAACAAAAACGTTTTAACTTAATAAGTTAATCAAATAACTTTTGGTGAAATATTTTAGATAAATTTATATATTAAATATTCAACCATACACCTGAATTAAGTAACATTGTTCTGGTGTATGGTGGACAACCACCATACGAAGTGATGTGATTTTCTATTCAAATACACTTTATATGGATGATAATAGGGTAAGGTTTTAATAATAATATAAGATATATATGAAATTAGATGATTCTAAAATTTTTGTATATTATTTAAATTTCTTTCTTTTAATCTATTGAGAAAATGGAATCAACGTTCATACGTACGTACAACCTATCATCTCTAGGAATTATGTATTTCATTTTCTATCTCTAGATTTTAAGGAAATATAAAAATAAATATATAATAAATATATATGATATATTTATCATGGTTAAGATTTTTTATATTAAGGAACCACGATCCATTTAATGGAACCAAAAAACTAACAATTAAAAACAGACATGAAAAACAATGTTGTTATTGCCCGAAACATGTCGTTAACATGGGATTTTTAATAAATGGGTAAAAAATGGTTACAAGTAAATCATATATTGTAATATATATATATATATATATATGTATGGTTCTATAATAAATTTATAAAAATCTAAAATTTATTATGCAATAGTTTTAAATTTTTATGAAGGAATGTGAGACTTATGGTAAGGGATATTCACCTCACTTTTTTACTTCTTTGAGACACATTACATATCCCCCTATTTATTTTATGTTGTATATATAATCACCATGATTATATTTTATTATTATTCTCTTTAAAATTATTAGTATTTCCATAACAATTTTAGGATATCTCTTTCATGGGGTTTACAGGTCAAAAGTTACTTATACGGTAATGGATAATTTTCTCAATTTGCCTTCTTTGAGACATATGTTATATTATAAACCCATATCATTATATAAGTTGTATATTTAGTCTCATTGACATATAATAGAAAAAAATTATTTATTTTCATAATATTTTATGTTTCATTTAAATTTATTCTTTCATTTGGGATTATGATTCAATGTTATTGATGTGGTAAGGTTTTTATGATACTATCTCATTGTTTATTGGAGTTGTTTATCTTTTTTCTTCTAATGATGAAATATTATGCTCCATAACTCCAAAAACACGTTAATTTTATTATTAAATATTTATGTCATTATAATACATGTTTTCCCCTCATTACCATCTTTTTATGTACTCAAGACATCAAAAGAATGTTTTGAAAGACAATCGTTGTTATATCTCTCTTCGGTCGAAATTCTTTTTTTCTTCTTAAATCATGTTTTCTTAAAATGTTTTAAAAAATGATTTAAAAATTTCACAAGTTATTTATCAAATAATTTTTTACTAAATTAAAATGTTTTTGAAATTGTTTTTAAGGAATATTCATGTCATTTTCCAAAAATTTATTATTTCGATTTTAATGAAAATGTGGAAGGAATATTTATTTTAACATGTAGAATATGACCAATATTTTCTCCAGTCATGAATAAATAATTGTTTCAAATTTTAGATTAATACATTTAATGTTTATTTTACAAGAAAATTATTCCCAAAATTTGATATGAATTTTTATTTTTAAAATGTGATTTTCAAAATGGAATGGGTATTATCATCAAGATGTATTGTAATTATTTTTTGTGGCTTCCATTATTGGTTGTCAATTTTATTTTTAAAGAAAAGTATTTTGAAAATATTTTCTATTTTAAACTTTTTTTTTCAAAAGTTTAAAGGCTATATTCTTATAGAAATGTTCCATGGGATTTTTCTTTTTAAAATAAGATTCAATATATGATGATAAATGTTTTTTATACAACTTACTAGGGATATGAACTGAAGATACGATTATTATTATTCCTCATCAAATATTATCTTTATGATGGAATGATAATTATTTAACCCATTTCTATTACAAATATTATACCCTGATAAATTTCTTATTAAACTCACTTTTTTCATGAGTTATGCTTTTATGAAATAATGAAATAATTATGAAGCCAATTTATTTTCATGGGTTTTGTTATGATGAATATTTTATAATCTTATGGAAAAAGTATATATGTTTTTCATCATGTGACAAGTGGGACCTATATCTCCCTCTAATGTATTGGGAAAAGCTTAATGTTATATGATGTTAAAGGGTACATGAGAGGATATCACAGGCCCAAAAGAGGGTACACTGGTGATTATCCCAAGCTTGAAGTAGGGTAAATTGGAGTTTATAGCAATCTCGAAAGAGGGTAAACAAGATTTTATTCAATTCCTAGAATATGGTACATGTGAGGTTATCCCAATCCCAAAATAGGGTACACATGAGGCCATCACATGCTCAAAAGAGGGTACAGGGGAGGATATCCCAATCCCAAAAGAGGGAACATTAGAGGTTATCCCAATGCCTAGTTAGGTACATGGTTTTTTAGATCAAGAGTAACATGTTAATAATGACTTTTTTGGAATCCATTACGTAATATTTTCTAGGATTTTTTATATTACACAAATATATCTCTTATGCTTATTTTTTGATATCATAGAATATGTCATTTGAATACACTAGGATTCATGTCTTCTGAACTGCCATGATTTATTCCATGACTCATGTTTATTATCTATGATATGAAAGGTATGGTTTCCATATGTTATTCACATGTTTTGATACCCATATTATCATGTTATATTGATATTTTTCTATTTACCCTTACTGAGATTCTGATCCCACCCTTTATGATGTTTCCTTTATCTAGGTTATGAAGAAATATTTTAAGTCGGGAATGTATTATAATTGTACTATATAGGAATATATTTATAGGATATGTTGAAGATCATTTTCTAAATTAAAAGACTGTGAACCTATTCCCCAATGACACAAAACTATTATGGTACGTAGGCAAGTATATGTGTAATGTATTGAATATTCATATAAAAATATATAATTTACATATATATATATATGAAATATTTGGGTAACTATAGTTGGTATAAAGAAAATTATTACTTATCTATTAGAAATTGGGATGGGAAAAAATTAGTGAGATACCTAGGGTTATTTATAGGGATATTTATAGGGATATATCTAAGGATAAGTCTATGGATGATTTAAAGTATAGAAAACTATCCTTTTATCCATGAATTTTGTTAAAGGCTAGAGAAAGTCGATTCAAAAAAATTAAATCACAATCTAGATACTATGAGTTGATGCGGCTCTAGAATAGTGGTACCTAGGGGTAATAAATATGAAAAGGGGACATTGAGATAGACCTGATCATCACACAGTGATTGAAAATCGGCCTTTATCACCCCTATTTTTACAATACAAGGTAAATGATAGGTAAATTCATAGACTCTTTATGAACTATCATGAATGATTTAAATACTGACTATGAATAAACTGGGACAAACCTAAGCTATCATATATTAAAAAGAACATTTCAGGATTTAGATATCTTATAAGTTATTTTTATTGATTTTGGGATCTCCCACTATGATTATTGTTACTCAAAATATTTTTTTTTGTTTAATTCAATTTAGGGAACTAGAAAAAATTTGATAAAAAACCAATGTGTTTGTTAATTGTTTTATGAGAAACCAAATGTGATGATAAATGGAGTAAATTATATTTTTATTATTCCTAATTAGTATTCAATACATATGATTAATGACATACACCTTAACCAACTATTGAACTCACCAATGATGAGAAGGAAATAGTTCATTGAGAGTTTTGGTGTTGGATACCATATAAGAAATAATATTCAATTTACTATGTTAAAGTAATTTTGGAAGAAGAACCCATGTGAATATCTCATAGGAACAGAAAGATGTTTTTAGTGTTCAAAAGAAGAATGCAATGTAACAATAGAGGAAAAAATGAAATGATTGGTTAATTAAATAGATGAGAATAATGATCTTCCTAAGGAATCATCATTGGTTGAATGTTTTAAATTTATTAATTATGGGAATGAAATGAATTGGAATCCAAGGGGTAATGTTCATGAAGACAATCAAAAAGCTGATATGGGTAACGAAAATACTTAAAATAATGAAGAGATCACGAACAATATAAGAAATGTATTGGATGTTATAATTGAATTTTTTTTATGTTAAATGTGATAACTAGGATTAAATTGAGGTTGATAAATGTTAATACATGATTCATATTTTATAATATAGTGAATTTGTATTAACGAATAAGATGATGAATCTAAGTTAATAGTTTATGAATGAAATGGGATGACTGAAGGGTATAAGTATTTGAATTAAATAATTATGTTATATGATTCATTAAGTATAAAAGTGTTGTTCTATATAAGTGAATTATTAATGATTATCAAGAATAAGTCGATCAGTACAAGTTACCTTTAAAACTAATTTATTTGATATTTTATGGAAACAAAAATATTAAGGGAATTTAATGATCAATATTTTCTAAATGTTTACATAATGATAATGGGAAAAAGATATTCTATATATAAATATTGTAAATTTAATATTATTTATGACCTTGTAATTGATTAATTATTTCTATAAAAATTGTTTTATGTTTTAATTGATGGAGTTTACAATATTTTTAGACATAATTAATAAATTTAATAATATATTTTTTAAGGAATAAGTAAAAAATAATATTTTAAATAAGGTTTTATTGTAATTTAGGTTATTAACATTATTCAAGATAACACATAATGAAAGTATTAACATGTTTGATATCTTAAATTTAATTGCTACTTGATCTTGTTTAGTTGATTCATGATAAGTTCATTTTGGAAATTTAGTGTCCTTCTTTATACAATTTTTTATTTTAATATTTGAAAAAGGGTCATAAGGTTATTCAATTATGAAATGGTTTAAGATGATTTTTTGATGATGTTTTATAGAATAATTCATTAATTCACTATATGAAGACTTATATATATTTGATAACTAGTGCTACCCATTTCATTTTAATTAGAGATATATTGAATGAATTATAATTACTTTATGGATCTTTTGATTCCTTAGTGTTCGAGGAATAAGAAAATTTCATCTTCATTTATTGGAGAAAGAGATGAAGTGGAAATTGAATGAATCAAAACCAAAGTATGAAAATTTTCTTACGATAAAAAATAAATATAAAACCTAGGTATATAAATCCCTTTTAAATTATTGACCGTCTCAGGATGATAGTCTATCAGTTGGTTCTTTCACAAAATAACTCTCAGGTTAATGTTTTGTTTCATGTGTCCCTCATGATGAAGTTAAAACCTGATCAATCACATGTACGAAACTTAGAGGCTGTATATCTAGTGCATGATATTTCATTTGAGGAGAAACTAGAAGATATTATTGATAAAACAGATAAATTTTTATGAAACATAACCATTCACGTGGAAAATGTTTCATGGAAAACCCACCATCTTGAGGAATCTATGTGGGAACATGATAATGTAATTATATATAAGTATCCTTAGTTATTGGTTCCAATATAAAGAATTTTAAGGGAAAAAATCATTTTAATGGGGGCAGAATGTAACACTCGGATATTTAGTAAAATATTATTTTAAAAAAATAAATTAATTTTTTTGATGGTTTTCATTACATAAAAAAATGCATTTCATTTGTGTTCCACACAATAAAAAGTCTATCTTGCATTACAAACAACACTGAGTTTCAACAAAACGTGTTATACATTGAAATTATTATTTATGATAATCATCACCTAGCTACTGGAATGTTAGCCATGAATAGTATTAAATAAATTATGAAAATATATATTTTACACATGCGTATAATACTCTTTTGATGCCAATTAATTATAAATAAAAATTAATACTCTTTAAAAATAAATGAAACCTATTTTTGAAAAACTCTTTTTATAAAAGAAAAACCATTTTACATAAATAAATTATAAAACAAATTTTTTGAATGATTTTAATGAAATTTATATATTATATATTAATTAAAAAATTTAAAATTAATCTAAATTTTTTTATAGAAAATAGATAATAATAAATCAAATTTTATGCTTAAAACCGGTATTTTTCCAAAATCTAATTTTATTTCCTTATGCACAATTAATTTAAAAATAATTTTTGAATGGTTTTGAAACTTTATCTAAAAAATAAATTATGTTTTTGAAATAATATTGAAAAAGTTATTTTATGGTTATTTTTTTTATAATTATCTAAGAAGATAAATGTTTTGATAAGTAGTTAAAAATAGTAGTTTTTATTAAGAATTATCATTTCTTTTTAAACCATTTAAAATCATAATTTTTTCTCTAATATGGTTTTAAAATAAAAATATGAAAAATTATATATCTATTAATCCTATATATTTATTTTATTTTATTTTTATATTTAATTTTTATATAAAAACAATATAAACTTTTAAACATTTTCTTTTTGAAAACTCACTTTATCATCGTTGTTGCAGGATTAATTTTAATTTAAAATTTTCCACTTATATGAATGAAATTATGAAAAAGTGATCCCATATTGGGAATAATAATAATTTATGTCATCTAACAATTTAAACTTAATTAGTTTAAAATATTCACTAAAAGAACAATAACAATTATTTACCATAGCGGAGGTAAAAATTGGTTTACTAGTTGTTAATTGAAAATAAAAGGGTTAAAAATGTCCCAAAACATGTAGAAAGTATATTTTAATGGTATATTTAGACCCTATATCTTTGTTTTCAAATAATTGTCCATTTTGGAGTCTTTTTTTATGTGAAAAACACTACTAAACATTTTTCAGTTAAAAATTTACAAGAATGACAGTCACTTCACTTAAAAAACCACATCCTCTCCTCTCTTCTTCACACTTATAAAAAAATTTGGATCAAAAAATACCTGAACAAATAAATTCATTCATTATATACTAAAATTATTTAATCCTTAGTTTTTTATAAATCAAACCTATTATGAATTTTTGTGGAAACCAAATGAAGTTGTCTGAAGAAGGGGTAACAACCATAATCATGCCTTTTATTTTCTTTCTTCCTTTCACCTCCTTCATTTATTATTAAAAATTGATGATATAATATCCTTAGTATATTCTATATACTAATATGTTTTTATGAATTTGGGAATATATATATATATCTATCTCCACATCTATCAAATTGTTTATAAAATCATTATTCGTGTATACAATGATCTACCACCTCAAAAATCGATGTCATTCATTTTTCCATTAGCACATCTCACGGGTAGATATAATGATGGATTTAATATATATATATATATATGATATTTATTATTTTATAATTAATATTGAATCACTAAATAACATATTTATTCATAGTTTCCATCCCATGGAAATACGATAATGTTGTTTGTGTGTACGGTGGACAACCACCTCATGAAGCGATGTGATTCATTCTTCACATATGATTTACATGGAATGTAATAAGAACATGTTTAAATAATAAAATATGTGATGTATATGAAATTAAAAATATTCTATAATGGTTATATATTATTTACCCTTATTTCTATTGAATACATTGAGAAAATGTAAATAATTTTTATGTGTATGTATGACCTACCATCTCCTTGAATGGTGTATTAGATTTTATATCACCAAATTTTATAGAATACTCTAAATACATTTATACTGAATATATATAATTTTTTTTATCATGGATAAAAATTTGGATATAATTTAACCATAATCAATGGAAATGGACCAAAAAAATAAAAAATTAAATATACAAGAAAAAAATAATTCATTGCATAAACGTGGCTTTATCATGGAATTGTTAAAAAACGAGTAAAAAAAGATCATAAGTAAATAATATGTGATATAATATCTATATTTATGTGGTTTATTAATATATATATATATATATATATTAAAACTATATTTATTATCCATGAGAATTTAACGTTTACAAAGAAAGTCAAGACTTATGGGTAGAGAGTTATCTTAATTGTTTAAATTATATAAGACACATTCCATATTATTTACTTATTTATGTTATGTGGTTAATATAATTCAGATGGATTTATTTTATTATAATTCTCCTAAATATTTTTGAAATTTATATTTCCATTTGAAGATCTATCTTTCATGGTGTTTACAGTTAAAAAGTTACCAATGTGGTAATTGTAATGGTAATTTTTTCTTAATCTTGTTTTTTATACATATTTTATATTACAAACTAATTTCCTTTTATTATGTTTATATACTATCCCATTAACATTTGTTAATCCTACTAGGTAGAATACCCTAAGAGGGGGGGGGGGGGTTGAATCAGTGTATGACAATTTAAAAACCTTTCTCATTCGGATCTTATTTCGTTGTTAGAGAAAACTCAATTATCTCTTCCTCACATAGAAATATACAAAAAAATATGAAATCCTGCATGGGACACAATGATTTTTACTTGGTAATCCTCACTATGCTACGTCCAAGGAGCATACAACTATAATGTGTCGATGTACCAAATTCACTAAGGCACAATTCTAATAATGAGTACAATGTTTGGGCAAGATATTCTTTGCCCAGGCTCATTGCCTTTACATCGTTTATGGTCTTCTCACTAAATTCCCAAGGGCCACTACCTATGCCTCTTTCTCTAACTCACTACCGGTGGAATGGGTCACCATCTTCCTTTTACATTGCTTACTTCTCTTAGAATGGAATCCACTGACTGTTTATGGACTTGTAGGTTAAAACACAGTTTATTGACATGTTGGTCCCTTCATTTTTAGGAATTCATTCATCCTCAACTGTAGGTAAATGCTATATTGAAGTCCCTATTCACCCTTAGATGAATTCCACCGTCTTGGGTACTATTAGGTATCGGAAAATACTTTCAAAAACTGATTTAATGTTCTCATAAGCTTCCTTGTGCAAATAGCGAACCACCTAATCCTCCCACGTACTATATATTCGGTTTGGTATGTAGAAACACCTCCTCCATGTACTCATGATGCTATTGTGAACTGCCTTTCGTCTGTGGACTACCTCCGCATTCGCAATCGTGTACTACTACCGTATACCGATTCCACAAACTTCTGCTGTGAAACCCCTCCTATCTGTGAACTGTTATCTATTTGTGGAATGTCTTGACTTCTGCATACCGAAGCTCCCCTCCATGTAACAATTACAAGAATCTTCTTCTCACATACCATATTTTCCTCCTCCGCGTACTGAGACAACTCCTCCTGTGTATCAGACTTCCTTCTCTATGTATCAGACTTCCTTTGTGAGATAAGAATCCCCTTAAATAGCTTCAGTGCGAACCACTTTTAGACATTGATTAATTCCCAAAGAAAAATATGTTCTCCAATGATATTAAATCTCTATATTAATTGGTGGGATTAACGATTTTTATATAGGAAATGGTATCATCAAAATTTGCTAATCCAAGATTTACCAAATCTTCAACCCAGCCTCCACCGCTTACTGATCCACCTGCTGTCATGAATCGGAAGCCACATGTGAACCATTTTTCATATGTGGTCCACATATTTCATTTTCTCTTACATGGTCAATCTCCTCCACTGATGACAATCCATCCACGTACTGCACTGCCTTTCACCCCAAACTATTTTTGGTTTGGGGAAACGCACCTGCGTACCGTTTCATCCGATCCACATACCATTCCCGAATCATGGTTCACAGCCCATAAATTATGCTACGTGGTTCTTACCCATTATCGATTTTCATCAATGTTCATTATAAAATTAACTCCTATATATTAATCCTTTCATTTCCAACATCAAACTATCTATTTTGAGGCCCCAAAATTTGGAAAACACTGGGAAACAACGCCACCTTAAAAACCAGTCTTCAGAAAACACCAACCACACTCATTTTCGGTCATATTGATTTATCAAAAACACAACCACACCCAAATCGTATGGAGGGGATACTTTGGGTGATTTTTCCCAACAATATCCCCCTTTGGTTTTGTTTACAACTCTTCTTATAACAATTCATTGAATTTTTATATCTCGTTAATACTCCTTCCAACATCAACCACCATTCACTTCATGCGATTACGATAGCGATCAAGGATTTACTCAACCCATACTCTATGTCCACATGAGCGATGCTCAGCATGAGAAACAAGAGTATAATGAAATGTTAATCATTGAATCACTTCATTGATAATCATTAATTACTGATACCATACTGATGCAATGATACCAATGAACTTCTTTTATCACCAACCTCACCTGTTGTGATATCTAGTCATTGATCAATCTCAACTAGAATAATCAGATATAATGCACCCCTATCTTATAGCTCTTCCAAACAGCTTCAGATCAACTTTAAATCCACATATCTCACTGCTTCACTCAGCTTCAACTCAGCTTCCACACCCCCTATCTCAATTATCCACTTAACAGTTTCTCCTCATGTCTTTTCTTCCCTCATAAATAGTCACACATTCTCCCCCTTTTTCAATGAAGGTGAAGGGAATATCATGGTTGTCTACAACTGGGTAAAGAACACATATACACACATTAAGGAATGACACATCATAACTTGGGTAGAGGGGGACCCATATCCATACTTTTTAAAGTTCGGGATGTTGACTGGACTCCCAGTTCCAGTCGATGCCTTTCAAATGCATCCTTGGGTAAGGAATTTGTAAGAATATTTGCAACTTGTTGTTCTGTATGGACATAATCTAACTTCAAAATCCCATTCTCCACCTTCTCTTTCAAAAAATGATATTTACTTCAATGTTCTTCTTTATTTAGTGATATATGTTAGGTCCACTATGTTAGATACCCTAAGAAGGGGGGGGGGAAGTGAATCAGGATATGACAGATTAAAACAACTGCCCCTATTGATCCTATCTCGCTGTTAAGAAAGACTCTCTTATCCCTATTTGCTGCAGTAAAGTATAACCAGAAACTAAAGCATGCACATGACACTTTGATTTTTACTTGGTTCACCCTCACTAGACTGCGTCTAAGGAGCATACACCGACGATGTAACGATGTACCAAATTCACTAAAAGCTCATTGTTGTTTACAATGTTCAGGATATATCACTTATATTCCCAGAGTCACTACCTTTACAAAGTTTATGTTTAGCTCACTACCTTCCCAATGGTCAATCCCTGTATCTCTCTCTCTGTCTCACTACTAGTGGAGAGGATCACATTCTTCCTCTTCCATTTATCACTACTCTAGAAAGGATCCACTCACAGTTTATAGACATTTAGGTCTCTTCATTATCACTAATTAATGCATCCTCTATTGTCTGTTTATGCTCTATTGAAGTCTACCTTTCACCAATAGATAAATCTCACTTTTCACTGAAGGTATCGGGAAATCTTCCAGTTTTCATGCAACCCTGAATCACTACCGTGCTTCAACCATACCTGGTGCCCTTCTCCAACCTGGCGCGCAAGTCTTGGTGTGCAAGTTATAACTAGCGCTAAAATCCTCCTCAATCACTTGCATGACACATGCTTCTAAAACTCCAAACGTGCGTGACACACAACCTTTTATGCCCAAACCAATTTTGGTGTGCAACCAACAACATTAGCGCTTCTTCAAAACCTAGCGCACAAGTCTACCTCAACCACTTGAACGACACCTCCTTCTTTAACTAAAAACGTCGGCAACTTACTTCCTTTCTCTCCCAAACCACCTTATGCATGCAACTATCACCTGGCGCGCAACTTCTACTTGCGCGACCACATCACAACATGCGTGACCACCACTCCTATGAGACGAGAGCTCTGAATTTTTCTAATTGTTGAACTCGTACCATATGTGGAGTGGTAGACCTTTATTTATAGGCATTTGGACACCCCTGCGCGCTGCCGCAGAAGTCTCCCCTCGGCGCACAAGTCTCGGCGCGCAAGCCTCTTCCGTGGAAGTCACATGCCCGAGCAACACTAAAACTTGGCCGCCCCTTTTCCCTTTTCCATATTTTGATGTTCTAATCTTTAAAAAAATATGGCACACAATATTCATATCCTTAATTACAATGGCTTGAAAGTCCATTTCCCAAATCCACTTTTCTCCATTTGTTGATTTTCAGGCCCAAAAATTGGGAAAACACTAGAAAACGGCATGACTTTGTATCTACTATTTTTGTACCGCCTCCAGATCATCTAATCCGTTGTTAATGTTCATGAATCAAACATGGATCGTTAACCACAACCCTTGAACTCGACATTCCACCATGAAATCCCCCTTGTCCACAAATTTGTACGTCATGGTTTTCTTTGTCAACAATCAGAACATAGATGTCCACTTTGTCAACAAACACAATTAACTCAAAAATGCTTCAATGATACCATGAGGAATTCATTCCCAACAATATCCCCCTTTGGGTTTGTTGAAAACTCTTCCATAAAAAGATACATCGTTAATTCTTCAGCCACTATTCACCTATTGCGATTCCGATAGCGATCAAGGATTTACTCAACACATACACTAATCTCACATGAGCAATGCTTGGTGTGAGAAACAAGAGTAAATGATAACTTCATCAATTAATCACTTCAACTCTAACAAACATTTTTGACACCAAACAGATAACAATATTTGGAAATATTCTTACAGTATTACAACACCACTCTTTTGATTTTATCATGATCCTTAGCTGTCATGATATCTGTTCTTTGATCGATCACTTATAGAATCGTCATATTTAATATTATCCCCCTGTCTCATTGCTCTCCCCCCATCTCGCCGCTCCATTTGTTAGCTTCTACCCAAATCAATCATGATTTATCAAATTTCCACACTATCTCCCCCTTGAACAATCACTATTTTATCCACCTTTTTCAACGAACCCTAATGTCACTCCTTTGCAGTCTGTAACATAGTAGAGAACACATATCAGCACATTAGGGAAAAACACATGAAACATCGTAGAGATTGGGGTGTCCCACATCCACACTCTTTTAAGTGTTGGGAGTCGACTTAACTCCTAGAGTCAGTCAATGCCTTTCAAACGCTTCCTTGGGTAAGGCCATTGTCAGAATATCTGTAACCTGAAGCTCTGTAGGAACATACTCCAACTTCACGATTCCCTGCTCAACCTTCTCCTTGATAAAATGATACTTTATCTCAATATGATTTATCCTTGAATGATGGATGGGATTTTTTCTATGATGGATAGCACTAGAGTTATTGCACTAGATTTTTATTAGAGACTGCAATTCAACTCCCATATCTTCATGCTACTGCTTCATCCATAAAAACTGTGTGGAAGCTTGAGTGGCTGCAATATACTCAGCTTTTGCAGTTCTCAATGAAATACAATATTGATTCTTTCTTAGACAAGAATTACACAATACACCAATATAAAAAGCACCACCTGATGTTGATTTCCTATCATCCGCTGAACCGGCCCAGTCTGCATCAGTATATCCCAATAACTCTGTCTGAGATTTTTCATTATATTTCAATCCGAAGTCGACCATTCCCTTGATATACCAATTTATTCTTTTCACTGAAATCATGTGGATTTACTTGGGATTAATCTGATATCTTGATGCTTGGCATGTGGCGAATACAATGTCAGTCCTTGTTGCGGTCAAGTACCGCAATCCTCCAATATTTTTCCTGTATTCTGTGATATTAACTGCCTTTCCATCCTCATCTTTGGACAGTTTCATCTGAGTAGAAACTGGAGCCTTTATCTCCTCGTAATTTTCCAGTCCAATCCTTTTCAAAACCACATTGTCATATTTGGAATGAGAAATTAATGTTCCATTCCATCCTTGTGTCACCTGTAGTCCAATGAAAAATTTCATCTCACCAATCATTGACATTTCTAATTCACATTTCATGAATTCAGAAAAAATTTTGCACTATTAGCCAGCACCATCATACTTTTATTACTATTGTTGTTGGAGTAGAGATTGTAATCAAATCCACCACATTGAAATCCATGTTTCTTCAAATACTAATCGAGCCTTGAGTACCATGCTCTTGGGGCTTGTTTCAACCCATATATGCTTTCTTTAGCCGAAAAACTTCATGTTCATCTTCATGAATGAGAAAACCATCTGGCTTCTCAATGTACACCTCTTCTCTCAGAACCCCATTTATAAATGCATATTTGATGTCCATCTCGAACACTTTGAACTTTCTTTGCACTGATATGGATAAAAATATTCTGATTATATCCAGCCTTGCATCTAGTTCAAATGTCTCATCAACATCAATACCCTATATTTGGGAGTATCCTTTTCACACTAGTCGTGCTTTGATTTGAATCACTGTTCCATATTCATTCATCTTGTTGTGAAAGAACCATTTAGTCCCGATGATGTTCTTATCTGCTATCCTCGAAACAATCTCCCACATATGATTCTTCTCAATCTGGTCTAACTCTTCATTCATATCCTAAACCCAGTACTCATCTTCAGCTACATCGAAAAAACATTTCGGCTCCACCTGAGATAATAATGATGTTTTCTGTAATGATTTCATTCATCGAGTCTGAACTAAAGATATCTGATCACCAATGATATTTTTTCAATCAATTTCACCTCCACTATTTGGCTTCTTAGAAGATTAAGATTTTGTTTCCTCTTGATCATCATCAATATCTTCTTCTGAGTCAGCCTCTGCCACTTCTAATCCCCATGTGTTGCTTACCTCCTCATCACTTTAATCCAGAAACTATTCACTGGGTCGTTGAATATTCGATTCATTTTCAAATATATTGAAATAATTTCTCCAAAAAAATTTTCTCTGCCTCTTGTTGAAGAACATATATGCTTCGATTTTCCCTGAGTATCCATGAAATATTCCCTCATCTCCACGTGACTCAAACTTCCTGTGATTTTCTTTGTTGATAATGAAACACTTACATCCAATGATTTGAAAGTATTTCAACATTGGCTTCATTCCATACCACATTCCATATGGAGTCTTCCCTTCCTTCGGACACAACGGAGACCTGTTCAAAATATAGACTGATTTTAAAACTGCTTCCTTCCAAAATTTCTCTAGTAGGTCCTTTCCAATAAGCATCATTCTGGACATGTTGTTGATGACCTTATTTCTCCGTTCAACCACTCTATTCTGTTAGGGTGTTCTCACTGATGAAACTTTATGCCTTATCTCATGTTTCTCGAGATAGTCTTCAACTTGACTGTTTGTGAATTCTATACCGTTATCAGAACGAATCATCTGAATTTTCTGCCCAATCATCCTTTCTGATTCCCTCCTATATAGCTTTATGCAACTGAACACCTCTAACTTATGTGTAATGAAAAATACCAAGGACATTCTGCTATAATAATCTATGAAAAATACATATTACCTTTTCCCATTTATAGCTCGTGGTGAGATAGGTCCACATACATCAGCATGCACCAATTGGAGCACTCTGGTTTATTTCTATTCCTTTGTCTTGTATGTCTTTCTGATGATCTTCCCTTGATGGCCAGAATCACATGTATGAGTACGATCATGTGAGGGTTTGGTAAGGTCTCTAGTAGTATCACAAATTACTAGGTCTTCCATGGATGGTTGGCATAGATGATCAAGTCTCTTATGCCACAGCTGGTTTTCTTCCTCTCTAGATAAAAGGCATGTATCTTCTTCTCCACTTACAAGGAAAAGATTTCCCTTTGTCCTTTTTCCCTGTAGAAAAACTGCTCCATCTTTTTATTTTACCACACACATCATCTTGGTAAATTAGATAGAGTTCCCAGAGTCACATAGTTGAGTAACACTGAGAATATTGTCACCAAGACCCTCTACTATAAAGACATCAGCACATCTCATTTCTTTCCCCCAAAATTTAGCCTTTCCAAAACCACCAATATTCATCCCTTCATCATTCCAAAACATGACTACTCCTTCATTGTTATAATTTATGCCTTTAATGAGATCCTTGTACCTTGTCATATGGGATGTTCAACCACTTTCAAGGATCCATACTCCTGAACGATCTGAATCTTTAAGGGAAATTTCCATACCAACTGCCTTCTCATCCTTTTTCTTTTTGATCCATGTCTTCAACTTCACACTCAGTGTAGTTTGGAGAACTTGATCTTCCTTAGAGTGTGATGGACCAGATTCATCCTCTAGTGCTGCAAACTGATTTTGTGTTTTCTTCTCACTTTTTGATTCCTTAATTTGTTGCTTACGACTGCTCGATTTTTGTTTTGGCGCACACCTCTGTATTATTGATGTGAAATATCTAGCCATGTGCCCAAATCCTCCGCACCAAAAATAGTGACCTTCAAAGGATGTTATAGAAAATCATTCTCTATTTGGTTTCCACCTTTGTTCTTGTTCCCTTTGATATCTCTTGTCTATGGAACACACATACTGTGAATTTATCATCTTTCCACAATAATAACACCTGATATAAGGTGCATTCCTTCGTATTACTTCATCACTATGTGTTTCTCCTTGGGGTCTCTGAATATTCTGATTCTTCTTTGTGTACAAATCAACCTTCAATCTCGTGATGGGTGCTTGCGGTCTGACTTCAATTGTCACAAATATTTTCTTCTGATCAAGCCGTGAATTAGGCTTCATGTTTGATCTCAATTGTGGCTTCTTTCCTGCTTGACTACTAGGATCCTCTTTCATCTTTTCAGTCATCTAAATGACCTACTTTCCCAAGAATGTGTTGGGAATCAAAGATTTTTCCTGGTCCTTAACTTTTCATCACAGACTGACCACTTCATCTTCAAGTTCTTCGATACACTTGACTTGATATTTCACTTTTCTTTTCAAGCCACTGATCTCCCTTTTCTGTTCTTCAATCTCAAGCTTATACTCACAAACTGATTCTGAGTTCTCTGGTGTTGATAACTTGAGTTTCTCAATTTCTTCTATTAACTAAGACTTCTCTTATTCATACTGCTACATATAGAGTTTGGCATCATTAGAAACATTGTTATCTTTCTTTGTTTTGGATCTCCAAACATATATCTCTTCAAGAGAATACTTTAACTCAGCTTGCATATATATTCTTCCTTCAAATTTTTCTTCTTCATCATCACCTTGGGTTTCGTTCTTCTCTTGAGAACTACCAATTACTGACACTATTGAATTTTCTCTACGATCTTTGCAATTTTCAATCTCCTCCACCTCTTCAACCTCAAACTCATCTGAACTCTCTATTTCTTGTGAAAGAAGATTCTTTTTCTTGAAGAAATTTATCTTTTACTACTTATTCCCTTTCACATAGGTTGAAGATATTTTCTTGGGAATTTCTACTTCATCTTCATCATTTTCTTCCTGAAACGTTTTGGGGCACCGTTCAGCAAGATGACCGATTTTTCCACATCTAAAGAAAGAAAGTGGAAGTTTCTCTTTGAACCTTCCATTTCCTCTTTGAATATTTGAGGAGAGGAATGACATTACCTTATCTCTCTCTTCTTCCTCCAAAGAATATTCAATGGTGATCTTCTTTATGTCCTTAAATTTCACCTCTTTGGATTTACCCCTTTCCACAACCTTGTTATCATCGTTCTTTATTTCATATGCAACCAGGGTACTGTGCAAATTGGACAGTGCGAGCTCTTTTGGATCTTTATCTTCTAGTACTGAAACATTCAGATTGAACTGAGGTGGAATTTTCCTCATTATTCACTTTAGAATCTTTATGTATTCAATGACTTTACCAAGACTTCACATATCTTCGACAACAATAGTTACCCCGTCAAAGAATGCATCAACGGACTCATTCGGGTTCATCTTTAGATCTTTATACTTATTTTATAGTACTTGTAGCTTTTCCTCTCTGACCATTGTATCTCCTTCATATATACTCATTAGATTTTCCCACATGGCATGTGATGTTTTACAGGACATCACCTGTATATAGATAGCATTGAATAGGGATCCACCTAAAGCATTTATTCCCTTGGCGTTAGAATCCAATTCTCTTTGGTCGGCTTTCAATAACGCCCCACTATTGATGTCTGCTATTATACCATGCATTGCTGCTGTGAATACGTCCATTCCAAAATATCGGATGTAGTGTGGCATCTGATTCTTCCATAGCTGAAATTTTTCTCGTTGATGATCAAAATCCCTTTATGATTACTGACCTCCATTTGAGATAGAACCACTAATAAAAACATTTCCCTATGATACCGCTTGTTAGATCCACTAGGTTAGATACCCTAAGAGGGGGGGGGTGAATCAGGGTATGAAAGATTAAAAAAACTGCCCCAATTGATCTTGTCTCGCTATTAATAAAGACTTTCTTCTCTCTCTTTCTTGTAGCAATGTATAACTAGAAACTAAAGCATGCACAGGACACAATGATTTTTACATGGTTCACCCTCACTGGGCTACTTTCAAGGACAATACACTGGCGATGTACCAATGTACTAAATTAAATAAAAGTGCACTTCTGTTTAAAATGTTTGGGAAAGATCACTAATATTCCCATGCTCACTTCCTTTACAAAGTTTGGGGTCAGATCACTACTTTCCCAAGGGTAACTCCCTGTCTCTCTGTCTCTGGCTCACTGCCGGTGGAGTGGATCACCTTCTTCCTCTTCATTTGCTCACTGCTCTGGAAATGATCCACTCATAGTTTATAGACATGTAGGTCTATTCATTATCACTACTGAATGTGTCCTCTATTATTGTTAGATGCTCTTTTGAATTCCACCTTTCACTCATAGATGAATCTAACATTCCACCAAAGGTATCGGGAAATCTTCCAGCTTCCACACATACCTGAATCACTACCGTGCTTCAAACATACCTAGCACCCTTCTCCAAGCTGACGCGAATATCTCGGTGTTCAAGTTATAACTGGTGCGCAAGTCCACCTCAACCACTTGCCCGGCACAAGCTTCTGCAACTCCAAACTTACGCGACACAAACCCTTTTACACCCAAACCAATTTTGGCATGCAACCAACAACTTTCACACTTCTTCAAAACATGGCGTGCAAGTCCACCTCAACCACTTGCGTGACACCTCCTTCTTCAACTCAAAACTTGGGAAAAATACTTCATTTCTCGTCCAAACCACCTTAGGTGCACAACTATCACCTGGTACACAACTTCTACTTTCTCGACCACATCACCAATGGCGCGACCACCACACCAGCGCGACGGGAGCACTGATTTTTTCTAATTGTTGAACTCATACCAAATGAGGAGGGTTTGAGCTATATTTAAAGGCATTTGGACACCCTGTGTGATGGAGTGCATGTCTCGGTACGCTAGCCTCTTCCACGCAATTCACTTGTGCGCCCAACCCTAAACCTTGGGTGCCCCTTTTCCCTTTCTGAATTTTGATGTTCTGATCAATAAAAATATATGGCACGCAAGTTTCCTATCCTTCAGGACAATGGCACGCATGTTCCTTTTCCAAAACCACTTTTCTCTATTTATTGATTTTCAAGCCCAAAAATTGGGCAAACACCGGAAAACGGCGCCACCTTGTATCAACTCTTTTTGTACCACATCCAAATCATCCATTCCTTTGTCTATGTTCTTGAATCAAATATGGATCATAAACCACAGTCCTTGGACTTGACATTCCAGCATGAAATCCCATTTTTCAACAAATTTGTACATCATGGTTTGCTTTGTCAATAATCACAACATAGATGTCCACTTTTTCAAAAAAACAAAATCACCTAAAAAATGCTTCAATGATACCCAAAAATTATCCAGAGGGAACACCTCTGACCATTTATTAATAAAATAAAAATTCAGAAAACAAGTGACACAGACCAAACAGAAGAACTACATACCTCCAAAATCAGATCCATCACCATCACCATGATAAAAACATCATCTGTAGTCATCGTCTCCCACTCCGTGCTTTCATACCGCTCTAAGACTTTGTGCATATTTCCTTCGAAGGTTCAACCAATCCAATGAAAAGAATTCATTATTAAATGACATACCTTTAGATCTAGTGGACATTGGCTTGGGAAGATAAGAGTAATTCTTCCTTGCACTTCATTGTGGGGAAGCAGTCATATCCTTCTGATTCCTAGACAACATCTTCCTCCCTACCTGGACGATGTCACTAAAAGATGGCTTGACCATAACACCCTTGTTTTCTTTTCACTATCAGAAATGTTCCACCAATTTACAAGGACCTGCATCTCTTGATACTGCCCAATCCGATTTTGCTGAACCTGGCAATTCACATCAATCATAGCAATACAATTTGGTTGTTCCACCATCTCCTGACCTGCAGAAATTCCATTTATTATTTATTCACCGACTGTAACTCCTTCCTGAGACCCAACATGAAAATTTTCTGTCACTCCCTCATCCTCCATCCCTTGGAACCGATTCCCTGTGGAGACTGTGACCAACACACCACCATTCTCACTAGTCTATCCACTATTCCTCATTACAGCAGGCATCCTGCTTCCCTCCAAAACAGACCTCTACTCACCTTCAGACACACCAGCCTTGTTTCACCCTTTCCACTGACTAGCCACAGTAGCATCCCCCTCAACAAGACCACCCTCCTCTAGGCCGACCTCAAGATGGGGAGTTGTATCCTACTGCCTTGCCTCTATAACCACAAACCCATGTAAGGCCATAACATCAGTCTCAGCAGCAATCATGTTAGAATTTCCTTCACCCTCAGACATAGCAGCACCCATGACAGCAACATCAACCCCATCCCCCAACTCAGATCCTACCCGAGCCTATTCATCATAGTTGAAACCAAAGGGGTTTTTTGGAATTTTAGCTGGCTGTTTTAGAACCGCTACCAAACTCATAGAAGATGTGTTGCCTATCTCCCCAGACGCATTAGCCATCCTCCTCCAATAATCATTTTTTCATAATCTCCTATCCATACAATGAGAACTCCTGTTCTTATCTCCATAATGACACTTATACTCTAAGTGACCCAGTCTACTACAGGCTGAGCAATAGTCATCATTTTTGGGTTTGTGGACAACTCTTCCAAAAAAAGACACATCATTAATTATTAATCCACCATTTGCCTTTTTCGATTTCGGTAGTGGTCAAAGATTTACTCAACACATACTCTAAGACCACATGAACAATAATCGGTGTGAAAAACAAGAGTAAATGAAAGGTTCATCAATGAATCACTTCATCTCTGACACCCAATATTGACACAAATCTGATAACAATATTTGGAAATATTCTTACTGTATTCCAACACCACTATTTTGCTTTTATCACGATCCACAACTGTCATAATATCTGTTCATTGATTGATCACTTCTAGCATCATCAGATTTAATATTTCCCCCCTATCTCACTGCTCTCCCCACATCTTGCTGCTCCACCTATCAGCTTATCCCCATATCAATCATGATTTAAAAAATTGCCACACTGTCTCCCCTTTGAACAATCACTATTTTCTCCCCCTTTTTCAACGAATCCAAAGGTCACTCCTTTGCAGTCTGTAACATAGTAGATAAAACATATCAGCACATTAGGTAAAAACACATCATACCTTGGGGAGATCAGGGGTGTCCCACATCCACACTCTTTTGAGTGCGGGGAGTTGACTGAACTCCTAGAGTCAGTCGATGCCTTTAAAATGCTTCCCTGGGTAAGGCCACTGTCAGAATATTTGTAACCTGTATCTCTGTAAGAACATACTCTAACTTCACAATTCCTTGCTCAACCTTCTCCTATATAAAATGATACTTTATATCAATGATCTTTGTTCTTGAATAATGGACTGGATTTTTTCTATGACTGATAGAACAAGTATTATCGCATTGGATTCCGATCGGAGACTGCACTTCAACTCCCATACCTTTAAGCTGCTACTTCATCCATAATAACTATGTGCATTCTTGAGTGGCCGCAATATACTCAGATTCTGTGGTGCTCAATTAAAAGCAATCTTGCTTCTTTCTTAGCTAAGAAATAACCAATCCACAAAGATAGAAAGCACCACCTAACATTGATTTCTGATCATCCATTGAACCGGCCCAGTCTGCATCGATATATCCCAATAACTCTGTCTGAGATTTTTCATTATATGTCAAGCTGAAGTCCACCATGCATTAATGTACCAAATTATTCTTTTAACTGCATGCATGTGGATTTCCTAGGGATTACTCTAATATCTTTCTTCTTAGCATGGGGCGAATACAATTTCAGGACTTGTTGCGGTCAAGTATAGCAGCTATCCAATAATTTGCAAGTACTCTATGATATTAACTTCCTTTCCATCCTCATCCTTGGACAGTTTTGTCTGAGTAGAAACAGGAGTCTTCATCTCCTTGGAATATTCCATTGAAAAACTTTTCAAAACCTACTTGGAATAATTTTAATGAGAAATGAATGTTATGTTCCTTCCTTGTGTCACCTGTATACCAAGAAAAAATGTAAGCTCACCAATCATTGACATTTTGAACTTACTTTGCATGAATCCAGAAAACTGTTTGCACTGAACATCATCTGATCCACCAAATATTATGTCATCGACATAAACCACCACCATCATCCTTTGATTAATACTGTTGTTGAAGTAGAGATTGTAATCAACTCCACCACATTGGAATCCAAGTTTCTTCCAATACTGATCCAGCCTTGAGTACCATGCTCTTGGTGCTTATTTCAACCCATATAGTGCTTTCTTTAGCAGGAAATATTTATTCTCATATTAATGAATGAGAAAACCATCTGGCTGCTCAATGTACACCTCTTTTTCCAGAATTCCATTTAGAAATGTAGATTTGACATCCATCGGGAACACTTTGAACTTTTGTTTGCACTACTATGGCTAAAAGTAATATGATTGTCTCCACCCTTGAAACTGGTGAAAATCCCTCATCAACATCAATATCCTCTACTGGAGAGTATCCTGTTCACAACAGTCATGATTTGTTTTGAATCACTATGCCATATTTATTCATCTTATTGAGAAATACCCATTTATTCCCGATGATGTTTTTATCTACTGGCCTCGATACAATCTCCCACGCATGGTTCTTCTCAATCTGATCTAACTCTTCATTCATATCTTGAACCCATTACTCATCTTCAATTGCATAGAAAAAACATTTTGGATCCACTTGAGATAAAAATGATGTTTCCTTGTAAGGATTTCATTCTTCGAGTCTGAACTAGAGATTTCTGATCACCAATGATATTTTTCCTATAAATTTCAGATCGACTCTTTGGCTTCTTAGTAGATTAAGATTTTGTTTCCTCTTGATCATCATCGGTATATTCTTCTGAGTCAGCCGCTGCCACTTCTACTCCCCCTATGTTTCTTACCTCCTCGTCACTTTCATCCAGAAACTGTTCACTGTGTCGTTGAATATTTTGGTCATTTTCAACTATAGTGACATCATTGATCTCAACAATTTTTCCCATCCTCTTATTGAAGAATTTATATTCTTTGATTTTCCCTAAGTATCCATTGAATATCTCTTCATATCCTCGTGACTCAAACTTCCTGTGATTTTCTTTGTTGATAATGAAACACTTACTTCAAAAAAATTGAAAGTATTTCAAAGTTTCCCGCTTTCTATACTACATTTCATATGGATTCATCCCTTCCTTCGGACACAACAGGGACCTGTTCGAAATATAGACCGATGCCAAAACTGATTCCTTCCGAAGTTTTTCTGGTAGGTCCTTTTCAATAAACATCATTATGCCCATTTTGTTGATGATCTGATTTCTCATTTCAACCACTCCATTCTGTTGGAGAGTTCTCAATGATGAAACTTGATGCCTTATCCTATTCTTCTCGAGATAGTCTTCAACTTGACTGTTTGTAAATGTTGTACTGTTATCAATACGAAACTTTAGAATATTCTACCCAAGCATCCTTTCTGATTTACTCCTATACTGCTTTATGCAACCTAACACGTCTGACTTATGGGTAATAATAAATACCCAGGCCATTCTGCTATAATCATCAATGAAAATGACATTGTACCTTTTCCCATTTATAGCTCGTGGTGAGATTTGTCCACATACATTAGCATTCACCAATTTGAGCACTCTGGTTGATTACTGTTTCTCTAGCCTGTATGTCTTTATGATGATCTTCCCTTGTGGGAAAGCAACGCATGTATGAGTATGATCATGTGATAGTTTGGGAAGGTCTCTAGTAGCATCACACTTTAACAGATCTTCCATGGATGGTTGGAATAGATAACCAAGTCGCATGTGCCACAATTGGTTTTCTTCCTCTCTGGATAAAAGGAACATATCTTCTTCTCCACTTACAAGGTAATGATTTCCCTTTTTCCTTTTTCCATGTAGAACAACTGGTCTATCTTTTCATTTTACAACACATATCATCTTGGTAAATTAGATAGAGTTCCCAGAGTCATATAGTTGACTGACACTGAGAAAATTATGACAAAGACTCTCTACTACAAAGACATCAGCACATCAAATTTCTTTTCCCCTTAATTTATCCTTTTTAGAACCAACTAACTTCATCCCTTCATCGTTCCAAAACTTGACAAATCCTTCTTTTTCATTTTTTATTCATGTAATGAGATCCTTGTTCCCTATCATGTGGGATGTGAAACCACTTTCAAGGATCCATACTCCTGAACGATCTGAATCTTTAAGGGCAATTTCCGCAAAAACTGCCTTCTCATCCTTTTTCATTTTGTTATGTCTTCGAATTCACAATCAGTGTAGTTCGGAAAACTTGATCTTCCTTAGAGTGTGATGGACCAGCTTCATCCTATAGTGCTGCAAACCGATTTTTTGTTTTCATCCCACTTTTCGATTCTATAATTTGTTGCTTACAACCACTTGAGTTTTGTTTTGGAACACTCCTCTGTATGATTGATGTTCAATATCTAGTCATGGGCCCAAATCCTCCACACCAAAAACAGTGACCTTCAAAAGATATTCTGGAGAACCATTCTCTATTTGGCTTACACCTTTTTTCTTGTTCCCTTTGATATCTCATGGCTATGGAACACACATATTGTGAATGTATCGTCTTTCCACAACAATAACACCAGATATAAGGTGAATTCATTCATGTTACTCAACACTATGAGTTTCCCCTTGGGATCTCTGAATATTCTGATTCTGCTTTGTGCCCAAATCAACCTTCAATCTCGGGACGGGTGCTTGTGGTCTGACTTCAATTATCACAAATTTTTTCTTCTGATCAAGCCCTGAATCAGCCTTAATGTCTGAGCTCAATTGATGATTCTTTCTTGCTGAACTACTAGGAACCTATTTCATCATTTCAGTTTTTAGAATGACCCGCTTTCCCTAAAATTTTGTTGGGAATCAATGATTTTTCTGGGTATTTAACTTTTCGTCGCAAATTAACCACTTCTTCTTTATGTTCTTCGATACACTTGACTTGATCTTTCACTTTTCTATTCAAGCCATCGATCACCCTTTTCAGTTATTCAATCTTGAGCTTATACTCACTAACTGGTTTTGAGTTCTCTTGTGTTGATAACTTGAGTTTCTCAATTTCTTCCATCAACTCACACATTTGTTCTTACTACTGATGCATATAGAGTTTGGGATCATGAAAAACTTTTTTAGATTTCTTTGATTTGTCTCACCAAAAATCTATCTCTTGAAGAGCAGCCTGTAACTCAGATTGCATATCTATTCATCCTTCAACTTCTTCTTCTTCATCATCACTGTAGGTTTCTTTATTCTCTTGAGAACTACCAATTACTGCCACCATAGCATTTTCTCCCCGATCTTCTCAATTATCAATCTCCTCCACCTCTTCAACCTCAGACTCATCTGAACTGTCTATTTCTTGTGAAAGAAGATTCCTCTTCTAGAAGAAATTTCTCTTGAACTGCTTCTTCCTATTCACATAGGTTGAAGATCGTTTCTTGGGAATTTAACTTCATCTTCATCAACTTTTCTTGAAACTTTTAGGGGCACATTTCGGAAAGATGGCCAACTTTTCGACATCTAAAGCAAGAAAGTGGAAGTTTCTCTTTGAACTTTTCTTTTCCTCTTTGAAGATTTGAGGAGAGGAATGACATTACCTCATCTGTCTCTTCTTCCTCCTGAGAATCTTCAATGGTGATTGTCTTTATGGCTTTAAATTCCACCTCTGTGGATTTCCCCTTTTCCACAACCTCGCTATCATCATTCCTCATTTCATATACAACCAGGGTACTGTGAAAATTGTCCAGTTCCAGCTCTTTTGGATCTTTATCTTCTAGAACTGAAACTTTTGTATTGAACCGAGGAGGTAGTATCCTCATGATGCGCTTTACGATCTTTATGTCTTCGATGACTTCACCAAGACCTCACATATCTTCTAAAATAATATTTACCTTATAAAAGAATGTATCAATAGACTAATTTGGGTTCATATTCATATATTCATACTTACTCCATAGTACTTGTAGATTTACCTCTCTGGCCTTTGTATCTCCTTCATATATATTAAATTTCTTTTCCCACATGGAATTTGATGTTTTAAAACACATCACCTTCAAATAGATAGCACTGGATAAGGCCCCCCCTAAAGCATTTATGCCCTTGGAATCAGAATTAAATTCCCTTCGCTCGGCTTCCGAAAATTCCCCACTGTTGATGTCTGCTGTTATTCCATCCATTGCTGCTGTGAATACATCCATTCCCAAATATCGAAAGTAGTGTTGCATCCGATTCTTACATAGCTGAAAATTGTTCCTACCAAAGATCAGAATCCCTTTATGAATAGTGACCTCCATTTGAGAGAGAACCACTAATATAAACATTTCTCTATGATACCACTTGTTAGGTCCACTAGGTTAGATACCCTGAGAGGGGGGGGGGGATGAATCATGGTTTTAAAGATTAAAACAACTGCACCTATTGATCTTGACTCGTTGTTAAGAAAGTCTCTCTTCTCCCTCTTTCCTGTAGCAAAGTATAACCATAAACTAAATCATGCACATGACACAACGATTTTTACTTGGTTCACCCTCACAGGGCTACTTCCAAGGAGCATACATCAGCGATGTACCAATGTACCAAATTAACTAAAAGAGCTCTACTGTTTATAATGTTCGGGATAGATCACTTATATTCCCAGGATCACTTCCTTTATAAAGTTTAGGGTTAGCTAACTACTTTCCCAAGGGTCACTCCCTGTCTCTCTCTCTAGCACACTGCCGATGGAGAGGATCACCTTCTTCCTCTTCCTTTGCTCACTACTCTGGAAATTATCCACTCACAGTTTATAGACATGTTTGTCTATTCATTATCACTAATGAATGCTTCATCTGTATTATGTAGATGCTCTGTTGAAGTCCACATTTCACCCTTAGATGAATCCCACTTTCCACCAATGGTACCGAGCAATCTTCCAGCTTTCATGAATCCCTGAATCACTGCCATGCTTCAACCATATTTGGCACCATTCTCCAAGGTGGCATGCATATCTCGGTGCACAAGTTATAACTGCCACGCAAGTCCACCTCAACCACTTGTGTGACACAAGATTCTACAAGTCCAAACTTGCGCGACACACACCCTTTTACGCCTAAACTAATTTTAGCGCACAACAAACAAAATTTTCTCTTCTTCAAAACCTAATGTGCAAGTCCACCACAACCACTTGCGTGAAACCCCCTTCTTCAACTCAAAACATGGGAGACTTACATCCTTTATCTCCTAAACCACCTTAGGTGCGCAACTATCACCTGGCGTGCAACTTCTTCTTGCACGACCACATCACCACTTACACGACCTCCAGACCTATGCAATGGGAGCTCTAATTTTTTCAAAGTGATGAACTCGTACTGAATGAGGAGGGTTTATCCTATATTTATAGACATTTGGACACCCTGCACGACTGCGCACAAGTCTCCCCTTGGCATGCAAGTCTCAGCGCGCAAGCCTCTGCCGTAGAAGTCACTTGTGCGACCAAACCTAAAACTTGGGCGCCCCTTTTCACATTTCCATATTTTGATGTTCTGATCATTAAAAACATATGGCATGCAAGTTTCCTCTCCTTCAAGACAATGTCATGCTAGTCCCTTTTCCAAAACCTCTTTTCTCTATTTTTTGATTTTCAGGGCCAAAAATTTGGCAAACACTAGAAAACGGCGCCACCCTGTATCTGCTCTTTTTGTACCATCTCCAGATCATCCATTCCTTTGTCGATGTTCTTCAATCAAACATGGATCGTTAACCATAGCCCTTGAACTCGAAATGCCACCATGAAATCCGATTTGTCATAAAATTTGTACATCATTGTTTTCTTTGTCAACAATCACAATACAGATGTCCACTTTGTCAACAAACACAATAACCTCAAAAATGCTTCAAAGATACCATGAGTGATTTTTTCCCAACAATATACTATATTTTTTTTAATATTTATAGAACTTGAATTATCACAAAGAATTTTGATCGGTGATTTGCCATCAAATTACATATCTTCATGTTGTTGTTTCATCGAAAATAGCTACGTGCAAGCTTGAGTAGTTGTGATGTATTGAACATCTATGGTCCTTAGTGAACTATAGTCTTCTTTCTTGCTTAACTAAGAAATACACAACCTTCCAAGATAAAACTAACCCTTCTGGTGTTGATTTCTTATCATCTGTTTTACCAGCCCAATCTGCAACTGTATATCCTAATAACTCTGGGCAATATTTGTCATTATACATTAAGCCAAAATCCATTGTTATCTTGATATATTGAAGAATTATTTTTACTGCAATCTTATGGATCTCCCAGGGATTGCATTGGTATCTCGCTGCTTGGCATGTAGAAAATACAATATAATGCTTTGTCGATGTCAGGTACAAAATATATCCAATGATTTTCCTGTATTCTGTGATATTAATTGGATTTCCTTCCCCATCTTGTGACAATTTCACTAGGTATCAACCTGAGTCATCATCTCTTTGAAATTATCCATTCCAATCCTTATCAAAACCTCATTGGAATATTTAGATTGAGAAATAAAAGTTACATTCCTTCCTTGTGTCACATGTAATCCAATGAAAAAATATCGGATATATAATCATTGACATTTCAAACTCACTTTTCATGAATTCATAAAATTATATGAATTGTAACACATTTGATCCACCAAATATTATATCTTTGACATAAACTAGAACCATCATCCTTTGATTATTTTTATTTTTGTAATACAAATTGTAATCAACTCCACCACGCTAAAAACTAAGCTTCTTTAAAAACTGATCAAGCCCTGAATACCATGATCATGGTGATTTCTACATACCATATAATTCCTTATTCAATAAAAAACCCATGTTATCATCTTCATGAATGAGTAAATTGTCTGGTTTCTCAATGTAGGCTTCTTCTTCTAGAACTCCATTAAAAAATGCTGACTTAAAAACCATATGGAAAACATTAAACATACATTGCACAGATATGGAAAATAATAATCTAATCATCTCTAGACTTGAAAAAGGTGATAATGTTTCATTGACATCTATACCCTCTATCTTGGAGTACCCTTTGCACATAAATCGTGTTTTTTTCGAATCAAAACACTGTCTTCATTAATTTTGTTTCGAAAGACCCATTTTTTCCCTATGACATTCATGTCTTTTTTTCTAGAAACAATTTACCACATTTTATTCTTCTCAATTTCATCAAGATTTTTAATACTTGCATGAACCCAATTCTCATCTCCTACTGCTTCATCAAAGCATTTAGGCTCCACTTGTGATAAATATGATACTTGTTGTAGAGACTTCATCCTTATTGTCTTCACATGTGCTATTTGATCACCCATTATGTTCTGCCTATCATTTTCATCTCTACCTACTTGTCTCTAGGAATACACTGATTTATTCTCATCATTTGATTCTTCTTCTGAATCAATCTCTGGAGCTAGAGCATCACCTGATCTGATCATCTCTTCATCGCTATCCTCCTATGTTTGATCATGTATTTGCTGAATATTCTATTAATTTTATATAATAGTCACATCATGACCTTCAAAAATCTTTCCCAACCACTTATTGAAGCATTTATACGCTTGGATTTTATTTGAGTAGCCATGAAATATCCCTTCATCCCCACGAGATCCAAGTTTCCTGTATTTCTCTTTTTTAAGAATGAAACATTTACATATGAATATATTAATGTACATTAATGATGGATTTTTTCATTCCATAACTCATATAGAGTCTCCTTATCTTTTGGACAAAGTAAATCTCTATTTGAAGTGTATACTTCTGTCATCACTATGTCTTTCCAAAATTTCTCTAGAAGGTAATTCTCAATGAGCATTGTTCTTGCCATGTTGTTGACAATCCAATTTCTCTCTCAAGTACTCCATTCTGATGTGGAGTCTTTACTGCTGAAACATGATGCCTCATCCCATGTTTTCTAAGATAATCCTCCAATTGGCTATTTGGGAACTCTGTACTATTATCTATTAGGATCGTTTGGATTTTTTGATCAAGCATATTTTCACATTCCAATCAATTTCATGTAATGAAACTGAACACTTTATATTTGTGGGTGATTATTGAAACCCATGCCATTCTTCTACAGTCATCCATGAATAGAACATAATATCTCATCCCATCAATAGACCTTGGGGAAATTGGCCCACACAAATCAATATGCTCCAGCTCAAGAAATCTTGTTGAATTATTCTCCCTTTACATATATGTCTTTCAAATGATCTTCCCTTTTTTTCAAGAATCACACTTATGAGTGAGATCATGTGATATTCTATGGGGATTTTGAGCTACATCACATTTTACCATATCTTCTATATAACCTTGGGTTATGTTCCCGAGATTCTTATGCACTAACTATTTTTCTTCATCCTTGGAAAGAAAGCACATTTCTTCTTTTCCACTCACGAGGTAGATATTCCCTTTCGTACACACTTCTTACAATACAACAACACCATATTATGCCACTATGATACATAGTTTTTTGGATAAACTTATGGCATGTCCCAAGTCACACAATTGACTAACAGTAAGAATGTATTGAATAAACCCCACAATAACCAAGACATCTGCTCATATCAACACTTTTCCTCCAAACATAGATTTTTTTAAATCAATACACTTTGAGACCTCATCATTACCAAGTCTTACAATACCTTTTTTATAATACCTGATTTTGGTTACTAGATTCTTATTTCTCATCATATGGGAAGTGTATCCACTATTAATTATTCATATCCATGTGTGATCTTATGCCTTAAACACAATTTCTACAACAATGGCCTTCTCTAACCTTTTCTTATTAACCCATGACTTTTAATTCAAAAACATCATGGAATGGTAATCTTGATCTTATTGAGTATATGATGGGTCAGCTTCAACCTGTAGAGATGGAAATAGATTTAGAATTTTCATCCTAGTTGATTATAATTTTGGCATCTTCTTAGGAACATATTCTGTTTTCCTTGGCACATTCCTCTATAATGTTTATATGAAATATGTTTCCCTATGTCTGAGTCATTTACACCTAAAAGAATGACCATCAAATGATGACCTATAATTTTGAGCTCTGTACGACCACCTCTGTTGTCCTTGTTCCCTTTGGTACCTCTTTTCTATGGAACATACATTTTGAGAGTGTCCCATCATACCATAAAAATATAATCTTATGTGATGTACATTATTTTGTGTCAATGATTCACCACTAGTTTTGCATTTGGTTCTCTGAATCTTCTGATTATGATTTGTTCCCAAATCAATCTTCAATCTTGGACTGGGTTCTTCTAGTCTGGCTTGAACCATAAATGCTTTCTGTTTTAGATCATGCCTCATACCAGCCTTATCATTTTGAGAGGATTTGTGCTTAGGTTCTAATGGAAAACTCTTCTGAAATATCATCTTCTCTATTTCCATTATGATCTTCTTTTCAAGCCATTTTCCTTGATATTCAATTGTTCATCATAGACTGATGATTTCTTCTACTAGTTGTTCAATACTCTTCATTTTAACTTTTCTAGTTTTAGTCAATTGGGCCATTTAAATTTTCTGTTATTCAATTTTGAGTTTGTACTCAACCACCTTTTCAAATATTTTGGGCATTGAAGACCTTAGCTTTTCAATTTCTTCATTCATCTCAGTATTATTATCTTCCTACTACTGCATAAAGAGTTTGGAATCATGAACAACTTTGTTAGCTTTCTTCATTTTGGATTTCAAAATTTCTACCTCTTCAAGGGAATTTTCTAATTCATCCTGAAGATCAATTCTTCCATTAATTTCTCCTTCTTCATTGCCACTTTCTTCTCTTATTAAATAATTTGTAGAAACTACTACCAAAGAATCTACTTTACGACCCGTGCAGTCCTCCAACTTTTCTACCTCAGATTCTTCTGAACTTTCATCCTCTATAGAAACAAGATTTTTATTTTTGAATAACTTTCTGCTAGAACTTCTCCTTCCTTTCTCATTTAAAGAATACATATTTTGGATAATTTCATCATTTTCTTCATTTTCATCATCAAACATCTTAGTAATCCTTGCTACAAAATTCCCAATCATTCCACATCAAAACCATGAAAATGGGAGTTTACCTTTGAACTTCCCTTTTCCCCTTTGCATATTGGTGGAGAGAAATGACATGAAATCATCCACATTGTCCTCCTCAGGACTATATTCAAAAGAGAGATTCTTCATGGACTTAAATTCCACTTCCTTAGTGTTCCCTTTTTCCATTTAATCATTATCGTCATTTCTCATTTCATATGCCACGACGGTACTGTGTAGGTTATCCGATGTCAGATCTTTGGGGTCTTTGTCTTCCAACCCTGAAACATTTGGATTGAATTGTGGTGGATGTTTCCTAAATATTCATTTCACATTATATATATCTTCAATGACTTCTCCAAGACCCAACATGTCTTCCATAATAATATTTATCATGTTGAATAATGAATCAATAATCTCATTTGGATTCATTCTGATATCCTCATACTTGTTCCATAGAACAATAAAATTTTCTTCTCTCACTTTTATGTTTACCTCATAAAGGTTTAACAATTTTTACCACATTTAATTTGATGTTTTATAAAACATCACCATCGTATAAATTGTGTAACACACCATGCTTCCACAGTATGCTTCTATTTGAATAAAATGATAGAATGTGTTGTACAAAACTTCGAGTTCTAACACACCACAACCAATTAAAATACCCATTATGAATTGTAATACCCAATTTTTAAATTTTTAAATTTTATCTTTCAATATGGAATACATTTTTGGATTCAGAATATCGAAATTAGCTTAGGGTGAATTTTGGTATTTTTCTGAAAACATTAATTTTTCATTAATAGTGAAAACACTGAGTTATAGTTTAAAACAAAATTTTTTATTTCAATAATTATTCATTCTAATTTTGGTCAAAATAGATACATAATACCTATATAAGTTTAATTTAATTCATTTGAGTCAGTTTATAATAATTTTTGACATATAAAAATTTTATTGAAATTTTTACCGTCTTTTACCCACCTCCTAGGAGCATTTAAAAATTTACATAAAAAATAATTCTACCTCTTCTGGTAGTTGAAATTCAAAAATACAAGAGACACTGTTGATATCAGTACGTAAACTATGGTTCAATAAGATGGAAATAATTTTTGGTGAATATTAACTTTTTTCTTTTATTTACCACGGTTAAAAATAAATAGGGTAATTAATGGTAAAAATGATGTTATTATTACCATAACACATGTCCTAATTCTATTGGATATGTGTAATTCAACCAAAAACAACCTTAGGAATAAGATATCATCCTTTAGGTCCACTTGGATTATATTAGGACATTTATTATTATTTAATTCAAAGAAGAGTTAAAATTGTTAATTTAGAGTTTAATAACTAAACCATTTTTAATATAGGGATACTCATAAGATAAATTATACTATAAATGATAATTATAAAGATACAAATAGTTACTAAATAATAGTATTTTATTTATATTTTTTATAAATTAAATAATTTAATTTATTTATGACACTATGATGATGCAGTAATTACCTAATTAATGAAATATTAAAAAATTGATATTAGAAATATCCAAATAAAGGTAATTTGAGACTTTTTATTAATTCAACTAATTATCTAGTTTTATAGGACATGTTAGGGTTGGTTAGATGAATTTTTTTCGAAGTAATAATGCTGTTTTGAATTTAGAAAAAACAAAATACCGATTAGTGTCAAAAATGACATAAAAGAGTTTTTAAAAGAAATATTATATTATTAATTGATATTCTATTCTTAAAAATCTTCTGTTCGGCCAAAAGACTTATATAATGATATGTGTATCATTAATGAACCACTTGGGGTTTTCTTGAAGTATATAGTATGTTTATTACTGATATAATATAAAAATACAAAGAGACATGGTAAATGTCAAACTATTTAACTAAGAGATAAATCTAAAATATAGTGTTAATATAGTGACCCAAACCTATATAAAACCTATTGGTTGAGTGTTTTTCGACCCATAACTAACTTATACTTTAAATAATTTGTTTTGGAGCCATTAGAGTCCAAAAATGATTTTATTGTAAAATAATATTTCTAGCTTTTCGTAAGGTTCCCCTCACCCATATTATAAATGGGCACTCACCCTTCTCTCAATTTCACACCTCTAAATCCATTTATCTCAGCCAAAACCTGCTCAAATATCCACCCAAATATACTACCTTCATCCTATAGTCACCCATCCTAAGGATCCCTTTTGATCAAATCAAAAGGAAGAACCCGAAGAAGAGGTAAATATCTCAATACCTCTTTTATGTTATTTTCTTTTTCCACATCTTCTTTAATGTTGTTTCCATTATAAAATAATAAATCCAGTATCTTCTATATAATGTGATGTAATTATAAATATGGTACAACCATATTCATTATTCTATCCATCTTTTGAATGACATGTCACCATACGTGCATACTTACGACTTGTCGTCTCCATGTCATGGTGTTGTTGTTATTAAATACATTATTATTTGGATGGGTATAATAATAATGTATAATGGATGAAAATAATAAATATAACAAGATAATTATTCTTTATATATGATATACCATACAATTATATATTATTTTAATACCAAAAGATTGATATTGTCACCCGTGCGTACGTACGGATTACTGTCTCCATGAACGCGATGAGATTATTTCTCCATCGTATCCATTCAAGACTAATTTTCATTAGATGATTAAAAATAATATTTAAAAACTTAATATCATTATGAACAAGAATAAGATACATCCTATCAAAAAAACACATTACTTACATAACAAAGAATATAAAGGAAAACGATTCAGTTAACACCCAAAACGATGATAATACTAAGATGTTATTGACAAAGAAATATTAAAATATAGTATATAAAACCATATTAATGTATATGATTCTTGTATAATTTAATAACAATTATTTCAACAGTATATAAAATATTAACATACCCTCGACCAAGGAAAAGTACAAGGTAAGGGTTAATTTCACTATCTCTTTATTATCCGAGGTTGTTTATTCGTAATTATCTTATGGGACCTCTTTATCATCAACATCCAAGATTCATAAAATTTATTTAAAAGAATTTTTAATATTTACTAGACAATGGGGTAAATTCATTTAAACCCTTATTTGACCTCACGTGTTTTTAAAGGAATCTTTCCATCATTTTCTATACAAGGTACTTTACGACCTTTTCGACAAAATTAAGGTAAGAATGTTTTTTAAACTTATATGGAGGGTGCAGCTATTTTCCACCATTATAACATCGTCGAAGCTTCCCTTACAAACTTATATGAATATTTTCAAAATAAATGTTTACTTAATTGATTACAAAATAGAAAGAGATATTTCTCTAAAAATGGTTTTGATTTCATCAATGACAACACACATTGAATGATTTTAAGCTTATTTGAAGTTGATTTATTATGATACGAAACTTACATATTGTATTGAAGGTTATTTGATATGTTTTACTATGGATGTGTTATTTTTACCCCAATCATGGTTTATGGATAATGTATTGATATTTCGTATACTAGTTTTATTACGAATATTTATGTAATGTTTAAAACTTTTCATATGAGGAATGCATTGGACTTAGTATGTGACAGGTGGAGCACGCTATAGATCCTCTATGCATTGGTATGTCTCATAAGACAAACATGTGTCTTGTAACGAGGCCTTCAAAAAAATCTTTTTTGTATTCTTGGCACAAGGCCTTGAATATGTGGTTATGAAGTCTAGTATTATGCATTCCATCATTATGAAAGTGCCTACTGATATTGTATTTGATTATTCGACGTGTAGAATATCCATGTGATTATGTAAATGGAATTAATTTGATTTTATCTTTTACATATTATTCTGATGTTCAAGATTAAATGGCTTTTGTTTTAGTCATATAAATTGCCTTAAATTTTTGTGATTATTTATAAATGCTCCCGCTATATTGTTATCCTTATTGAGCATCTGATCTCACCCCTTTCTATGTTTTATTTTTCCCAGGATTCGAAGAAGTATATTATGAATGACCTGTAGGGATAGTCTATTGGATATCAGTGTTGTATATGGAAACAATGCTGTTTTAGTTTTACATATTTTTATGTTATGTAAACCTTATGAATGTATCTAGTACATCCATGGCTACTAAACTATTCGGTCTTTCGAGACATGATATTCCGTGATCATGCCAATGATTCATAATAATTCACCAACTATGGGCTTCCTGGGTCGGGGAGTTATAGCTGGTATCAGAGGAAGTTTAGTACAAACCTTGGGTACTAGATTTAGATAAACTTTGATTATATCACATATCCCTACGATAGAATTTAATTATTAGTGTTGAAGAACATCCTAGATTTTTGGTATTGTAGAGATTTTGTGAGTTTTCCAAGAAATACATCCCTTTCTGGTTATGAGCAGGTAGAGGCGGCTCTGGCACAGATGTACCTAGGGGTAAAACCCAAAAACACAGCTTTGAGCTAGACTGAAACGAGAACTGGTGCACGACAATGGGCCTTACTGCACTCTTGGTTACGATACTCTCAGGGGATAATCTTAGGATAATTCTCATTTTATTTAAAAACTACTATGAACGGTTTATGAGTATATACTTCCTAAAAGAAAACATTTTTATGATTATGGATTATATCAATAAACTGTTCAATTTATGTTAAGTGTTTTACATGTTTGGATATATGTATTGTGATTCATAAACTAATCTAATTTCTGCCATTATTTCGAAATGGCGCTTAGTGGAAGGAATGAAAACCGTATCAATGCACCCACTCCATGTAGGGATTTCCCAACTACTAAAGATAATTATAGTAGAGCTGGTGATGCATGTGGAACTGATCAGATGACCACAATACCGGGACAACTCACTTAGGTTATGAATAATAACATTACCCATATAGAGCACCCTGATCTGCAGCGTGGATGATCCTTGTTAGATCGCTTCATGAGGCAACAACCACCATAATTAAATGGGGTTACAAATCAACTAGAATCTGAGTATTGGATAAATTCGTTATAGAAAATATTCCACGCCTTGGGGAGTAGCGAAAGGGAAAAAATATTCATGGAAGTTTACCACCTCACAGGAGATTCTGATAAATGGTGATCATTGATTCAAATCAAAAAAGAAGATGAGGAAGTATCAAATATGTAATGGAAGGTGTTTAAAGAAATTTTCATAGAAAAATACTTTTCTCTTGACCATCGAGTAGATAAGAAAGGCAGTTTCTGAGTCTGAGTCAAAAGGATGATGAGAATGTTTCAAATTATGAATCTAGATTTACAAGGTTAGAAAGGCATGTTGCAGATTATATATATAACCCAAGAAGTAAGATTGATCATTTTATTTATGGGTTAAAACCATTTATTCATCGAGCATTAGTCTCACAATCCTTCTCGTTGTACGAAGATATTGTCTCATGTGCTATCAAGATAGAAAACGAATTCTCTATGTCTTGTGACTTTAAAGCATAGAAAGAGAAGAAGAGATCTACTGAACACTCTGTAAATGGAAATAAGGGGAAGAAAGGAAATTTTGAATACCCATCCTGCAGTAAATGTGGGAAGAAACATCCTAGTACTTACTTGAAGGGAATGAGAGTTTGTTACAAGTGTGGTGAAAAATGCCACCAAGATCGTGATTGAAAGGGGATAAAAGAGGTTGTTGATGTTGAATGATATAATAATAGAGAAAAGGGGAATTATTTAAATGAATTTCTTAAGAGTTAGTTGAACTTACGTCAGAAAAGGCAAAGGGATCAAGGCCATGCTTATGATATCACTACGGATGAGGATGATGCTCCGAAAGACGTAGTGGCAGGTTATTTAATGGTTTTCTCAAGTTTAGAAAATGCTTTATTTGATTCTGGATCATCGCATTGTTTCATATCTTCCCAGTTTGCTATGAAAATTAGATATTTACAATTTGATTTAACAAGGGAGTTGTCATTCAAAACTATTAAGGGAAGTATCATGGCAACAAATGTTAGTGAATCAGTCCCCATTAGGGCATATAAATTTTTTTTATCTACTGATATCATTGTCATAAACATGATTGAATTGGATATAATCCTCATAATGGATTGGATGTTGGACCATGATGCAAAAATTTATTTTAATAATAATGAGGTCACTATTTTTGATAACGATGATAAAGAACACCTTATCTTTAGAACAGAATCATCACAACTTAATTCTTATCTAGATCCACCCCTAGTAGCTCAACAAAATTCAATTATTGGGTAGGAAGAGAATGAATTAACTATCGGTGAGGAAAAGAATGTTCAAATATTGGGCATCCCTATTGTGAAATAATATGTGGATGTGTTTCCAGTGGATTTACTTGTACATCCTCCAGAATGAGAAATTGAGTTTTCTATTGATTAAATTCATGGTTCAAGGCCCGTATCGAAGACCCCTTATAGAATTTCCAATGTTAAATTAGTGTAACTAAAGAAAAAACTAGAGGAATTGAGTAATAAGTGATATATTCTCCCTAGTGTTTCCCCATGGGGAGCCCCTGCCCTTTTTGTTAAGAAGAAAGATAGATCTATGAGGTTGTTCATTGACTACAAGGAGATTAATGCTATGAAAATAAAGAACAAGTATCCCCTACATAAAATTGATGATTTATTTGACAAAATTCAGGGAGCTCAAAAATTTTCAATGATTAATCTTTGATATGGATAACATCAGTTGTGTGTGAAGAAAGAAGACATTCTGAAAACTACATTTTGAACCTGGTACAAGCATTACGATTTTACAATAATGCCTTTTTGATTGAATAATGAACCCTCTATCTTCATGGATATAATGAATAGGGTTTTCAAGGAATGCCATGATGACTTTGGGGTGGTATTAATTGATGATATATTGGTATACTCAAAAATCTATGAAGATCATGAAAATCACATGCACATTATCCTGAATACTCTTAGAAAAAATGAATTATATGGGAAGTTTCGCAAGAGTGAATTTTGGAATCATGAGATTTCTTTTCTTGTACATATTATCTCCAAGGATGGAATCTTCGTTTATCCTTCTCAGACAAGAGCAATCCCAGAATGGCCAGCACCAACGAGTATAACTGAGGTACACAATTTTATTAGTTTATCAGGTTGTTATCGACATTTCATCCAGAATTTTTCCCAGTTGGCTAACCCATTATCAAAGCTCACACAAACATGGGTTAAATTTGTTTAGACAAAACAATTTGAATAATGTATTGGAGAACAGAAGAGAAAATTAGTCAATGCTTTTATATTGACTCTACCATTGTGGAAATATGGGTTTGTTTTTTTAGTGATGCTTCAAATAAAGGACTTGGTGGTTTCCTTATGTATAATGATAGGGTTATTGCATTTGCATCATGAAATCTAAAAATTCATGACAAAACTATCCAACTCATGATCTTGAGTTAGCAGCTGTAATATTTTCTTTGAAGATATGTATACAATATCTCTATGTTGAAAAATGTGATATTTATACTGATCACAATGGTTTGAAGTATATTTTCTCCCAAAAAGAACTCAACATCAGGTAAAAGAGATGTCTTGAAATAATCAAGGATTTTGATTGCCCGATACACTACCACCCAGGGAAGGGAAATAACGTGGAAGATGCTTTGAGTAGAAAGTATCATGGAGTTCTGAACAAGATGAGAGTTGAAAAGGATCCAATATACATGGATCTAGTAAATATGGATATGGGAATCACCTTGGAAGGTGAAGAATCAAAATTATTTCAAATGGTTTCTAAACCGTCTTCACTAAAAATGATAGAGAGTTCTTAGACCAATTAGGAAGTGTTTCAAAAGAAGATTAAAGCTTTGAATGATGGGAGATTGAGTGACTTTGTGTATGAAGATAAAATTTTGAAATTTGGGAAGGGACTTTTTGTTCTTGATATACCTTATATAAAAATAGAATTTATGGATGATGATCATAGCTACAATTTCATTATACACCCTGGGAGAACCAAAATGTATAGATAATTGATGAAACATTTTTTGTGGGACAACCTGAAGAGAGAGATTTCTGATTTTGTGTCAAGATGTATGGTTTATCAACAGGTGAATGCTGGAAGGCAACAGCTAGGAGGAGTCTTACAACCTCACCCCATACCTGAGTGGAAATGGGATAATATTATGATGGACTTTCTCATGGTACTACCAAAGACTCCTAGAAGTAATGATGCAATATTGGTCACTGTTGATTGTCTTACCAAGCCAACAGATTTTCTTGCTATAAGAGAAGATTTACCACTTGAACGTCTAGAAATACTATATATTAATGAAGTTGTGAAGCTTCGTGGAGTACCCATGTCGATTGTTTCTGATCATGATCCACGTTTTACATCAAGATTCTGAAAAAGTCTTCAGAAGCTCGGGATATTTAACTTCATTTGTGCACTGTCTACCACCCCCAAACTGATGGACAATTAGAACGGACTATTAAAAACATAGAAGTCATGTTGTGATCCTGCTCAGTTGACATTCAAGGTATGTTGTATCAATATTTACCACTTTTAGTAGTTTCCATTAACAATATCTTGCATTCAAGTATTCAGATGGCACCATATGAAGAATTATATGGAAATAGATGTCGCACACCAACCTGTTGGGATGATGTTGGTCAAAGAAAGCTCGTAGGCCCAGAACATGTGGAGGAAACGATGGAAAAGGATAAGGTAATCCAAAACCACATCAAAGCAGCTCAAAGTAGGCAGAAGATCTATTACGATAATTGAAGGAAGGATTCAGAATTTCATGTAGGAGATCATGTTTTCTTAAAGGCGTCTCGATGGAAGGGTGTTATACATTTTGGTATGAAGGGAAAATTTATTCCTAGGTATATCAGTCCTTTCTAAATTCTAGAATGAATTGGGTTGTACCTTACTATTTGGATATGCTTCCAAGTCTTTCCAAAGTTCATGAAGTATTCTATGTATCGCTATTGAGAAAATAAATGCCTGACCCAATGCATGTACTCACCTATGTTGAATTAGAACTGGAACCCGATCTATCTTATTGCGAAGAGCCTATCAAGATTCTTGATACAAGTGAACAAGTGCTGAGAAACCGGACGACTCTTCTTGTAAAAGATCTAGGGGAAACCATAAGATAGAAGAGGCATCGTGGGAACCCTGAGGAACTTATAATGAATAACCACATGAGTTTTTTTATGTAGTAATATTCTATAAATTTCAAGGAAAAAATGTTTTTAAGGAGGGGAGAATTTAACACCCCAAGATTCCACGGTACGCTTCTCATTTAATAATACAGTAGTCTGTGTTGTACGCAACTTCAAGTTCTAAGACACCACAACCAATTAAACTTGACGTTATGAATAGTAATACCCACTTTTTTAAATTTATAATTTTTTACTTTCAAAATAGAATTCATTTTTGGATTGAAAATATTGAATTTATCTTAGGGTGAATTTTTGGTATTTTTCTGAAAAGTTTCAATTTTTGATGAATAGTGAAAAACCCTGAGTTATAGTTTACAAATGAATTTTTTATTTGAATTTTTTTTATTTTATTTTAGTTCAAAATAGATACACAATACCTATATAAGTTCATTTTAATTCATTGGAGTCAGTTTATAATAATTTTAGACATATAAAAATTTTATTGGACTTTTTACCGTCTTTTACCCACCTCCTAGGATCATTTGAAAATTTATATAAAACATAATTTTACATCTTCTGTGATTTGAATTATTAAAATCTGAGACACATAGTTGATATCATTAAGTAAAACGTGGTTCAATTGGATGAAAATAATTTTTTCTGAATAGTAAATTTTTACATTATTTACCACGGTTGAAAGTAAATGGGGTAATTAAGGGTAAAAATGATATTATTATTACCCTAACACATGTCCTAATTCTATTGGATAAGTTTAATTTGCCAAAAGACAACCTTAGTAATAATATATGATCCTTTAGGTCCACTTGGATTTGATTAGGACATTTATTATTATTTAATTCAAAGAAGAGTTAAATGTGTTAAATTCAATGTTTAATAACTAAACCAGTTTTAATATAGGGTTACAAATAATATAAATTAGACTATAAATATTCATTAAAAAGATAAAATTATTTAATACATACTTGTATTTTATTTATATTTTTCATACATTCGATATTTTAATTAATTTATGACACAATGATGATGAAGTAATTACCTAATTAATGGAATATTAAAATAATTGATATTCTAAATATACAAATAAATGTAATTTGATACTATTAATTAATTAAAATAATTGTATATGTTAATATTACATGTTAGGGTTGGGTATATGAATTTTTTCCAAAGTAATAATGCTATTATGAATTTAGTAAAAACAAAATACCAAATAGTGTTAAAATTGACATAAAAGAGTTTTTAAAAACATAATATATTATTAATTGATATTCTATTCCTAAAAATTTATGGTTTGGCCAAAAGATTTATATAAATATTTAATAATTGTTAATGAACCACTTGGGGGACACTTGGATGTATATAGTAAGTTTATTAACCATATAATATAAAAATACAAAGAGAATGATAAATGTCAAACTATTTAACTAAGAGTTATATCTAAACTATAAGGATACTATAGTGACCCAAACCTTTCCAAAACCTACTGGTTGAGTGGTTTTAGACCCAACCCCTCCTTATCATTTAAATAATTCAATTTTATTCCATTATAAACCAAAAAGGATTTTATTATAAAATAATATTTCTATCTTTTCCTAAGGTTCCCCTCACCCCTCTTATAAAAAGGCACTCCACCTTCTCCCAATTTAACACCTCCAAAGCCATTTGAATCGGCCAAAAACTACCCAAATATCCTCCAAACTATCCTCACTTCAACCAAGAGGCCTTAGTTTGATAATAAAATCTTTTTATGGATCCCTTTTGATCAAATCAAAAGGATGCACCAGAAGAAGAGGTAAATAACTCACCACCTCTTTCAGGTCATTCTCTTCTTCAACATACACTTTCATTGATGTTTCCAAAATAAAATAATAACTAAAATATCTTATATATACTGTGATGTTATTAAAAATATGGTACAACCATATTTATTATTCTATCCATCCTTTGAATGACATGTCACCATACGTGCGTACGTACGGCTTACCGTCTCCACCTCATGGTGTAGTTGTTATTCAATACATTATTATTTGGATGGATATACTAATGATGTATAATTGACGTAAATAATAAATATAACATGATAATTATTCTTTATATATGATATTACATCCAATTATATATTATTTTAATACCAAAAGAATGATATTGTCACTTGTGCGTATGTACGGATTACCGTCTCCACGAAAGCGATGAGATTATTTCCCCATCGTATCCATTCAAGACTAATTTACATTAGATGATTAAAAATAATGTTTAAAGACTCAACATCATTATTAATATGAATAATATACATCCTATCCATAAAAAACATTACTTACGTAACAAATCATATAAAGGAAAAAGAATCAGTTAACACCGGAAATGATGATAATACTAAGATATTATTAGAAAACCAATATTAGAAGATCATATATGATATCATATTAATAAATATTATTATTTTATAATTTTATAACAATTATTTCACCATTATTCATGATGTTAACATACCCTCGACCAAGGAAAAGTACAAGGTAAAGGTTAATTTCACAATATCTTTATTATCCAAGGCTGTTTATATGTAATTATCTACTAGGACCTCTTTATCATCCATATCCATGTTTCTTAAAATGTATTTCAAAACATTTTTACTATTTACTAGACAATGGGGTAAATTTATTTATACCGTTATTTGACCTTATATTTTTTGAAAGGAATCTTTCCATCATTTTCCAAACAAGGTAATTTATGACCTTTTCGACAAAATTGTTGCAAGAATGTCTTTTTAACTAATACGGCGAGTGCTGCTATTTTCCACTGTTATAACAACATCGAAGCTTCCCATACAAGCCGCTAAGTATATTTTCAAATTAATTTTTTTCATAAAATATTTCAAAATAGAAAGAGATATTTCTCTATAAAATATTTTGATATCATCTCTGCCAACATCCTTTGATGGATTTTAAGGTTATTTAAAGTTGATTTATTATAATACAAAACTCCCATATTGTATTTAAGGTTTTGTGATATGTTTAACTATGGATGTCTTATTTTTACAACATTAATGGTTTATTGATAATGTATTGACATTTTTCATGCTAGTTTTAATGCGAATGTTTATGTTATGTTTAAACATTTTCATATGAAGAATGTATTAGACATAGTATGTGATGGGTGGAGCCCACTATAGCTCCTCGATGCATCCGTATGTCTAATGAGACAAACTAGTGTCTTGGCATAAGGCCTTGACAAAATTTTATTTTTAGTATTGGAATAAGCCCTTGACAAAATTTTATTTTTAGTCTTGGAACATGGACTTGACTATGTGGTTATAAAGTCTAGAATTATGCATTCCATCGTTATGAAAGTGGATATTGATATTGCATGTGATTATTCGACTATTAGAATATCCATGTGACTAATTAAATGGAATTATTTTGATTTTAACATTTCTATATTATGCTGAAGATCAAGTTTAAAAGGCTTATGTTTTGGTCTTATACATTTCCTTAAATGTTTATGCTTATTTATGATAGTCTCCTCTATATTGTTATCCTTACTGAGCATCTGAGCTCTCCACTTTCCTTGTTTTATTCTTCCTAGGATATGAAAAATTATATAATGAATGACTTGTAGGGATAGTATATTGAATCTCAGTGTTTTCTATGGAAACATTATTTTTGTATTTTTTTTCATTTTATGATGTAATGTAAACCTTATAAATGTATCTAGTACATTCAAGGATACTAAACTAATCAGTATTTTGAGACTTGATCTTTTATAATCATGCCAATGATACATAAAAATGCACTTACTCTGGGATTCTGGGGTTTGGGCGTTACCAATTGAATTTGATAGGGATCCCCCTAAAGCATTTATCCATTTAGAATCAACATCCAATTATCTTATTTAAGCATATGGTAAAGTGCCACTATTAATTTTAGTTGATATTCCATGCATAGTTGTTGTAAAGACAACCATCCCTATTGATCAGATGTTGTGCTGCATCTGATTCATCCATAGTTGAAAAGTATTTCACTATAGATCATAATTCCTTTATTATTGACCACCTCTATTTCATCTTCTTGAGAGAGAACTAACTTTCAGCCATTCCCTATGAAAATAGTTGTTAGGTCCACTAGGGCGAATACCCTGAGGGGGAGGGGTGAATCCGGGTATGACATATTAAAACCTTTTCTAATTCAGATCTTGTTTTGTTAAACAAAATTCAATTATCTCTTATTCCAATAGAAATATAAAAAAAATATGAAATCATGCACAGGAAACATCAATTTTTACATGGTTCATCCTCACTGGGATATTTCAAAGGAGTATAAAACGACAATATGTGGATGTACCAAATTCACTAAGGCTCAAAGACAATAATGAGTACAATGTTTGGCCTATATCTTCTATACCCCGGCTCACTTCCTCTACAAGGATTAGGGTTTTATAACTGTATTTTAAATGGTCAATCCATATGCCTCTTTCTCAAGCTCACTACCGGTGGAAGGGGTCACCGTATTCCTCTTCCATCTCACACTACTCTTGGAATGGAATTCACTCATTATTTAAGGGTGTGTATGTCAAACACAATTTATGGACTTGAAGATCCCCTCATTTGCCTGAATTCCTACATCCTCAACTTTAGGTAGATGCTTTGTTGATGTCCCTTTTTCACCTATAGATGAATTCCACCTTCCTGGGTACTATTAGGTACACGAAAATAATTTCCCAAACTGATTTGATGAACTCGCAAGATTCATAATGAAAATCCCGAACCACCAGATCCTCCCGTGTACTATGTAATGGGTTTGGTATGTGGAAGACCTCCTCTTCATACTGTTTCCGCTGTTGTGAACCATCCTTCATCCACAGACTGCCTCTACCTTCACGATAGAGTAACCCTACCGCGTACTGATTCCATGAACTTCCACCGAAAAACCCCTCCTATCCATGAACTGTTCTCTGTTTGGGGACTGTATTCGCTTCTGCATACCAGATCTCTCCTTCCAAGTACTTCTTTCAGAATTATTCCTCTCGCATACTATAGATTCATACTCCTCATAATGATAAAACTCCTCCCACATACCGGACTTCCATCTCCGCTTACTGGACTTCATTTATAGGTTAAGAATCTCAAAAAAAACCTTCAGTGCGAACCAATTTTTAACTATGACGAATCCCCGGAGAAAAATGTGATTTCTAATGATGTTCAATATCTACAGTAATCAGGGGATAAGCGATTCATATATAATAAATGATATCTTTAAATTCAGTTGATCCATGATTTACCAAATATTCAACCCTGCCTCCACTACTCACTAATTCTTCTATCATTGTGAACCCCAAGCCACCCGCAAACCGTTTTTCATACACGGTCCACGTACAGCCTGTGATCGTACATGGTCGATCCCCTCCATTGATGAAAATTCATCTGTATACTGCACCGCCTTCCACTGCGAACCATTTCGGTTTCATGCGCTGCACCCACATACCATTTCTATCTATCCACATACCGTTCCCTAAAAATTTTATGCTACCAATAAATTATGATACGCGGTTCTAACCCTTTGTCAATTTTCTTCTAAATTCTTCATAAAATTCACACATATGAAGAAATCCTTCCTTTTCCAACATCATGCTCTTGATTTTGAGGGCCCAAAAATTGGAAAACACAGGAAAACTGCTCCAACTTAAAAATATGTCTTTGGAAAACACCAACCATACTCATTTGCAATCATCTAGCTTTTTCAAAAAACACAACCACAACCAAAACATACCGACAAGACACTTTGGGGAATTTTTTCCAAATAACATTTAATATAATGAATTTATTTATTCCCATTATATTTTATGTATTTGTTAATGTTACTCTTTCACTAGGGATTACGATTCAATGCTACCAAAGTGGCAATGGTTTTATGATACAATCTCATTATTTATCAGAAATATATATATTTATGATTTTCATAACAAACTATTATGATAAATATCTCAAGAAAATCATTCCTTTTATTATATTTTGGTTATGTGATGATAATACAAGATTTCCCTTCATTTACCTCTCTTTATGTTCTCATGTTTTAAGATTATTATTTCTAAGAAAAAGTTTATTTATTGTCATCTCGTTTATTTGTTTTATTCCAAAAACATGTGTTCGAAAAAAATTAAAAAATGTTTTAACATTATTCAAATAATTTATTAAATACATTTCCATGTTTCACTTTTAAAAAATGTTTTGTAAGGAATCTTCATGATGTTTTCCAAATTATTCCCATTTGGTTTTTACTGAAAATGTGAAATGAATATTTGTTTTAACTTATAGGTAATGATCAAAATTTTCCCCCTTCATGACCAAATAATTTTTTTAAATTCATTTATAAGTTACAAATTTTACTTTTAATGATATGTATCTCAAAAATGTTTTATGAATTTTTAGTTTTAATAAGTTATATTCAAAATGGAAAGGAGAGTTTTCTAATAAAATTTTTTAACTGAATTTTAAAGTGTCCTTTATAATTTTAATTTTTCTTAAGAATAATTTTTTTAAAGTGTTTTATGTTTTAAAATGTTTTTGACAATGGCAAATGTAAATATTTATCCTGAAATGTTCCAAGTGATTTTTCTTTCAAAATTATTTTTCATTGAAGATGAAATACTTTGAAGTCACCTATTCTTCACATGGGATAGGAACCAGGGATACAATTAATAATTTTTATCTAGATAGTTTATATTTATGTTGACAAGAAGTTTATAATATCGATTTACATTAATTATAAAATGAAAAAATGATTACTAAATGAGGTTATTTTACAACATTTTATGCTTTGCGGAAATGATGAAATGATTAGGAAACCCATTTCTTTTAGTGGGATTTAATATGATGAATGTTTATAATCTTACGAAACAAGTATGTTTTATTTTCATTATTTGAAGTGTGTGGACTACATTTTCCTCATATTCATTGGATAATGATTAATTATATTTGAATTCAAAGTGTACACCAGAGGATATCCCATACCCAAAATATGGTACACCAGAGGATATCTCATTCCCAAAAGTGGGTACATGAGAGGTTATCTCAATCACCAAACAGAGTACACTAGAGGTTATCTTAAGAATGAAAGAGGGTATATATGAGGTTTTCCCAAGATTGAAATATGGTACACATGAGGTTATTTCAAACCCAAAATAGGGAACATGAGAGGTTATCCCGTGTCCAAAAGAGAGTACATGAGAGGATATACCATGAATGAAGCAGGTACATTGGTGGTTAAGCCAAGCCAAAACGTTTATGAAGGTCTTAGTGGGTATCCTTGACATAAGACATTCTATGATTATATATGTGCCAAAAATCTATGTCATATGCTAATTTTATGGTTTCATACATCAAATTCATTGATTATATTATGATTAATGTCTTATGAAATACCATGAATTATGAAATTAATCATGCTTATGATATATGATAAGAAGTGAATGGTTTCCATATGTTATTCTCATGTTCTCATACCCATATGGTAATTTTATATTGATATCTAACTTGTTTGCCATTACTGAGCATTTGAGCTTACTATTTCTTAGATTTAATCTCTATAGGTTATAAATAATGGTTTTATGTAGGGTATATCAACGAATATTACTATGTGGTATGATCTCAATGGAAGATGATTAATATATTTCACTAAATTAGAATATTGTGTACTTATTTCCAAAGAAACTAAACTATAATGATTATCATGCATATTTTTGTATAGTGAATTGAATATTTATATGAAAATATGTAATATAATTTTATAAAAACCCAAAGTCACTATAAATACTAAGACTCAAGATATTCAGAATACTTGTAGTGAATGGAAGTTGATGGATCCTTTTTTCTGAAATGTGTCTAGAGGATCAAGGGTGTCATGAGAAACTATTTATCATCGACATATTAGTGGATTAATCACTTATTAATCATGTTAATAGGATTAGACATTTAGATCTTGAAGGTTCAGACTTGAGGTAAAGTGTTTAAGGTGTGGATCCACTTCCTGGTCAGTTTTCAATAAAGATGAGATCTCACATATATGTGGTCGTTTTGGGTTCCTATAAACATGATAGGGAAATTATTTGAGAATATAATGATTTTAAATGGGAATTATATCCTATAATAGTATACTTTTTCTGGATTTGTGACACTAGTATATGTAATCACGTATAAAAAAGGAGTTCACATTCTTTGGCACTCAGTGTTCCACCTATCACTAGATGAAAGAGGAACACTAGTGGACTACTGGACGTTTACAAGTGCTACCCACCCTAGAATTGAAATATTAATACATCATTATATATTTTTGTGACAGGGTTTCAAAATCACCTTAAAGAAGTTATTTTTTATGGGTGACATGGACATGTTGTTGAATTATTCCCTATTTTTTTCTTATAGGGAAGACCTTCTCAGTGCTCAATCCTGGGGGGATTTATATCTGAGAGGTTATAAGACTTCATGGAATTAATTTTACCATTGTATTAGATAAGTAATCTTAGTACGTTTATTTATTCTAGAAGGGGTGAATAATGATATTGGTTCTTAGGTATATATTTTAACATTATTATACCCCCATACCAATGACCAATTTGAGTATACTATATAGGTACTGGATGAAATTCTTCAATCATGTGTCCATAATTTTAGAGTCGATTAAGAAAATCACATTCAGCTTGTCTAATATTCTTATAATAACAGTTTCCAAGATACCATCATGATGGATCCTATTGAGGCTTTGTATGGTAGGAAATTTGATTAACATTTTTCTAGTCAGAGGTATGGTAATAACTATGTGTAATATATAACGACCCATACTTTACATACATTGTTATCACTTCAGAATTGAAGCACACTTATTACAACATATAACAAAACCAATAAAGGACCGTATAGGTATAGTGTCTTTAGAAACTTGGAAACATAAACAACTGGTTCATAAAGCATCTACTTTGCCTCCCATTTATTTCATCATATCTAGAGTCCCTTTTTGGCATATTCTACTTAATAACCTTCTTCCAGACCTAGGGAAATCAAATATACAAAAGGGTGAGCTCAAATGCTCAATAAGGGTAAACAAAGGAAATATCAATCGCATCATATACATAAGCACATAACTTTTGGAAATATTAACCTGCAAAAGAGATCATATTTTATAACATGGGATAAATCATAGTAGTGAAAAGTAATCCCAATAATCATGACTTAAAACATGAAACTTTGTGGAATACCCACATAATCATAGAGAATCATTTCTTATTAGTCAAGACTCACTGCCAAGACTATCTTAGTGGACAAAGTTCATTTCTGAACCGAGTTCACTCCTCATTTCAGTCCTGTTTCACTGAACCGGTATAACCTACCGTTCCAGCCATGTCTATCTCATGAGATATAAAATCTTTACCCAATGCATTGGAGGGAGATATAGGTCCCCCCCATCTCATAATGATACCATTCTTATGTGTCCCATAAAATCATAAATCATACATCATTGCATAACCCATGTAATAAAATAGGGAATCTTAAAAATCATAAAATAATACATATAAGATAAAGGAATTCATAAAAATATTTCCATCACAACATAATCAAATCCATGTAATAATAGGGATAGAAACAGAACCCTATATTATCTTATATGGAAAATAATTTTGATAAAACTCTTGAACTCCATTCTTGAGGAAAATATCCTTTCTACTTCAAAAATTTTTTCCTTTCTTAACATGTCTTAAAATTTTAAACTAAAATAAGTTGATTAAAAATAATCTTGAAAACTTGTAAAGGAAGCTTCTTGTAAATAATATTTTAAAAATCCATTCATGCCGTATAAGTTAAAAAAAACATTCTTCGTACTTTGTCGGAAAAGTCAAAAAGTACCTCGTACGAAAAACAACAAAAGATTCCTTTCATATCCTTTACTAAAAACTCACTGAAGGGTAAAATTGGATTTAAACAATTGTAGGTGGATGGAAATAATAATACATATTTAGGAAACATGGATGTGAATGATAAAAATACACCCTAGTAAATGCCAAAGTATAAACAATCTCGGATAAAAATGAGATTGTGATATTTCCCTTACCTTAGGTCTGATATGCTTTGTACGTGTCCGAACCTCCTATATAATGATTTAAATAATGTTATTGACTTATTCCAGAATCATACTTATTTTTATGATATAATATATGGTCATATTCTTAGCTTCTTAGTAGTAATATTTCATTGCTACTTATTGTTCAGGTGTTTATAAATTTTTGTTCTTATGCATGTTTTGTCGAATAAATTCTTATTCTTCTATTTAGGTTATAGATACCCCATTTCTAGAATGTTATTAGTGTAATATATGTCATATTCGTTCATTCAATTCATTTATATAATCATTATTAAATGAAGATCATGTAGAACGAGTCGCATCACATCGTGGAGACGGTATTCCGTACGTATGCATGAGTGATGATATCGTTCCTAGGATCATGGAATTTTATTTGAGTGTATGTATACTATTTCAGAATCCGTATCACTTTATAATAGTCATATATAGTCATTATGTACACCGTTATACCCATCCAAGTAAGGTGGTGGTGGAAAATAGATTTCACCACGGCGTGGAGACAGTATTCTGTACTTACACACGCGTGGTGATTTCTTTTTCCATAGGATGGATAGATGGTGAAATAGGGTTGTTTAATATGTATAATAACATATCAGTATATGATTTATACTGATGAAATTACTTCATAATGAAACAACTAAAGAAGAATAAGTGGAAGAATAAATAAAGATGAAAGAATCGGTAACGGACATTACCTCTTCTTTGAAGTGCTTCCTTGATACCTCCTTTTAGGGCACTAAAATTGGTCTTTGAAAAAGACCAGGACCTTTGGTATGTCTCTAGGGAAGTGTAGAGGAGAAAGTGGAAGGGTTTGTCCGAGCTTGAAGGCTTAATGTGGTGTGAGGAAGAGGGGGAGGAGGTGCCCTTTTATAAGGGAGGACATGGGCTCCTTTGGAAAAACTAAAATTATTATTTTATTATAAAGTCAAGTTCGGTTTTAAATAGCTCCAAATTGATTTATTTCTAAGCTAAGGTGGGTATGGGTAGATATACTCTAATCCAATAGATTTTAGACAAGTTTAGGTTCCTATTTTAACCTTATCATTTAGATTTAACATTAAGTTAAATAATTTTACTTTTACCATGTCTTCTTCTGTTCTTATACTATAAGGTTAATAAACATACTATAAGCATCCAAACGAACTCCAAGTTGTTTATTATTAATATAAATAACCTTAGGTAAGTCATTGGGCCGAACCTTAGATTTTTAGGAATAAAATAGCAATTACAAATATAATATTTGTTTTAAAAACTATTTTATATCAATTTTGACACTATTTAGTAATTAATTTTTGTGAAAATCATAACAGAATTATTAGTTCGAAAAACGTTAATTAAATGAATACTAACATGTAATATTAATCTATAAAATTAGTGGAATTCATAAAAAGTCTCAAATTACATTTATTTTGGTGTTTATAACATCAATTATGTCAATATTTCATTAAAAAGATAATTACTGCATTATCGTTGTGTCATAAATAAATTAAATTAATTAATATCTAAAAATGACAAATAAAATACCATTATGTTTGAAATATTTTTAGCTTTATAATGAATATTTATAGTCAAATTTATCTTTTGAATAACCCCATATTAAAAATGATTTGCTTATTAAACATTGATTTTAACTATTTTAACCCTTCTTTAAATAAATTAATAATAAATGTCCTAATCTAATCCAAGTGGGCCTAAATGGTCATATTTTATTCCTAAGTTTGTTTTTGGTCGAATTAAACATGTCCAATAGAATTAGGACATGTGTTAGGGAAATAATAATAGCATTTTTACCCTTAGTTACCCTATTTACTTTTAACCGTGGTAAATAAAAGTAAAAAGTTACTATTCAACAAAAATTATTTTCATCTCATTGAACCACATTTTACTTACTGACATCAACAGTGTCTCTCGGATTTTTGAAATTCAACTCACAGAAGCGGTAAAATTTAGTTTTATGAAAAATTCAGTTTTTTAACTACCACTTAGTGGTTTCACTATTCATCAAAAATTGAAAGCTTTCAGAAAAATACCAAAATTTCACCCTAGGCTAATTTCGATATTACGAACCCAAAAATAAAGTCCATTTAGAAAAATAAAATTTATAAAATTTCAAAAAGTGGTTATTACTATTCGTAACGGCTAGTTTTAATAATATTTTAATAGTATATCGTTGTTTAGTGAAACTCTATATTGCGTACGACACAAGCTATCGAGGAAGCTTGTGATTTCGTGTAAAGCAAGCCAAGAAAGTGTTGTGTTGAAAAGATTCCTTTGATGATTTATATAACATAAAAGTCTCGGGTGTTACATTCTACCCCCCTTAAAATGAATTTTCCCTCAAAATTCGTCACTTTGTAACAAACAGATGAGGATACCTCTCCCTCGTCATATCCTCAAGCTCCCATGTAGCTTCTTCTAATTGGTGGTTCCTCCATAAAACTTTCACCAATCGAGTGGTCTTGTTTCATAGGACTTTTTTGCTACGATCCAGAATCTCTATTGGCTATTATTCATAAGAAAGATCCTGCTCCAGTGGTACAACTTCTGAGCTGAGTACATGTGAAGGATCAGGTATGTAATTTCTTAGGAGAGATACATGGAACACATCGTGAACTTGAGAGAGATTCGGTGGAAGCACCAATCGGTAAGCTACCTTCCCAACACGATCCAGTATTTTGAAAGGACTGATATATCTAGGTCTCAACTTCCCCTTCTTTCCAAATCTCATTACCCTCTTCCAGGGAGATATTTGTAAGAACACTTTATCACCCACTTCAAATTCTAGGTCTTTTCTTCAGTTTTCGGCATAACTTTTCTGTCGACTCTGAGCTGCTCTTATGTGTTGTTGAATAGATCTGACCTTTTCTGCCATTTCATCAACGAGATCAGGTCCTAATAGCTTTCTTTCCCCAACTTCATCCCAGCAAGTTGGAGTCCTGCATTTCCTTCCATAGAGAGCTTCATAAGGAGCCATCTGAATACTGGAGTGAAAGCTATTATGATAAGAAAATTCCACCAAATGTAGGTGTAGATCCCAACCACATTTGAAATCCATAGAGCAATCTTTCAACATATCTTCTAGAGTTTGAATTCTTCTCATAGACTGACCATCTGTCTGAGGATGATAAGTAGTGCTGAAACTCAACTCTGTATCCAGTGTATGCTGAAGACTTCGCCAGAACATCGAGCTAAATCTCAGATCCCGATCAGATATAATAGAAAGTGGTACTCCATGAAATCTTACAACTTCCTTTACATATATCCTGGCAAGCTGATCTAGAGAGAAACCCTCTCTAATAGTAATGAAGTGTGCAGACTTTGTAAGACGATCAACTATAACCCAGATAGCATTACTGCCTTTGGATGTTTTAGGGGGTCCTGTGACAAAGTCCATAGTGATGTTTTCCCATTTCCACTCGGGTATGGGTAATGTTTGTAACATCCCCTTAGACTTCTGTCTCTCAGCTTTAACTTGTTGAAAAACCAAGCATCGAGAGACATATTCAGCAACATCTCTTTTCATTCCATCCCACCAGAAGTACTCTTTCAGGTCCCTATACATCTTCGTGCTTCCAGTATGAATAGAGAATGAAGAACTCTATGCCTCATCCAGTACTTCCTTCATTAATTATGGGATGGGAGGAACACAAACCCGATTCCTGAACTTTATTATCCCATCACAATCAAGGTTGATTCAGGAACATTTCTCACCTTCTTTTGTAACTTGACATATTCTTTCTTTGCCTCTTTAATCTTCACATGTATAGATGGTTGAACATTCATTTGATAAAGATAAGATTTTTCCCCTTCAATTATAATTCCAAGATTCATCCTTTGTAAATCCATAAATATTGGATCTTTTCTAATCCTCATCATGGATAAACAGGCAAGGTCTTGTCTACTTAATGCATCTGTCACCTTGTTTGCTTTCCCAGGGTGGTAATGGATTGAGCAGTCATAATCCTTAATCAGCTCCAACCATCTTCTTTGACCCATATTCAGCTCCTTTTGAGTGAAAATATACTTTAAACTTTTATGATCAGTATAAATATCACACCTTTCACCATAAATGTAATGCCTCCAAATATTTAATGCAAAGATTACCACAGCTATCTCCAAATCATGAGTTGGGTAATTTTTCTCATGTATTTTCAACTTTCATGAGGCATAAGCTATCACCATATAATTTTGCATAAGAGCACACCCCAATCCATTCTTGGATGCATCACTGTAGATCACAAAACTTTATCCACTACAAGGCAGTGTGAGCACAGGTGCACTGGAAAACCTTCTTTTCAACTCCTTGAAATTATCTTCACATTCCTCTATCCAAACAAACTTAACTCCTTTCTGAGTCTACTTAGTGAGTGCATTAGATAATCGTGAAAAATCTTTCACAAAACATCGATAATATCCAGCCAAACCAAGAAAACTTCGGATCTTGGTTACTGTTGTTGGTCTCGACCATCTTTTGATAACCTCTATTTTTGCTGGATCCATAGATATCCCCTCTTTTGAGATTATGTGACCCAAAAATGAAACTTTTTGAAGCCAAAATTCACACTTGGTAAATTTGGCATAAAGATTCTCCTTTCTCATGGTCTTCAATAAAATTCTCAAGTGATCTTCATGTTCTTCCTTGATCTTTGAATATACAACAATATCATCTATAAAGACTACCACAAACTGATCAAGATAGTCTCTAAGGACTCTATTCATTAGATCCATGAAGATAGAAGTGGAATTAGTAAGACCAAATGGCATTAATATAAATTCATAGTGTCCATACCTTTTATGGAAAGTCTTCTTTAGTATATCCTCCCTTTTGACCCTTAATTGATGATACCCTGAACGAAGATCAATCTTGGAAAAGTATTGAGCTCTGTGTAGTTGGTCAAATAGGTCATCAATGCGCGGGAGAGGATATTTTTTATTGATAGTGATCTTGTTAAGTTCTCGATAATCAATCCAGAGTCTCATTGATCCATCTTTCTTCTTAACAAACAGAACAGGTGCTCCCCAAGGTGACGAACTAGGGCATATGAACCCCTTATCAAGATTCTCTTGGAGTTTCTTCTTTACTTCATGAAACTCAATTGGGGCCATTCTATAAGGTTTCTTTGAAATAGGCAAAGCACCCGGTACGAGTTCTATTGAAAACTCAACTTCACGATTCGGTGGAATACCTGGTAATTCCTCCGGAAATACATCATCAAACTCTCATACAATGGGAATATTCTTAATCGTGAGTTTCTCACCAACCATTTGAGATAAATATCCTTTATTTATTGGAATCAATACCCATAAAATGGAAGAAATTTCCACTGGAAGGTTATGTTCATCCTTGCATCGATAGACGATCATAGATTGATCTGGAATATGAAATGTGACTTCCCTTCTTTGGAAATTGATATGAGCTCCATATAGAGAAATCTATTCCATGCCAAGAATCACATAAAATTGCACTATAGGAAGGATCACAAGATTTACAGGAATCACTTTCCCACAAACTTCAATCGGAGAAGAATTATAAACTTTTGATGCGACTGTTGTGCCATTAGGTGTTGTCACAGCTAACTCAATATCTAATTGTTGTGGTAATATGGTGATACCCTTAGAAAATTCTTCAGAAATAAAGGAGTTGGTGGATCCAGAATCAAATAAAACATTTGCTACTTTAGAGTTGATGGTAAGTGTACCTTTCACCACATCGTTATCATACTCCACATCACTGATAGAAATTGCATGTAACTATGTTTGTTGACGTAGACCATCATCATCAACCATTGGATTAGGGAATTTATTGGCATAATGCCTCATCTCCTTGCACTTGAAACATTGATGTGTAGTAGGTTAATTCTGTGTATCCCTTCCTTTTTTTCATCATTAGACATCTTCTTCCCATCATCGCGGCATTCAAATTCCCGATGACCTTCCTTTCCACATTTGAAACATTTACTTGTCCCTTTAAGACAACTCCCTCCATGTTTCTTTCCACACTTTGAGAATAAGGGAAATCTCATCTTCTTTTCAGTGTGCTCTTTATATTTTCCTTTGAATTCCATTTTCCTCTTCTTATCAAACCCATATGACTGATGGGTTACTCCAATATCCATCTCAACATTGATAGCACATCGAACAATTTCCTCGTAGCTATTGAAGTCTTTTATAGCTAAGGCCCTTCGAAGACTTGGTTTTAAGCCACTAAAGAATCGATCGATCTTACTCTCAGGTTGGATAATAATACCATAAGCGTACCTTTCAAGTCTTTTAAAATTTGCTTCATAAGTTCCAACAGATTCATCATCCTTTTGCTTCAGTTCAAGAAACTCCTTCTCCATCTTTGTTCGAAGAATACGAGGGAAGTACTTATTGAAAAATAAGTTCTTGAACTCGTCCCATTCCATGGACTCAATTTCAACCCTTTTCCTCGTATTCTTAATAATATTCCACCATTGATCAGCATCACCTTCCAAATGATACACTTCTAAGATAACTTTATCATGCTCAGAACATTGAAGAACTAAAAATATCTTTTCAGTTGTACTAATCCATTGTTCTGCAACTAATGGATCAGTAGACCCGCTGAATGAAGGTGGACACTGTCTCATGAAGGATTCAACATAATTTTGCTCCTTCCTTTGCTCGTTTGGAAGTCCTGCATTATTCATATCTTGAGAAAGTTGTGTGAGCATGGCTACAATATTTTTCATTCCAGCTCCCATAACGTTTGGTTGCCCAGGGGGACAATCATTGCATTGCCCATCGCATTCCGCATTAACACGGTTCCTTCGGGTTCCATCCATTGACTACAACCAAGAATAATAGTTTGTTAAACACTAATTATAATAGGAAAACCACATAATCAATAATAAAATTTTACACTTAAGATCTTATCCTAGGTTATTCATGGCAATTTCTAAAACACTAAGATTGTGTTCTATGCTTAGACTTATCCTTAGGGTTCTTACTAAGGCTTTAACATCCTTGTTTCCAATGGTTGACTATACCTTTCCTCTGATACCAACTATAACGACCCATAATTTACATACATTGTTATTACTTCAGAATTGAAGCACACTTATTACAACATATAACAAAACCAAGAAAGGACAGTATAGGTATAGTGTCTTTAGAAACTGGGAAACATAAACAACTGGTTTATAATGCATCTACTTTGCCTCCCATTTATTTCATCATATCTAGAGTCCCTTTTTGGAATATTCTACTTAATAACCTTCTTCCGGACCTAGGGAAATAAAACATACAAAAGGGTGAGCTCAAATGCTCAGTAAGGGTAAGCAAAAGATATATCAATCACATCATATACATAAGCACATAACTTTTGGAAATCTTAACCTGCAAAAGAGATCATAATTTTATAACATGGTATAAATCATAGTAGTGAAAAGTAATCAAAATAATCATGACTTAAAACATGAAACTTTTTGGCATACACACATAATCATATAGAATCATTTCTTATTAGTCAAGACTCATTTCCAAGACTATCATAGTGGACAAAGTCCATTTCTGAACCGAGTTCACTCCTCGTTTCAGTCCTGTTTCACTGAACTGGTATAACCTACCATTCCAGCCATGTCTATCTAATGAGATATAAAATCTTTACCCAATGCATTGGAGGGAGATATAGGTCCCACCCATCTCATAATGATACCATTCTTACGTGTGCCACAAAATCATAAATCATACATCATTGCATAACCCATGTAATAAAAATGGGTATCTTAAACATCATGACATCATAAAACAATTCATATAAGATAAAGGAATTCATAAAAATATTTCCATCACAACATAATCAAATCCATTTAATAATAGGGATAGAAATAGAACCCTATATTATCTTATATGGAAAATAATTTTGATAAAACTCTTGAACTCCATTCTTGAGGAAAATATACTTTCTACTTCAAAAACATTTTGCTTTCTTAACATGTCTTGCAATTTTAAACTAAAAGAAGTTGATTAAAAATAAACTTAAAAACCTGTAAAGGAATCTTCTTAGAAATAATGTTTTAAAAATCCATTCATGCTGTATATGTTACAAAAAACATTCTTCGTACTTTATCGTCAAAGTCAAAAAGTACCTCGTACGAAAAATGACAAAATATTCCTTTCATATCCTTTACTAAAAACTCACCGAAGGGTAAAATTGGATTTAAACAATTGTAGGTGGATGGAAATAATATTACATATTTAGGAAACATGGATGTGGATGATAAAAATACACCCCATTAAATGCCAAAGTATAAACAATCTCAGATAAAAATGAGATTGTGATATTTCCCTTACCTTAGGTCCGATTTTCTTCGTAAGTTTCCAAACCTCCTGTATAATGAGTTAAATAATGTCATTTACTTATTCCAGAGTCATAATTATTTTTATGATATCATATATGGTCATATTCGTAGCTTTTTTTAGTAATATTCCATTGTTACCTGTTATTCAGGTGTTTATTGCTTTTTGGTCTTATGCATGTTTTGTAGAATAAATTCTTATTATTCATTTTAGGTTATAGATACCTCATTTCCAGAATGTTATTAGTATAATATATGTCATATTTATTCATTCAATTCATTTATATAATCATTATGAAATGAAGATCATGTAGAACGAGTCACATCACATCGTGGAGACGGTATTCCGTACGTACGCACGAGTGATGATATCGTTCCTATGATCGTGGAATTATATTGGAGTGTATGTATACAATTTCGGAATCAGTATCACTTTATAATAGTCATATATAGTCATTATTTACACCATTATACCCATCCAAGTAAGTTGGTGGTGGAAAATAGATTACACCACGGCGTGGAGACGGTATTCCGTACGTACACACGCGTGGTGATTTCTTTTTCCGTAGGATGGTTAGATAGTGAAATATGGTTGTTTCATACTTATAATAACATATCAGTATATTATTGATACTGATGTTATTACTTCATAATGAAACAACTAATGAAGAAGAAGTGGAAGAAGAAATAAAGATGAAAGAATCGGTAACGGACATTACCTCTTCTTTGAAGTGATTCTTTGAGACCTCCTTTTAGGGTACTAAAATTGGTCTTTGAAGATGACCAGGACCTCTAGGATGTCTCTAGGGAAGTGGAGAGGAGAAAGTGGCAGGGGTTGGCCGAGATTGAAGGCTCAAAGTGGTGTGAGGAAGAGGGGGAGGAGGTTCCCTTTTATAAGGGAGGAGAGGGGCGCCTTTGGAAAAACTAAAACTATTTTGTTATTATGAAGTCAAGTTCGGTTTTAAATAGATCCAAATTGATTTATTTCGAAGATAAGGTGGGGATGGGTCGAAATAGTCTCATACAATAGAATTTAGACAAGTTTAGGTTCCTATTTTAACGTTATCATTTAGATTTAACATTAAGTTAAATAATTTTACTTTTATCGTGTCTTCTTGTGTTCTTATACTATAAGGATAATAAACATACTATAAGCAGCCAAACGAACCCCAAGTTGTTTATTATTAATATAAATAACCTTATCTAAGTCATTAGGCCGAACCTTAGATTTTTTGGAATAAAATAGCAGTTACTAATATAATATTTTTTTTAAAAACCATTTTATATCAATTTTGACACTATTTAGTAATTAATTTATGTGATAATCATAACAGAATTATTAGTTCTACAAAAGTTAATTAAATCAATAATAACATGACATATTAATCTATAAAATTAGTGGAATTCATAAAAAGTCTCAAATTACATTTATTTTGGTGTTTATAACATCAATTATGTCAATAATTCATTAATAAGATAATTTCTGCATTATCGTTGTGTCATAAATAAATTAAATTATTTAATGCCTAAAAATTACAAATAAAATATCATTATGTAGGAAATCGTTTTGTCTTTATAATGAATATTTATAGTCGAATTTATCTTATGTATAACCCCATATTAAAAATTATTTACTTATTAAACTTTGATTTTAACTATTTTAACCATTCTTTAAATAAATTAATAATAAATGTCCTAATCTAATCCAAGTTGGCCTAAATGGTCATATTTTATTCCTAAGTTTGTTTTTGGTCGAATTAAATTTGTCCAATAGAATTAGGACATGTGTTAGGGTAATAATAATATCATTTTTACCCTTAATTACCCTATTTACTTTTAACCGTGGTAAATAAAAGTAAAAAGTTACTATTCACCAAATATTATTTTCATCTCATTGAACCACATTTTACTTACTGACATCAACAGTGTCTCTCAGATTATTGAAATTCCACTCACAGAAGCAGTAAAATTGAGTTTTATGAAAAATTCAGTTTTTTAACTACCACTTAGTGGTTTCACTATTCATCAAAAATTGAATGTTTTCAGAAAAATACCAAAATTTCACCCTAGGCTAATTTCGATATTACGAACCCAAAAATGAAGTCCATTTTGAAAAATAAAATTTATTAAATTTCAAAAAGTGGTTATTACTATTCATAACGGCTAGTTTTAATAATATTTTAATAGTATATCGTTGTTTAGTGAAACTCGGTATTACGTACGACACAAGCTATCGAGGAAGCTCGCAATTTCTTGTAAAGAAATCCAAGAAAGTGTTGTGTTGAAAAGATTCCTTTGATGATTTATATAACATAAAAGTCTTGGGTGTTACATTCTACCCCCCTTAAAATGAATTTCGCCCTCGAAATTCATCACTTTGTAAAAAACAGATGAGGATACCTCTCCCTCATCATATCCTCAAGCTCCCATGTAGCTTCTTCTAATTGGTGGTTCCTCCATAAAACTTTCACTAATCGAGTGGTCTTGTTTCATAGGACTTTTTCACTACGATCCAGAATCTCTATCGGCTGTTCTTCATAAGAAAGATCCTGCTCTAGCGGTACAACTTCTTAGCTGAGTACATGTGAAGGATCAGGTATGTACTTTTTCAGGAGAGATACATGGAACACAGCGTGAACTTGAGAGAGATTCGGTGGAAGCGCCAATCGGTAAGCTACCTTCACAACAGAATCTAGTATTTTGAAAGGACCGATATATCTAGGGCTCAACTTCCCCTTCTTTCCAAATCTCATAACCCTCTTCCAGGGAGATATTCATAAGAACACTTTATCACCCACTTCAAATTCTAGGTCTTTTCTTCGGTTGTCGGCATAACTTTTCTATCGATTCTGAGCTGCTCTTATGTGTTGTTGAATAGATCTGACCTTTTCTGCCATTTCATCAACGAGATCTGGTCCTAATAGCTTTCTTTCCCCAACTTCATCCCAGCAAGTTGGAGTCCTGCATTTCTTTCCATAGAGAGATTCATAAGGAGCCATCTGAATACTGGAGTGAAAGATATTATTATAAGAAAATTCCACCAAAGGTAGGTGTTGATCCCAACCACCTTTGAAATCCATAGAGCAAGATCTCAACATATCTTCTAGAGTTTTAATTTTTCTCTCAGACTGACCATCTGTCTGAGGATGATAAGCAGTGCTGAAACTCAACTATGTATCCAGAGTATGCTAAACACTTCTCCAGAACATCAAGGTAAATCTCGGATCCCGATCGGATATAATAGAAAGTGGTACTCCATGAAATCTTACCACTTTCTTTACATATATCCTGGCAAGCTGATCGAGAGAGAAATCCTCTCTAATAGCAATAAAGTGTGCAGACTTTGTATGACAATCATCTATGACCTAGATACCATTATTGCCTTTGGATGTTTTAGGAAGTCCTGTGACAAAGCCCATAGTGATTTTTTCCCATTTCCACTCGGGTATGGGTAATGGTTGTAACATCCCCTTAGACTTCTGTCTCTCAGCTTTAACTTGTTGAAAAACCAAGCATCAAGAGACATATTCAACAACATCTCTTTTCATGCCATCCCCCCAGAAGTACTCTTTCAGGTCCCTATACAACTTCATTCTTCCAGGATGAATAGATAATGAAGAACTATAAGCCTCATCCAGAAGTTCCTTATTTAATTCCGGGATGGGAGGAACACAAACCCGATTCCTGAAATTTATTATCCCATCACAATCAAGGTTGAATTCAGGAACATTTCTCACCTTCTTTTGTAACTTGACATCTTCTTTCTTTGCCTATTTAATCTTCACATGTATAGATGGTTGAACATTCATTTGAGAAAGATAATATTTTTCCCCTTCCATTATAATTCCAAGATCCATCCTTTCTAAATCCATAAATATTGGATCTTTTGTAATCCTCATCATGGATAAAGTGGCATGGTCTTGTCTACTTAATGCATCTAGCACCTTGTTTTCTTTCCCAGGGTGGTAATGGATTGAGTAGTCATAATATTTAATCATCTCCAACCATCTTCTTTGACGCATATTCAGCTACTTTTGTGTGAAAATATAATTTAAACTTTTATGATCAGTATAAATATCACACCTTTCACCATAAAGGTAATTCCTACAAATCTTTAATGCAAAGATTACCGCAGCTATCTTCAAATCATGAGTTGGGTCATTTTTCTCATGTATTTTCAACTATCGTGAGGCATAAGCTATCACCATATCATTTTGTATAAGAACACACCCCAATCCCTTCTTGGATGCATCACTGTAGATCACAAACCTTTCCCCACTACAAGGCAGTGTGAGCACAGGTGCACTGGATAACCTTCTTTTCAACTCCTTGAAATTATCTTCACATTCCTCCATCCAAACAATCTTAACTCCTTTCCGAGTCAACTTGCTGAGTGGATTAGATAATCATGAAAAATATTTCACAAAGCATTGATAATATCCATCCAAACCAAGAAAACTTCGGATCTCAGTTACTGTTGTTGGTCTCGACCATCTTTTGATAACCTCTATTTTTGCTGGATCCACAGATATCCCCTCTTTTGAGATTATGTGACCTAAAAATGAAACTTTTTGAAGCCAAAATTCACACTTGGTAAATTTGGCATAAAGCTTCTCCATTCTCAGGGTCTTCAATATAATTCTCAAGTGATCTTCATGTTCTTCCTTGATCTTTGAATATACAAGAATATCGTTTATAAAGACTACCACAAACTGATCAAGATAGTATCTAAAGACTATATTCATTAGATCCATGAAGATAGCAGGGGCATTAGTAATACCAAATGGAATCACTATAAATTCATAGTTTCCAGACCTTATACGGAAAGCCGTCTTTGGTATATCCTCCCTTTTGACCCTTAGTTGATGATACCCTGACAAAGATCAATCTTGGAAAAGTATTGAGCTCCGCGTAGTTGGTCAAATAGGTCATCAATGCACGAGAGAGGATATTTTTTCTTGATAGTGATCTTGTTAAGTTCTCGATAATCAATGCAGAGTCTCATTGATCCATATTTCTTCTTAACAAACAGAACAGGTGCTCCCCAAGGTGAGGCACTAGGGCGTATGAACCCCTTATCAAGATTCTCTTAGAGTGCTTCTTTAATTCCTGCAACTCAATTGGGGCCATTCTATAAGGTCTGTTTGAAATAGGCAAAGCACCCGGTACGAGTTCTATTGAAAACTCAACTTCATGTTTCAGTGGAAGACCCTGTAATTCCCTCGGAAAGACATCATCAATCTCTCGTAAAATGGGCATATTCTTAATCGTGAGTTTCTCACCAACCATTTGAGATAAATATCCATCATTTAGTGGAATCAATACCCATAAAATGGAAGAAATTTCCACTGGAAGGTTACGTTCATCCTTGCATCGATAGACGATCATAGATTGATCTGGAATATGAAATGCGACTTCCCTTCTTTGGCAATTGATATGAGATCCATGTAGAGAAATCCAATCCATGCCAAGAATCACATCAAATTCCACTATTGGAAGGATCACAAGATTTGCAGGAATCACTTTCCCACAAACTTCAATCGGAGAAGAATTATAAACTTTTGATGCTACTGTTGTGCCATTAGGTGTTGTCACAACTAACTCAACATCTAATTGTTGAGGTAATATGGTGATACCCTTCGAAAATTCTTCAGAAATAAAGGAGAGGGTGGATACATAATCAAATAAAACATTTGCTACTTTAGAGTGGATGGTAAGTGTAACTTTCACCACATAGTTATCGTACTCCACATCGCTGATAGAAATTGCATGTGACTTTCCTTTGTCATTAGCCTTAAGAGTTTGTTGACGTCGACCATAATCATCAACCCTTGGATTAGGGAATTTATTGGCATAATGCCCCATCTCCTTACACTTGAAACATTGAAGTGTAGTAGGTACATTCTGTGTATCCCTTCCTTTGTTTGCATCATTAGACATATTCTTCCCATCATCGCGGCATTCAAATGCCCGACGACCTTCCTTTCCACATTTGAAACATTTACTTTTCCCTTTAAGACAACTCCCTCCTTGTTTCTTTCCACACTTTGAGTATAAGGGGAATATCATATTCTTTTCAGTGTGCTCTTTAGATTTTCCTTTGAATTCCATTTTCCTCTTCTTATCAAACCCATATGACTGATGGGTTACTCCAATCTCCATCTCAACTTTGAGAGCACATCGAACGATTTCCTCATAGCTATTGACGTCTCTTATGGCTAAGGCCCTTCGAAGACTTGGTTTTAAGACACTAAAGAATCGATCGATCTTACTCTCAGGTTGGATAATAATACCATAAGCGTACCTTTCAAGTCTTTTAAAATTTTCTTCATAAGTTCCAACAGATTCATCATTCTTTTGTTTCAGTTCAAGAAACTCCTTCTCCATCTTTGTTCGAAGAATACGAGGGAAGTACTTATTGAAAAATAAGTTCTTAAACTCGTCCCATTCCATGGACCCAATTTCATCCCTTTTCCTCGTATTCTTAATAATATTCCACCATTGATCAGCATCACCTTCTAAATGATACACTGCTAAGATAACTTTATCATGCTCAGAACATTGAAGAACTGAAAATATCTTTTCAGTTGTACTAATCCATTGTTCAGCAACTAATGGATCAGTAGACCCGCTGAATGAAGGTGGACACTGTCTCATGAAGGATTCAACATAATGTTGCTCCTTCCTTTGCTCGTTTGGAAGTCCTGCATGATTCATAGCTTGAGAATGTTGTGTGAACATGGCTACAAGATTTTTCATTCCAGCTCCCATAACGTTTGGTTGCTCATGGGGACAATCATTGCATTTCCTGTCGCATTCCGCATTAACACGGTTCCTTCGGGTTCCAGCCATTGACTACAACCAAGAAGAATAGTTTGAGAAACAATAATTATAATAGGAAAACCACATAATCAAGAATAAAATTTTACACTTAAGATCTTATCCTAGGTTATTCATGGCCATTTCTAAAACACTAAGATTGTGTTCTATGCTTAGACTTATCCTCAGTGTTCTTACTAAGGCTTTCACATCCTAGTCTCCAAAGGTTGACTATACCTTTCCTCTGATACCAACTATAATGACCCATACTGTACATACATTATTATTACATCAGAATTGAAGCACACTTATTACAACATATAACAAAACCAAGAAAAGACCGTATAGGTATAGTGTCTTTAGAAACTGGGAAACATAAACAACTGGTTTATAAAGCATCTTCTTTTCCTCCCATTTATTTCATCATATTTAGAGTCCCTTTTGGAATATTATACATAATAACCGTCTTCCTGACTTGGGGAAATAAAACATACAAAAGGGTGAGCTCAAGTGCTCAGTAAGGGTAAACAAAAGAAATATCAATCACATCATATACATAAGCACATAACTTCTGGAAATATTAACCTGCAAAAGAGATCATAATTTCATAACATGGGATAAATCATAGTAGTGAAAAGTAATACCAATAATCATGACTTAAAACCTGAAACATTGTTGAATACACACATAATCATAGAGAATCATTTCTTATTAGTCAAGACTCATTGCCAAGACTATCTTAGTGGACAAAGTCCATTTCTGAACCGAGTTCACTCCTCGTTTCAGTCCTGTTACACTGAATAGGTATAACCTACTGTTCCAGCCATGTCTATCTCATGAGATATAAAATCATTACCCAATGCATTGGAGGGAGATATTGGTCCCACCCATCTCACAATGATACCATTCTTATGTGTGCCACAAAATCATAAATCATACATCATTGCATAACCCATGTAATAAAATTGGGATTCTTAAACATCATGACATCATAAAACAATTCATATAAGATAAATGAATTCATAAAAATATTTCCATTACAACATAATAAAATCCATTTAATAATATTGATAGAAACAGAACCCTATATTATCTTATATGGAAAATAATTTTGATAAAACTCTTGAACTCCATTCTTGATCAAAATATCCTTTCTACTTAAAAAGCATTTTCTTTTCTTAACATGTCTTACAATTTTAAACTAAAAGAAGTTTATTAAAAATAGACCTAAAAACTTGTAAAAGAAGATTCTTGGAAATAATGTTTTAAAAATCCATTCATGCCGTATAAGTTAAAAAAACATTCTTCGTACTTTATCGGAAAAGTCAAATAGTACCTCGTACGAAAAACGACAAAAGATTACTTTCATATCCTTTAATAAAAACTCACCTACGGGTAAAATTGGATTTAAAAAATTGTATGTGGATTGACATAATATTACATATTTATGAAACATGGATGCGGATGATAAAAATACACCCCAGTAAATTCCGAAGTATAAACAATCTCGAATAAAAATGAGATTGTGATATTTCCCTTACCTTAGGTCCGATATGCTTTGTACGTGTCCGGACCTCATGTATAATAATTTAAAAAATGTTATTGACTTATTCCAGAATCATAATTATTTTTATGATATCATATATGGTCATATTCTTAGCTTCTTAGTAGTAATATTTCATTGCTACTTGTTGTTTGGGTGTTTATAACTTTTTGTTCTTATGTGTGTTTTGTCAAATAAATTCTTATTCTTCTCTTTAGGTTATAGATACCTCATTCCTAGAATGGTATTAGTGTAATATATGTCATATTAATTCATTCTATTCATTCTATTCATTTATATAATCATTATGAAATGAAGATCATGTAGAACGAGTCGCATCACATCGTGGAGACGGTATTCCGTACGTACGCACGAGTGATGATATTGTTCCTATGATTGTGGAATTGTATTGGAGTGTATGTATACTATTTCAGAATTAGTAGAACATTATAATAGTCATATATAGTCATTATTTATACCATTATACCCATCCAACTAAGCTGGTGGTGGAAAATAGATTACACCACGGCGTGGAGACGATATTCCGTACGTACGCACGCGTGGTGATTTCTTTTTCTGTAGGATGGATAGATGGTGAAATAGGGTTGTTTCATACTTATAATAACATATCAGTATATGAGTGATACTTATGTTATTACTTCATAATTAAACAACTAAAGAAGAATAAGTGGAAGAAGAAATAAAGATGAAAGAATCGGTAACGGACATTACCTCTTCTTTGAAGTTCTTCTTTGAGACCTCCTTTTAGGGCACTAAAATTGGTCTTTAAAGAAGACCAGGACCTCTAGGATGTCTCTAGGGAAGTGGAGGGGAGAAGGTGGCAGGGGTTGGCTGAGCTTTAAGGCTCAAAGTGGTGTGAGGAAGAGGGGGATGAGGTGCCCTTTTATAAGGGAGGAGAGGGGCTCCTTCGTAAAAACTAAAACTATTATTTTATTATAAAGTCAAGATCGGTTTTAAATAGCTATAAATTGATTTATTTCTAAGCTAAGGTGAGGATGGTTCGAAATAATCTCATCCAATAGAATTTAGACAATTTTAGGTTCCTATTATAACCTTATCATTTAGATTTAACATTAAGTTAAATAATTTTACTCTTACCGTGTCTTCTTGTGTTCTTATACTATAAGGTTAATAAACTTACTATAAGCAGCCAAACGAACCCCAAGATGTTTATTATTAATATATATAACCTTATCTAAGTCATTTGGCCGAGCCTTAGATTTTTAGGAATAAAATAACAATTACTAATATAATATTTGTTTTAAAAACTATTTTATGTCAATTTTGACACTATTTAGTAATTAATTTTTGTGAAAATCATAACAGAATGATTAGTTCGAAAAAAGTTAATTAAATCAATAATAACATGTAATATTAATCTAGAAAATTAGTTTAATTCATAAAAAGTCTCAAATTACATTTATTTTGGTGTTTATAACATCAATTATATCAATATTTCATTAATAAGATAATTAATGCAATATCGTTGTGTAATAATTAAATTAAATTATTTTATGTCTAAAAATTACAAATAAAATACCATTATGTAGGAAATATTTTCAGATTTATAATGAATATTTATAGTTGAATTTATCTTATGTATAACCCCATATTAAAAATGATTTACTTATTAAACTTTGATTTTATCTATTTTAACCCTTCTTTAAATAAATTAATAATAAATGTCCAAATCTAATCCAAGTGGGCATAAATGGTCATATGTTATTCCTAAGTTTGTTTCTGGTCGAATTACACTTGTCCAATAGAATTAGGACATGCGTTAGGGTAATAATAATATCATTTTTACCCTTAATTACCCTATGTAATTTTAATCATGGTAAATAAAAGTAAAAAGTTACTATTCACAAAATATTATTTTCATATCATTGAACCACATTTTACTTACTGACATCAACTGTGTCTCTCGGATTTTTGAAATTCCACTCACAGAAGCGGTAAAATTAAGTTTAATGAAAAATTCAGTTTTTTAACTACCACTTAGTGGTTTCACTATTCATCAAAAATTGAATGTTTTCAGAAAAAATACCAAAATTTCACCCTATGTTAATTTCGATATTACGAACCTAAAACTAAAGTCCATTTTGAAAAATAAAATTTATAAAATTTCAAAAAGTGGTTATTACTATTCATAACGGCTAGTTTTAATAATATTTTTATAGTATATCGTTGTTTAGTGAAACTCGGTATTGCGTACGACACAAGCTATCGAGGAAGCTCACGATTTTGTGTAAAGCAAGCCATGAAAGTGTTGTGCAGAAAAGATTCCTTTGATTATTTATATAAAATAAAAGTCTCGAGTGTTACATAACACATCTCATTAAATAAACATTTGAATAGGTTCAACTAATCAGGAAACAGATGGATATGAAATAGTCTAGGAATAAGCCTTATGCCGATATCCACTACTGACTTTTTATATTGGACTTGGGAGATAATTTCTTCTTTCAAGTCTCACCATTATTGTGTCATCATAAAATTTATATGTAACGTAACCTAGCACAAATATTTGTTAGGTATTTCGAGATAATGGATAGGGTTGGGCCAATAGAATATCATAAAGATATTCCTTACTTGTACAGATATATTCATCATGTCTTCAATGTTTCTCATATCCTTTTTCATTACTCAAAACTATATTATTTATTTTATTTTGAGTAAGTTGAGTTAGAGGTTGATTCAACTTTTGAGGAGTATCTAGTACACATCATTGATCATATCTTGAATATTCTATAAGGCATGACAGTTCCTCTATTTTTGGTGATATGAAATCCCAACCATGTCTAGGAGGATATGTGGAAAGTAGGGTATGACATATGTTCTTTGTGTCCAATTGTTTTCTCTTATTTAGATCAACCACCTTCATAAGGGAAAATTTGGGACAAATTTTCATAAGGAGGGGAGGTTATAAGATCATGTTTCTTCATCGAGGTACAAAACATTTTAAAATATATCAAACCTCTTATCATTTCCAAAATGGATGTACCTAAGAGGATACATGAGGTTTAATGGGATTTTAGGATGGTAAAGGAATTTTTTTTGGGGGTTTTAATGAAATATGATAGGGCACATGGTCAGCGCATGGTTTGGATAACTATTCAAAAAGAATAGGAATCATAGAAATGTGAGGAGTATGGTTTGTGAAACCATGTTATGGGGTCCTATAAACCATGAATGGTTTGTAATTTATTTTAGGCCTAACACATATGGTTTTATAATAATTTTTTCAATCATTAGAAAAAACCATGGGAGGTATGGTTCTCCTAGATACATGAGATGAGTGGTTGGTGAAAAATATTCTTAAGATTGTGAAAAAAATGTGTTCCCTATTAAAATTTTTGGAAATTACCATTTATCCCCTCTTTATTAAATTAATTTCATTCTTCTTCCTTGATCTTTTTCATAGTTCTTACAACGTAGATATACATTATTCATTTAGATCTTTCTAATTGATCTCCCGTATTCATTCTATAATTCCTTATTCTTCAGTCACATTAAAACACCCATGGTATGGATAATAATCGTTAAGATTACTTTGTCACCTATTGTTTCCATCCAAAAATATTCTTCCTTATCTAACATATACTCTCTATTTTCATGGATTTTTTGGGTTTCCCATTTTCTTTAGTTCCATACCAAATTAGAGGTCTATACCAAATGAAGATTCTTCTATGAGGATTTATTATGTGGTTGATTTATTTTATATAAAAGTAGGTATGTTTATAATTTGTTTCATTATGATTCATTTGGGACCTTCTGTGTGTTTCTAATAAAATGTAAAATTCCTTAAATTAGTCACCAAAACCTTGACTTAGACACGGTACATGACCCTTATACTCTATTGTATGTTTACAAACAAAACTTAAACCACCGCTTAGGTAGTTTTTAATTAAATGGACTTGAAAACCACAATTTAAATAAAACCAAAAAACCCATATAGTGTTTTTTATTTTCCAAAAATGTGGTATGTATTGATTGTATTAAATTAATTGTTAAATGGAATGTATACATAACTTGAACCTATAATTTATTAGATCATAACCTTTCAAAATTTAATGAAATTGATCACACTACTAAAGGTTGGCCTGAGATTATAAAGCCTTGGATTGTTGACCTTGATTTCCTTTAGGGAATTCATATAACACCTCCTAATTCATAAAAATGAATTCCAATTAGTACACCTAACATGGTTTTGTTCTTTGTATTAAAATTATTAATGACTCAACATAATGTTGTAAGATCTCTTTTCCTCTCTGAAAAACAAGGAATTTCTAGGATGAGCTCCTATTATTTTTCTTGATGTCTTCCGACATGGAATGACATATATTATATAATTGGATTAAAGTCAAGTCTATCTCACGTTCACCTTGGAATTTCTCCTTGGACTCGATTAGATCCCTTATAGAAAGTGGAATTCCTTATAATACCCTTTGATTATATATAAAACAAAAAATTCAAGAATTTCATGGGTCCCCAGGGATTCCTTAGATCTTATTTTATGACTCATCGGACATATATATTGGGTCTATATGCAAATAAAAGTTCTTATGATCATACACATCAATCTTAGTCATATGTATGTGATTTTTTCCAGTTCTCCTCCACCATACATGTTGTAAACCCAAATTCAGTAAACTAGATATGGTGTATACTTTATTTCATTGGAATAAGATTTGAGGGATCATATCCCCGTGGAGAGAAAACTTTTAGTAGTCTCGAAAAACGAGAATCTTATACGATTCTCATATTATCTTATAACTATTAAATAATTAGCATAATAAACATTGGTCCACTATTTATATTATTTATAATTTCCATCTTTATATCCTGAGTAATGAAAAAAAATAATGGGTGAGCTCATATTATTTGTAAGGGTTATGTACATTGTAATGTATCATGAGTCAAAAGGGAAAAAATATTTAAATCTAAAAAACTAAAAGAATATTCCATTTAATTAATAACTTGAGAATAAAAATTAATCCATGGATAATATCAACAAACTATTATCATGGGTAATTATAAATAAATAATTAATAAAAGAAAATTCTTAATATTGGATGTCATGATTTCAGACAACATGATATACTTACTATAATGGCCTTGTTCCAAAATAGTTAAATATATGATTTATTATACACTAATAAACCATTTAATAAGGTCATACAACATATTATTCTCATGATACATATTGATTTATTTGAGGATATCATTACATAGGATAAATAATCATTGTATGTCCAATTCATCATAGATATATTTAATTATAAATTAAATTCATAAAAAAATATGACTTATCAAAAAAATATCAGTATTGTGTTAAAGATGCATAATATCATGATTTCCCCAGAAAGTCAAATAGATTTAATAATAAAACAATGCATGTATAAATAGTATACTGTTTAATGAAATAATCATATCTTTGATAAAAAAGATATAGATATTTAATATAATTGTATTTTTCAATGAATAATGATTACAAAAAAGTGGATAATTCAAGAGAATGTTAAAAACCAAAAAATTAGTAATATATAAATAATGGCCATCAAATAATTAGAAATAAACGTTTTATAGGGAAATAATTTCCTTTATAAAATATATGAAAATGGAAGAAAAAATAAAAATAATTTTTCATTTATGATATTTCTTTTTTGTAAATACATTTCAAATAGGTATAATAATCAAAATAGTGTAAAAAATGTATGTATATATGAGAATCTATTAAGGCCATATATGTTAAAAACATTCCGTTTAATTTTTTAATAAAGAAAATAAAAAATAACCCTTTTGGAAAAAAATTTATGTATTCCATTAAAACAATTTAAAAAATCACGGATAACCAAAAATTTCATTAAAAAAATAAATAAAAAGGATTTTTCAAAAATAATTTTGAAAAATATAGACATGGAGGGAAAATATACATGATCAAAAAGAGAAATAGTGGAGATTGAATTTCTATCATTTTTTAATTGATTTAACTGAAAAAGAGAGGAACTATAGAATAAAATATAAATTTCCTAAAATATTTTGAGTATAAGAAAATTAATGTAGTTTATGTAAGATGGATTCAGATATTCCTTCAATCAAAATAATTGAAATTCAAAAAATGTGATCACAAAATAAATTATTACCTATTTAGTAACTTTTAAATTTTAACGCCTTGAAAAAGTAAACTTAAATTAAAAATTAAAAAATACATAATGAATATAAATTCATTTTAAATATATAAAATGGGTTTTATATACACAATATAAAATTAAATTAGTTTGTAATACCAAACATATCTTAATGTAGTTGAAATGGAAATTAAATTCCTTACCTCAAATTTAAATTTCCTCTTACGTTATTTTAAACTATTATATATTAAATTTATATTTATAATAATTATATAATAGAAAAAATCACTATATATATTATCATACATGATCTATTTATAATATCTCATCACATATTTGTTAGTAATTGTTTATTATTATCATTGTTTGGATAGTTAACTGCTTCATTTTTCATGAGATTTTGGTTTCGTAGTTTAATTCCTTGTATATTGATTATGGTCACATAATATACAGAATTTTAATAATGATATAAATATTTTTTGTATATTAAATAAATTTATATTTAGAGTCATCCATAATATAAATAGGAATTACACTATTCTGGGAGATGGTATGTTGTATGTACTCATGAACATAGTTTTAACTGTTTAATGGGTAGAAAGATATTTGGGTAAATAATAATTATCCTATATAGAATAATTATCATATATATATTTATTATTTATTAAATTTACCCTTATTAACATCCATATGAAGTGGAACACAAATAATATATCGCATCTCTTCTTGGAGGTGGTAGTCCACACATATGCACGAGCAACGTTATCATTTTCAAATGAATTGAAATGTAAGAAGTTATATATGATATTATAACTCCAAATAAAAACAATATTTGAAAAATATCATATATACTCATTATGAACCTCTTTATAACTATCCCTGTGATGTGGTGATGAAAAACATATTACACCGCTACATGGAGACAGTATGTTGAACATACACACAAGAAAAGTTTTCACTTTTTAATAGGACGATGAAGAGATGTAAAATAGTTATACAATAAATAAAATGTAATATAATTATATTTATTATTATATGGTTATTATTTTATTATGTATAATATCGATTTAGAGGATTGATAAGAAGAAAAAAAATTAAAGAGTTGGTAAAATTGATTACCACTTATTTGAAATAGCTCATTTAGATATCCAATTATGGGACCTAATGTTAGTATTTATTGAAGGAAAAACCCCCCAAAACGTGTATAATTATATTTGAAATATTTTGTTGAATTTATATTTCAATATAAGGGGCTCTAGGTGGTGTATATAAAAGAGAAAATGGGTGTCCTGTTAATAGTTAATGGAGGGTCACTCTTGTAATGTTTCAAAATATTAAAATATAATAATGTAACATTCATGGAAAAGTAGATCCAAAAGGGAATATATTAAACTATAAGGAGTATATGGGATTAAGATAATCATAAAATAATATTTGGATAGGTTTATATGTCATTTTAAACATTATCCATTGGATTACCCCCTTGGATAACCAATTTTAACATTAACTATTGTAATGGTATTTTAAATACTAATGTGGTATAATTTTACATATGACGTAAAAAATGTAATATAAATGGAAAAGGAATGATATTTTAAACCATATATTACCCTATTTCCCTTTTTCTATGTTTTTATTATTTTTAAATAATATAATAAACTATTATTTTCATAAAATATCATTAATGTCATTTTGACACAATTCATTTAATTTGACATTAATGACACGAATATGCAGATGTAATTCAAATATAAGCTTTTTAAACATCATTAATATTATATTTTCATATATATTATTTTTTTAATAAATAATTCATCCAAATTGTATTAATTTTTATATTTTTAAAATCATTTATTTTATTTTTCTATTAATTGATCAAATATTGAGGTGGTGTTGTGTTATAATTTAATTTAATTATTAAATAAGTAAAATTAAAAATATAATACCTGGGGAAAATTAATTCAAATTTAATATTATAATTTAAAACTGAAAAAAATCTCTATTTATCCTTGTGCAACAAAATTAAAGATATTAAAATCAAGAGTTTAACATTTTGTTTTTATAAATTTCTCAATGTAATATATAAGAGTGTATAAATTAAAAATGGTAACAAATGGCCTTATTTTATTTAATTAGATTGAATTGAACTAAATACAATCATAAAATAGGATAATTTCATGTTTTAGAGAAATTTTAAATCCTTATACCAATGTTTTAACCTTTTTTACCCATTTTACCCTTACTGAGGGGACACATATCCACCAAGGTTGCTATTCATAATGAGAAAAAACTAAGGTGACCTATTTAATTAATTTGAACGTACTAATTAAAAATAGGGAATCAATTTTATCAAATTAAATTCAAATAATTTATAGATATTAATTTATGAAAAAAAATCATAACTCAGCGAAAAACAGTTTTTCAAAAAAATAACTCTTCATGTCTAAAATGAACTTATAAAAAAATCTGCTAGGATGATAATTAAAGTGTAATTCATTTGATAATTTCTAACCAAAATTTTATTATTTTAAATTAATATGAAATTAAAATAATAGTATGTTTTTTTAATGAAAATAAAGGATAGTTTTAAAAAAATGGGATGATTTCAAATTTTCACTAGAAAATCATTATATTCCAAAATTCCAAAATTTCAACCTATGATAATATTGACAATAAAAATTTTATAATGATATAATTATCATAGAATAATATATCAATAGGTTATTTTGGTTAATTTAGACATAATTCTTCATGTAAAAGGTAGTTAAATAAATTTATTTAATTATAAATATAACCTAAAATTTTATGTTATCAAATTATACCCCTCTTTTAAAAATATTCCCTAAGAAATTACATTCCTCTAATAGAATAAAATGTGGATATATATAACAATCATACTTTTTATTAAATAATTAATATATCATTTTATAGATAAAAATCAAAACAATGTTGTACAACTAGGATCCAAATGTTTAGTGTCTTGGAAAAATTAGGGTCATACATAACTTTTAGATAATAAAAAATAATAATTTATTTAATCTATTATTCTTTATCTTTGTTTTGGCCCTCGTGATTTCCTTAGTAATAATATTTACTTTGGGAGATACATCAAAATAAGGGGTGAGCTAAAAGCCCAGTAAGAAGATGAATAAGGGATATGATAAAACGGTGAGTATAGTAATCACAAACATAATATAATAAAATGATCATAACCATAGTCATGATAGGAAACATTAGATAAATGCATGGAATCTAGAAATAAAAAAAAATGAAACATCATGTCATAGTGGGAGGATTAATAAGAATTAAAAGGATTCATGGATAAACATGAATATATGGTGATAATAATAGTTTTCATCACACGATATACATAGAATTGTAATTTTAATATTTTGGAAATAATTTAAAGGACACAAGGAATTTGGAACATCCATAATGATAAAACATTATAAACATAAGGAAATGAATATTTGTATGAAATAAAAGAAAACTATACTATACTAACTACATCATTTATATGTATAAAAATATAAAATAATGTAAATCCATTTTCATTGCACAAAATAATATCCTGAGATACAAATCCTTTTATAATGCATTAGAGGGTTATATAATTTCATGTCTACATGTCACATAATAATATGTTTAATATCATGTAGGACTCATTTAAAATAATTGATACATAAAAAATTTATAATAATGAAGAGTAAAACTCCTGAGGGAATCGAAACATGTTTCATAATAAAATCATATATCCTAAAGTAATTTAAACATTGATGTAACCATAGTAAATTAAATTATTTAGTTATATATTGATTATTTATCGAGGTATATACCATTTAAAATTTCAGAAATAATATTTTAATTACCTGAATAGAAGTTCCCAAGTTGATATAGGAGGTTTTGGGGAATTTTGGGAAGTTATAGTGCCCAATTTATAGGGTTTTAAAGAAGCATATGGAGGTATATATTTAGTGAATAGTTTGGATAACCATGTAACTCACTCGTGTGTCCTTTAAAGGGGGTGATCATGGTTCGGGAAACTATTTGAATTTCCCTTGTAAACCATTTATCGTATACGATTTATTGTAGGTCCAAATTTCATGGTTTTTTTACAGTTTGTCTTACTATATACTTAAACTGTGCATGGTGTTGTGCTCCTATACATTAGGTATGCACGGTTAGAACATATATTTTCTAGAAATGTTTCCAAACCATAAACCCTATTAAAAATGATGTAAATGAATATTTACCACTCTGTTACATTAAAACTAATTTCATTCTTCCTCCCCCGCTTTTTTACCACACATCCGCCATAGATCTCCCTCATTCATTAGGAGATTTTTGATGGATTCCCCTCATTCAGCATTTGATTCATTCTCCCTCAATTACATTATAACACCCTAAATAAGGATAGCATTCTGCAAGCTTCCTATATTGTCTCCTATTTCCATCAAAATACCTTCCAGCATGTCTGGTTTTTATACCCTTTTCAATCCTTTTTTCTAGGTTCCATATTTCTCTAGTTCCAATCCAAATCTGATACAGATACAAGACAAGAAATACTCCGTAAGTCTTAGCTAGGTGGTCTATTTATTTTCCCTAAAAGAATCGATGTTTATAATTTATTCCATTATGATTCATATTATATCTTTCATTAATTGCCTCTATGATGATTAATTCTCTAAATTGGTTGCTCAAACTTTGACATAGACTTATTATGGGGACCTTATAACCCATTAGATTTTAAAGACCACAATATTATCCACTACTTATGGAGTTGGCCCTAAAAGGATTAGATTTCACATAAATGTGTTATGTATTAAAATAATTAATTTAATTTTTAATAGCATGTGTACTTAAATTGATATTATACTTTAATATCACATCTAATTGACTACTACTATGTACTTAATCACACTACTAATGGTGTTTCCTGCCTTAATAAAGCCTTAGATTTCTGACCTAAAATTCATTAATAAAACTCATAAGATTTCACCCAATTCATTGAAGTGAATTCCAAGTGGTTCACTAATCAGGGAATTGGTATTTATCTAACATTGATGAATTCCTCAACTTGATGTCATTGATTTTTCCATCTCTAAAAAACATTGAATTCATGGGATGAGAACCTAGGATTGAACTGCATTTACTCATGTATATAATGCAATTGATTATATATTTCAATTATAGTTATGTATATCATAGGTTTTCTATGTACATGCTCCTAAAACTTGGTTATATTCTTATAGAGTGTGGAATTCCTTAGAATAAATTGGGATTAAACTTAAAGATATAAGTTCAAGAATTACATGGGTCCTATATGGATTCTTTGGTACTAAATTTTGGGAGAATTAGTTATGTTCTTGTGTCCCTGGATGAATAAAAGGTCTTATTTTTAGATATTCCCATCATAGGTTGAAACATGTAGTATTTCATCGTTCACATCAACATTATATGTTTTATTACTTATATACTACACATTGTTACATAATATAGTCCCAAAATATAATTTTCATTATACACTATTTGTGGTAGCCTACTGAGTTGTACTTAGACCCAATTCGAGCTACCATTTGGTAATTTGGAATATTTAGTGGAAGTAAGTAAGGATTACGGGAAGCACCTAACTATGATTTTATGATTTCATTTTATGATGTAATCTTAGGAGTAGAGGATTGAGATAGTTCTTGAGATTCTTATGGGGAAAACTATGTTTGAAATTTTGTTTCCTTTTTTATACTATGTTGGTTATATATACGATACCATGCCTATAATGTATCACGTTTTGTATTATTATGATATCATATATATATTATGTTGATTAGTGCCTTCTATTGGTATTTTATTATCGAGATGATCTATTTTTGTTGACATACTATTTTCACTACATTATTTACCATAATGCTTAATCAGAAAAATATGGAATTGTCACTGCACTATACCACCCGGAACCATAACTACTTTATAGCAACCATTAACATATTTCAAGGTGTGTTTGACACCTTGTGACCAATTAGACTTGTCACTTATATATTAATTGGGTCTGCTATATCAATATGTAGTATACAAGATACTTTTTTAAAAAAAATTATTACTATTTGGGGTTGTGATAAAGGAGACTAGAAAGTCTAAAAACTTGGTAATATTCCATTATTCAGAGTATTTAACCCATATTCATTGTCAAATCCATGTTTTTCAAGATGGTAATTATTGTTTTTGTATTTCTCCAATTCCAAAAGAACTACTTTAACTATGGGGTGATGCACATGATTTTCTATGTTATTTTTTATGGATATTATTACGATTTCATTACTAAAATATGGAGAATTAGATTATGAATTATTATAGTCACATAAATATTTATATTTCATGCATATTCTATAAAGATACTTTGTCTTGTTAGACATATTATTACATGATTTTAAGAAAACATATCCATTAAATATGAATTAAGGATCATAAAGTATACTATCTTTAGAAGAATAGATACATAATTAAACGACATGAATGAAAATAAAACTTATTTTATTTAATATTCATAAGGATATATTAACTCCCTTTTAGCCCTTAAATCTACCTAGGATACCCTTGGAAATACATGAACAAAGTGGTGAGATAAAAATCCATGCAAGGAAATAAATATAAGAATAACACATAGCACATGGGTTAGAAGTCATAATGTAATGATATAAAAGGAATAGAACATGAAAGAACATATGGAATCATAAAATATATAACACAATATGAAAAAATCATAGAATAAAAGTAATGTTGTAGTAACATAAAACATGAATTTATCCGGAGTCATGTCCCATTGCACATGGAGGAGCACGAGTCAGGGATAACCACCACGACCCTTGACATGAAGTCTATAGTGAATAAACATTTCCCAATGAATTGGAGATCTATCTGGGTTCAACAATAATAACATGTTCATAACCTTGAGTGCCACATAAATAATCATATATAAGGAATCAAAAATAAACATAATTGTTACCCATGGAATGATTTGGGTATTTAAATCATTCCAAAAGGAATAACGAGATGTAATATCATAATGGTGTCCATGAATTAAATTGTTTGTATTATATATGGAAAATAATAAGTATAAATTTTCATATATCATGATAAATTATGAAAAAATTAATGAAAAAATTTGAAAATTGTGTTTATGAATCATTAGAAAAAAATTAATGCGGTTTAAGGAATATATAGAAGATTCTTCAAAACAGAAATGGAATAGTTGTTTATATTAAACCAGAAATTAAATGAGAAAGTTTTTCATGATAAAATTATTGATTTTATAAAAAAATGGTGGATTAAAAAACATTTTTAGAGCACTTGAAAATGGTTACGAAATTATGAATTTCCCTTTAATCGGGCTAGATTATTAGAAAGAAATAAGAATAGAAACTTATTAACAATGTATTTACCCTAAAAAAATGATGGTATGAACTAAATATATGATTTTTTAATATATAAACAGAATTTATAATATGTACCCAATAATAATTAATCATTACATTGGATTAAGGAGATAGAAATAGAAGCTCGACAGAGAAAATGGTGGTTCGGGTAGAATCCATTACCTTATGACCAAAATGGTTCGGGAATTGATCTTAATATCATGAATAATCAAATTATAATCATTAATTAACAATTAAAAAACCACTTATATAAATAATTTGTTTATTATACATTTATTAGGTTTATTTAAAACATTTTTGATGAGTTATACTGCTCAATTTCCTCGTTCAGAAGTGCTTGTTTTCTTAGTTTTCAAGATTGGTTCACTTGTATAAGAGTATTGTTGTTCATGTAAAATGGATATAAATATCCAGAATTAAAGTTATATGTTATTAATGAACATATTTATGTTTAAATTATCATATTACTCATTTTTTATTTTGGGTGATGATGAATCATTAGATAAGTTGTGAGTGATAATCATTTATATTATTTTGGGTGCTTTTGGCTCACAACGAACTTGTTTTGTTTCATTATTTAAAATCATGTGTATATAATTATTAGATAAATTTATATAGATTTTAATACTTATATTATAATTTTTGAATGATAATAATGGTTTTATGACAATCCTATAAGGCGTTAATTGAAAATGAAATTTTTTTCATCCCTGATGGCGATAAAATAACACCTTCGAATGGCGTTTTCATTTATAAAAAAAGGGAGTGGATAGGGAATTAATGATTTATTATTCCATTATAATAATAAAATTAATGTATATTTGAGTTAATGGACTTATCATAGAATTTTTATGAGGGGATTTGATGAGAGAATATGAAAATAACTTGAAATGAAATTAAAAGAAAGGAAAAGGGGAATTTACCTCTTGAGTTTCTCCTTCTTTAAAACCTCCCTAGAAGATAGTTTTTGGTCTTTTAATGACACAAAGATATCGGGACATATGGGAGGGTCTTGTAAATATTATTGGTAAGAATTTTTTCATTGTTCAATGCTTGGAATGAGTGAGGAGAATAGGTGGTGAGGGGTGGAACTTATAGTTGAGAATATGGGTGTTTTCTCGTTATTTTATACATTAGTTTATTATTTTTAGATCATGAATATGAATATTTGAATAATCATCACAAAATATAATAAAATAATTAAGTTCAGTTATAGATTATGGTTCTTACATCATTGATGACCCAATAAATAGTGTATTTAACTTATAATTTATAGATATCGTAAATGACCATATTTTACTATTCATAAAAAATTCATGTATTCCATAAAAAACCCAAATGTTCCCCCTAACCATTTTTAGATGTGTCAACTTAGAAAATGAGAATAAATTTATGAAAATAATTTTCTAAATAAGATAAATTTAATTTTTAAATAAATTCATTATTTACTAAAAAATACGGGTTTTTTAAATTGTAACTCATTTATTAACAATTAAAAAAATTAATTTAGGTATCATGGTATTATCTTAAAATCCTATGATAGAAAAATATTAATTTATAAAAACATTTTATGGAAATAATTTTTCTTTTAAATTATTAAATTATTCATAAAATTTTAATTAAATTTTTATGACATATAAAAATACCGACACTTAAATAATTATTTTTAAAACATTACATTACTTATACTATGATATAATCCTTTCATACATTCATTTATAGGATGCCTTAATTTTATCTATACATTCATGAGTGAGGTTACTAGTCATTTTCTAGTTTACTATTCATAAGGTTCATATTACTACTCCAAAGATCAACTATCTTTTTCATTGGTATAGGTTTCTCAACTTCTAGAAATTACTCCTATTTCATTAATTCTTAATTTATAAAGTTTTTACTGAGTTCTGTATATAATATTATGTGATTTATAATATAATAATTAATTATAAAAAGGGAATTTTCTACTGACATAATTTCGAGTCCTTACATTTTCCCCTAATGAAATTTTATCCTCGAAATTTTATTTTAAAAAATATTGGGAAAACAGGTGAGGGTATTTCTCTTTAATTACATCCTTTGGTTCACGTGTCTCCTCTTTATACTTATGGTTTAACCATATAACCTTTACTAGGTGAGTTGTCTTGTTTCATAGAACATTATCTATAAAATTCATGATCTTCACTAACTATTCCTCATATGAAAGAAAATTTTCCAACTGTACCACCTATGAATTCAGTACATGTGGTGGATCCGATATGTACATTCTCAAAAGAGATACATGGAATACATAATGTAATTGAAACATAGTAGGTGGAAGTGCTAGTCTATTGGCCAAGTCTCCGACATAGTCATGGTTTTTAAAGGGGATAATGTACATGGGACTCAGCTTTCCCTTCTTCCCAAATTTCACGATCCTCTTTCATGGAGATATGTTAAGTAAAAACACATCTCCAACCTTATTATCAAGGTATCGTCAATTATTGTTTTCATATCTCTTATGCCTACTTTGGGATTCATTAATGTGTTGTTATATGATATTCATCTTTTCTACCATTTCATCGACCAATTTAGGTCCTTGAAGCTTATGTTCATCTATTTCATCCCAACAGGCCAATGTTATAAGTCTTTTCTAATAAAGGGCATCATATGGTTCCATTTGGATGCTGGAGTGGAAACTATTATTGCAGGAGAATTCGACTAGTGGAATATGATAGTCTCATCCTATTTTGAATTCCATATATCATGATCTCAATATGTCATCAAATGTTCAAATAGTCCACTTAGATTTACCATTAGTTTAGGGATGATAGGTTGTAATGATGTTTATATCAGTTCTTATAGAATGTTGTAGCCTTTTCCAAAACATAGAGGTGAATCTCAGATCTCTATCTGATATAATCAATAGGGGTACTTCATATAGACTTACCACTTATTTGATGTATAACCATGTAGGTTGATCCAGTGAAAATTCTTCTCGAATTGTGATAAAGTGAGATGACTTTATAAGATGATCCATAATGTCCCATATATCATTGTTTCCTATAGATGCCTTTGGAAGACCAATGAAATTGTCGATGGTGATGTTTTCCCACTTCCATGTTGGTATGGGCAATGATTGCAACATCACTTTAGACATTCTCTTTACTAACTTCACTTTCAGACATACCAAGAACATTAATGTATATTCAGTGATCTCTTTCATCATATACTCCCACCAATAGTTATCTTAGGGATCTCTATACATCTTTGTGCTCCCAAGGTGAATAGAGGAGGTTGATCTATGTGCATCATTTATACGCTTCTTCTTTATCTTAAGATTATATGGTACACATTGTCATGACCCAAGTATTACAACTCCTACCTCATAAATTATAAACCCTAAGTATGTCCCCATTCTCATAGTATCCACCATATTAGGGATTTCCACATTGTTCCTTTGAGCATCAATTATTTTCTCAACAAGGTATGCTTGAGAAATCATTTGATAAAGGATTGATGATTTACTTTCCTTAATGGTTCTAATTTCCATCCGTTTCAAATATAATAACATTCCATCCTTTTTAATTATCATAATTGATGAAGATGCAAGATCCTTTCTACGTATTGTATCATCAACCATATTTTCCTTACCAGGATGGTAGAGGATTGACCAGTCAGAATCCTTGATGATCTCTAACCTTCTTTTCTGGAACATATTAAGATCCCATGTTGTGAATATATATTTGAGACTCTTGTGAGTAGTATATATCTGAAACTTATCTCTATAGAGAAAGTAAAACCATATTTTCAATGAAAATATCATAGAAAAAACATCTGATCATGTATAGGATTGTCTTCATCATTAATTTTAAACTACCTTGATGTATAGGATATCACTTTATCATTTTTCGTTAGTACACTACCTATCCCTTATTTTTAGTGTCACTGTATACAAAAAATAGTTACCCACTTTTTGGAAGTGTGAGTACTAGTGTAGTGATATACCTATTTTTCAACTCTTTGAAGTATTACTCACATTCAATATTCTAGAAAAACATTACTCCTTTTATAGTAATCTTGGTCAGTGGGTTTAAAAATCATTAGATGTTCTTTGGAAATTGACATTAATACCCATCTAGAAAAAGGAAACTATGATCTCAATTATAGAACTTGGCCTATGCATCTATTAAATTTCATTTGTCTTTGTATGGGATACAAATATCCCTTTGTTGGTGATGAAATTCCCCATAAATGATACTTCCTCCATCAAGAACTCACAATTTCTATAATTTTCATATAGTTTCCCCCCTCACAATGTTTTATAAACAATATTAAATTTCCCCTAATGTTCCTCTTTAATTTTATAGTATATCATAATATCATTAATAAAGACTAACAAAAACTTGTCAAGATAATTTCTAATGACTCATTTCATTAAATTCGTGAAAATTTCTAGAGAATTAATGAGTCCAAATGGCATCACTATAAACTAATAGTTTCCATAACTTATTCTAAATGGATTTTTGGGAATATATTCCTTTATCTCCTTTAATTGGTGATATCCCAACCGAAGGTCCACCTTATAGAAATATTAGGCCTGACAAAGATTATTGAAAAAGTCGTCTATCCATGGAAGGGGATACATGTTCTTTATAATGATTTTTTTGAGATCATGATACTCAATTAAGAGGAATATTTATCGATTATTCCTCTTGATGAAGAGGACTAGTTCACCCCATAGTGAGGCACTTAGATGTATAAAACCCATGTATAGATTTTCCTATAACATTATCTTCAATTCTCCTAGATCAACTATGGAAATTCTATATGATCTCTTTGATATAGTTACAGATCCAAGAATAAGTTCAATTGAGAACTCACCCTCTCGATCTAGAGGAATACAAGGAAACTCCCTGGGGGAACACATTAGTTTAGTCCCTTTTTATGTGAATGAATTCAAGCATGATTCTCCCATTTTTCTCAGTCATTTGAGAAATATTTTCTTTCTCATAGGGTAGTAATATCCAAATTTTGGATAATAATTCTATAGTATATTATTCATCTTTATAATAATTATATACTATTGGAGGATGATTTTTCATGTGAAGAGTAATCTCCCTTTCCCAAAAGTTGATGTTGTCTTTGTATAAGGATATACAATATATTCCCAAAATATCTACATACTCTGCCAAAGGGAGTATGAAAATATTTTACTGGAGGTTTATTCAACAAAAATTAACCAAGGAGGAGTTATATACTTTGGAGTCATCAATTTACTAGTTTTCTATTCTCACAGATAACTAAACCTGCATATTTTGAGGTGGTGATTGAATAGTTCTACTAAAACGGAAGGATGTTAAAAAAATGCATAGAACCAGAATCAAGTAGTTTTTTCACTATTATATAATAAATAACTAGCATACCTATCACCACATCTTTTTCAGGTTCCATCTTAGTAGTAGGGATAGAATATTCTCTTCCTTATTTCCATAGAGGTGGTTGTTGGTGATTTCCTCCGACAAGTATTTTCTAATACAAATGGTTTACATAATTCTCATGTTTCTTATAGTTAAAACACTAAACTATAGGATGATTGTTGATAAGAACCTTCCCTTATTCTTCCACATTATTGGGATTCCTCATATCCCTTCATCAGTTATTATATAGATGCTCCATTATTCCACATTTGAATCATTTCATGGTTCTCCATAGACAGTTCCTAGGATGTTTCTTCCCACAATTTTGACATATGGGATATTTGGTTTTTATTCCATCATGGGATTTATCTAATTATCCATCCCTATTAGACACCATTTTTATATTTTTGTCCCTTGGCCCATGATACCACTAAGATTCTATGATTCCTATTTCATCCTTAAGGGAACAATAAAAAATATCATTATTACTATCAAATTATAGAATCACAAATGCTTTTCATAGACTCAAATTTAGTATTGATAAGAACCAATCCACCTAGATTTTGGTGTTTGTGAAGAATTATGAGATGTATCTTGCAATATTTGTGAGGTTTTATTCATAATCGATTATAGACTCATCTTCCTTCAACATCAGTCTGAGGAATTACATTTCCATCTTAAGATAGAGGCTTCAGGAAAAATATTTATTGAAAAACATTTTTCATGAATTCTTTCCAATCCATGGAATGAATTTCCACCATATATTTTTTGTTTTTTATCAATACACACCACTAATAAGCTTCCTTATCAAAATGATAGACCTAGAGTACAACTTTATCTTCTTCTGATCACTAGATGATAGAAAATATATTTTTAATGGTGTTAATAAACTATTCTTTGAGGAGGGGATCAAAATATCCCCTATGAATTTGAGGCCTTTGACACATGAATAATTCTATAGAGACTTTATATTTCTTTATATAATGAGGGTGTTACACATGATTCAAGTTAATATTAATAACTTTAGAAAACTGAGGATGTACTATCATAATGATTTGATCTCCCATTCCTATCACATTTGGAATATCATTAAGGCAATCATCACATTGCCTATCACATTGATGGTTGGAACCTGTTATTCTACTTTCAATCATTAACTAAAAATAAGTGTATTCAATTAGTAACATGAATATATGGATAATAAGAATAATGAAATGAAAGTTTAAATATAAAAAAATAAACATGTAATGGAAATTTATATCCAAATATTTGATTCGTTAGGTATCAATTTTGGTTATCCATGATCTATTTATTAACATATACTCTTTTGAGAATTTTTTCTAATGTAATAATGGCCTTTAAGGGTCTTATGAATTTACCAAATAATATCCCTATAGAGTGTCCAACTAGGTGCACAGAAAGGTCCATTTTTTATACTAGGTTACCCCGAGTCTTTCTTGGGACACTATGTCAGTGTTGTTACCACTAGGTACATCTATACCTGAACCAAATACACTTTTTTATGCATAAAGGGATTTATTTCCTTGATAAACCACTTAGTATATATTGACAAAAATTTAGATATGTTTCCTCATACAATGTTTTATCCCTAGGGTTCTTACTAATTCTCTACAGTCTTAGTCTCCTAAAATAACTAAATCTTTTCTCTAATACAAACTATAGAGACCCTATCCTTTTAAACATATTATTACATTATTTTTATAATACATATATATTAAATAAAATCAAATAATCATAATGTATAGTGTCTTTAGAAGATAATATATATAATTAAACGACATGAAACCAAAATAAAACATCTTTTATTTAATATTCATAAGTAGATCATAACTATCGTTGACCCTGTACATCTTCATAGGATATACTGGGGAATACATGAACAAAATTATGATCTAAAAATATCAATAAGGAAATAAACTAAAGAATAAATCGCAGAAAATGAGTTTGAAGGAAATAAAGTAATGATTAAAAATTCATGAAACATGAATAAACATTTAGAATCATAACATATATAACATGATATCATATAATCATGGAATCATTGTAATTTTCATGAAATGTAAAAAAAGAATTTATCATGATTCAAGTATCATTACACATAGAGGAGTATGAGTCAAGGCTAACCACCAAGACTGTTGCACATGAAATATCATGAAAATAAACATTACCCAATGAATTGGAGAACTATCTTGGTTTAACCCTAATAAAATGTTCATGAATATGTATACCACATAAATAATTATACAAAATGAATCAACATAATCATTATGGTTACTCATGGAATGCATTGGGTGTCATAATCATTTTAGAAGGCATAACTAGAAGAAATATCATAATGGTTTCCATGAAAGATAGGATTTGAATCATTCAAGGAAACTCATAAGAAAAAATAGTCATATATCATGTTATGTTATTACAAACTAAATTTATTTTTAAAAAAATAGTTTTTAAGAATATTTATAAATAAAACATTTTAGTACAGTTTAAGGAAAATAGGAAAGATTATATAATAAAGAAAAGAGATAATTATTTGTATAAAACAAGAAATAAACAAAGAATGTTTTTAATGATAAAATTAGTGATTTTATAAAAATAATGTTTTATTAAAAAATATTATTTATATTACATGAAAATGGGTAAGAAATTGGGAGGTTGCCTTTAATGGGGCTTGCTTATTAAGAAGAATTGAGAAGGGAACCATCTTAAAAAATGAATTTTCCATCAAAGAAGAATTGTTTGTCCTGGATATATTAGTTTGGAACATATAACAATAATTTATAAATTTAAAAAAAATAAATTAATCTTTACATTGTAGTAAAGAGGGAGATAGAGTAACCCGAAGGAAAAAATATGGGGTTTTTGTTAGAATCCCTTACCTTAAATCAAAAATGGTACTGCACTTGATCTCACTATTCTAAATACTAAAATTAAATTAATTAATTATTAAGTAAAAAACATTTTATACATGTAATTGATTTATTATAATTTTTTATGTGCATTTATGGCCTTTTTTATGAGTTATAGTGTTCAATTTCATTGTTCAGGACTACTTGTTTTCATAGTTTGTCTGATAGGTTTGCTTGTTTAAGAGTATGAATGTTCATGTAAAATGTAAAACATAAATCTAGAATTAAAGTTATAAGTTATTAATGAACATATAGATGTTTAAATTATCATATAATTCATTCCTTTATTTTGTATGAGGATGAATTAATAGATAAGATGTTATTAATAATCATTTCTCATAGTGAACTTGTTTTATTTTATTAATTTACCTAATGTGTATATAATTATTCTAGAAAATCACATAGGATGTAATAAATATATTATTATTTTTCTATCCAAAATAATGGCATTATGACCATCATTGAAATCGTTAATGGAAAATGAAAAATTTTCATCCTTGAAGGGGATAAATTAACACCTCGGGAACGATGTTTTCATTTCTAGAATAAATGGGAGAGGAGAGGAGTTTATGGATTGATTATTACATTAAAATAATTAAATTATAGTATATGTGAGGTATTTGAGTTATCATACAATTTTTATTAGGGTAAGTGAGGATAAAAGTAAGAAAATAACTAGAAAAGAAATTAAAAGAAATGAAAAGAGAAATTTACCTCTTGAGTTTCTCCCCCATGAAAACTTTCTCCGAGAAAGGGTTTTGGTATTTTCAGGATACCAAGAGCACTTAGACGTGGTTAAGGGGATTGTGAAGATTATTTTTGATAATTTCGACTTGTATCAAAGATTATAATGTGTGAGTAGAAGAGGTGGTGAGGGTCATATTTGTAGTGTAGTAGAGGGGTTTTTTTTATTTTATTGATTAGTTTATTATTTTGGATCAATAATATAAATCGTTTGAAAATAATCCCAAAATATATTAAAATAATTAATTTTCATTTGGTATTATGGTGCTTATATAATTGATTAATCAAGAAATAGTGTATTTTACATATAATATATATATATATTGTAATTTAGTATATTTCACTACTAATAAAAAATTCATGTATTTTCTAAAAACCCTAAAAATTCAACCTAATCATTTTTTGATATGTAGAATTTAAAAAATCTATTTTATGAAAATAATTTTCTAAATGTCATAAATATATTTTTTAATTAAAATCATCATTTTCTCAAATAGTACAAATTAAAAAATTATAACTGATTTTATAAAACGTTGAAAAATTAATTAAGGTCTTATAATCTTATATTAAAATAATAAGACAAAAAAAATATTAATTTATGAGTACATTTTAGGAAAACAAATTTCATTTTAAATGATTAAAGTAATCATAAAATTCTAATTAAATATTTATGACATATGAAAATTCTAACGCTTAATTAATAATTTTTAAAACAATCATTTATATATACCTTAATATAATTATATCACACATTCATTTATATGATTTTTAAATATAATCTATTCATTCATTGGTGATGTTACTATTAATTTGGTTGGTTTACTATTTATAAGGGTCATATTACTATTCCAAATTTTAACTTACTATTTCATTGGTATGGGTTTTTCATGTTCTATAAATACATCTTATTTCATTCATTCTTGAATTATAAATTTGTGTTGTGTTATCTGTGTAATTTTCTTTGATTTATACTATAAGACTTAATTATAAGAAGATAATTTTCCATTGATATAATTTTGGGTCATTAGATTCTATGCCATATATATTTCATCTATTGTAATTCATTTTTCTTATTGTATGTTCACTGATTTCAATGTTAGTTATTACTAACATTTCATACAGGTAAATAAAAAAATAGTTACCTAGGGTGTTTTCATTAACCTTAATGGTGTTTTCCAACATACCTTGATGATTACACCTTACTTAAACAAGTTTATCATGGTTAGGCTATGAAACCTTGTTTACATAATTTAGAAATCATAGTTAGTTGCAGTTAAACAGATATCCCATTGAATTTTTTTTATTCCTATTTAAATTGGGAATTAAAATATTTATAATTGAACCATCATATATAGAATTCTAAAATTCTATCATCATATTCTAAAGTATGGTTGTATTTAAATAGAATAAAAATTATAACTTATAAATTTTATTTATTTATTATTCCGGAATGAAAATACTTACATCTAAACAATTATATAAAAACATTTTAAAATTTAAATTCCAAATGTTGAAATACGATTTTCATTAAATTGGGATGAAAATTTAAAATTAATGTGTGTTCTCGTCTATAACATAAAATTGAAACCCTATATAACTAAAACATTATGATTAGGACATAAAATTATACCTTTTTACCTGGCCATATAAGAATATAGTTTGGGTTAATATATCTTATATAGTAAGTCCTTTTACCTATATAATTTTTCTAATTGTAAAATAATCATCCATTTATCTTATTTTGATGAATTTTCTAAGCATTTTAGATATATGAATCAATGAAGACCTTAGTTAGAGCTTCATAAAGGTAGAAACGACCATGCACTTGAGGTGGTGAAACCTGAACAAACTATATTTCCACTTGCGGCACCTCCCATGGTACCACATTTCATTCTTGAATTAAGAACTTGTGTAAGCTTAAGGATTATTTTCTATAGCTATTTTAGTCATTATAGGGAGCTGTATGACTTGGACTAACTATGTATCAGTAGATTAGGGAGTTCCAATAATAGTATTAGTTAACATTATTAGGAGAACTCTTTCCCCGGATATCGACATATTATTTGGAGGTTATACTCATGATCTTTGATCATCTAGAGAAACCTTCAGAAAGGAGGGTGAATCTCACATCATATATGCTTCATGGATTTTTCATAAAATTGTGAGATACTCATAAACTACAGGATTAACATCAATATATTGTATGGATTGATTTCCATGCAACTTTATACAAAATCATTTTATCATAAACACTAAGAGATAATAGAGTTAGTGGTTTCATGCATATGGAGTAGGGTACAATGTCAATCATGGATTACTAAACTTGTTTCGCCTATCAATAACCCTTTTCACCCACTCTTACTAGTGATGAGATGTACAAGATGAAAAACTTTGAGGATAGGCTTAGTTATTCCATATGATCATAGATGAACATATTTTATTTACTAGTATATCTAATATGGTGATCATAGACTTTATCTCTACGTTTAATATGAGAGGTGATGAAGGTACAATGTATAGTGGTTCAACACCTAGGTAGGGAAGTGGTTTTTCTAGTGGAGGGAAACATCATCTTGATTTTTATTGAGAGGTAAGTGGTAGTTAGAGTGTAATCACTAGTATTTATATGGTTTAGAATTAGTGTGTAAGGAAAGATCACATGAATCCCTAGTGTAGGAGAGACCCAATATACTGATGATCATGTAGAAAAATTGAAAATCTATACATATTTTCTTATTAATTTCCCCTGATTACTAATGGGATAGGATTTGAACTATATCTATGTTCTAGAGTGGAATTCACAGGTCTATGAAATATTGGTATCTCCATGAATGTCATGATGGACATGTGCATCAGGGGATATGCAGTGTGATGGACCATATTATTAGCAGTTATCAAGATGATCAGAGAGTACAACATGTTATCTTTCCTCAAGTGCTGGATTAATTCAGAGATGTCTTTCCTGATTTATTTTCTAGGCTTCCTCCTAAGAGTGAGGAAGAGTTCACCATAGATCTTGTTGTAGGAGTAAAGCCAGTATTTATTCCTCCATATACAATAGATCATAAAAATCTATAGTATTTGAAGAGGAAGATAGAGGATGTTGAAGAAAATGGTTTTTTATGAACTAGTAATTCTCCGTGGGGTTAACCTGTACTTTTCACCAAGAAGGTGGATGATAACTTATAACAATGTATGGAATACTGATGGTTGAACTAGATTATAGATAAGAAATGAAACCTACTTTCTCATATTGATTATATCTTTACCAAATATGTGGAGACTGGGTCTTCGTTAATATTGATTGGAGATTAGGATATCAATAGTTTTGATTTATGCTATTAGATATGACACATACAACAATCCAAAGTAGGTACTACCTTTATAAATAACATGTGATGTTGTTAGGTCTAATTAATGAACCTTCAATATTCATAACTATGATGAATTTGGTTTTCTAGCTCTACCTGGATTCCATTGTGGTTACTTTTTTGAATTATATCTTAGTGTTATTTCAAAATAGACATGATCATTCCAAACTCCTTAACAATATATTGGAAACACTATGAGGGAACCATCTATTTCCAAAGATCATAAGGTGACAATTTTGAATAGTAATTTCACATCGTAGGTTGCATTATATCAAAATATGTGGTATATATGGATACAGAGAATGTGTGAGACAATGTTTCTTAGTAAGAGCTAAAATATGTTTTTGATATAAGGATATACTTGTGATTATTCATTTATAAACAAAAAAAATTATCTAGAACATTTAATTCCTTGAAACTCCTCTTATGGGATTTACCAAAAGGGGTTTAATGTTCATATGGCCTAAAGATTTTGATATTTCCATTTATATGTAGAAAGTTAGGTTAACCTCCACACAGATCATGATTCATCCTGGGCTCTATTGAGGATACATTGTAGATTGTGAGGAATCCGGCATTATCTAAGGAGATATATTAATAAAAGGGGAACAAGTCATGGAGAATGAGTCATATCTGTAGATTACTTAAGAGTATAATTAACTAACACAAGACCTCAAGTTAAAACCTATTGTTCATGCATAAAACTGTGAGAGACATTATCTATGGGGATAATTTCAAGGTATAAAATACTATAAAATCCTCAAATACATATTTTCTCATTTCAAATTAAACCACTATAAAATGATATATGTTGAATATCTTCATTATTTTTAGTTTGACATTATTTACACACCAGATAATGGAAATGCATTTGTTGATTCCATTATCTGAAATAATATAACACCATGATATTTTATAATTGTTTTAAATAAATTGAATATTTTTGACATTTTTCATGGAATTAAACACTAATTTTAGTTTTTGTAAGAGGAAGTATTGATTTTAACTTTCGTTAAATGTAACATCGGGTTTAAATGGAATGTGCCATACTATTAAAATATTATTTGGGATAGTTATCACCAACACCATTGAATGAAAGGTATAAATATGACTGAAAAAATTATGAAAATTAAATTTTTACATATGTATATAAAATAAATTCTTTATAAACTAATTATTTATAAATTAAAATTAAAACAACCTAAAAATAAAAGAAAATACTTTTTTTCGAAAAAACTAGTTTTATGGAAAAAAGACATTTTACCTCAATATGTTAAACAAATCTCTTTTGGTGAAATAATTTAGTGAAATTTATATATTAAATATTTAACCATACGCATGAATATGATAATATCGTTGAGGTGTATTGTGGACTACCACCTTTTGAAGCGATGTGATTTTATCTTAAAATAAACTTTAAATGGATGGTAATAAGGTAAGGTTTTAGTAATAATATAATATATATCTTACATAAAATGATTCAAAAATTATAATATATTATTTAAATTTATTTAATTAAACCTATTGAATAAGTGGAAACAACATTCATATGTACATATGACCTATCATCTCCATAAATAATGTATTTAATATTCTATATCTAACTTTTATGGAAAACTAAAAAATATATAATTAAAATATATGATATATTTATCATAGTTAATATTATGTATATTATGTAACCATGATCCTTTTAATGTGACAAAAATCTAATAATTAAAAACATAACTGAAAAACAATACTATTATTGCTCCAAACATATAATTAACATGGAATTTTTAATAAATGGTTCAAAAATATTAATAAGTAAATCATATATAGTATGATATACACATATATATGGTTCTATAATGAATTTTTAATAATCTAATATTTATTATGAAGTAGTTTCAAATGTTTATAAAGGATGTATAGACTTATTGTAAGGGATATTCACCTCACTTATTTACTTCTTTAAGACACATTTCATATTCACTACCTATTTATTTTATGTGGTATATATAATTACCATGATTATATTTTATTATTATTAACTTTAAAATGAATTGGATTTAGTTAAAAAATTTATGATCTCTCTTTTATTGGGTTTACAGGTCAAATGATACCTATACGGTAAGGGATTATTGTCTTAATTTTCCGTCTTTGAAACATATGTTATGTTATGAACCTATATCCTTATATAAGGTGTACATTCAGTTTCATTGGCATATAATATCATACATTTTTTTATTTTCATAATATTTTATTTTTAATTTAATTTTATTCTTTAATTTGGGATTATGATTCATTGTTACTTAAGTGGTAAGGTATATATACAAAACAATCTAATTCTTTATTAGAATTGTTTATATTTATGATTCTGGGGATGAAATATTATAATCCATAACTCACGAAACACATTAATTTTGTTATTATATTTTATTTCATGATAATAGTTGTTTTCCTTTAGTTAACCTCTCTTAATGTACTGAAGAATTCAAAAGAATGTTTTGAAGAAAAATTTTCATTATATCTCTCTTTAGTCGAAAACATATTTTCTTCCAAAACTATGTTTTCTTAACATGTTTTACAAAATGTTTTAAAAATTAATCAAAATTTTTATTAATTAATTATATACTAATTTTTATTTTATTTTTAAAAAATTGTAAATAATATTCATTTCATTTTCCAAAAAATTCCCATTTTGATTTTATTGAATATATGGAAAGAATATTTATATTAGTGTTTACAATATTTCATCTACTCATGAATAAATCATTATTTCAAATCTTATATAAAAAATATTAAAGATTCATTTACAAGAAAATGATTTCAAAAATTTGATATGAAGTTTTTTTTAAAAGTGTATTTTAAAATTGAAAGGATATTTTACTCAAGATATATTTTAATTAAATTTTATATCTTCCTTTATAGGTTTTCAAATTTATTTATAATGAAAAATTTTTTGTAAAGATTTTATATTTTAAATATTTCTTTTTTCAAAGTTAAAATGCTATATTATTCAAGAAATGTTCCATGTGGTTTTTCTTTTTAAAATAAGACTCAATATATGGTGATAATATTTATTATTATATATTATTTACTAGGGATATGTACAGAATATACAATTGTTATTATTTCTCATGATAGTTTATCCTTATAATGGAAGGATGTTTATTTAACCCATTTCTCTTCCATGGGTTATACAAGGATAATTTTCTTATTAAAAACACTTTTTCCAGGGGTTATTCTTTTAGTAAATAATGAAATAACTATGAAACCCATTTATTTTCATGGGTTTTGTTATGATGAATGTTTTATAATATTTTGGCAGAAGTATTTTTGGTTTTCATTATGTGACAAGTGGGACCTATATCTCCCTCCAATGTATTGGGTAATGCTTACTGTTATATGATCTCAAAGGGAATATAAGAGGATATCACGAGCCCAAAAGAGGGCACACTGGTGGTTATGCCAAGCCAGAAGGAGGTTAATTTGGGGGTTATACCCAGATTTAAAGAGGGTACACAAGATTGTATTCCAAACCCAAAAGAAGGTATATGTGAGGTTATCCCAAGCCAGAAATATAGTACAGATGAGGTCATCACAATCTCAAAATAGGGTATAAGGCAAGATTTCCCAAGCCTGAAAGAGGGTACATGAGAGGTTATCCTAAGACCTAGGAAGGTAAATGGGTGTTTAGATCAACTATAATATATTATGAATGACTTGGTGGGTATCCATTACATAATATTGTCCAGGATTTTTTATATTGCACAAATCTATCTCCTATGTTAATGTTAAAATATCATGGCTCATGTTATTTGAATCTACAAGGATTCATGTCTTATAAACTTACATGATTTATTCTATGACTCATGTTTATTTTCTATGATTTCCAAGGTATGGTTTTAATATGTTGTTCTCATTTTCTGATACCCATATACCCATATAGTCATGTTATATTGATATCTTTCTTTTTTAACCTTAATGAGATTCTGATCTCACCATTTCTGATGTTTTCTTTAACTAGGTTATGAAGAATGTTTTTAAGTAGGGAATGTCTTAAAATTGTACTATATGGGAATATATTTATATGATATGGTGAAGATTATTCACCAAATTAGAAGAATGTGTACCTAGTCTCCAAAGACACAAAACTATTATGATCTGTAGGAATGTTTTTATGTAATGTATTGAATATTAATATAATAAGATGTAATTTATATATATGAAATTTATGGGTCACTATATTTAATATCAGAGGAAATTATTACTTATCTATTAGAATCTAGGATTGGAAAAAATTAGTGACATACCTAGGGATATTTATAAGGGAATTTCTTGGGATGTGTCTAAGGATAAGTCTAAGGATGAGTCAATTTATAGAAAACTGTCCTTATATCCATGAATCTTGGAAAATGATAGAGAAAGTCATTAAAAAAAATTAAATCAATGTATAGATACTATAAGTGGATGCTGCTCTGGAACAGAGGTACATAGGGGTAATAAATCCAAAATGGTGACATTGAGATGGAATCAATCATCACATGGAGCATGAAAATTGGCTTTTTAAAAAAATATTTTGACACTACCAAGGGATATTATATGGATATTCACACACTCTTTATGAACCATCATGAATGATTTAAATAATGACTTTGAATTACATAGGATAAACCTAAGGTGGCATATATTAAAAAGTAAGTGCCATGATATTGAAATTTTATAAGTTATTTTTATTTATTATGTGTTTTCTGACTATAATTATTATTACTCACAATATGATTTTTAGTTTATGTCAATGGTGGGAACTAGAAAGAGTTGTATAATAATTCATTGTGATAGATATTTTTTTTGATGTGAAACTAAATGTGATGATAACTAGAGTAAATGATATTTTGATTATTCCTAATTAGTAGTCATGACATATGATTAAAAACATACACCTTAACTAACTATTGAAATAACCAATGATGAAAAGGATAGATTTCATAGTGAGTTTGGGCGGTGGATACCATATAAGAAAAAAGATTGAATTTACAATGTGAAAATAATATTGTAAGAATAACCCAAGTTAATGTCTCATAGGAAGAGGAAAATGTTTTGAGTTGTCAAAAGATGAATACAAAGAAAGTAACAGCAGAGAAAAAAATGAAATGTTTGGTTAGTTCAATGGATGACAATAGTGATATCACTAAGGAATCATTAATGGTTGAATTCCTTAAATGTGTTATGTATGGGAATTATATTAATTAGAATCCAAGGAGGAATTCTCATGGAGACTATCGACAATGTTTTATGAATAACGATTATACTACTGATAATGAAGATATCATGAACAATATAAGATAGTAAAAGGGATGTTATAATTGTATTGTCTCTGTTAAATGTGATAACTTGGATTAAATTGAGGTTGATGAATGTAAAGACATGATTCATAATTTATATTATAAGAAATTGGTATTAATGAATTAGATGATGAATCCAAGTTAATGGTTTCAGAATGAAATGGGATGATTGAATGGTATAATTATTGGAATTAAATAATAATGTTATATGATACATTAAATATATAAGGGTTGTTCTATATAAGTTTTTCAATAAATATTAGTAAGAATATTTCGATTGGAACATATTACCTTCAAACCTGAATTATTTTATATTTTATGGAAACAAAATGATTAATGGAATATAAATATTAATATGGTTTAAATGTATACATATTGATATTGGGAAAAAGATATTCTTGATATGAATATAATAAATTGGATAGTATTTATGACCACATAATTGTTTAATTATTTCTAGAAAAATTAGTATATGTTATAATTGGTTGAGTTTACAATATTTTTAGACATAATAAATATATTTAAAAATCTATTTTAAGGAATATGTGGGAATAATTGTTTTAAATGGGGTTTTATTATAGTTTAGGTTATTACCATGTTTCAAGATAACACATGATGAAATGTTCACATGTTTTGTATCTTTAAATTAATAGCTACATGATATTGTTTTTTTGATTAATGATTAGTTTATTTTGGAAATTTAGTCACCTTATTTGTACAGTTTTGTTTTATAATATTCGAAAAGAGTCATAAGGTTAACCATTAAGGAAATGGTTTAAGATGGATTTGGTATAAGGTTTTACAGAATAATGTATTAATTATCCATATGAAGATTTATCTATATTGAATAATTATGTCTAACCATTTCACTATAACTAGATATATAATGAATGAATTATCATTATTTTATAGATCATTTGATTCCTAAGTGTTTTAAGAATAAGAAAATTTCATCTTCATTTATTAGAGCAAGAGATGAAGTGGAAATTGATCGAATCAAAACCAAATTTTGAAACTGTGCATACGATAAAAAAGGAAATATATGACCTATGTATATCGGTCTCTTTGAAATTATTGACTATATCAATATGATAGTATATCAATTTTTTCTTCCACTGAACCACTCTTGGGTTCATGATTTGTTTCATGTGTCTATCTTGAGGAAGTACATACCTAATAAACAACATGTACTAAACTCAGAGGTCGTACATCTAGAGCAAGATATTTTTTATGAGGAAAAAAAGTAGAGATTATTGATAAAATAGATAATTTTTTACGAAACAAAACCACTCACCCAGTTAATGGTTCATGGAAAACAAACCATCTTGATGAATATATGTGATAACTTGATGATGTAGTGAGATATAAGTATCCGTATTTATTGGTACCAATATAAGGTATTATGAGGAAAAAAATCATTTTAATTGGGGAAAAATATAACACCCAGATATTTTGTAAAATATATTTTTAAAAATAATTTAATTTTTTGATAGTTTTCATTACATGAAACGGTATCTTTAATTTGTGTTTATACAACCCAATGTTTAGCATACATTACATGCAATATCATGTTTGAACAAAACATGTAATACTATTAAATTTTTATTTATGATTGTCAAAACCTAGATGTTGGAATGGAAGACATGAAAAATATTAAATAAATTATGAAACTATATGTTTTACACATGTATATAAAAAAATATTTTGATACCAATTAATTATAAATAAAAATTAAGACTATTTAAAAATAAATGAATCCTTTTTTGGCAGAACAATTTTTATTAATGAAAACACATTTTATGTAAATAAATTATAAAACCATTTTTTGAATTATTTTAATAAAATTAATATATTCTATATTTGAGACAAAATTTAACACGCATCTGATCAGTTTTCTAGAAAAGGGATAATAATAAATCCAATTTTATGCCTAAAACGTGTATTTTTCTAAAAATATATTTCATTTCCTTTTCCGCAATTAATTTAAAACTTATATTTGAAACTTTTTGAAACATTATCTCAAAAAATAAATTATATTTGGGAAATAAAATTGTAAAAATTATATTATTGTCAATTTTTTATAATTTTTCGAGAAGTTAATTTTTTCGAAAAATAGTAAAAAACTTTCTTTTATTGAGAATTTTCATTTATTTTAAAGCATTTATAAACATAAAATTTTATCTAAGATGGTTTTAATATTAAAATATGTAAAACTATATATTTAATAATCCAATTTAGGTAATTTTAGTCATTTTTATATTGAATTTTTATATGAAAACTATATAAACCTTTGAACATTTTATTTTTGAAAACCCACTTTCTCGTCGATGATATGGGATAAATTTTAAATTAAAATTTTCCACTTATATGAATGTAATTTTGAAAAATTAAACCCATATTTGGAATAATAATAATTTATATTATTTTAAAATTTAAAATTAATTTGTTTAACATTGTGAATAAAATAACAGTAATAATTATTTACCATGGTTAAGGTAAAAATGGGTTTACTTGGGGCTAAATTAAAAAAACAAAAGGGTTAAAAATGACCAAAAACATGAAGAAAATCTATTTTAAGGCCATATATTCAACTATATATCTTATAGTTTCAATAATAGTCCATTTTGGAGTCTTTTTTATCTGAAAAACATTACTAAACCTTTTTCTTTTAAAATATTAGTAGAATGCCACTCACTTCACTTATAAAAAACCACATCCTCTCATCTCCTATTCATACTTATAAAATACATTGGATCAAAAAATAAATAACAAAATAAATTAATTAAATCTATAATAAAATGATTTAATCCTTAGTTTTTTATAAATCCATCCTATTATTAATTTTCATGCAATCCAAAAGAAGTTTCCTGAATAAGAGGTAACACACATAATCAAGACTTTTATTTCATTTCTTCTTTCACCTCCTATAATTCTTATTAAAACATGATGATATAATAACCTAAGTATATTAAATACACTAATATGTTTTAATGATTTTGGTAATATATATCTATCTCCACATCCATCAATTTTTTTTAAATTCATCATTTGTGTATACAACGGTCTGCCCCGTCACAAACTGATGTCATTCGTTTTTCCATTCGCACATATCACAGGTGGATATAATGATGGATTTAATATATATATATATATATGATATTTACGATGTTATAATTATTATTTAATTATTAAATAACATGTTCCTTCTAAGCATCCATTCCATGGGAATACAATAACATTGTTTGTGTGTACGGTGGACAACCACCTCACGAAGCGATGTGATTCGTTCTTCACATATGCTTCCCATGGAAGGTAATAAGAACATTTTTAAATTAAAATATGTGAATTACATGAAATAAAAATTATTATATAATATTTACATATTGTTTACCTTTATTTCTGTTGAATACATTGAGAAAATGAAAATAATGTTTATATGTATATATGACCTACTATCTCCATGAATGGTGTATTTGACTTCATATCTACAAATTTTATAGAACACTATAGATAAATATATACTGAATATATGTTATATTTATATCATGGATAAAACTTTGGATATCATGTAACCATAATCAATGTATATGGTCCAAAAAAATAAAAAATCAAACATACATGACAAAACAAAGCATATGTTGTATAAAACGTGGCTTTGACGTGGAATTGTCTACAAATGGGTAATAAAATTTCATAATTAAATCATATATGGTATGATGTGTGTATATATATATGGTTCATTAATATATGTATATATATATAATAAAATTATATTTATTATACTTGATAATTTAACATGTACAAAGAAAGTCAAGACTTATGGTAAGAGAGTTATGTATCACTTTTTTACTTTATATAAGCCACTTTCAAAATTACGTACCTTTTTATTTTATATGGTCTATATAATTCCCTTGAATGTATTTTGTTATTATCATTAATATAATTGGAATTTATATATCTATTTTAAGATCTCTCTTTCACGGGGTTTGCAATTTCAAAGTTACCAATGTGGTAATGGTAATGGATCTTTTTCATAATTTTATTTATTTGATACATATGTTATGTTACACATCAATATCCTTTTATTATGTGTATATACTATCCCATTAAAATTTAATATAATGAATTTATTTATTCCCATTAAATTTTATATATTATTTACTGTTACTCTTTTGTTAGGGCTTACGATTCAATGTTGCCAAAGTGGAAATGGTTTTTTGATACAATGTCATTGTTTATCAAAATTAATTATTTATATGATTTTGATGATGAACTATTATGATCCATCTCTCAAGAAACTCATTACTTTTGTTCTCTTGTTGTCATGTGATAAGAATACATGATTTCCCATCATTTACCACTCTTTATGTACTTAAGCTTTTAGAATATTTTTTTAATGAAAAAATGTATTTATTTCTCTCTGGTTGAATTTTTCCTATAAAATCATGGGTTCTAATAAAATATTTCAAAATTTTTTAACATTACAAAAATAATTTATTAAATACATTTTTACCCATGTATAACTTTTTAATTTTTTTATGGAATCTTTATTATATTTTCCAAATAATTCCCATCTTATTTTTTCTGAAAATGTGAAAGGAATGTTCATTTTAGCTTGTATGGAATGATCAAAATTTTCGACTATCATGACAAAATAATTATTTAGAAAATTCATTAATAAGTTCCAAATTTCATTTTTAATGATAGTCATTTCCAAAATGTTTTATGATTTTTTTGTTTTAAAAATTTATATTCAAAATGGAAAGGGCTGTTTTCTCAACAAATATTTTAAATGATTTTTAAAGCATCTATTATAATTATAAAAGGTAATTTTTGAAAAATAATTATGTTTAATTTGTTTTAATTTTTAAATAGTTTTTTACAAAGTTGAAAGTGTATTTTTCATGAAATATTCCATGTTATATTTCCTTCAAAATTATTTTCCATCGAAGATGAAATACTATGATGTTATATATGATTAATTTGGGATAGTATCTAGGGATACAATTATTATTATTTATTAGGAAAGTTTATATTTATGATGATAATAAGTTTATAAGGCATATTTCCTTCATTATAAAATGAAAACAAATTATTATTAAATGAAGTTATTTTACCACATTTTATTCTTTGAGGAAATGATGAAATGATCAGGAAACCCATTTCTTTTAGTGGGTTTTAATATGATGAATGTTTATAATTTTACAAAACATGCATGTTTGATTTTAATCATTTTAAGGGTAGGTCCAACATCTTCCTCTTATTCAATGGGTAATGATTGATTTTATATAAATTCAAAGGGTACACCTGAGGATATCCCAAGCCTAAAATAATGTACATAGGAGGATATCCCATTCCCAAAAGAGGGTATATGAGAGGTTATCTCAAGCCCAAAATAGATTCCACTAGAGGTTATCCTAAGAATAAAAGAGGGTACATGGGAGGTTATCCCATGTTTCAAATATGGTACACATGAGGTTATTTCAAACCAAAAATAGGGTACTAATTAGGTTATAGCTTGTCCAAAGGAGAGTACATGAGAGGTTATACTAAGCATGAAGCAGGTACGAAGATGTTTAGACCAGGCCTAAATTTTTATGAATGTCTTGGTGGTATCCTTGACATAAGGTTGTCTATGATTATATATGTGAAAAAACATATTTCTTATTATAATGATATGATATCATACGTAAAATTATTTGATTATATTATGATTAATGTCTTATGAAGTACCATGATTTATGAAATGGATCATATTTATGATCTATGATAATAAGTGAATGGTTTTCATATGTTATTATACAGTTCTCATACCCACATGCTAATGTTATATTGATATCAAACCTGTTCACCATTACTGGGCATCTGAGCTCACCATTTCTTATGTTTCCTCTCCCTTGGTTTTGAATAATGGTTTTAAGTATGATATATCTTAGAACATTACTATGTGGGATGATCTTTATGGAAGATGTTAAATATCTTTCACTAAATTTGAATATTGTGTTCTTATTTCCAATGAAACTAAACTATTATGGTAATCATACATTTATTTGAATAGTGAATTGAATATTTATTTGAAAATATGTAATATCTTTGTATAAAAATCCTATTTCACTATAAATACTAAGACTCAAGATATTCAGGATGCTAGTAGTGAATGGATGTTAATGGATCCTTTTTTCTGAAATGTATCTAGATGATCAAGGGTGTCATGAGAAACAATTTCTCATTTATCTATTAGTGGATTCATCAACTATATATCATGTGAATAGGATGATACATTTATATCCTGAAGGATGATACATGAGGTAAATTGTTTAAGGGGAGGATATAATTCCAATTTATGTTGTCAATAAATATGGAATCCTCCATATCCATGTTCATTTTTTCATTCTTATAAACATGATAGGGGAACTTATATGAGAATATATTGATTTAAAATTGGAAATATATCCTAGAATAATAAAAATGTATCGATATTTTTTCTACTAGTATATGCATCCATAGATGAAAAATGAGATCACATGCTTTCTCACTCAGTGTTCCTCCTATCACTAGTTGACAGAAAATCACCAATGGCCTTCTTGACATTTACAAATACTAACCACCCTATAATGGAAATATAAATACGTTACCATATATTTTTGTGATAGGGTTACCAAAATCACCCTAAGGAAGTGATTTTGTATGGGTGACATTGAAATTTGTTGAAGGATTCCCTCTGCTATTCTATTTGGAAGACCATCATAGTGGTCAAAAAAGGGGGTTTCTATCCAAGAGGACATAAGACTTCATGGAATTCCTTTTACCATTGTATTAGATAGAGAATCTTAGTAAACTTATTAGTTCCGGAAGGGGAGCATAAGGTTCTTGTTTTTTAGGTATATATTTTAATATTATACTACCCCTAGATCAATAACCAGTTTTAGTATACTATATAGGTACTAGATGAAATTATTCAAGCATGTGTCCTTGATTTTAGAGTCCATTAAGAAAATCACTTTCAAATTACTGAGTATTCTTATAATAATAGTTTCGATGATACCATCATGATAGATCCCAATGAGGGTTTTTATTGTAGGGAATTATAATCACATTTTTGTTAGTTAGAAGTAAGGGAATTACTACGAGGACCACATCTAATTGAATAAACATCAGAATAGGTTCCAATAATCAGAAAACATATGGACATGACTTAGCCGAGGAATAATTCTTATATTGATATCCATAACTAACATTTTTTGTTTGAATTATGAGACAACTTCTTCGTTCAAGTCTTTCCTGTATTTGGCCATCATCAGATTTATAAGTAATAGAATCGAGAACATAAATTCATTAGGCCTGTCAGGATAATGGACTGGGTTTCTCTAATAGCATATCACATTGTTATTCCTTAGTTGTACATGTCTATTCTTTATTTCATCCTTGTTTCCAATATCCTTTTTCATTATATAGAACTTTATTATTCATTTTATTCTGAAGAAGTTGAGTTGGAGGTTGATGCTTCTTTTGAGGAGTATCTTGTATGAATCATTAACCATATCATGAAGGTTCTCTAAGGCATTATAATTCCACAATTTTGGGTTATATATACAAAATCCATGTCTAGGAGGATAAGTGGTAATAATTGTATGACATATATTCTCTATGGCCGATTGTCTTCTCGGATTTAGCTCAACCACCTTCAGTAGGAAAAATTTGGGACAATTATTATTAAGAATGGGAGGTTGTAAGATCCTGGTTCTTCATCGAGGTAAAATAATTTTAAATTATATCAAACCTCTTATATTTTCCTAAACGGAAGTACCTAAGAGTATATTTGAGTCTTATGGGGGTTTTAGGAAGGAAAAGTGAAAAAATGTTAGGGTTCTTAATGAAATATGATAGGGAGTATGGTTAGCACAGTGTTTGGATAACCATTTACAAAAAAATGGATCATAGAAATGGGAGTATTATGGTTTGGGAAGCCTTGTAATGGAGATCTATAAACCATGAATGTTTTTCAATTTATTTTTTGTCTATATCATATGGTTTTCAAACAATTTTTACAATCATTCATCAAAACCATGGGTGGTGTGGCGATACTAGATACTAGGGATGCATGGTTGGTGCAAAAATATTATAAATGTGTGAAAAAATGTGTTCCCTATTAAAACAATTTTATTTTCTATTTTCTACCCTCCTTTGTATTAAATTAATTTCATTTTTCATCCTCCAACTATTGCAAGTTCCTCCATCATAGATATCCCTTATTCTTTTAGATATTTTTCATGGATTTCCCATAATAATCATCTAATTCATCAGTATACAATCACATTAGAACACCCTTAGTATAGATAACACTCTATAAGAATCCTTTATCACATTTTGTTTACATCCATAAATATTCTGCCTTATATAACATAATCACCCTATTTTCATGCCTTTTTTCTGGTTTCCCAACTTCCCTAGTTCCATCCCAAATTAGTGGTCTATACCATAAGAAGAGTATTCTATGAGGGTTGATTATGTGGTTTATTTATTTTACCTAAAAGTATCTATGTTTATAATTTGTGTCATTATGATGCATTCCGGACCTTTGGTGTGTTTCACATAAAATCTCTAGTTCCTTAAATTGCTTACTAAAACCTTGAATTAGACTTGTTATGGGACCCTTATACTCTATTTTAAGTTTATTAGGAAAACATAAACCACCCCTTAGGGTGTTTTTAATTAAATGGACTTGAAAACTATACCTTAAATGAAACAAAAAAACCCTTGTGCTGTTTTTTATTTTCCTTACATGTTGTATGTATTGATTGAATTAATTGAGTTGTTAAATGGAATAGATACTTAACTTGAATGTATAATTTATTGTATCTTTTTTTAATGCCTTCACCGGGGTGCACATCCATCTACTGAGGATGCACGACTGTTGCGCTTCATTCCCACTTTCCGAAGGCGGGTGTCATCTGTCACTTATTCAGGGATGAATACTCTTTGATCGAAATGGGATAATGGGTATTCAGTGCCTCATTCTATGGATTCAAATTCAGAACTCATTGCCTTGTCTAGGTCTCCCTCATAGACTTAATATGTTTCTCATGAAACACTTCTTAGTGCCATTTCTTTATGGATGCTGATTAATTACACTGCTTCTGTCATGACATTCAATGGGGTCCAGCCCGGGTGGCCACCTTTGTCCTGGGGAGTAGTCACGTTAGACATCTATAGCATGTCTATATGATGGAACATTGATGTGTCTAGATTAATTCCGCTTACAAAATGGCTTCTGTATGGTGCAAAAACCTGAGGCATCCCACGTCAAATGTGGGGAATTTTATGCCATAGGCATCTCTCTGAGGTTTTCCATAGCTTATCATGTTTAACACAGGGTATGACGTGAGTTTAAAGTTTAGGATAGATAGATCAAACTGATCCAAAAACTAACGAGAGTGGATCAGATTAGTGCAACCCCATGAGGGACCGTTCATGATGGGGACTAATACATTGTTAGTTTCTCGATTACTGCTAGGAGGAGTGAGAATGTTGGTGACATGATCTCACAGGGATTTGGATGCCTAAGTAAGAATCAGAATAGATAATGATGGTTGAGTAAAGGTAATGTAGAATGTTATGGGACCAACATGAGAGAGATAGTGATGTTGGGATTTATTCTCAAAGAGACTTCCAACATATCCCCATGGAAGGGAATCAATGTGCACATAGTTTGGTTGGGTGATGGGACACATGAGGAGGCAGCCCATAAGGATGGATGCAATTATAGGATCCAGAGGAAGTTGGACATCTAGGTTGGGGCATAACCTTCCAGAAACATATAAGCTCGAGGAAGAGAGGCCACAATAAGACACGAGGGGTGGGATTGAACCTTTTAGAGGCTTTTTCTGTATCTCTGTGGTAGGGAATCAAAGTCCCCATAGTCCAGGATAGATGTATTGAATTAGGGTGTACACATTGTAAAATGACCCAAGGGTTTAATGGGGCTTACATGTGGTTAGAAGCCCAATTTGGTCTGACGCCTGGGGGTGGACCAGAGATGTGGGTCCCATCAAAGGGAACTGAGATGACTTACATTCAATTATTGACTACAACATCCCACCATTGGATGGGGACTAAAATAGATTACCACTGGTTGGTGATCACAACAGAATACTATCGATTGGGGAACAGAACAACATTTCATTGATTGGAGAACACAACAGCTTACCATCGATTGGGGAACAAAACAGCTTACCGTCAATTGGGGTTTTACCTCAGAGAGGATTCCTCAATACCTTTTCTATGAGAGAAGGATCAAATCTCCCATAGTTTGAATGGGTGCATTTTAACATCTTACGGGACAAAAAAGGGGACGTACAGTTTGGCATCCTGGACAATGAAGATGGACCGACGGGAAGTGTTTGGGATCGATGGATGTTGGTCTTGAACCTCAGAGAGGATTCTTACATACCTTTACTTTGCAATGATAAAATTACACATATTTTGGAATGGTGGATACAGTTAACCATCACATGGGAAAATGGTGAAGCGATGTGGAGAGTTCGGGAAAAGTAGGTGTTGGTCTTGAACCTCATGGAGGTTTTCTACATACCTTGCCTTGGTAAATATCAAATTACAAATAGTTCGGAATGGTGGATACAATTTTACGTCATTTGGGAAGAAGGAGAATATGTGTGAAGAGGTCAGGAAAATTAGTTGTTTGGATTGATCCCTAGGGAGGCTTCCTACGTACCTTGCCTTGGCAATGATGAATATCCACATAGTTCGGAATGAGTACATGGGGATTACACTCTAAGGCGGCCCAGGAAGGATGTCATGGTCAATGCTTACTCTAAGCCCATGTGATTCATTCTCAGTTTGAAAAACAAGAGGCAACAATGTCCTGACGATCATGTCACGAAAGGTGTGTCCGCAGAATGTGGAATGGGCCTTACAAGTGGTTAGCGGGCCCAAGAGGAAACATGGTCTTACGTGTGGTTAGTGGCTCAGGGAGATGGAGATTGTAACTTACTCCAGGATGGAGGCTCGAAGGAAACAAAGCCAAGAGTTAGAGAGATATGATAACAAAGGTCTTTGTTCCCCTCTCACCTCTCATCTTTGGCAACGAAGAAGAAAGGAGGAGCAGGGATGATGCCTCCTGCAATAAATCCTAGGGGCTTACACAATGATCGTTTCCCTTCCTCGTGGACATGAACTGCTCAAAAAAGTGGATCTCATTCCATGGGAGGAATACCTCACTCCCTTGGAGGTGAGCCAGTGTAGAGAATTTTGGAGATGGGGAACCTCTTGTTGGGGGGTTTTGGGGAGTGATCCATTGATGGGAACAGGTTAGCATGGCTATGAGAAGAAGAAATATCAATTTTTGTGCCTATGTGAAGAAGAATATGGATAATAAACACAACATTAAGCACTGAACAAGTTAACATGAAATCACTTCATACAATCCTAGAGGGTTGTACGGGAGAAGTGTGTGTACAAAAGTGGTGTCACATAAAAGAAGGTCTCAGACATAGTGTCTTAGGGGGAGGATGGAACATGGAGTGAACAAGTGATTTTTGCACGCTAAAGATTTGGTTAGCATGTAATAGGAACGAAAAAGGGAACTAGTGTGTGAAAAAATCTGGGGTGTATGGATAAAGGAGGCATACAAACAATTGGAGGAGGTTTGTCATGAAAGCATTCGAGGTTTTTGTGCAAGTAAATGGACTTGTGTGCAACTGACCAAACAATAAAAGACCTAGGTGAGGTTCAAGTCCGAAGGGTTTTGCCTGAAGGAGAACCCCAAGAGACCTTTCTCAGAAAATTCGGTACCTAAAAGTCATAGATTGCACACAGAAGAGGTGTATTATGCATAGGGAAGACAATTTGAATTATTGAGCCCAGAAATGATTGGGAGCTATAGGGGCAAATAGAATTCATGATGGGAGAAAAACCAGATGCATCAGTCGGTCACGCATAACTTTCTCCACGACGCGCATAAAATATCTTGGTCACGGAAACTTGTGCACCATTGGGGTGGCATTATGCGCCCTCCATTGATTTTCCACACATCCTTTCTTCTTGTGCTGGACTAGTTTGCTCGGTCAAAATATGCCTTTGGTTTCCCCCAAATATCGGTCTGAGGACTTCAGCGAATTTCAGTATCTACAAATGACCCCCCCCCCTCAAAATCAGATCTGTGAGGGGGAGAGGAGGTCAGATTCTAAGGGAAAATCCAAGACGATTGGCCCTGATGGGGGTGACATGTGTGTAATAGCTTTAGTGGAATGAAATCATATTTCATGAGTGTATAAAACCCCATTTTCTTCTATAAAAACCCTAGGGTGTGTCCCATGGTCTGTTAGGATTTATCACGTGATAAGCTATGGTGCTCTCATGTGCATAAAATCTTTCCTGACATTGTGTGGAATCTGACCTTCATTGTGCAGAATTCCCCGACATTGGTCACAATTTTTGTCGCAACATATTATTTCTGCACCACTCCCTTCCTTTTTTTTGCGTCACCTACTAATTTTTCATGCGACACATCGGTCTTTTTGTCTAGACTTCTGTTTTTTCAAGGCATTAACAGAAAAGAGATGTCTACTAATCTAGGTGACGCTTTGATAGAAGGCGTGTATGTCACTCGGAGGGCCGAGATGGTTGTGAACTGTAAGGTATATGGTGCCAGGAATGTTTTATCTGACAAACAAACTATCTTCAACATGCTGAACTAATTCCAAAAGGATAATGTATTATCTGACAACCTATTGATGAGGGACTTCGGTATGTTAATGGATGTACTGATGCCGAGATTTGATGTCGATACACCAAAGTCATGGGTGACCCGTAAGGATGATCTTCCTTGATATAACATCACAAAAAATGGAAATGCATCTAGGGAAACCATCCACATTGATATCTATGTCTTGAATCCAAGGACCACAACCATCTTAGGAAGCAAGATGATTGCCAATAATTATCCAGCCCATTTTGAAATTAACTTCTGATAGAGCATCATCAATGAGTCCAATGATTGGTTGCAGAATAGGGACCTAAGGTCTGGAGGAAATTCCACAAGTGAGTGGGATTGGGTATATTGGGAATGCCAATCAGGCGATCAGTTTGGGGCCGAACTGCGGCACATCGTGCTGTTCCAGGCGGTGTGGATGTCGTAGTTCCATTTCTACTGCTAGTTAGAACTCGGACTGAAGCTATTTTATCAGTGGTCCCCTAATAGTAACACCTTCCATCTCTATCATGGGTAGGTTTGTATCTGTATTTGGGATGTCCACTGCATTTGGGGCATCCCTTTGGATGTGTATTTGTACAATGAGTTTTTTTCCCACGTAGAATATCTGGGGGACAGGCCGCGGACTCCCATCTTAACATGGCATCTGTTAAAGCTGGACAGGGAGTGGTATGCAGTCAAGGAATTTTTGAAGGACATCACATATTCTAAGTGGTTCAGCCAATTTCTACGGAAACACCTCAATATAAAGATCTCAGGGTGAGGGAAGTGATGTTTAAACATGACACAAGTGAGAAAGAGAGGGTCATATTGGAGGATCATAAAGGTGGGGGAATATGAATCTTGGGGATTTGGTGTGGAGTAATGACTAGACACGAATGTTTGGTTTGATGGATTTCTTACAACTTTCTTCAGTGGGTGGATACTACCAGTATGTGACACAAGGATGGGAGTCCGCCTAGCAACATTGGGGATTATCAACATCATGGAATCCAATCAAAGGATTAACCTGGGGGTCCCTTTGTTGGCCCAACTATACACCATTATGGGGAATATTTTGATAGAGGGATTACCAAGGAAGATATGGGGCCCTTTCCAAATCCTTCATGGTTGGATCGTGGCTCACTGTGGCAGGTACACCATCCCAAATCCCATTCACCCCCAGGTAACGGTTGGAAACCTCCCATACTGAACATTGTTGGGGTCTTTCCGCTAACGCTCAATGAATAGGGGATAAGGATCGGGATCGTAAATTACACCAATTTTACTTTTATTCCATTCCCCACCCCTGCCAGCTAGATGTTATATGATGGTATATGCTCACTAGAACAAAGATATTACATGCAGAGCATAGGGGTGCGGTGCTTGTGGCCCATATTGATGGAAAGATTCATTGTGAACCCAATGTGCATCATGGTTTACCATATAGTTTGAATGCCTCTATAAGATGCCGAAGAAGGATTATACAGATGTCTAGGAGAAGAAACATCATTGATTTCTTCGTCAAATATGGATGATTTTTACAACTTAAGGCTCTTGTGAGGTAATTACCTTTCCCCCCATTAGAGTTGATACTGTCCTCTCAACAAAATATGTTGAACATTTGGTAGAGGCATATCCTGGAGGTCTCCTTCGAAAGCGAGTCTGACAGCTCAAGGTGGATAGTGAGGAACTTGGAAGATGAGAGATCAAACAAGGCGCTACAAGGAGGAGAGGCTGGGACCATGTCGGGAAGCTATGTCGGTACATGTCGTAACTTCAACAGTGGGGCCCTCACATTATGCAGCTATACGCCCATCATCTGAAGTGAGAGGGGTTTGGGAACAAACTCACAGAGCAGCCAGGGAGCTTCTTGTGAAGCAGATAAGGTATCTATTGTAGCCTTCTAAGGATACAGTCTTCCCTGCACAGTGGTTATCCTGGTTGATGCTATGGCAGTCGATGATCACCGAATCCCTTTGGAAAAATATGGGACAAGATGGGATCTAGCTAAATGAAATCAAACTCATTTGGATTGAGGACATGGTTAACTTTCATCATCGACACACATATTTTATGGGCATGGATGCATATGCATGCCGGAGAGTTCGACGAGAGGAACAACCTCTCCTTTTGAAGGTAATGCTTAGCTCGGGGCACAATCTAGAAATAATGTCATCTAAGGATGATGATGATGAGGAGGAGATAGAGGGAAGCGAGTTAGAAGAAGAAGAAGAGTAATAAGAAGATTAAGAATAAGCAGGGTAAGCTAAAGAGGAGCTTGGAGGTGGAGGGTCTTAGGGGATATCCCACTAAGTGAGTCCTTGGGAGAGTGGATAGACTGTTGGATCTGATATGGAAATAGATAAGCAACTCAAGGTACGACTCAATTATTATCCTAGATTTTCCCATTTTCATCATTCGAAATCACTAATTGGACTTTCACCCTATCTAGGCACGTATCGGTGCTGGTGGTCAGGAAGCTCCATCCGTAGTGGGTGAAGACACACCGATAGAACATGGTGGGGAGATGACACACATTATTGAAATGAAAAGTTTTTAAGGATCTCCTACAGTGATAGCTCCTACAACAACTGAAACACTTGAGGCTGATGCACTGAGCTGTTGTAATATTCATTACTCAGACACTCGCATTTATCAACAGAGATCTTAGATGATCAGGGCATTCATTATTTGTGTAGTATTCATAATACTAGAGACTCGGTAGGCCGTTGAATCTATAACACCCATAGAGGATCTGGTGGATACCAGATCAACCCTATCAGAACCTTCTGCTAAAACTGCACTGGTCCTGGTACCTGGTAGGAAAGGGGTTGTGGACACTTGCAATTTTACTCTCAGAGAGGACTCTAAATTTAGTAGGGAAGAAATTTCTAATATGGGGATTAGTGAGGAAGGTTTTCCACATATTTAAGAGCCTAACCCCTTGAGGGAAATTCTAGAGGGAGACCCTACCATTGATCTTCTAATTTCTTTCCCTGAATATTGGCCTGCAAACCCTGAGGAGATAGTTTAATCTAATCATGAGGTAGTAGAGGAAAGCAGTATGATGCGACGCAAGGGGTGGAACTCTATTAGGAACATACTAAAACATCCAATAGCTGAATGGGTTCCCTGAATTGGATCGATGCTCACCTGGTTACACATTCTTTGAACTAGAGGGGTGGATGCTCATCACTATCATGCGATGATCCGGGATTACAAGGATGAAAATTTGTGGGAGATCAGCCATCATCTCACCTTCGACCAATGTCGGAACAGATCCATGAGCATACATAAATTATTTGAGGTTGAGAAAGAAGTTCAGTTCCTTGAAGAACAAGCAAATGAGCGAGCCATATTTGTTGTAGACTAATCTCATATTATCAAGTGGTTGAAGACACAGTTGGCTGAATCCCATGAGCAACCATGGAAACCAAATTGTCAAATGTCTAGGTTTTAAGATTAGCAGGATCTAATGTAGATCAGATCCAATTAGATCCTCTCTAAAAATTCTAATAAAGAGAGGGAGTTCAAGAATTGGGAAGCAGTCTTGGGGGATACAAGCTAGAGGATGGTTTCACTAGAGAAACCCATCCAAGGGGCTGATCCAAAAGGGTCATGTTTCCGACAAACATATAAACATTTCTTCCTTTTGTCTAATACAGATATGCATTCATAGACATATCATCTACTTTCTTTTTTATTTTGATTATCGAATCTCAACCATAACTGTGGAGTAACCATCAATAAATCCCTATGCTCACATGGGTCATGCCCGATTTGAGAAAAAAGGGATGGTTGCATCATTTCTTCATCTGATCCTGAGAGTACCAACCAATATTTGGAAATCTAGGGTATAAATGACCAGTACAAGAATCCAGGAAAAAAGAGGGATGCCTAACTAGAGAATGATGATCTTAGAACAGTCGAGTTTCTCTTTTTACAATGGGCTCTAGTGCATGAGCTGAGTAACGGTAGGGGCATTAGAATCAATTTGAACATAAGGAATTGAATTGTGTGAATAATGATACCCAAAATTTGGAACACTATGGGGTGGTGAGAAAATTAGGATAACTTTTGACCATGTTCAAAACACAGTATCTGTATTTAATTAGCCTGAAAATGGGAAGACAAATGAGCGCTTACTACTGACCGTGTCTGAAACACGGGGCCTGACTCAAAATGTCATCTTTTAGTCTTCCATATCATTAGACCAAGACAGTAGGTGATCCATAGGCTAAGCGTCCATACTGTTAGGGGGTTCTTTCAGATATGAAATATGATTAGGTCCCGAATAAAGGACACACAATTCATGGTGGGTGAAGTGATGGGTTGTTCGAATAGGGTCCAACACTATTGAAATTACGCCACCGTGGTGGTAACAAATTAGGTGGACTCATCGGTCTGACCAGGGTTGAAACATTCTTCCGAATAGAATGCTTTATGTTAGGGACAAAGAGTTCCTTTTTGTTTTACATCATACCAATGAGGATGAGAGACACATAGTTTAAATGTTTCATGATAAAGATGGTGCACATAGTTTTAAGGTCATACAGCTTGGACCATGATTGGGGCTGAGGGGCCATAAGGGTTAATGATCCTAGGGTTGGGCCTGGGGTGAAAGGCTCAGATGTCGCTACCTATCCCATATGGATGAGCATCAAGACATACTTTGTACTTAAATAACTGCATTTTTAGGGACCAATTATGGAAGGGGGAACCCTCTTTGGAGAGGAATTTGATGCACCACATGATTAACATGGGGAATCCTGAACTTTTTTGGGGAATAACCATAGTTTAGTGTCATGTATCGAGGACATATGGGCTCATTTAGTTTAATGTCATATGATAGGATGGGGAGTAAAGGGGAGATCCCAAAAGGGGAGTATGTGATGTGGTAGCAAAGAACCTGACGCCAATGAGGACATAAAGTGTTTTCACCACACCACGTATCCTCAGAGGAAGTAATTTTAGGTCAAGAGACCAAAAGTGAATGTTAGGTTGGACCCAAGAAAAAGTTCCTAGGTGTTTATTTGTACCCCATTAGTATGGGACTCAATCCATACGTAGTTCTCGAACATATCCCAGTAAAAAACCAATGTGGGCGGGGGAAATCCTCTCTGATGAAGAAGCTGATGCTTCCCATAATTAGCACGGGGCATTTTGAACATGTTCATGGTAAAACTGCATATTAATGTCATGCTTTGGGTACATGGTTATCCCAAAAGGAAAGGGACGGTGTTGTATATATCCCGACGATAATGATTATGTTAAGAGTCCACACCACACCACATGATCCTGACCAAATTCATTAGTCCATAGACTAGGAATAAACTAACTTGGTGCTGGACCTGAAAAGAAGTTTTCGGGCATTCCACTGTACCCCATGAGAATGGGAATAAATCCATACATAGTTCTTCGATTGCAGTTTAATGTCATGCGGGGTGAGAGGCATGTGTGGTTTAGCTGCACCAATACACATGCTACCCAAACTACTATGCCCACTTGAATCATGCTCAATGTGGTAAACAAGGAGTAGTGGTGAGATTTTACTAGTACAGGGAGACACACATTAGGATAAGTGGAATACTTAGAGAATGAAATCCCAAAATTATTGACCCACCTTCTTAACACACATAAATTCATAAAGGTTTAAAACTAGTTGTGATGGAATTCCACTTGAAAATAAGGGAGTGGAACATTGTGAGTCATGGCGCCCGAGATCTGAATCACAATGATGGTGGCTTAATGATAAGGTATAATTGCTAACTATGTTCCAAACACAGTATCTATTCCACGTTAACCTAAAATGGGGAATGAAAAATGAGTGTTGACCACTGACCATGTTTGATACACGGGACCTGTCGTATATGTTGTCTAAGGTCTTTAGGGTCGTTGTCCCAAGACGGTAGGTGAGCCAATGGGGCATGATACAAGGTCGTAAAGTGGTCCCTTAAGACATGGATGGGGATGGGGGTCCAAATAAAGGGATCATGAAGCCTATAAATCAAAAGGGGGAAAGTCCATATGAAAATTCCACATGTTGGGCTAATTTTCATGATGCATTTGAGTGTGACAATATATTGCATTAGATAGAGGGATTCGAATAACTTAACAAGGACAAAGGTCCTGGGGTCACACGCTCATAACATAATGTCATAAAGTAGACTATTAAGAGGGGCCCCGAGTTAATGAAATGATCATAGGCTGGTTAATTAGTTGATCCAAATGTGTGGTTCCCATAGGGAGATATTAGTTTAGGGTCATATAACTTAGACCAATCTTGGAGGAGACAAGGGGGGAACATGGTGCAGTTATAGCAAGACCTAACATAAATGAGAACCCAAGAGGTACTCGCCACACCACATTCTTCCAAAGGAGTTTGGTCCAAGGGGCCAAAAGGGGGGGAGATTTATGATTCCCGCGCCGAACCTATAGAGGGAATGTTCAGGTGTTCATATGTATCCATTGATGATGGGAATAAAGCATTACGTAGTTATTAAAAATTTCATGCAGTTTGATGTCCTACGACAAGGAAGGTCGATATTTTTTTAATGGTCATAGAGCTCATACCATAGATAGACTGGAGGGAGGGAGACGTGTGGTGTGGTAATTGAAATACCCAACATGAATGAGGAAGGTGGGAGTCCACATAACACCATGTGTCCTCTGACGATGTTTTAGGTCGAGGGACCAAAAATGAAAGTTAGGCTGGGCCCAAGGAAATGTGCTTGGGTGTTCCTACGTACCCAATTATTATGGGGATCAAGACATATGTAGTTCTAGAACCAATATTGTATGGTACAAATGTCAGGGACAATACTGTAATGTGGGTCCATCCCATGCAATAATATAAGCGCAACATTTCATAGATCTTATTTGTTATTTAGGACAAATGTGCATTTTTTGAAGCAATAAACCTAGAATGAAGAGTCCAGGCATCGCTACAGGAATCATGCTACAAATAGGAATTAAGAAATGGTATGGTGGATAACCACTACCAGACATGATGTCTCCTTGAATGAGGACATCAAAATGCAGTTCCATGTTTTCATGCGACTAGGATGATAATGTCATAGTTCAGGGTTGCATGATAGGACCAACCAATTATTTTTAACATTATTCAATAAAGATGCAACATATTAAAGTCATGTTGGACTAGACAACATATTTTGACATCATATGGGATGGACACATACAGAAGAATTTTTTTTAAAAACAATGTGCATGACAAGATGAAGAATACCCAACGTGCATGAGGACATATGCCCATACCACACCATGCATAATTCTAGGGAATAAACATTGGATCGAGGGTCTTGAAAAGGTTAATGTAGGTTTGGACCCAAAGATGAAACACCTAGGTGTTTTTATTTATCCCATGAGTATGGGAATCAATCCATACATATTTCTAAGAGTGTAGTTTAACGTCATACAGGATGATAGGCAAGAGATACATGCTCATATAAGGGGAGTACGCGGTATGACTATTGCAAACCCAGCGTGATTAGGGACATAATCCCACACTTGCCATACCACACAATCCTATGAATGTGAGGTCCAAAATCCAAATAGAAAAGGTAATTAGGGGGGACCTGAGTAGGACCTGACGATGATAAGCCCGTGCATTCCTATATATCCCATAAGGAAGGGAATGATGTTGTATGTTTTTCTAGGAATGTCATGCAGTTTTACATCATGCGGAAAAGATTTAGAGAGGTCTTAGTTTATGGTCTTAGAGCTCATACCATATAAAAACGAGACTCTTCCAAACAGGTAAAAACTTGACCAAATCTCTAATCCCACGTCATCTACACTCGATGTGGGAAACAATGGAGGATAAGTTCATTGCAACACACGGAATACATGTAAAGGGGAAATCAGTGTGGGGCCTTGAATTATGCCTCACCGCAGCTTTGTCCTTATAACGTGAAAATTCATACTGAGGGATAGTACGAAGAGTGTCGAAATTCCATATTGACAGGATGGAGTGGAAAATGATGTGAATCATGAGACCAACATTTAGGTCATGATGGGGTTGGTGTGATGATAGAGGATAACTATTGACCATTTTCGAAACACAGCGTCCATATCATGTGACCTAAAATGAAAAAAATAAATGAGTTTCGACAACTAACCATATTCCCAATATTATACTTGTAAAATTTTTGGTTTGAAATTCTCAAGGAAGTAAGCCCAAGACGGTAGGAGGGAACTGTGGCTAAGCATCCTTGTCATCCGGGGGTCCTTTCAAAACTGAAATATGATGAAATATTGAATAAAGGGGAACATGAAGCATGAGGACAGGTGATAACATGTCTATGTAGAATCCAACACTCTAGGTACTAAAACAGAGTTCTCATGGACACATTGGTGAACTTCCAAAGAGGGTCTAGGGGCCCAACTTAAGAGAAACTGACTTGAAAAGATGAGTATATAACTATGGGATGAAGACATCTCATGATAAAGATGTATGTGGATTGGTTGTTACAAACCCAACATAAATGAGGACATAATCCCATACCACACCATATACCCCTCTCTTAGAAGAACTCGGGCTAGCGGGCCAGGAAGATAAGGAGGTTTCTAATAAATGAGGATGGATACAAAGGTAAAATGTTTGAGTGGTCTTATGTATCCCATAAGGATGAGAATCAAGCCCCACGTAGTTCTTAAGGATGTCATGCAATTTATGTGATGTAGAAAGGACCTAGATAGGGGAAAGTTATCTCAATGAGGGATGTGTATGGCACGACGATTAGAACATAAACCCATACCGCACTGTAAAATCCCAAATGAGATCTTAGTAAAAGGGGGAGAAATGGTTTAGGGATCTAAGATGGAAAGTCCCTGCTAGTTTTCAGTTTAACGCCTTGTGGTGAGGATGAAAGAGGGGTAGATCTTGAAGTTGGGGTTCGGCCTGCAGATAAAATATTAGGGTGATCCTATGTATCTCATGAGTATAGGAATCAAGCCATACATAGTTTTTTATGGTGCCATGTAGTTTGAAATTGTTTGGTGAGGACATGGGAGGATAGAAGAACAAGGAGGGACATATGGTGCGATCATTATTATCCTGACATCAGTGGGTCCAAATAAGCCTACACTACACCATGTGAGATCCTCCAAGGAATCTACACCTAGGGGGAACAGTTAAAGGGAATAGTCTTGTAGCTGGACTCATGATTAGGAATCTAAGTTTTCCTATGTATCCCATGAGAATGAAAATCAAGCCATACGTAGTTCTGTATGGTTCCATTTAGTTTACCGTCATGTAGTGTGGGTGAATGATAAGTAATTTTACATCCTTAAATCTGAATGAATCACACATTTTGACATCATGTGGGGATGATAGAATAGTTTAAGGTCACGAGAGACCATATATATCTTAGTTTATGGTCATAGAGCTCAGACCATTTTGCAGTTTATCATCATGTGGGATGACAATAAAGTTTAATGTCGTGCAGGACGTAACATTTTATGGTCATGTAGGACTATGTGTACTCATGATAAGTATTTCTTGGGGAATTTATCATTGGTTGGAGGAGTTATACGCTCCTAATCCATGGTAACTAGGGAGTATGCAGAATTTGGGTAAACCATATGAATGATGTAAGGCCTTTCCCATTTGGGCCACGGCATGGGTGGATTCTTAACATTTATCAATGGAGTTCATGGAGCCAACACCAGGTCACATAGAAAGAACAATCAGAGGTGAACTCTCTTGTTGAAAGATTTTTTAATCTTGTTCTGATTCCTTTTCAGGTTATGTATGGAACAAGTCATGTTCTCATCGAGAACTTCCTATTCAGCTTGATGGATTTCAGCTACTTTATTTGGTTCTTTATGATCATAGATGGTTCTGCGTAATAGAGGCAATTGAATCTCAATGGCTAGGATGTTCTTTTTCCATACACAAGGGAATATGGGGTCACCTATGAGGAATTGAGAGTCATTGTCTGATAGGACCAGAGGGCGTTGGAGAGTTTTTAAGACCAAATCTTCTTGTTCAGGCCTACCATTTTCTACAGGATGATGGAGAGGGTTTTGTTGAATTCGTTGATCTACCGATTTTCTTGCGTGATAGAATGATTTATGGTTAAAATGAATGTTGTACTTGGAATACAATTTATTCAAATCGGATGCTCAGATGTTGGTTCCAATATTGGGGAGGACAGCGTGATGGACTCTAAACCAGTAGATGATGTTGGATCTCACAAATTCAATGATAGAATGTGTCTTGAATTCTATGAGTAGAATTTCCTCTGCCCACTTGGAAAAGAAATCTATAGTGATCAGGATGAACTTGCACTGGTGAGATATCGTCAGTGGATATGGTCCCACGACATCGATTCCCTAGACCGAAAAAGTCCAAGAGTACCTGGTATTATGGAGAGGCTCTGGTGGCCGATGCACAATATTATCATGATTTTTGGCATGCATGGAACCTCTTGGAAGACTCATTGCAGTCACAAATCATGGAGGGCCAAAAATTCCCATGTCTTCGAATATGGTGAGATAATTTCCACCCGGTCTAATGAGCCCCGTAGGAACTAGCATGACCCTCCTACATGACATAAGAAATCTCAAATCCTTGAATTCAATAGAGGAGAACCCAATCAAACCCCCACATGTATAGGATCTTCTCATGACGGGGACCACTCTAGAGGGTAAAATACAACGCACGACGTCAGATTCTCTCTCGCTCAGCTCGATCTTCCAAATGATTACCGTGCTGGAGGTACTCAATTAGGGGGGGGGTCCCAAAATCAGAAGTTACTTCCAACAGTGTGTTACAGGAACCTTAGGGTCCAGGGGTGGAGGTGATGGCGGTAAGGTGTCTTACCTATTGGCAATCATCGTCGTATGGGGTGAATGGGGTGATGAATATGCAGTGTTCCACATGGATAATCAAATCATCCTGATCAGGCTTCATAAGAAATACAGCTAAGTAGGACAAGGCGTCAGCTTGACAATTCTGGGATCTAGGGACATGGTTAACAATTGGATGAGACTAGGACTGGGCCATCAACTACTGGGTACGCTCCAAAAGTGGTATGATCTCTAGCTTCATGATGAAATAGTCACCATTGATACGTTTAATGACTAGTTCGGAGTCCCCTTTCACCTACAGGTGTGGAACGTCAATCTTGAGGGCCAACTTGAGGCTAGTAATGAGGGTATAATACTCAATCTCATTATTGGTATATCCCTCTAATTAAAGAAATAAATATTGAAGAATTTCCTCTATTGGTGTAATGAAGATGATACTCATGCTTACATTGTTGATTTGGGGTCATTGAGCCTTCTGTAATTAGGGAACTAAGAAGCACCCTCAAAGTGTATTTTGTAACAAAAAACAGCTTGGTCTACAAGGAATATTTCCTCATATAGGAAATCAAGGTCCATAGGCTACTCTGTGGGTTCTTGATGGGAGGAATGGAAGTCTGCCAATGCTTTCCCCTTGATAGCCTTATGGGGGAATACCTGATGTCGAACTGCTGGAGGATCACTGCCCACCGAGCTAGATGGACTACCATCATGGGGTAGTTCAGGATATACTTCATTGGATCCACTCGGGTCACCATCTGTACCTCATAGTGCAGCAACTAATGTCACAATTTTTGTATTGTGGATACCAGTGCAAGGATGATCTTCTCGATAGGGGAGTATCTACTATCTGTATCGAGGAGCATGCAACTATGATAGTAGATAGTGTTCTCTATTCCCTCATTGTTCTTCTAAGAGATAATTTCACCGAGAGATTGTTCTAGGGTGGTCACATAATGGACCAGTCATTTTCCAAAAATGGGTGGATTTAGGACTAGAGGATGGAGAAGACACTGCTTGATTTCCTCGAAAGCAGTCTGACATTCTTTGTCCCACTAATAGACAATGCCTTTATCCATGTGTTGAGAAAGGGGATTACACTTTCTGACCAAATTCTTGATGAATCAGCATATGTGGGCCATGTGGCCTTGAAATCATTTATGGTCCCTAATGTTTCTCTTGGAAAACATCTGGCTAATGGCCTTAATATTCTCCAGGTTGATCTCGATGCACCTGTATTTAACAACCAAGGTGAGAAACATTCCAGAGGAGACCCCAATGGCACACATTAATGGGTTCATCTTTAGATGGAGATAACGGAGGATGCCAAAAAAAAATTTACAGTCTTTGAGATGTTCCTCATGCTGGAGATATTTGGCCACCAGATCATCAACATAACATTCTACCAATGTACCGAGTATCGGCTAAATTATGTGATACATGGGACGCTGATATGTGGCAGACGCATTCTTTAGACTGGAGGGAATTAACAGGTAGTAAAAGTACCTTATGTTGCCCCGAAGGCTATATAATCCTCATCATCGGGGTCCATTAAGATCTGTTTATACCTGGAATACCCATCCATGTAAGAGAGGTCCTGGAACCTTGCAGTGGCATCAATCAATATTTCATTCACGGGAAGGGGAAAATCATCCTTCAAACTGTAAAGGTTGAGATCCCAGAAGCTGATGCAGAATCTGATTGACCCATTATTATTCTTACTTGGGTAAATGTTGTCTAAATATCTAGGGTACTGAACCACCTTGATGAAATTGGATTTGATGATCTTATCAACTTCAGCTTTGGCCATGGCGCCGTGAGAAGGGTGCATCTTTTTGGGAGGATGTTTGAACCCACAATGATTTTATGGATGATTGAGGCGGTGGACGGAGACTAGAGGATCTAGTCCTAACACCTCATAATAAATCCAAGAAAATACTTCATGATGTTTCTGGAGGAATTCCACATACTACTGTTTCTCTTCGATAGGCATAGCGACACTAATCAATGTGAGTTTCATGTCTGTCTCACTACTGAGGTTCACCTGTACAAATTCATCGACCATAGTGAAGAAACCCTCTTGGAATGAAGGAGGTGCATCCTACAGATACTCTTCTTCACTTATGTAGGAGGTATCCTCAGTGGGACGAGATTCTTATGAGTAAATAGAACCCAATGGGAAGCTAGTTCAAGCCTGAGTGGTGGTAGAAACTACATCGAGGGACTCCTATGCTGTCGAAACCACAACGATAAATGTTGTTGATCTGATCCCATCAGGTCTTTGGCCCAAGGGTCACCACTTTATGATGTCGAAGCAATAGTGATGTGTTTCCATGATCTAGTTTATCCCAGCCCAAAAAACATGATTGTATGGCGTATTATATTTTCCATAGGGCGGACATCCTAGTACCTTATGGGAGTAGGGGGCTCTGGGATCACCTGATCCTAATTCATGTATGAATACAATGTGATCATCCGATGTTTCATATACTTGGGAACTTTCTTCCCCCTCTTTCCTGAAATAATGAAGCATTATCCCATATCAGGTTTTGTAGCCTCCAATCAGTGGATCATAAGAATGTAGGCATCATCCTGGTCTATCCATGGCTTGGTCGCAGCTGTAGTGTGTTCAACCTCATCAACCTAAATTTACTTATCCTTGCTCTTATAACAGTCAGTAACTAGATAGTGGGATTTCCAAGAAGAAATGGAAGAAAAATTGCCTATGAGTATGACCAATCAACCATTAAGGGAGTAATTAAGGAATAGGTTATACGATGAAGGTACCACCTCATCAGATGAAGCCATGGCCTACCCATCAATGCATTATCATCAGTGTCTTCGGAGATTACCATGAATTCTATGTTTGCCACAAAGCCACAAAACTAGGTCGTCTGGTGGATCTTTCCAACTGGTGTATGTTCTATTCTATCATAACCTTGGATTTCAGGTCAGATGAACTCATATCATCCTCAGACAACCCCATTTTTTCAAGTGCCTAGGTTAGTATTAGATTGATTCCAGATCCTATGTCGATAAGGTAGTGATGAACCTCCACACCATTGAAATGGTTGGTGATGTACAATGGGAGGATGTTCCCATGTATTAGAGAGCCTCCATATTCTCCAGAAAATGAGATAATATCGGGGAATTCAGCATGCTCTACTTCATTAGCATGGAATGCTTTTACAGCTTCTACCTCCATCTCAAACTAGGGGGGTTCATAATGCTTCAGCGAGGGCTTCACTCATATCTCCTGATAGGTGAAGGTCCCCTAGAATAGATAGCCTTTAAGCAATGTTGGAAACATTATTAAGGACATCATACTTCTCTGCCAAGTGTTAACTTCTACTTATAGGAGGTTGATCTGAGAAAGGTGGTGAATGACCTTTTTGGCTGAACCGGTGGCTGACTGGTGCTGGAAATATCATGTTTCTCTCTAGTCGAAGCTCATGGAGTGACTACTGGTTGAGGGCCAGATGAATGAGGCTGGTCCGTAAAAGAGTGTGGCTAATTAAATCATGGTCGAGGTGGCTCCGCCTCATCAAGTAACCCAAATGGTGGTGAATTAGGACATGATGACACAAGATGAGATGGCTTCCTGTAATAAGCTCTACATAGGGCCTACTTTCGGGATTCAGTGGAATGCACAGCCTGGTAGGATGTACTAACCAAGACAATCCGATGACCCATATAGCCACAACTCTAACAATGTTAGTGATAGTTGGGAATGTTGGGAGGATTCTTCTAGCACTCCTTCCCATCAGAAATCATGCAGGGGCTTACCAACTCCATGATTTTAACCAAGGCGAAACCCTGATCATCACCTAAAGAATCCTCCACTACTAAATTGGTTGTTGGAAAAATTTCCATATCTGGGGGAATGATGTTGCTTTGAGTATGATAATATGACGATGTCGGTGGGGATCTTTGTTTTTCCTTTTTCTGTTGATGCTTACTCTTCTAAGAAGAGGAAGGCTGAGCTATTGATGTTGAAGTACTGGGACCCATGGTTAGAAACCTGATGCCACTCACCTTCATTGTCACTGTCATCATCTGGCTTCATGAATAGACATTCCACTTATGTCAGAGCTGGGTGTGACATTACTATGTTGTTATCAACCTGGTCTTAAACCCAGTATTTAAACACAAAGCACTATTTGATGGCATTCCCCAGGAACCGGTCATAGGGGAAGTAATTGGGGCGATCAATGATATCTACCTCTTCTAGCCCCCTATATTCAGTAAACTATATAATCCCCTATTCCATGGCACTTCCTAAATAACAGGTGCCCTGGGAATAATTGGATGAAAAGGTATGGTTTCTCCTATCCAGGAAGGGGGTTCTGGGATCTTGACCCTGATGAGGGGCTGGAGGAGCCTGTTGAAGAGGTGGAACCTAGTTATCTCTCTTGGGTGGTGCTGGCACGTTATGCGGAGGCACCTTCCAATTCTGAGGTGGGTATTGCTGGGCCGGATGCTAAACATAAGGTGGAGGGCCCTTGTGGGAATATGGAGGTGGGTACACTTGTAATAACTCTAGTTTCATGGGGGCCTCTATTTGGTCCACTGTGCTGGGCTCAGACTTAGCGGCCCTTCTTGTGGGAATTGCCGGAGGTAGAAAACTTGCCTGTTTGGCCTCTTGAAAGGATTCCTATAGATGCTGGGCCTTAACAGAGAAGTCTCAGAATCCCCTAGGGTAATTCTATGTAATGAGAGAGGGGACCAGTTTGGTCTTGACATTCCCCACACATATTGTCAGTAGTTGTTCCTGATTCAGCGACATATCCAAAGAGTAGGTGAGGCCTTTGCACCAGTAGACAAAGCCCACGACCTGATCATTAGACCTCTTCTAAAACTTTAAGAGGTCTAGAATAATCATCTTCTGGATGGTAGAGATGAACTTGTAATGAAACTATCTATTTAGATCTTCCCATCTGGTGATCGACTCGATGGGTAATTGGATGTACCAAACAAATGCATGTCTAACCAATGTCTATACAAAACACCAGAGTTTTGCAGGCTTTAAATGTTCTAGAGTTCCCAACATGGGTCCTCACATTTAGATGATGTTTTACAGATGTTGTAGCAGGTCGCATATCCCATTAATGGGGGAGAAGGTGGGATTTTTGAAACCTGGGGGTGCAGGAATATCATCCACCCATGTCAGATATGGATTTCCATTAGGCGAGATTTCCACGTGTTGAGTTTCCAATGCCTTAAGAAAAGTAATGAGCACCGTCATCAGATCATATTGTGGGGGTTCCTGTCTTGAAGAGGATCATGAACCACCAGTGCGTTGGTAGGATCTTCAACATGATAAGTAGGCTCAGTGGCTCATGGAGAGTCGGGTGGGATGACCTGTGGAGTGAATGGGGGAACCTTAGTTGGGTCCTAGAGATTATCAAGCTACTCAGGGGGACTTGGGGACACATAAAATGCCATCAATCCAAATGTTTTGGCATCTATCCTATCTACATAGGAATGATGGCCAAGGTTACCCAACGAAAATTTGCTGGGGGAATGTTGTACCTTCCCTTGATGCCCTGGAAAAGGATCACTGTAGTCTGATCGTCACTTAATAGCAAATTTAATAAGGGGTCATCGACCATATTCTTGTTCTATGAAAGCTGTTGACACCACATGGCTTTTTCAGGATCATCCCTTGTCTTATTCACTCATCTAGATAGGTCAGAGGGTTTGATAGCCCCAAGGAGCTCTTTACCCTTATTGGGATTCCGTCTGTTGGAAAATGAATCAGTGGGTACGGGAAGACCCAGTAGATTTCTCTATAGGTGGGTAACCCTTCCTAGTGTATCCAATAGGTGTGGAACACCCCTAGGGGGTATGTTTTCTCCAAGAATCTATGTCTCCGTCTCTTCCTCTGATAGATCATCCATGTTAACCATGACTCTATCTAGAGGCATATCCTCATTATAGCCTGGAATGTCGGGATGCTGCTAGATAAAAGCCAAATGGAGGGAATCATACTACCCCCAAACATGGACCTAGACGTGGGGGAATCCTCCTTGATTATTCTACAGAGCACATTAATGCTCTGAATGCAATGTTGATGGAGGGTTCAGCGACGACTGGGCAACTCAGGGCGCTGGGTGACATGGAGTGCAGAAATGTTAACCATATGGCTTTGCTGGCCAATTTCTTCTAAGTGTGACTAACTCTTGGGATAAAACATGCATTGAAAACAGAGATGGAAGTATTTTTTCCCATAGGGTTTAAAGAAATCACGTGACTTCCTATTGAGTAATCTATTCTGACGCACAAAATTTTTCATTCACAATAGGCTAGAACATCTCTGGGTGATATTCTCTAAGGTTGTTCCAAAAGATCCTTGCATCAGTATCAAGATCGATCCCTTGTTTTCCCAACTCATTAACTGGGGGCATCTGGGGGACTGGTAGCGGCATTGAAGCTGACCACTGAGATGGTGGACTTGCTAGTGGAAAATATGGTGAATGGGCTGACAAGCCGCCGTATCTTGGGCTCTCCTACTATAAATGAAATGACTGAGCCACTACATCTTGGTAAGAAGAGATGGAAAACATGGATTTCGTTATAGGGGTTGCGGTAACTAATGGTGGTCCATGATATTGTTCATCCTTTACCGGTCCCTATAATAACTCTCTATGGCCTATGGTTGAGGTAGAGAGTGACCCTGTTGACGATTGGGGGGATTGCACGACCAAACCCTGGGAAGGGGAAAACTATTCCTCCTCTTATATGAATCTGCAAAGGGAGGTGGGAGTGTGGTGGACCTCACATTATAGAATGATGGGGCTAATATGTCGTGTTCCTGCCATGTCCCTCAACACAGAATATCTTGGTGAGGGTTCCATTGCCGAATCACATTCCTCCTTAGAATCCGAGAAGTAGACGGGGTTAATTGCGATCTGAATCCCTTAGGTGATCTTCTTATGGTGTCGGTGACCCACCCTCCTACCTTGTGATGTCTCTTCAAGACATGGTAGATTTTTATCATGGGGTGGACCTTTGACCAAATGGATGATAGGGCGGAGAGGAATTCCGCCCGGGTTAGCTGGGGTGCGAGGAGAACCCGGAAAGATGTCAAAGAGAACATGGGGAGGACCTATGTGTCCAGTGGTTGATGCATGGATGGAATCTCCATGGGAATAACTGGATTGCATAGAACCTATACTAGAGATGGTAGGAGGATGGGTAGGTCATCCACATTTATTTCCTTTGGCATCGTCGGTGCAAGGAGGGTTGTTATACCGGCCGTGTTGAACACGGGTAGGACCTCCGTGTTGGGTGCCCATAAAGCCAGGCAAACCTAGGTTTCTCTGATTTTTGGGATGAGGAGGAACTTCTCTTATTGTTATAAGGACATGGGGAAGACCCCCACACTGATGGTTGGTAGAATTGTTAGTATCTTCACATCGACGACCTGTGATCGGAGGAACGACTCCATAGCTGAGGACATGGGTGCGGAAGATAATTCTATACTGTGCATCACTACAGTTGGGAGGACCCTCATTTAGATTAAAGCTAGCTTGGGGAGGACCTCCATGTTGATATTGGGAGTGGGATGGACCATCTCTCTCATTGGTGATGGTGTGGGGAGGACCTTCGTACTGGGTTTCATTGTCGTGGGTCGGCCCGTGGTGGGCGATACATGTTTCAGCGACCAGGAGAGTCCATCCAGCCTCCCTGTGGGGTGGTTGGGGCCTCAATTCGATCCAAGCATATGAGTTCCCCAACTCATCATAAGCAGGGGGCTACTATTATGTGTCAACCGCGGGATAGGCCATGGTAGTCATTGACATTGATGCCCCTCAACTGACGTCCTCCTCAGCCTGTGCTCGATGGCGTCTTTGGGTTAATCTGACTAGGGACGATGGTGTAAGCGCATAACTTACCTGCTCCCCATCCCATGGGGTCGGGTGGAGGTGCAGAAGCGTCCTGTTGGGATCCCTTCTAGGGAACCCCAAGAATGGGATTCTGGCTGGGCGGGCACAGAAATCCCTCACCTCATTGGCATATGGGAGGGAGTTGTTGATGCGTTCCAGGGAGAGGATCCCAAGATGATTATACATCAGAGTGGTGAGTAGGGGATCCCGATGAGACCCTTAGTGGGGTGATGGTGATGAGGCAGAAAATCATTTATGTCTTTTTGGGCCATATCCTCAGTTCAGATAACACACTATTCCTCATATCTTCAAACGAGGTCATTTATTACCCTTCTTCGAATGAATTCTGATGGGGAGATAAGGCGTATGTGCCCAGTAGTCATGGACATGGAGGCTTTCATAGGGGAGATGAGGTCACGTGGGATGCCCATATTGATGTTTCCCTTGCCCCTTCATCAGGGAGTGGGAGGTGATTGGTTTCCTTTCATGACAGCCAGGGTCCTAAAAAGAAGGGTGATTTAACCATTAGTGTGGAAAGAAAGAAATTAACATCTAGTGATATATCCCTATTCCATCTTCCATTATTGGTAATAGGGATCCATGTTGACCACGTCGCAGACCTGGATGTCCAACCTTCAACTACCCCAATTTCTGGTGAGTTTCTCTCCAGGAACACTATTTTCTTGGTAGGGCCTCATGACAGATAACAAGATCATGTGACACTCTAATCCACTGATATCTTGAGCACTACTAATGTCCACATTTAGGAGAATAAATTCATGTCAGGTTCACCATTTCTATTTCTAATTCTTTCATCGGGGTACTCATTCCTCTACCAAGTATTCCCAACTATTTCCCTCATTCCCACATTCCAAAGGTTGGCACCATCTGTATCTTATTCAAAAACATCTTCTCCTTGATTGAAAAAGGATGATGGGATTTTGGTTCCCCATTCTGTGGATTCCTCCTCAGATTTCTTTTCCTAGTACAAGTCTCCCTCATATACATAATACGTTGTTTGTGAAACTCTTCCAAGTTCCATGTCTTCAAGGATGTTAGTTAATTATGCTGCTTCAATCAGGACCTTCCAAGGGGTCCAGCTAGGGCAACAACCTTCAGTCTGACGAGTAGTCACGTTGGACATCACTGGCGTTTCTGGATGCTGGAACACTAATGCATTTTTTTCTTCCCCTTATGGTAGGGATTATTTAGGGTGTGGAATCCCGAGGCATCCCATGTTGAATTTGGGGAATTTTATGCCATATGCATGTCTCTGAGGTATTCATTAGCTTCCCATGTTTAACACAAGGAATTTCATTATATTAACTTCTAGACGACATGGATAAGACTGATCAGAACACTAACGAGAGTGGATCAGATGGGTGTAACCCTAGGAGGGATCACAGAATTTGGGGACTAACACATGGTTATTTTCCTGATTACTACCATGAGCCATAAGAAACTGGGTGGCAAGATCTCATCGAGATGTGGCTGCGAGAGTAAGAATCAGGATTGATATGGATGGTTGAGTGATGTGAATGGAGAATGTGATGGGACTGACATGAGAGAAATGGTGATGTTAACCTTAAGCCTCAAAGAGACTTCTTACATATCCCATTGGTAGGGAATCAAAGTCCACGTAGTTCAGTGGGGTGATAGGACACCTGAGGAGGTGGACAATGAGGATGGACACATGGATAGGATTCAGAGGAAGTAGGACCTCATGTTAGGGGCATGACCATCCTGAAACACATAGGCTCGATGGACAAAGGCCATGATGGGACATGAGATACGTCCTCTATCCTCTGGGATGATTTCTACATATCCCCATCGTCGGGAATCAATGTTAATGTAGTTCAAGATGGGGGTATAGAATCAGAGTTTACACATGGAACAATGACCCAATGATATACTAGGGCATACGCATGGTTAACAGCCCGATTTGGTAGGACGCCTCAGGGAGAAATAGGTATATTGGTCCCAATGAAGGAAACTATGATGACATACCATCGATTATGGACTATAAAATCCTACCACTGGATGGGGACTACAATGGATTACCGCGGGTTGGGGATCACAACAACATACTATCGATTGGGGAACACAATGGCTTATTGTCAATTGGGGAACACAATGGCTTACCGTCAATTGGGGAACACAATAGTTAATCGTCAATTAGAGTTTGACCATATGAAGGCTTCCTATGTACCTTTCTTAGGAGACAAGGATAAAATCCCTTATAGTTTGAATGGGTATAGTTTAAGATCTTACGGGAAAAAGGGGTGTACATTTTAACGTCACGCAGGACGATGATGGACCGACATGAAGTTTTTGGGACTAATGGGTGTTGGTAATGAACCTCAAGGAGTCTTCTTACACACCTTACCATGGCAAGGATCAAAGTCCAAATAGTTTGGAATGGTTGATATAGTTTAATGTTAAGTGGGGTGAAGGTGAACTTATGTGAATAGGTTGGGACAAGTAGTGTTGGGCTTTACCATTAGGGAGGATTCCTATGAGACATGCTTTGGAAATGATCAAATTACACATAGTTCGGAATGGTTGATACATGTTAACGACTTGAGGGATATAGGTGAACTGATGTGAAGAGGTTGGGACATGTATGTGTTGGACTTGAACCTCAAAGATGATTCATATATAGCTTTCTTTGGAAAGGATCAAAGTCCATGTAGTTCAGAAAGGGTTCTTAGGTCTTACACGCTAAGGTGGACCAAGAAGGATTCCATGGTCAATGCTTACTCTAAGCCCACACGATTCATGCTCGGTGTGAGAAAAATGAGGCAAAAAAACCTGACGATCACTTCATGAAAGGTGCTTCCGTGGAATGTGGAATGGGGATTACAGGTGGTTAGTAGCCCAAAGAAGAAACATGGGATTTGGCATGATTAGAGGCCCTAGGAGATAGAGATTGGGACTTACTCTAGGATGGAGTCCCAATGGCGGTTGAAAAATACCAGAGGGAGAGGAATCGGATAACAAAGGTCCTTGTAACACTCTCACCACAAGTCTATGGCACCGAATAAGATAGAATGAGTCGTGGTGCGGCCTATAGAAAGAAATTATAGGGTAAGACACCAAGATGGGTTCCCTTCCCCGCAGACTGAAGCCACTCCAGAAAAAAAGATCTCATTCCATGTGAGGAAGATATCACTCCTATGGGGATGAGCAAGCATAGATAATGTCTGAGATGGGGAACCTAGTTTTTATTTCATGGGGTAAAGCCACAGTTTAATTTCATGTGTTGAGGAATATGGCACTTGTATGTTTAAGGTCATGCAACTCGGATGAGGCGGGTTCAATCCGTACACCTAGGACTTATATAACCCGCACGCTTTAACCCTCAGTGAAGGGAAGGCATCGGCAATTCCATGTTGGGGTGGGGGGGGGGTGGGGGGTTTTCGAGTGATCCATTTAGGGGACCATGTTTTCATTGTTATGAGAAAATGAAATATCCATTAGTTTGGCTAAGCGATGAAGCATAAGGAAAAGAAATTAAACATGAAGCACCACCCAAGGGACTTTGAAATCACTTCGTACAAACATGGAGGGTCGTATGAGAGAAGGGTGTGTACAAAGGAGGTGTCATGTAGAAGTGGGGATCAGAAATGGTGCCTTTGGGGCATGACAGAATGCATAGAGGAAAAGTGAGGTTTGTGCAAAAAAGATTGGGTTTGCATGAAATAGGTTCATAAAAGAGAAATGGTGAGTGAAAAAATCCGGGGTGCGTGGATAATGGAGGCATGCACCCAATTGGAGGAGGATTTGACTTCAAGATTATGAGGTTTGTGTGTAAGTAAACAAACTTGCATACAATGGGACAAACAATAAAGGACCCAGGCTTGGGTTAGGCCCTGAGGGTTTCGTGTGATGGTGAACCCCTGGGAGACCCATCACAGAAAATTCGGTACCTGAAAGTCATCTTTTTCACATGGAATAGGTGTATTATGCGTAGGGGAGACAGTTCTAATTCTTCAGCTTGAAATCGAGGGTGTTTTCCTTATATTTATAGGCTATTGAGAGTTGTGGGTGGCATGGAGAAATCATCCTGTGCTAAAAATCAATGCATTAGTAAGCCACGTGTAACATTCCACATGACGCACAAAAAAATCTGGGGTGTGAATACATGCACGCCGTTGGGGAATCTTTACACAACCTCCTCCAATTTTCCATGAGGCCTTTGGTCCTTTCCCGGACATGTCCGCGCGGTCGGTATCTACCATAGTTTTTTCCCAAATATCGGTCTGAGGCCTTCAGCATATTTTAGCATCTATAGGCTCATATACCTTCCAACTATAACTAAATTTATCAAACTACTAAAGGTTTTCCAGATCTTATAAAGCCTTGTATTAATGGCCTCAATTTCCTTGAGGGAACTCATATAACACCAACCAATTCATTTACATGAATTCTAATTGGTACATCTAACATGGATCTGGTCTTTGTATTACTTTGATTAATCACTCATCTTTATGTTGTAAGGTCTGTTTTCCTCTCTAAAAACAATGAATGTCTAGGATGAGCTCCTAGTATTTGTCTAAATGTCCTCAGACATGGAAAGACATATATTATATACATGTATTAAATTGAATTCTATCTCTAGCTCACATGAGACTTTCACCTTGGACTGAGATAGTTCCCTTAGAAAAATTTTAATTCCTTAGAACACCCGTTGATTACACAAAAAATAAAAAAATTAAGAATTTCATGGGTCCCCCATGGATTCTATTGATCTTATTTTATGATTCCAAGGACTTGTACCTAGGGTACCTATGAAAATAAAAGTTCTTATTCTCAAAGACATCCATCTTAGTCCTATGTATGTTATATTTCTTAGTTCTCCTCCACCATACATGCATTAAAACCAACTTCAGTAATCTAGATAGAGTGTATAATTTATTTCATTGAAATAATATTTTAGGTATCACATCACAATAGGAAGAACAGATTTAGTAGTCTTAAAGAACAATATATATTGGTCGGAGTAGATTATTCATGAGGGGAGGGGTGAATTGAGTAACTGTAAAAATTTCTATACGAATTATTTCTAAAAAGGTTTCCCCTAAGACTAAATACCACCCAATTAATCATGGTTACACTGTTATAAGAGTTTGAATATTTAAGTAACTTCTATGAGGATTGATTAATTCTCAGTAGTCTTAATGTGTGTTATTAATATTACCTTTTAAATAATTCTACTATGAAAATCCTGTTATAACTTCTTTACAAGACTAACTATCAACGTGAAATTAGAGATTTCTGAATTATACATTAAAGAAATAAAATAAAAAAAACTAAATTAAGTAGTACAGTGGATATGAAACAAGTGGTTCAGTCTCAATCCAAGACCTAATCCACTCCACTTGGTGATCACTTTCCACCAAGTAGTTTATATGAATAAACTTTGATCCACACCCTGGATCGGGGTTAACAATAGTACACAGACTGTCCAGGTCACACAGGGACCTCTTCCACAATTTTTGTGGGTAAAAAATAACCAGGACACACAGGGACCTCTTCCACATTTATCCATGGGTATACAAGAGTAAATAGAGGTTTGAGTAAGGATATCTTATATCCTTCAGTTTAACACAGGATACAGAGTGTTTTCTTCTATAGGTGCATGCTCTACACGAAAGGTAATAAATTCATACACTATAGAGCATTAATATAGATATGGGTTTTGAAATGCTCTGAGTGTTAGTCTTTGTTGCTCTGGACTTCATGATATGAAGCAGATGTAGAATTCGAGTCCTCGTATGTGAAATAGAGTGTCATGATTCAGCTTGTGTTCTTCGTGAGGTTTAACTCTGCGAACATGTTCTCTAAGATTCAAATATGCTTCATGTGTTCTTCGTGAGGTTGAAACTTGCTATAAGTGTGTTCCTCGTTATGGTACTCACGACCTTGCTTTTAGTTTTGTATCGCGCTGTTTGATTCCTGGACACACTTCAATTTTATCTTGGAATGCATGTGTTGGAGCCGACAGGTTACACGAATACCACACCTCGTACCTCATACTATCATGTAATATGTCTACAAAGAAACCTTAATTATGTCAGTGCATTTAAAATCTTCAAATATGACCGTTAGATATTAAATTTAAAGATGAAAAAATAGTTTAAGAAAAAATGTCACAGTAAGTCATGGAAACAATGTCAATTTCCCATGGTGTCTAGATTTATCACGGTGTCTTGTGGTCAAGGTGTCTCACAGTCACTGTGTCATGGTGATGATGTCTTGTTCACAGTGTCTTGTTTACGGTGTCTTCTTCACAGTGTCTTGTTAACAGTGTCTTGTTCACGATGTCTTCTTCAATGTGTCTTGTTCATGGTGTCTACTTCACGGTGTCTTGTTCATGGTGTCTGCTTCATGGTGTCACGTTCACGGTGTCTGCTTCATGGTGTCTTGATTCACGGTGTCGTGCTTCACGGTGTCCTGTTTAACGGTGTCTTTCTTCACAGTTCCAGAAAGACATAACTAGTGGCAGGCTCATAGTGTTTCAGACTTTTCAAAGTAACTATGTTCAGACTTAAGAAATGATGTTAATAGAGTGGATTAGACTTACGGATTTTTCAAAGAAGGTATTATTAGTGAAGATCAAAGATAGTATAAAGTAATTAAACTGACTGTAGAGAAATTAAGATCTTTAATGGGTCTTCTTAAATCATGATATTACTTTAATAATTAATAAACATGATTTAATATGATTTACAGGTGGTAACTATAATTAATAGGATTTGTGATCATTAAAACATGATTAATATATGAGGATTCCAACAATCTCCCCCTTTTTGATGTTCACAAATCTTGTAATGTTAGATTGTATATTGGATTCAACTATAGAGAAAAATGGATAACATATGAAAATTTCTCCACCTTTTTGGATTATTAAAAAGATGGAATAAGAGAAGTCAAAAGTGTACATTCCATTAATAGAAAATAAGGTTCAGTACAAATGTAAAAGAACAAAACAAAAAAATAGAATCCTTATAAAAAAGGAGTAATCCCTGTTCTTCATCATTGGATAGCCTTCTATTTTCCTTTAGTAGCAGTGGAAGGAGAGGAATCCATAGGGGTAGAGGTCAAGGTAGATGAAGTGAGTGAGGTGGTTGATAAAGAGGGTAAAAGAAGACCTTCAAAGACTAGTAGAGACAAAGTAGTTGTAGTATAAGATCTAGGAAGTTGTTAATCGAGAAGCACATGCCTGATCTGACTTTGTTCTTGGATGACAGACATAGTGGTCAAGGCTAGGGAAAGTCACTTTTGGGTGATAGATTAGGTGAAATCTTTTTCTTCTTCGAGTTGCGCTTCTTTGGTGTTGATGATGAAGGACGTTTCATCCCAGGCTTTCACTGAAGATTCGAGAGAGAGAAGGGTTGCATGAATAAATAAGGGTTCTAAATGAGTAAGTTGAAGAAACTTTGAGTGAAGAATCGAGTGATAATTTCTTTATTTTATCTTTTTGGAATACCAAACATCGCAAGAATAAAAATGCGGGAAAGTAAAGAGGTGAAATGAATAATTACTCCGATACAGGTTTGAACAAAAACAAAATATAACGAATTTTTAAGGTGAGACCGTTTATGGTCATTATGGTGAGATAGTAAACACACGTTATGGTGAGACAGTTAATGGACTTCACAGTGAGACAGATAATGTATGCTGTGGTGAGACAATAACCGTCAGATAGTAAACACAAAACATACCAACTCTGAGAATGTAAATCGTGAGACAGTAAACTGTGAGACAATAAATGAGCATTATAGTGAGACAGTGAATGAAACACTAGTAGAGAAATAGTAATCATGAAATATTATAGTATAACACAGTAAGATATCGAATATTAAGACCTAAAAAAGTAAGATATCTATTTGAGGTTTATCATGCCTAGTTCATGTATGATTTAGCCTACTGTTACATAATTTATTGGTTTGGTGAATAAATCAGCAAGATGGCATTCAGTCCCAATGACTTCCAAAGTGATATCACTTTTTTGATAATGATCTCTCAAAAATTTATGTCTTACATAAATGTGCATTGTCCTTGAATGTGAAAAGGGATTTTTTGAGATGTTAATAGAACTTGTGATATCACAATTTATAAGTACATGTCTGAATTGATATCTATAATCTAGTACTGTGTGTTTCATCTTCAAAATTTTTGCACAACAACTGCCAGCAGTTATATATTCATCTCTTGCAGTAGATAATGCAACATAATTTTGTTTCTTACTACACCATTATACTACTTACTTTCCTAAAAGGTGACATGTTCTAGAGGTTCTTTTTCTATCTAACTTACAGCCACCGAAGTCAGCTTCAAAATAACTAATTAAATCAAATGATTGTTCTATTGGATAAAACAGTCCTAGATTGTGTGTATGCTTAAGGTATTTGAAAATTCTCTTTACTACAAATAAATGATATTCCCTAGGATTTTATTGAAAAAGATCCCAGATACACACACTAAACATAATTCTTGTACGACTAGCAGTTACGTAGAGTAAAATTCCAATCATTCCCCGATGAGTGGTTTGATCAACAGATTTTCCATGTTCATAAAGTTCCAATGTACAAGTGGTACTGATGACTGTGTCACTAATTTCAGTGCTATATAATCCAAAAAATTTATAAGATCTCTAGTATATTTACTTTTTGTAAAAAAAATTCCATCATTATTTTAAAAGATTTCAAATCGAAGAATGAATTTTAGTTCACCCATTAAACTCATTTCGAATTCATTTTGATTCATTTTAGATAAAACCAACACATAAAAAATTCTTTGAAAATCCAAAAATAATGTCATCTACTTAGATTTGAACAACTCACACGTCATCAGAAAATCGTTTTATAAAAAGGGTAGGATCAGCTATTCCTTTTGTAAAACCATTGTAAATAAGAAAAGTACTCAATCTATCATAACATTCTCTTGGATGTTTCTTTAAACCATATATAGATTTTGATAGTTTAAAAATATGATTTGGCTAATGGGGGTTTGTAAATCCAAGGGGTTTTTTCAACATAAACATACTCAACTATATACCCATTTAAGAATACACTCGTATCATCCATTTGATATTGTTTAAAATTCATATGTGCAGTATATTCAAGTAAGATTCTGATGGCTTCAAGTCTGGCTACTGGTGCAATGGTCTACACATGGTCAATTCCTTCTTCTTGACTATAGCCTTGTGCAAATAATCTAGGCTTGTTTCTAACTATGTTACCAGCTTCATCTACCTTATTTCTAAACACCCATTTAGTTCTTATGGTGAATGTGTCCTTAGGTCTTTCAACAAGTTTCCAAACATTGTTCCATTCAAACTGATTTGGTTCTTCTTGCATATCCATCACCAAAAATTCATCATTTATAACATCATTAATGTTATTAGGTTCATGTTGTGATAAAAATACTTGATGTTCAACCTAATTTCTACAAGAATATCTTGTTTGATTTCGTTTGTCTAAGTCTCGTACAACAACATCTAAGGGTTGGTTCTTATGGGTTCTAGTAGTTCTAGAGAAAGAGGGACTAGTGATTTCAGGTTCATCAATAGATTCATGTTTATTGTGACTTGATTCTAAGGAATTTCCAGAGTTGGAAGTTTTCACAAATTCTTTCACAGGAGAATTTGAGGATTTTGAATTAATTTTCAGATTTGATACATCATCCTCCAGATTCTGTAGAATTCTTTTAGACTCATGTGGATATGTTTCATCAAATTTTATATGAACAGATTCCTCCACAAATTTAGTTCTTTTAATGAACACTCTATAGGATTTACTAGAAAAGGAATATCATAAAAAAGATACCTTCATCACTTTTGGATGAAAATTTTGTCATTATTTTCTTTGGTATTAAGAATATAGACATTTCAACCACAAACTTTGAATTAGCTAACCTTGGGTTTTCTATTATCCCATTGTTCGTAAGGAGTCACTACTGGAAAACTAACCTATACAAATAGTTTGAAACCATTGGTATAGGCCTCCAAACCGTTGGTATAGCCTATACCAACGGTTTGGAGAACCGTAAGCAAGTAAGTCGTTGGGATAGGTCTATACCAACTGTTTTTGGAAAACCGTTGGTATAGACCTATACCAACGGTTTTGAAAACCGTTTGTATTAGTAATATGAAAATCTATACTAAAGGTTCTGTAAAACCATTGGTATATGTATTTCCAAAAAAACATTCATTGGGATTTGATCCCAGGACCTCCAGTTTATCATTGAACGATCTAACCACTAACCTGACATGACTTTTTTGAACATAATTTCATAAATATATATATATATATATATATATTATCATAATTATTTTAAATTTTGATTTATAGAATGTTCTGGTTAAGAGGATCTGATAAGAAATCAAGGGACCTATACCAACGGTTGTCAAAATTGTTGGTATAGGTCCCTAGAATCTGGGAAGTGATGTTAGAATATTGGGGACTTTCCCAAAGGATTGGCCAAACCATTGGGAAAAGTGGCCACAAATTGGACCTTTCCCAAAGGTTTGGCTAAAACGTTGGGAAATCCTACCCTTTCCCAACGGTTTTTCCAAACTGTTGGGAAAAGTGGCCACAATGTGGTCATTCCCAACGGTTTGGCCAAACCGTTGGGAAAGGGGTGTAGAAGTGTTGGGAAAGGTGACATTTCCAGTAGTGAGTCCACTTAAGAATAGGTCTGATCAACACCCTATTGATTATTTATCATGATGTATGGGAAACTTCCGCCCAAAAATAAATAGGTAGGTCATATTCACTATGCATTATTCTATAAATATCATACAAGGTTCTATTTATTCTATGTACAAATCCATTCTATAGAGGTGTTCTAGGGGTAGAGAAATTGTGACAATAACTATTTTGTGAGCAAAAGGATTAAAAATCTCAATTTTCAAAATCACGACCATGATCAATTCATAATGATTTAATTCTTAGTCTACTATTATTTTCTATAGAATTTCCATATTTGGTAAAATAAGAGAAGGCTTCACTTTTATGAGCCATAAAGAAGGTCCAATTATATCCAGAAAAGTCATCTATAAGAACATAAACATAGTACTTCCCATTTAAACTAGAAACTCTATATGGTCCAAATAAATCCATGAGAACCAGTTCGAGAGGTTGAGAAGTTGACACGTCTTTCTTTGGTCTGATGTAATCTTTGTGTTCTTTTCCCTTTTGAAAGGGATTACACACTTTGCCATTTAGAAACTCATGCTTGGGTAAGTCATTAACTAGGATTTTTCTAGTTAGTTTTCTAAGGGATTGAACATTACAGTGTCCTAGTCTCATATTCCAGATCCAAGATTCTTTATGAAATACACTTAAGCATGAAGCATTTTGAGAAGCTAAAGAGTCTAAATTAACAGAATAAACATGTTCATTTCTTAATGTCGAAAATACTAATTCATCTTAACAATTAAAGACATTACAAGCCTCATTTTCAAATCAAAAATTAAATCCATCATCACATAATTTTGATATACTAAGAAGATTATATTTTAAACCATCAAAAAATAGTACTTTAGAAATTTAAACTGAGTTAGAGTTACCGATTTGGCTGAGGCCAATTATTTTACCCTTGGCATTGTCACCAAATGTGATGTAACACCCCGAGATTTTATGAAAAATATTCTTTTCATCAACGTCTTGTGTTGTACGCTACACCAAAAGGAGATTTCACAACACACATCCTTGCCTTCCCTTGCATTACACGCAATCACGCCCTTCCTCGATAGCGTGTGTAGTACGCAATACCGAGTTTCACTAAACAACGATATGCTATTAAAATATTATTAAAACTAGCCGTTATGAATAGTAATAACCACCTTTTAAAATTTTAGAAATTTTTTCTCTCAAAATGGACTTTATTTTTTGATTCGGAGTATCGAATTTAGCCTAAGGTGAAATTTTGGTACTTTTCAGATAACTTTCATATTCTAATGAATAGTGAAAATTACTAAATTTTAATTAAAAACAACTTTTTTAATCGAAATAATTAATAGTGATAAATTATTAATTTGAGTGGTTTTAAAGTATATTTAGAATATATTTTTACAATTTAATAAAATGTAGGTCATTGGATATAATTTCACATTTAAACCAGTTATAAACAAGTGTCAATCTTTTGATAGTTATTATCTCTTAAAAACACGCCATTTGTTTTGACGATGGGAATTAATTTTTAAATTAGTAATGTAACTGATATGTTTTGAATTTGGTAAAATAGACATCATTTTTTAATTCATAATATCAAATATATCTTAGGCCTAATTTTTGGTATTTTTCGGGAAACTTTCATTTTTGATGAATAGTGAAATCACTAAGTGGTAGTTAAAAAAATGAATTTTTCATAAAACTTAATTTTACAGCTTCTGTGAGTGGAATTTCAAAAATCCGAGAGACATGGTTAATGTCAGTAAGTAAAATGTGGTTCAATGAGATGAAAATAATTTTTGGTGAATAGTAACTTTTAACTTTTTTTACCACGGTTAAAAGTAAATAGGGTAATTAAGTGTAAAAACGATATTACTATTACTCTAACACATGTCCTAATTATATAAGACAAGTTTAATTCGACCGAAAACAACCTTAGTAATAAAATATGACCATTTAGGCCAATTTGGATTAAATTAGGACATTTATTATTAATTTCTTTAAAGAAGGGTTAAAATAGTTAAAATCAAAGTTTAATAAGTCAATCATTTTTAACATGGGTTTATAAATAAGATAAATTCAAATATAAATATTCCTTAGAAAGCTAAAATGATTTCCTACATAATGGTATTTTATTTGTAATTTTTAGACATTAAATAATTTAATTTATTTGAGACACAATGATGATGCATTAATTATCTTATTAATGAAATATTGACATAATTGATGTTATAAATACCTAAATAAATGTAATTTGAGACTTTTTATGAATTTAACTAATTTTATAGGTTTATATGACATGTTATTATTGATTTAATTAACTGTTTTCTAACTAATCATTCTGTTATGATTTTCACAAAAATCAATTAGTAAATAGTGTCAAAATTGACATAAAATAGTTTTTAAAACAAATATTATATTATTAATTGTTATTTTATTCCTAAAAATATAAGGTTTTGCAAAATGACTTAGATAAGATTATATATATTAATAATAGACAACATGGGGTTCGTTTGGCTTGATATATTAAGTTTATTAACCTTATAGTATAAGAACACAAGAAGACACGGTAAAAGTAAAATTATTTAACTTAATGTTAAATCTAAATGATAAGGTTAAAATGGGAACCTAAACTTGTATAAATTCTATTGGATGAGATGATTTCAACCCATCCCCACCATAGTCTAAAAATAAATCAATTTGGATCTATTTAAAACTGAACATGACTTTATAATAAAATAATATTTTTAGTTATTCCAAAGGTGCCCCTCTCCTCCCTTATAAAAGGGCACCTCCTACCCCTCTTCCTGACACCACATTGAGCCTTCAAGCTCGGCCAAACCCTGCCACATTCGCCTCTCCACTTCCCTAGAGACATCCTAGAGGTCCTGGTATTTTTCAAAGACCAATTTTAGTGCCCTAAAAAAAGGTCTCAAAGAAGCACTTCAAAGAAGAGGTAATGTCCGTTACCGATTCTTTCACCTTTATTTCTTCTTCCACATCTTCTTATAAGGTGGTTTCATTATGAAGTAATAACATCAGTATCACTAATATACTTATATGTTATTATAAGTATGAAACAACCCTATTTCACCATCTATCCATCCTACGGAAAAAGAAATCACCGCCCGTGCGTACGTACGGAATACCGTCTCCACGCCGTGGTGTAATCTATTTTCCACCACCACCTTACTTGGATGGGTATAATGGTGTAAATAATAACTATATATGATTATTGTAAAGTGATATTGATTCTTTAATAGTATAAATACACTCCAATAAAATTTCACGATCATGGGAACAATATCATCGCTCGTGCGTACGTACAGAATACCATCTCCACGACGCAATGAGATTCATTCTCAATGATTAACCATTCATGAATGATTATAAAGTATATATAATAAGTAATCAAGAAATATATGACATAATAATACTACTGAATTTATGTATATATATATTTATGTCATCCACTTAATTCCACTCAATTCAATAAGGAAACGAAAACAGCGTTCATGCGTACGTACGGCCTACCATCTCCATGAATAGTTTATTTCTTTCCATTTATCGATCCATTATATATATGTATATTATGAATATATATTATATATAAATCATGTTTTATATTCTGGAATTATGTAGTCATGATCTAATTAATCATATTAATAATTACAAGTTAAAACACGAACGAAAAATGAGACGATATTACCCAAAAGGCTTCTTTAACATGAATTTACAAAAGAACAGGTAATATAAAGTCATAAGTGAACCATATATGATATAATAACAGTGAATATGATTCTTTAATAAGTCAATGACATTATTTAAATCATTATACAGGAGTTTCGGACACTTACGAAGCAAATCAGACCTAAGGTAAGGGAAATATCACAATCTCATTTTTATCCGAGATTGTTTATACTTTAGTATTTTCTGGGGTGTATTTTTATTATCCACATCCATATTTCCTAAATATTTAATATTATTTCCATCAACCTACAATTTTTTAAATCCAATTTTACCCTTCGGTGAGTTTTTAGTAAAGGATATGAAATGAATCTTTTGTCATTTTTCATACGAGGTACTTTTTGAGTTTTCTTGAAAAGTACGAAGAATGTTTTTTTAACTTATACGGAATGAATGGATTTTTAAAACATTATTTCCAAGAATCTTCCTTTACAAGTTTTCAAGTTTATTTTTAATAAACTTATTTTAGTTTAAAATTGTAATACATGTTAAGAAAGGAAATTTGTTTTGATGTAGAAAGGATATTTTCCTCAAGAATGGAGTTCAAGAGTTTTATCAAAATTATTTTCCATATAAGATAATATAGGGTTCTGTTTCTATTCCTATTATTACATGGATTTGATTATTTTGTGATGGAAATATTTTTATGAATTCCTTTATCTTATATGAATTGTTTTATGATGTCATGATGTTTAAGATTCCCATTTTTATTACATGGGTTATGCAATGATGTATGATTTATGATTTTGTGGCACACATAAGAATGTTATAATTATGAGATGGGTGGGACCTATATCTCCCTCCAATGAATTGGGTAAAGATTTTATATCTCATGAGATAGACATGGATGGAACGGTAGGTTATACCGGTTCAGTGAAACAGGACTGAAACGAGGAGTGAACTCAGTTCAGAAAGGGACTTTGTCCACTAAGATAGTCTTGGCAATGAGTCTTGACTAATAAGAAATGATTCTCTATGATTATGTGTGTATGCCACAAAGTTTCATGTTTTAAGTTATGATTATTGGGATTTCATTTCACTACTATGATTTATCCCATGTTATGAAATTATGCTCTCTTTTGCAGGTTAATATTTCCAAAATGTTATGTTCTTATGAATATAATGTGATTGATATTTCTTTTGTTTACCCTTACTGAGAATTTGAGCTCACCCTTTTATGTTTTCTTTTCCCCAGGATATAAAGAAAGGTTTTATGTAAAAAAAAGAAGATCTTTATGGGAGATATTGAAGATCTTTCACCATGATTAGAAGATTATATTTCGAGTTTCCAAAGACACTAAACTATTACGATCCTTGTGTGTGTGTTTTTGTTATGTACTAAGTATTCCGCAAAAGTAATGTAATGTCCATGTACATCAAGCTTCGGGTCTCTACAGTTGGTATTAGAGGAAAGGTTTAGTCAACCTTTGGAAACTAGGATGTGATAACTTTAGTGAGATCCATAGAGATATTTCTAAGGTATGTCCAGGGATGCCCCTAAGGTTAAGTATACGTATAGGTTATAGTCCTAGAATTATGCTAACGATCATATAATTAAACCTAAGATGTTAGATATTGAAGTTACTCCCCCTTTATTATGATTTTTTCCTCACACACTATTCTTTTTGTGTTTTAGAAAATGTCTGGAAACATGATGATTCACTATAATGGAGGATATGATGGACAATGGAATGATATTCTTCATGATCAACCAAATGAAATGGGATTTGGAAGTCCAACCATCATTATTATGCCGAATCAGAAATCTCATAATATGATCAATAAAGTAAAATTTGGTAAGTTTCCTAACTCGGCTAATAAGAGAAAGATGGAGTTTCATGATGATCATAGAGGAAAGAAAGTTCAATTTCCCCTCTGTAAATCATGTGGGAAGAGGCATCAAGGAGAATGCTTCAAAGGAACTGGAAGATGCTTTGGGTGTGGAAAAGAAGGACACAAAGCCAGTAAGTGCAAAGGAAAAGGTTCAGTAAACACCAGGGATGAGGATAATGGTATTTCTATGACATAAACAATGGTTAAATGTTTTAAATGTGGAATGTATGGGCATTATGAAAACCAATTACCTAAGGTAAAGTCTCATGAAGAGAATCAGTATGGTCATATGGGTAGTATTTATGTTGATGATGATGAAGTGACTACAAATGATATGTTAGATGAAAGAATAGTTGAAGCTCAGCCAATGGTTTAAGAATGTAGTGGAATGATTACATGTTTATCATGTGTAATGTTGTATAAGTAATCTCATGGTACAATGGAATAAAGAGACATCTAAGGATTGTTACACTATTGCCTTTCCTTGAGTTTTGAAAGTGTATGATTAATGGTAACAGTATCGATGAAAGGTTATTCAAATATATTTGGAATGTAGATGATATGTTGATAATGAAGGGATAAGGAGAAAATTAAATGTTTGATAGTATTCATGAGCTCATGATTGATATAAGGAGAAGGTTATATCATGGTTTGAGTATATAGAATTTTTGGATTTTGGTATGAGTTAACTTTTTACAGCATTCATGTTTTAACTAAGGTTTAATGGGTATTCATTTTTCAAGAGAATACATGATTAAGGTATTCACATGATTGGAATGTGACCAACAAGATATATGGGGGATAAATGATGGTATTCACATGCTTGGTTAACGATATTTCAAGTAATCGTTTTCTTTATACTATGAGCTTGGACCGAAGTATTTTAGATAAACATAAAGATTGGAAGGGATTATGTTAACCATAAGTTAGTATTGTTTAATGATTGAACTTTTTTCGATATTATTGATGGGATGTTATAGTAATATAATTTTAGAAAAAGGAAAACCTGCAGGACGGGCGGCAGCCCATTGCGTCGGACAAGGTCGTAGGAATCGAACCCACAACCAAAGTGTGACTGGCCTTTATCACCTACCACTAGCCTACAGGAAGTCCCTGTTTAGTAGAAACTAGTTTTATTATATTAATATGTATGATATATGAAGTATAAGTCCATTTTAGGAACTATATATGATTAATCTCACTATAGATGGACTTATGTATTTTTTTGATAACTTTTCTATCCTTTTGTTTGAGACAGATGGAATGACCCATCATTCTATCACATGATCTGCTAACACATCATGAATGACAAATTCAACTTCATTTCTTTAAGAGATGAAGTGGAAATTGTTCAAAGAACGACAAACGATGAGACTATACCAAAATCACGAAAGTATTTATTCTAATTCAAATTTCATCAACTTTAGGGAAACGATCGTGAAAACCAAAAATGTTGTACCTTAGATCATCAAAAATTTATGGCTTTGTGATTTCTGGCTTTTCCATAGCCATGTTCTCTACCAGTCTCCATCAGAACATGATGGTTAGATTTCTCTTCCATATCCATATTTTCACCTATGTGGAAACCCAGTGATTAGATTATTTGGGTAACTGTTATGTTTCATACTTTTGTTTTTAAAGAATGGTTTTGGTATTCCTTTTTACGATGTGGGTTTCTATTAAAGAAACTTTCGAATAGTAATCCATTTATAACCCCGAAGAATTTTGAGGGCGAAATTCATTTTAAGGGGGGTAGAATGTAACACCCCGAGATTTTATGAAAAATATTCTTTTCATTAATGTCTTGTGTTGTACGCTACACCAAAAGGAGCTTGTACAACACGCATCCTTGAATTTCCTTGCATTACACGCAATCGCGACCTTCCTCGATAGCATGTGTAGTACGCAATACCGAGTTTCACTAAACAACGATATGCTATTAAAATATTATTAAAACTAGCAGTTATGAATAGTAATAACGAACTTTTAAAATTTTAGAAATTTTATCTCTCAAAATGGACTTTATTTTTTGATTTTGAGTATCGAATTTAGCCTAAGGTGAAATTTTGGTACTTTTCGGATAACTTTCATATTCTAATGAATAGTGAAAATTACTAAATTTTAATTAAAAAAAACTTTTTTAATCGAAATAATTAATAGTGATAAATTATTAATTTGAGTGGTTTTAAAGTATATTTAGAATATATTTTTACAATTTAATACAATGTTGTTCATTGGATGTAATTTCACATTTAAAACAGTTATAAACAAGTGTTAATCTTTTGATAGTTATTAACTCTTAAAAACACGCCATTTGTTTTGACGACGGGAATTAATTTTTAAATTAGTTAATGTAAGTAATATGTTTTGAATTTGGTAAAATAGACATAATTTTTGAATTCATAATATCAAATATAGCTTAGGCCTAATATTTGGTATTTTTCTGGAAACTTTCATTTTTTGATGAATAGTGAAACCACTAAGTGGTAGTTAAAAAAATGAATTTTTCATAAAACTTAATTTTACCACTTCTATGAGTAGAATTTAGAAAATCCGAGAGACACGGTTAATGTCAGTAAGTAAAATTTGGTTCAATGAGATGAAAATAATTTTTGGTGAATAGTAACTTTTTACTTTTTTTTACCACGGTTAAAAGTAAATAGGGGAATTAAGGGTAAAAATGATATTACTATTACCCTAACACATGTCCTAATTCTATTGTACAAGTTTAATTCAACCAAAAACAACCTTAGGAATAAAATATGACCATTTAGGCCCACTTGGATTAGATTAGGACATTTCTCCTTTATTTATTTAAAGAGGGGTTAAAGTAGTTAAAATCAATGTTTAATAAGTAAATAATTTTTAATATGGGGTTATACATAGGATAAATTAGACTATAAATATTAATTAGAAAGATAAAAAGATTTCCTACATAATTTAATTTTATTTGTAATTTTTAGACATTAAATAATTTAATTTATTTATGACACAACGATGATGCAGTAATTATCTTATTAATGAAATATTGACATAATTGATGTTATAAATACACAAATAAATGTAATTTGAGACTTTTTATGAATTACACTACTTTTATAGGTTAATATGACATGTTAGTATTGATTTAATTAACTTTTTTCGAACTAATCATTCTGTTATGATTTTCACAAAAATCAATTACAAAATAGTGTCAAAATTGACATAAAATAGTTTTTAAAACAAATATTATATTATTAATTGTTATTTTATTCCTAAAAATCTAATGTTCGGAAAAATGACTTATATAAGGTTTTATATATTAATAATAAACAACTTGGGGTTCGTTTGGCTTGATATAGTAAGTTTATTAACCTTATAGTATAAGAACACAAGAAGACACGGTAAAAGTAAAATTATTTAACTTAATGTTAAATCTACATGATAAGGTTAAAATAGGACCCTAAACTTGTCTAAATTCTATAGTATGAGAGGATTTCTACCCATACCCACCTTAGACTCTAAATAAATCAATTTGGAGCTATTTAAAACCGAACTTGACTTTATAATAAAATAATATTTTTAGTTATTCCAAAGGTGCCCATCTCCTCCCTTATAAAAGGGCACCTCCTCCCCCTCTTCCTCACACCACATTGAGCTTTCAAGCTTGGACAACCCCTGCCACTTTCTCCTATCCACTTCCCTAGAGAAATCCTAGAGGTCCTGGTCTTCTTCAAAGACCAATTTTAGTTCCCTAAAAGAAGGTCTCAAAGAAGCACTTCAAAGACGAGGTAATGTCTGTTACCGATTCTTTCACCTTTATTTCTTCTTACACTTATTCTTCTAAGGTGGTTTCATTATGAAGTAATAACATCAGTATCACTCATATACTGATATGTTATTATAAGTATGAAACAACCCTATTTCACCATCTATCCATCCTACGGAAAAAGAAATCACCGTGTGTGCGTACGTACGGAATACCGTCTCCACGCCGTGGTGTAATCTATTTTCCACCACCACCTTACTTGGATGGGTATAATTGTGTGAATAATAACTATATATGATTATTGTAAAGTGATATTGATTTTGTAAGAGTATACATACACTCCAATAAAATTCCATGATCATGGGAACGATATCATCGCTCGTGCGTACGTACGGAATACCGTCTACACGACGCGATGAGATTCATTCTCAATGATTAACCATTAATGAAGGATTATAAAGTATATATAATAAGTAATCATGAAATATATGAAATAATAATACTACTTAATTTATGTATATATATATTTATGTCATCTACTTAATTCCACTCAATTCAATAAGGAAATGAAAACATCGTTCATGCGTATGTACGGCCTACCGTCTCCATGAACGGTGTATTTCTTTCCATTAATCGATTCATTATATATATGTATATTCTGAATATATATTATATATAAATCATGGTTTATATTCTGTAATTAAGTAATCATGATCTAAGTAATCATATTAATAATTACAAGTTAAAACACGAATGACAAATGAGACGATTTTACCCAAAACGCTACTTTAACATGAATTTACAAAAGAACGGGTAATATAAAGTCATAAGTGAACCATATATGATATAATAACAGTTAATATGATTCTATAATTAGTCAATGACATTATTTAAATCATTATACAGGAGGTTCGGACACTTACGAAGCAAATCGGACCTAAGGTAAGGGAAATATCACAATCTCATTTTTATCCGAGATTGTTTATACTTTAGTATTTACTGGGGTGTATTTTTATCATCCAAATCCATGTTTCCTAAATATGTAATATTATTTCCATCCACCTAAAATTTTATAAATCCAATTTTACCCTTCGGTGTGTTTTTAGTAAAGGATATGAAAGGAATCTTTTGTCGTTTTTCGTACGAGGTAATTTTTGACTTTTCCAAAAAAGTATGAAGAATGTTTTTTAACTTATATGGAATGAATGGATTTTTAAAACATTATTTCCAAGAAGCATCCTTTACATGTTTTCAAGTTTATTTTTAATAAACTTCTTTTAGTTTAAAATTGTAATACATGTTAAGAATGGAAAATGTTTTTGAAGTAGAAAGGATATTTTCCTCAAGAATGGAGTTCAAGAGTTTTATGAAAATTATTTTCCATATAAGATAATATAGGGTTATGTTTCTATCCCTATTATTACATGGATTTGATTATGTTGTGATGGAAATATTTTTATGAATTCATTTATCTTATATGAATTTTTTTATGATGTCATGATGTTTAAGATTCCCAATTTTATTACATGGGTTATGCAATGATTTATGATTTATGATTTTGTGGCACACATAAGAATGGTATCATTATGAGATGGGTGGGACCTATATCTCCCTACAATGCATTGGGTAAAGTTTTTATATCTCATGAGATAGACATGGCTGGAACGGTAGGTTATACCAGTTCAGTGAAACCGGACTGAAACGAGGAGTGAACTCGTTTTAGAAAGGGACTTTGTCCGCTAAGATAGTCTTGGCAATGACTCTTGACTAATAAGAAATGATTCTCTACGATTATTTGTGTATGCCAAAAAGTTTCATGTTTTAATTTATTATTATTGTGATTTCATTTCACTATTATGATTTATCCCATGTTATGAAATTATGCTCTCTTTTGCAGGTTAAGATTTCCAAAATGTTATGTTTTTATGAATATGATGTGATTGATATTTCTTTTGTTTACCCTTACTGAGCATTTGAGCTCACCCTTTTATGTTTTCTTTTCCCCAGGATATAAAGAAAGGTTTTTGGTAAAAATAGAATATCTTTATGGGAGATGTTGAAGATCTTTCACCATGATTAGAAGATTATATTCTGAGTTTCCAAAGACACTAAACTATTACGATCCTTGTGTGTGTGTTTTTGTTATGTACTATGTATTCCGCAAAAGTAATGTAATGTCCATGTACGTCAAGATTTGTGTCTCTACATTTGACATGTACTCCATATACTTTTATTAGGTTCTTGAAGCATGATTTGTATCCTGTCATGTCCCTTGAACATCTACTATCCAAGTACCATAGACTTTTGTAGGATCTCTTGAAGCTGTTTTCTTATAAAAAGTTTAGGCAAAAAAATATTTTTGTACCCATATTTGTTTGGGTCCAGTCATATTCGTAATAATTTCTTTAGGAACCCATATTTTCCTCATAGGTTTCCTATAAGCATTATGTAGAGTATTTGAAAAATAAACATTATTTAGTCCAGAAAATCATGAAACAGTAGAACATGTATTATGAGTTGAATTAGTTGATTTTTGTATATATCTAGGAGTGAAAGTATATGTCCTAGATCTTGAAACAATCATTATTCTACCATGATTTCTTTTACCCAGTTGATAACCAATTCCACTGTTGTATTAAGGGGAAATAATTTTTCCCAGCATTTCAGTGAGGGTATTTTCCCATTAGTAATTGTTTTCTATGTCACTCTTTTATTGCTCATTAGACATTTTTAACTCATTGTTTTCTTTGAGTAGTTGAGAATTTTTCTGCTTTTCAATAGTTAGTTTATATTTAATAGTTATGGTAAGAGCATGTTATTTCTTCAATGATTTATATTTGTCTTTTAGTTAATTGCATGTTTCTTCAAGTATGTTACAGTATTCAGACATTTCTTCATTAGTCATATTTTTAGAATCGCTCTCATCTTCAGATTAGTATGAATTATGTATAGAGGAGTCCAGTGATACCTCATATGTGTTTTTTATAATACACATATTGTCTTTATTAGCCTGTTCATCCTGTGATGTCTCTGAGTTGATTGAAATATCCTCATAAGCACTCCATGTTTCTTTCATATCATTTTTGTAATTTCTGTCCTTGTCCTCATATTTCTTTTTGTACATGATATTTTGACATTCATCCTTTATATGTATTTTTCACTTACATTCATAGAAGGAAATTTCATCAGTTTTGTGACTTCATTTCCAGTCCTTCTTCCAGTTTCCTTTTTGGTCATACTTTCCCTTGAAGTTAGGATTTCTAAAAAAGTTCTTCTATTTGTAAAATCATTTGAATATTTTGGCTAGTGGAGTCTTCTCCACATCACATTCAGGTGATGATTGTTCACTGGTGGTGCTTTCTACAGAATTTTCCAGTTTCCCTTTGTCTTTTTGCTTAGAGGTAGTGGTCTTGAATGAAATCGATTTCCTCTTTGGTTCATCCTCATCATCCTTGTTGAATTTTAGCTCTTGTTACTAAATCATCAATTTCCCAATGAGGTATTTTATAGGTAACATACTGATGTCTCACGATTCTACAATAGAGATAGAGGTTCCCCTCCATCTATCAAGTAGACTTATACAAATTCTCATAATCTTTTCCTTGGTAGTAAAATCTCTTCCAATAGAAATCATTGTGTTGACAATATCATTGAACCTAAGATACATTTCAGAGATAGGTTGACCAGGTTTCATCATAAAATTATCATATTTTATAGTATAATTATTATGTTTCATTTGTTTTACACTAGATGTTCCATCATGTGAGACAGACATGGTATCCCAAATTTCATGACCTGTTTTACAAGCAGAAATTCTATTGACTTCCTCATCTCATAAAGAGAAAAATAAACCATTCATAGCTTTGTAGTTGTTATTTTAGGCAGTTCTGGTAGTTTCATCCCAAGTGATTATATTAGTAGTAAGAATTCTGTATTCATCTAGAATAGATGAATTAATTTCAAAAGTCATACTCTCTAAATGCATCTTAGTTTTAATTTTCCATTGAGCATAGTTAGTTCCCTTAAAGAATGGTGGTCTGTTGGTTGCAGCACCTTCCAATATATTATCCATAATAACAGAATTGGTTTATAGAGCTATGAATTTAAATTAACAGAAATTAACAGATCTTTAAGGATCAACTATAATCACAGTTTTATAAAAGTAAAAAGGGTCCTAGTAAACAGTCCTCTGATACCAAATGTTGGTCGGAGTAGATTACTCAAGAGGGGAGGGGTGAATTGAGTAACTATAAAAAATTATGTAATAATTATTTCTAAAAAGGATTCCCCTAATATAAAATATAGCCATGTTAATCAAGGTTATACTATTATAAGAGATTGACTGTTTATGTATCTTCTTAGAAGATTGACAAATTTTCAGTAATCTTAATGTGTGATATTAATATTACTTTTGAATATATTCTACTAAGATAGGCTAGTTATAACTTCTTTCCATGACTAACTATCAAAGTGAAATTAGAGATTTCTGAATTATACATTTATGCAATAAAAATGTGAAAACTAATTTAAGCAGTATAGCGGATATGAAACAAGTGGTTCAGTCTCAAGCCGAGACCTAATCCACTCCACTTGGTGATCACCTACCACCAAGACGTTTATATGAATAAACATTGATCCACACCCTAGATCGGGGTTAAAAACAGTACACAGACTATCCAGGTCACACAGAGATCTCTTTCACCATTTTCGTGGGTACCAAATAACCAGGCCACACAAGGTCCTCTTCCACACATATCCATGGGTATACAAGAGTAAATAGAGGTTTGAGTAAGGATATATTATATTGTTTAGTTTAACACAAGAGAGAGGGTGTGTAGTTCTACAGGTACACACTCTGCTCGAAAGGTAATAAACAGATAGACAACAGAGTAGAAATATGGAGATGGGTTTGGAAGTTCTCTGAGTGTTGGTCTTTGTTGATCTGGATTTCTTGAGATGAAGCAGATGCAGAATTCGAGTCCTCATATGTGAAATAGAGTTTCATGATTTTGCTTGTGTTCTTCATGAGGATTGACATTGTGAAGATGTTCTCTAAGCTTCAAATATACTTCATGTGTTCTTCAGTAGTGTCGAGTTGAATCCAGTAGGCCATTATTTTTGAAACTTTCTCTAAGTGTGTCCTTTATTATGATGATCACAAACTTGAATTTATTTTTGCATCTCACTGTTTAATTCTTGGAAACACTTTTCTTATACCTTGGAATGCATGTGTTGGAGCCGACAGGTTTCATGGATACTGCACCTCGCACGGTCAGGTAATATGTCTACAAAGAAACATTAATTATGTCAGTGCATTTAAAATATTAATAAATGAATGTTAGAGATTAAATTGATAGACAAGGAATAGTTTTAGAAATGGTGTCACAGTAAGTTGTGGAAATAGTGTATCTTTCACATGGTGTCTAGATTGATCACGGTGTCTTGTGGTCCCGATATCTCGCAGTGACAAAGTATTGGTCACGGTGTCTTTTTCATGGTGTCTGGTTCACACTGTCTACATCATAGTGCCTTGTCCATAGTGTCTTGTTCATTGTGTCTTGTTCACGGTGTCATGTTCATGGTGTTTTATTCAAGGTGTCTTGTTCACTGTGTCTGCTTCACAGTGTCTTTTTCATAGTGTCTTCTTCACGGTTTCTTGGTTCACAGTGTCTTACTTCATGGTGTATTGCTTCATGATGTCTTGCTTCGCTGTGCCAGAAAGACATAACCAGTGGCAGACTCTTGGTGTCTCAGACTTTTCAATGTAATTGTGTTCAAACATAAGCAATGATGATAATAAAGTGGATCAGACTTAATCATTTGTCAAAGATAGTATAAAGTAATTAAACTGAATGTAGACCAATTAAGATCTTGAATGTCTCTTCTTAAAGCATGATAATACTTTAATCATTAATACACATGATTTGATATTATTTACATGAGGTAACCAGATTGAATAGGATTTTTGATCATTAAAACATTATTAAAAAATGAGGAGTCCAACAAGATACATATATGATTCCAATATTATATTATAAATATAAAATAAATACCATAAGAAACATTATTCCACTGTTAATATTATTTATAATTTCTTTCTTCATATCTGGAGTAAAGAAAAAAGTAATGGGTAAGCACATATGCTCAGTAAGGGTTATATACATTAGAATATATCATGAGTAAATAAGGAAAAAGGAAATATTGAATGATAAATAACTAAAATCACATTCCATTTAATTAATAACTTTAGAATGAAAATGAATCCATGGACAATATCATTGAAATATTCTCATGTATAATATTAAATAAATTATCAATGATGGTAATTCTTAGCATGGGATGTCATGATCTTTGATAACATAATATTTTTACAATAAAGTCCTTGTTCCAAAATAGTTTAATATATGGATAGTTATACACTAAAAACCCTTTTAACAAGGAGAGAAAACTGATTTTTCTCGTGATACATATTGATATATTTGGGGATATCATTAAATAGGCTCAACCATCACAACATTCCCAACGAATCACACATATATTTAATGATAAATTAAATTCATAAAAAAATATTCCATATGAAAATATATTAGTATTGTGTAAAATATACATAATATCATGATTTACCCAGAAAGACAAATAGATTTAATAATAAAACAATGTATGTAGAAATAATATATAGTTTAATGTAATAAATATATCCATGATTCAAAGAATATAGATATTTAATGGAATTTTATTTTTCAAACAAAAATGATCACCAAAAAGTGAATAATTCAAGATAATGTTTACAAGCAAAAAATTAATAATATATAAATGATAACCATCAGATCATCTGAAATATAAGTATTGTAGGTAAATTATTTCCACTAGGGAATAAATGAAAATGGAAGAAAATATTTCTATATTCATTCATTAATGATATTTATTTTTAAATCCATTTAAAAAGTGTATAAGAATCTAAATAGTGAAACCCATTTTTGTCTATAGGAAAATCTATTAAGGCAATATATGTTAAAAAATTTCTTTTAAATTTTTTTATAAAGAAGTAAAAAAACAACCCTTTTGGAAAACATTAGAAGTATTCCATTAAAACAATTTAAAAAATCATGGATAACCCAAAATATCATAATGAAATATTTTTATTAAATAAATAGGATTTTTTAAAACAATTTTGAAAAATATGGATATGAAGGGAAAATATACATGATCAAAAATCAAAATAGTCGAGCTTTTATTTTTAACTTTTATTTAATTGATTCAAGTTTATATGAGAGGAAAATATAGAATAAAATATGGAAACTCGTAAAATATTTTGATTATAAGAAAATTTGTGGAGTTTATGAAGGATATATTATGATATTCCTTCAATGAAAATAATAGAAATCCCAATGATGCGATCATAAAAAAATTATTAAATATTTAGTAACATTTAAATTGTAACCCCTTGAAAAAATACAGTTAAATTGGAAATTTCATAATCAAGAATGAATATATATTCATGTTAAATACCTAAAATCTGTGTTATATATACTAAATAAAATTAAATTTATTCCTAATACCAAACATGTCTTAATGGTGTGGGAATGGAAAATAAATCCCTTACCTCAAATTTGTATTGCATCGTAAGTTATTTTGAACAATTATATATTAAATTTTTATATATTATAAATAAATAATAGAAAAAAATAACTATATATAAAATAATACATGATCTATTTATAATATCTTATCACTTTTATGTTAAGAATTATTTATTATTATCATTTCTTTGATAGTTAACTACTTTATTTTTCGTGAGAATATTGGTTTCTAGTTTAAATCCTTGTAAATTTATTATGGTCAAATAATAAATAGAATGTCAATAATGATATATATATTATATATATATTCATTAAATTTATATTTATAATCATCCGTAATAGAAATATGAATTTCACTATTCATTGAGATGTTATGTTGAACGTACTCATGAACATAGTTTTCACTATTGATGGGTGTAAAAAAATAATGGTAAATTATAATTATCCAATCCAGAATAATTATCATATCAAATATATGTATATATATATATATATATTAAATTTACCCTTATTACCATCAATGTAAAGTGGATATAAATAATAGAACACATTGGTTAGTGGAGGTGGTAGTCCACACATATGGACGTGCAAGATTATCATTTTCAAATGAATTGAAATTTTTAGAAGCTATATATGATTTTATAACTCAAAATAAAATATAAATTAATTTAAAAAATATCATATATATTCATTATAAACCACTTTACAACTATCCATGTGATTTGGTGGTGAAAAGCATATTACACCGCTACGTGGAGACAATATGTTGAATGTAAACACAAGAAAAGTTTTTAATTTCTAATAGGATGAATGAAATTATGTAAAATATTTGTACCATAAATGAAAATAAATATAAGTATATTTATTATTATATATTTATTATTTATTATGGCTACTATATATTTATAGGATTTATTAGAAGAAATAAAAATGAAATAGTATGTAAAGGTGATTACAACTTCATTTAAAGTGATCCTTTAGATATCCTTTATGGGATATAAGGTTGGTATATATTGAATTCCAACACCTAAAAAATTTTTATAATGATTTTTGAAAGTGTTTTTGGAAGTTAGATTTCAATATAAAGGGATCTAGGTGGTGTATAGAAAAAATAAAAAGGGTGTCCTTTTATAAGTGAATAGAGGGCCACTCTTGTAATTTTTCAAAATATTAAAATATAATAATGTAATATTCGTGGAAAAGTGGCTCAAAAATGGAATATTTTAAAATATAAAGAGGATATGGGTTAATATAATCATAAAATAAAATTTGGATAGTTTTATATAGCATTTAAAACATTATCCATTGGATTAACCACTTTGTTAACCAAATTTAACCTTAACCATGGTAATGAAATTTTAGATATTAATGTGGTATAATTTTACTTATAATGTGACAATTGGATTATCAATAGGAATGATATGAAATTTTAAACCATATATTATCCCCATTTCTTTTTTCAAAATATTTATTATTTTTAAATAATTTAATAAACTATGATTTTCCTAAAATGTCAGTAATGTCATTTTTGACGCAATTCATTTAATTTGACATTAATGACATGAATACACAAATTTAATTCATATATAATACTTTTATAAATCTATAATATGATATATTCATATTTATAATTTTTTTTAAAAAATAATTCCTCCAAATTGTATTACTTCTTATATATTTAAAATCATATATGTTTTTTTCTATTAATTGATCAAATATCATGGTGGCGTAGCCTAATAATTTAATTTAGTTATTAAATAAATAAAATTAAAAATATACTACCATAGAATAATTAATTCAAATGTAAAATTAAAATTTAAAATTGAATATAATCTCTATTTATCCTTGTGTAACAATATTAGAGATATTAAAATCAAGAGTTTGGCATTTTGTTATTATTTTCTCAAATTAATATAACGGTTGCTATCAATTAAAAATTGTTAAAAGTAGACATATTTTCATGAATTAGATTAAATTGGATGAAATCCTTTCATGAAATAGAATAATTTCATGTTTTAGAGAAATTTTAAAGCCTTATACCAATTATTTAACCTTGTTTCACCCATTTTACCCTTACCGTGGTGACAAATATCCACCAAGGATAGAATTCATAATGAAAAAATTAAAGGGACCTATTTACTAAATTTCAAATTTCAAATTAAACTATAGAATCCATTTGGTAAAATTAAACTAAAAAAAAATTCAGAAATTAATATAAGATAAAAAATCAAAACTCGACAGAATTTTTTTAGAAAAATAACTTTTCAAGTTTAAAATGATCTTATAAAAAAATTTTCATAGGATGAAAATTAATGTGTAATTATTTAGATTATTTCTAACTAAAAGTGGATTATTTTAAATTAGGATGAAATTAAAATAATCATCAGTTTTTTGTTGACAATAAAATATACTTTCAAAATAATCATAATTATTTCAATATTCACTAGAAAATCAATATTTTCAAAAAATCCAAAAATTTCAACCTATGCTAATATTAGAAAGATAAATTTTAAAATGATATAATTATCATAAAATAATATATCAATAGGTTTTTGTGGTTCATTTAGACACAATTCTTCATGTAAAAAGGTTATCAAATAAATTTATTTAATGATAAATATAACATAAAATTTTGGGTTATTAAATTATAATCATCTTATAATAATATTTAATCAGAAATTACATCACTTTATTAGAAGAAACTAACGAATCATATAAAAACCCTATTTTTTCTTACATGATTAATACATCATCTTAAAGATAAAAAACATAACAGTGTTTTACAACTTGGATCGAAATTTTTAGTGTATATGGAAAATTATGAGCATAAATAACTTTTACATAATAAAAAATAAACTTTTATTTAATCTTTTATTCCCGAGATTCTTCTTGGCCCTCATGATCTCCTTAGTACAAATATCCACCTTAGGATATACATCAAAATGAAGGGTGAACTAAGAGCTTAGTAAGATGATGAATAGTAGATTTAAAAAAGTGTGACTATAGTAATAATCAACAAAATATAATAAAAATCTCATAACCATAGTCATGATAGGTAACATTAGATAATTTCATGGAATATGAAAATGCAAAAAAATGAAACATCATGTCTTAGTTATAAAATACCTCACATAGTTCGGAACAAATATTGCATCATGTTCACAAATATTTCACCTTATCTCATGAGATTCATTATATTACCGAATGAATTTGAGCTTTATATAATTTTGGTCACACCAGACACATCATAAAATTTACATACACTATATAATTCTTGGCCCACCAGTCGCATCATAACATTTACATTATCATGCATTCGACATAGAGAATATATCAATATTGGACATAGAATAACCCATGTAAAGTATTGTGTTTCATTTCATAAGTCATACATTCCTGACTAATATTTTTTGTTCCCTAAACAAGAGTGAATAACATATAAGGTATATGAATCATCGGTATAGAGAGAATAAGAAACAATCACACGAAGGAAAATGTGTATTTTTATAAAGAAGATTTATTTTGAAAAATCATTGTATTTTTTATAAAATCATATTGAAAAAATTTATATCCAAAACCTCGATAGACAAATAAAAGATATTTAAATAACATTAATGTAAAATTTATATTGAAAATAGAGTGAAATAATAAAAACCAAAAGTTAGAGAGTATGATTCGAGAATTCTCTTACATTATGTCTCAGTGATTTCTTCCCTTTAATATCCTGGATAATCAAATTAAATTCACTAATTTACAAATATAGAACCTTTAATATTTTCATTTTATTCATTATATTTTTATAATGTTTATTTATTGAATTTTTTACGAGTTATAGAGTTTAATTTCATCGTTTGGGAGTGTTCATTTTTTTACTTTTCATGATTGGTTCACTAGTATATGAGTATGGAAGTACATGTAAAATGAGGATAATTCTCCCAAATTAATAATATATATAATTAGTGAAATTATATAATATTAAACATTCTTATATATCATTTAGGATATATGTTATGGGGTTAAATCAATAGAAAAATAATTAATGAAAATGATTTAATTTATTTTGCGGATTTTATGACCATCACGTACTCGTATCAATTTATTTAATATCCTTTTTATATATTGAATCCATAATATTATATAACTTATAATACATATAATAATATCTTATGTAATAATAATTTTGGATTTAGGACAATCCTTGATGGTGGTAGTGAAAACTGAAAATGCATCATCCACGTTAGCGGTAAATCGATACATCACAGATAATATATTAATTATTAGAAGAAAATGAAAGTGGAAGATTTTAGGTGATGAAATATTCCATTAATGTAATTAAATTTACATTTATAAAAGATAATTTAGTTATCAATCATCTTGGATATGCGGAAGTGAGGATAGGATAAGAAAATAAATTAAATGGAAGTGAAAATAAGTGAAAAAGAAAGGATTTTACCTATAGGATTTCCCCTCCTTGATAACCTCCTTATAGAAAGTTTTTTGGTCTTTTGATGATTCCAAGGGCTCTGAGACATGTGGGAGAGGTGGGAGAGGCTTTGAAATTTTATTTTTTTGAATTTCGAAACAGATCAAATCTTCTGTGTTGTGAGGAGAAGAATATGTGAGGGGTGGTCTTTATAGGGGAGGAGAGGGGTATTTTCTCATAATTTTATTTATTATTCTTTTTATTCTGCCATACAACTATGCATATTTTGAGTATTACCACTAAATATATTAAATTAATGATGGATATATTGATATTGTGAGCTTACAACATTTATACATCATCTTTGAAACAATAATTCAGGTATTTAGTTTTTATTGTAAATTATCATATTTTATTATTCACTAAAAATCACGTATTTTAGAAAAATCATAAAAATTCACTCCAACACATTATAGAATTTTAGAATAGGAAATTGACTCCATTTTTTAAAATTAATGTTCTAAATATGAATTTTTTTAAATAAAATCATCATTTATTGGAAAAATATTGATTTTAAATTTATTACCGATTTAATGACACATTGAAATATTACTTAAGGTCCCAAAAAATTATCTTTTAATTATAAGAAAACTAAATATTTAATATTTAATATATTTTAAACGTTTATTTAAACCTTGATTTTAATTATAAAATTGAAAATAAATTGTTATGTATTATAAATATATTAATAACTAATTAATAAATTTTAAAACATTTATTTACTTATACTAAGATATAATTATATAATATTATCCTATATAAGATACCTAAATTTTTTTATACTTCCATAGATTATGTTAATATTTGATTGGAAGGATTACAATTCATAGTGGTCACATTACTACTCAAAATCTCAAGTTATTAGTCTATTGGTATAGGTTTCTTAACTTCAACAAATACTTATTATTCATTCATTCATCATTTATAAAATTCTTATTATGTTATCTATGTGATTTTATGTTATTTATAGTATATAGAATAATTATAATAAGGAAAAATATCATTAATAGAAGTTTGGGCCATAACATTATTCCCCCTTATGAAATATCAACCCCAAAGTTTTGTTTTACATTCTATGGTGAAACAAAGTGAGGGTACTTATTCTTCATCACTTACTTTGGTTCCCAAATCTCGTCATTGTACATATAGTTCCACCATAGTACTTTGATCAGGTGTGTAATCTTATTTCATTGAACTGTATCTCTATGGTTCAAGATCTTTACTAGATGCTCCTCATAAGAGAGATCATTTTCAAACTGTACCACCTCTAGATTCATCACATATGATATATTTGGTATGTACTTCCTCAAGAGAGATACATGGAATACATCATGATCATGAGACATGGAATGCGGAAATTACAGTCAATAGGTCACATCTTCGACATAATCGAGGATCTTTAAGGGGATGATGTACATATTACTCATCTTTCCTATCTTCCTAAATCTCATGATCCTATTCCATATATACATTCAAATGAATTCCATGTATTCATCCTTAAACTCTACACCACATTAATGATTTTTTTTGTATAAATCATCTGTCTAATTAGGGATTACTTGACGTGATGATGATTTGTTTTACCTTTTCCACCAATTATTTAACCATTTTAGGTCCCAAAATCTTTCATTTATTGAAATCATTCCATAATTTTAGTTTTCTACATATTTTCCTAATAAGGGATTCATATGGATCCATTTTGATACTTAAGTTGAAACTCTTGTTGTAAGAGAACTCAAATAGAGGTAGATGTTAGTCCCATCCTCCATGCAGTCCATATAACATTCTCTAAATATATCATATTGGGTATGAATATTCTGATTATATTTGTTGTCAATTTTGGGGGTGATAAGTTGTATTGAAGTTGAACTCAGTGGTTAAAGAATGTTGGAGAAATTCCCAGAACATAGAGTTGAATGTCATATCTCAATCAGATTCAATTGATAGTTGTACTCAATTCAACCTTATCACTTATCTAATATATATCTGTGCAATTTTATCTACTGATATGTCTTATCTAATGTGATAAAGTGAACGGTCTATATTAGATGATCCACAACAACTCATATAGTGTTGTTTACTCTAGATGTATTCAGAGGTCTTATTACACATTCCATGGTGATGTTTTCCCATTTTCATTTTGGTTTGGGTAATGGTTGCATCAGCCCAAAAATGTTTTCATTTAATCCTTCACATAATGACATACCATGCACTTTATTCAATATTGAAAAATTGCATTCATTATATTTTCCCACCAATAGTACCCTCATAGATCTTGATAAAGATTTCTACTCCTACGGTATATTGGGAATGTTGTGATATGTGCACCATTCATAAAGTCCTTATTCACCACTATATTGGATGACACACATAATCATGACACAAATCTTATAACCCCATCCTCACCAATATTAAACTAAAAGGATTTCTAATTTCTGGAAGCTGCCATTTTGTTCTGAATTTCCACATCATTTCATTGAGCATCCTTTATTATCTCCATAAAGGATAGTTAAGAAATGATTTGAGAAATATTTCATGATGTTACTTCCCCAATTATTTCCATGTCTATCTATTTCAAATCTAAGAAGATGGGATCCTTCTCAATTCTCATCATTAATAATGGGGAAGGATTGTTTTTACATATAGCATCTTGCACTTTATTATCCTTACCAGGATGGTAATAGATTGAGAAGTCATAATTCTTGATGATCTATAACCATCTTCCTTAGAGTATATTAATATAATTATGCGTGAATATAAATTTTAGGCTATTATGATCAGTACATTTTTCACACTTATCTTTATAGAGATAATTCTACCATATTTTCAATGTAATGATTAGAGATTCAAAATCCAGATCATGTGTGGGATTATTTTGCTCATTAATTTTTAACTAGCTTGAGGAAAATAGTAAATAACTATATCATCTTGCATCATTACACTACCTAAACTCTTATTTGAAGCATCATTGTATACCTAAAATATTTCCCAACTTTTCAGAAGTGTTCTTACTGGTGTTGTGATAAGCCTGTTTTTCAACTCTTTAAAGCAGACTTCACATTCACTGGTCTATAAAGACTGTTATCACTTATGAGTTATCTTTATAAGTTGGTTTGATAATCATGGGATGTTATTCAAAAACATCTGGTAATACCAAGCTAGACCAAGGAAACTACGGATCTTCATTACTTATGTTGTCATGGGCCACTCTTTGATTTCCATTGTCTTGGAAGAGTAAAAAGCTTTTCATTTCCTAGTGGTAACATTCCACAAGAATAATACATCCTCTATTCAAATTTATTGTACCTTTCATAAATATTCTCCATTTACAGTGTCTTTAGAATTGTTTTTAAATTCTTCTCTTCTTCCTCCTTTATCTTGGATTATTCATAATATCATCAACAAGGAATACATATTTTTTGATGTAATATCTAATGACTCTATTCACTTAATCCATGAATCTTTGTAGAGAATTAGTTACTTCTAGGAGAATCACTATAAACTAATAGTGTCTATATCTATTTTCAAAAAGCCAGTCTTAGGAATATATTCCTTCATCACTGTTAATTAGTGATATCCCAGCTGAAGGCCCACCGTAAGGAAATACATCGCCCCATGCAGTTGATTGAACAATTCATCTATCCATGGAAGGGTAAAATTGTTATTTATTTTGATTTTTTTGAGCTCACAATAATCAATATATAGGGGAATTTATCCCTACTCCTCTTTAACCAAGAGTACTGGAGCACCCCATAGTGAATCACTCAGGAATGTACAACCCTTGTATAGATTCTATTGTTAGTAATTTTTTATTTCCTTCAAATAAATAGTGGTCATTCTATAAGGTGCCTTTTATATTAGATGTGTTCCAAAAATTATTTTAATTTATAACTCAGCCTTGCAATCAAGAGTAAGTCTAGAAAATGTTTTGGGGACCACCTCTATGAAATACTTCACAATGGGTATGTATTTGAGCATTTTTTTCTCTTGGTTTCAATACATTGATCAGTATATGGTTTCTCATAGGTAAATAATATCCACACTTGAGAAGATGACTCAGAAGGAGACTCATCCTCCTCATTATAGTTGTGTAAAATTAGAGGATGCTTTGGGATGTGAAGAGTGATATCCCTTTCTAGACAGTTGATGTTTTATTTGTGTAAAGATACCCAATCCATTCTCAATATATCATCAAACTCCACCAAGGGATGTTATAAAATATTCTATGGGAGGTTTAGTCCAAAACAATTAACCGGGGAGGAGTTCAATACTTTGGATGAAATAACTTCAAAATTTTCTTTTCTCATAGATAACATAACCTCTATTTTTGAAGGGGTATTTGAATAGTTCTAATAAACATAAAAGATATGAAATAATGTGTAGAAAAAATATCAAATATCATGTTCTAAATTATTGAATAAATAACCAACATAACTATCGCCACATAATTTGGGTGGTCCATCTCAACAGTAGTGGATAAATAAGCATTCTATTTCTATTCTGGATTAGGTGTCTACTAACATAGATTTCCCTTAAGGAATCGAGGTTTAGTGCACTATATTGTATAGCACCCTTGATCCCTACAGTTGAAACATTGGACCATGAGTGGTGATCTCCTTTCCTTCACCACATTTTCCTATTTCTTCTTGTCTCGTCAAAATTCTTGATCATAGTGGCCTTCTCCCCCACACATATAACATTTACCCACACCATTGAGGTAATTCCTTTGATCCTTGTTTCAACATTTTTAACATGGGAGTGATTAATATTTAATTACACCATTCTCATTATATACCACATCTTGAAACTCCATATTTCATTTATTATCATCATAGCCATGTGACGATTCTTCAAACTCCATCCCCACTTTGATATCACATCAAAGAATATCTTCATAACTCCCAAATTTCCGAATTACTATATCCTTCTAAAGTTCTAGATTTAAACTAGTACTAATGAATAAATTTTTCAATAATTATTGATAAAGAATCATTAAACATACCTTGCATGTATATTTAAATTTTCATTACATTCTGTGATAGATTCTCCTTCCTTTTTCTTAATTTCTATGAATTCTCTCTCCATATTTGTATCAATAGTTCAACAAAAATACTTGTTATGAAACATTATCATAACATACTACCACTCAATAGCTTTAATTGCATCCTTTATCATGGTGTTATTAATCAACTCCCACTATGGTTAGTCTCTCCACCAAGATGACAAATAGCTAAAGTCACCTTCTCCATATCAGAAAAGTGAAGGATAAAAAATATCATTTCCATTGAGTTGGCCCATTGTACCACCAAGATTAGATTAGAAGATACAAAAAATGGAAGTGGTAATTTCCTTATAAAATACTTGATATCCAGTTTCTCCCTATTAGGTGAAAGTGGATATTCCATATTTTTCAGGTTATTGGTAATAACCCGAGAAATATGGGTAAGCATCATGATGTAATTTTTAACTCCACCTCCAATGTAATTGGAGATGTCATTTATAAACTAACTTCAATTTCCCTCACATGGAATTTTGGCCTAGAGTCTCCTAGTTCCCATTATTTTTTAAAATAGAATAGTTTTGAACAAAACATAAGTCAAAATGTAATGAATAAATAATTTATTCCTTGTGAAATTAACAATACAAGAATTTTTTCTGGGATCCCAATATACTTTGTCAATTAATAATGGTTTTCACTATGGTTTCCTAATCTAGATTCCTAAATTAACTAAACTGTTCTATGATAACAACTATAATGACCCTAATTTTTCTTATATAATTAATACATCATTTAGAAGATAAGAAACACAAAAGTGTTACACAGATAGATCTAATGGTTTAGTGTATTTGTAAATTTAGGAACAAAAATAAATTTTACATAATAAAAAATAATCATTTATTTAATTCCTTCTTCTCAAGATTCTTATTGGCCATCGTTATCTCTTTAGAATAAGTATTACCTGGAGGATATACATCATAAGAAGGGGTGAGATAAATCCCAATAAGATCATGAATAAGAGACATGAAATAAGGTTCAGAATAATAATAATCATCATAATATTAGAAAATAATCGTAACCATAGTAATGATAGTAAACATTAAAAAATGTCTTGGAATGTGTAAATCTATAAAAATGAAACATCATGTCTTACTGGTCAAATACTACACCTAGTTGTGAACAAAGATAAAATAGTTTTCATTCATATTTCACTTTATATAAAGACATTCATAACATTTTACAATAAATTTGAGAAATATATAATTCATGTTTGCACCCATCACATCATAACATTTACATGTCTAATAAAATTCTGGGCATACCCATCACATCATAACATTTACATTATTATTCATCCCACATAGAGTGTATATCAATACTTGACATAAAAAACCCATGGAAAGGAATTTGATTCATTTAATAAATTATAAATTCTTAAATAAACATAATATTTCCAAATATAATGAGGTAATAAAATATTTGTTATATGAATCATCAATATTTAGTGATGAAGAAACAATAACCGGAAGTAAAATATGTATTTTTTGAAAGAAGAGTTCTTTTGGAAAAATCATTGCATTTTTTCCAAAACAGATTAGAAAATTTTGTATCCAAAAAAAGTGGTGGATTAATAAATGATATTTAAATAAAATTAATTGAACATCCATACTGAAAATAGAGTGAAATAGGTAAACCCCAAAGGAAGATAGTTGTGTTTGAGATTCCCCTTACCTTAGGTCTGGGTTTCTAATTCACTTCAATATCACAGATAAACAAATTAAATTCTATAATTAAAAAAATAAAGAACCTTTTATACATGGAATTAATTCCTTATAGTATTATTAAGTTGGTTTATGGTATTTTGGATGAGTTATAGGGTTTAATTTCATCGTCCAGGAATGTTCATTTTCTTGTTTTTAATGATCGGTTCGCTTGTATATGGGTATGAATGTTCATGTAAAATTAAGATAATTATCTAGAATTGATATTATTGTTTATTAATGAAATTATATAAGATTAAATGATCTTATATATCATTTCTTCATATGGTATAAGGATGAATCATTATATAAACTGTTAGTGAAAATGATTTAATTTATTTGGAAAATTTTACGACCATCATGAACTTATATAATTTTATTTATTATAATGTTTATATATTTCTAGAAGATCATTATATAACTTATAATGTGTATAATAAAATATTATTTAATCATAATTAAGGTTTTAGGACTATCCTTGAAGGTAGTAATGAAAAATGAAAATGTGTCATCCACAATGGAGATAAATTGACACACCATGGACGACACGTTCTTTTTAGAATAAAAGGAAATTAGAACATATTAAAAGATGCATTAATACATTAACATAACAAAATTTCAATATATAATGTATACCTGAGTTATCATTTCTCTTGGATAGTTGGAGGTGAGTAGAGAATAAAAAAAAATTAAATTGAAAAGAAAATAAATGAAAAAGATAAAGGATTTCACCTCTTGAATTTATCCTCCTTAAGAACCTCATTAGGGAAAAGGGTTTGGTCTTTAGATCAGACCAATGTCTTCTAGACGTGGGGATAGGCTTGATAATTAGATTGGGAAGAATTTGGGCAAGGATCAAATCTTTGGATTTGTTAGGAGAAGAGGTGGCGAGGGGTTGTATTTCTAGGGGATGAGGGGGGTGTTTTCTAATAATTTTATTAGTTAGTTTATAATTTGGGATCAATACAAGGAATAGTTATAGAATTATCACTAAATATATAATAAATGAATTAATCATCCAATGGCCCGAAGGCCTTCATTTTTATTGATTTTTGATAATCCACCTTTCAAGGGGTGAGGTGTAACCCTTACAAGGACCGTAGTCATATGTATTACTTGGCACATAGGCCTTAAAGGAATTAATGTTCCCGTAAGCTTCAAACATAACATACAACCCATACTAAATACTTGGAACTACTCCTCCCCTGCATCTTCATCGTGAAATCATCTCTACACCTTCATATGGCTGTTCGGCTAGGCATTCCCATGCATGCACAAGCTTATCCTGATGACAGGTGCCATTCCCTCTCATTCTTTCAATCCGTTTAGCTTCTACTATTGTGAAATCTCCTTTCTCATCCTCCTTGTAGAGCTTGTTCCAAGTAGGTCGTCTGGTTTTCATCTACACATGAGGTGGCTCAAAGGCCTTGAGGTGGCCCGATGGCCTTACTGACCCAAAGGCCTGGGTGGCCTGAAGGCCTTAAAGGACTTATGAACCAAATCGGTGGCCTGAAGGCCCAAACGGGGGCATATTCTCGACCGCTATAGTGCCAAACACTACTTGCTACATTACCCGCTACATTATCTACAACAGTACCGCACAGTTCCCACTATATTAACTACTACAATACTGCTACATTGCCCCCGAAAATAATGTCCCTGCCTGGATTTGATCCCGGGTCTCCTAGATGCACTCACAAAGTCCTTACCAACTGAGCTAAGGTTCATGTGCATAAAAATGAATTAGAGAATGATATTATGGGGCTTAAATTATCCATACATCATCTATGACATAATAATTCATATATTTAACTTTTATCGTAAATTATCATATTTTACTATTCACCAAAAAATCAATAATTTTATAAATCCTCAAAAATTCACGCAAACCTTTTTTCAACATTTATGTTTAAAAAATGAACTATATTATTAAATTAATTTAATAATTTTTTTAAACATTTTTTTTAATTAAAACAATCATTTGTTTGAAAATTACAGATTTATAAATTATATCTAATTTTATGACACATTGAAATATTATTTAAGGTCTCATTAAATTATTTTCTAATTATAGGAAAACATAATAATAATTAATTAATATATTTTAAAATTTCATATAACTCATAATATTATCTATAATAATGAAAATAAACTTTTATGTTTTATAAGAATACAAACAATTAATTAATATTTTTTAAAACATTAATATATATATACTATGATATAATAAAATCATATTATCATATATAAGATACTATTATTTCATTTGTACTTTCATAGGTGATGTTTATAGTTTCTTGGATGGATTACTATTCATAATGGTCACATTACTATTCCTAATATAATGTTAGTATTCCATTGGTATAGCTTCATTAACTTCTAAAAATGCCACTTATTTCATCCATTCATCATTTATAAAGTTAATAATACGTTATATATGTAATTTTATGTGATTTATACTATATCAAAAAATTATAAGAAGGGAAAATATCATTGATAGTATTTTGTGTCATTATATTCGTCCTCTATTATGAAATTTTACCATTGAAATATCTATTTACATAATATGGTGAAAACAAGTGAGGGTAATTCTCCTTCATCACTTGCTCTGGGTCCCACATTGTGTCTTTTTTACTTATGGTTCAACCATAGTTCTTTTATCAGCTGAGTAGTCTTGTTTCATAGAAATTTACCTATATGGTCCATGATTTTCAAAGGTTGTTCCTCAAAAGAGATATCATTTTCGAACATTAACACCTCTGGATTCAATACATGTGAGGGATTTGGTACATACTTTCTCAAGATGGATACATGGAATGCATCATTCACATAAGACATGGAAGGTGGAAGAGCCAGTCAATAGGACAAATCTCAATCAGGGTTAAGAATTTCAAAGGGGATGATGTACCTAGGACTCAATATTCATTTCTTCCCAAATCTCATGATCCTTTTCCATGGAGATATGTAGAATAATTTCATGTCTCTAGCCAAAAACTATAAGCCCCATTGATGATTCTCTATAGAGATCTTTTGTCGACTCTGGGATTCCATGAGGTGATGCTCACATGTTTTCACCTTTTCAACCATTTATTTGACCATTTTAGGTACTACAAGATTATATCAACTAAATTCATCCCATCATGCGGGTGTTTTGGACCTTTTCCCATAAAGGGATTCATATAGATCTATTTGGATGCTCGAGTGGATACAACTATTGTAAGAGAACATGGATAGAGGAAGATGTTTGTCAAATTATCCATTAATGTTCATAGAATATACAATCAACATGCATTATAGTGTCTTAATAGTCCACTCAAATTAGCCATTGGTTTTTATATGATAATCCATTCTAAAGTTCAACTCAATGTTTCAAGCATGTTGGAGACATTTCAATAAAATTGAGGTGAATCTTGAATCTTGATCAGATACGGTCGATAGTGGTACCCCTTTCATCCTAACCACTACTCTAATTTATTTATGTGCAAGTATATCCAGTGAGAATCCCTCTATAATTGTGATAAACTAAATTGTCATTGTAATATAATACACAACATCCCATATATCATTGTTTCCTATGGATGTCTTTGGATGTCTGGGGACAAAGTCCATGGTGATGTTTTTAAATTTCTCTATTGGAATGGGTAATAGTTTAATCATCTTAGAGTACTAATTCATTTCATATTTCACATTATAACATACTAAGAACATTGATGTTTATTTTGGGATCTCCTTCTTCATATTATCCCACTAATCATTCTCTCGGAGATCTCGATGGATCTTTTTTCTCCCTCTATGAATAGAGAAGGTTGAGTTATGTGCATCATTCAAAAAATATTTATTTATCTCTGTATTGGATTATATACATAATCATGGCCCAAATATTACAACCCAACCTTCATCAATTTTAAACTAAATTGATTTTCCCTCAATGACTGATTCCACCTTCTTCTGAATTTACACATCATTCCATTGATCGTCCTTTATTTTCTCCATAAGGGACGGTTGAGCAATTATTTGAGAAATAATTGATGATTTTAGTTACATAATTATTCCCATATCCATATTTTGAAAATATATGATGATTTGATCCTTGTCAATTATCACCATTAATAATGTTATAGTATCCTTTCTACTAAAAGCATCCACTACGTTATTTTCTTTTCCATGATGGTAGTCGATTGATCATTCAAAATCTTTGTTGATATCTATCCATATTATGTGGTTCATATTATGATACTTCATTGTGAATACATATTTTATGAACATATGATCATTATATATTTCACACTTATCCCCATAGATATAATGTAACCATATTTTCAACACAAAAAATCAAAGATGTCAACTCCAAATCATGCATTTGATAGTTTTCTAATGAGTTTTGAACTGCATTGAAGCATATGATATCACATTATCATTTTTCATTAGTATAAATCCTAATCCATTATTTTAAGAATCAATGTATACCAGAGAGAGTTCGCCAATTTTTGGATGTCTGAGTACCAGTGCAGTGATAAGACACTTTTCAAGTATCTAAAGTAGTCTCCACCTTCCCTATTCCAGAAAACAATTTCTCCGCTTAGATTCATATTGGTTAGTTAGTTATTAAATCATTATATGTTCTTCAAAATTCAACTATAATATCAATATTATCTATGGATACTATTAATATCCATTATAAATATTGGTCTAGGCAACTGTTCTATTTCCATTATCTTAGAATGGTCCTTGGATATTCCTTTCCTTCTCATAACATTCCCCAAGAATGATAATTTCTCCATCCATAACTCAACTTTATAGTACTTTTCATTGAATTTATCCCTTCAAATTTTCTTCATTAGAGTATTCAAATTCTCCTCATCTTCCTCCTTTATATTGGAGTGTATTCATATATCATCCATAAAGACAGCCAAATTTTTTTCTATGTTGCCTAAAAAGACACAATTCATTAAATCTGTGAAATTTTTTAGATCATTAGTGAGTTCAAAAGGAATCACTATCAACTCATAGTTTCCATACCTCATTCCAAAGGTAGTTTTATGAATATCTTGTTTCCTCATATTTATTTGTTAAATCCCGACTAAAAACCCACATTATAGAAATTCTTGGCCCCACACATTTGATAGAACATGTCATCAATCCATGGAAGAGAATACATGTTCACAATAATGATTTTTTGAGCTCTTGATAATCAATGCATATGTGAATTGATCTATACTTCATCTTGATGAATAGTACAAGTGATCCCCATGATTAAGCACTCAAATGTATAAAACCCTTGTACGTATACTCTTGTAACTTATTTTTTATTTCTTCCCACTCAACGGTGTCCATTTCATATGGTGTATTTGATATTTACATAGACCCGTGAATTTATTCAATTGAAAACTCAAACTCTCTATTAAGAGGAATATGAAGAAATTATTTTGCAAACACATCATTTTATTCCTTCAGAATGGTTATCTCTTCGATCATGATTTAGTCATTTGTCTCAATCATTTGGGCACTATATTCATTCTCATAAGGTAATTATATCCACACTTGAAATGATGAATCAAAAGATGATTCATCATACTCCTTAGACATGTACAGAATTAGAGGATTATTCACAATTAGAAGAGTTATCTCCCTTTACCAATAGATGATGTTGTATTTTTATAATGATTTCCAATCCATTCCCTATATTATATCAGACTCCACCAAGGGAAGTAAGACCAGATTCACTGGTGGTTTCATTCCATAATCATTAACTGGGCATGAGTTATATGATTTGGATTAAATAATTTTCCCATTTTTTTTATCACATATAACTCAACCTCTATATTTAGAGGGGGTATTTGAATAGTTTTACTAGACTTCCTGATATGAAAGAATGTGTATAAAAAAATCAAATACTATGTTTTGTTATTATTGAATGTATAAATAGCACACCTTTTACCACATTATATTCGAGCTCCTCCTTGGCAGTAGTTATGGAATAATATTTCCATTTCAATTTTGTATATGGTGGCTATTGATGCTTATTTCCTTAAAAGAGTTGAGGTTTTGTGTACTGGAATTCATAGTTCCCTTTCTTCCTATAGTTGAAACACTGAACCATGGATGTTGCTCTCATTTTATCCACCACATTTTCATGTTTCTTCTTTTCTCTTCTACATTCATGATCTTGGAGGACTTATCTCCCTCACATATATCATTTCTAGGTCCCTTTGAGGCAGTTCCCATGATGCTTCTTCCCACATTTCATATATGGGAGTGGATGTGATTTTATCCCGCCTTTCTCATTATACCCCCAACATGAAACTCCATCATTCATTTAATATCTCCATATCAATGGGACCATTATACAAACTCCATCTCCACTTTGAGAGAACATAGAATAACTTATTCCTAACTCCCATATTATTGAATTTCTAGATCCTTCCAAAGGTGTGGTTTTAAACAAATAATGAATCTTTCAATTTTTTTATCATTGTTGATAATTAATCCAAAATAATACCTTGAAATCCATATGAAATTTTCTTCATTGGCTGTGATAGATTCACTTTACATTTATTCCATATTTATGTGTTAACAATCCATATCCATATAAAGAGTTATATAGAAATACTTATTATGAAACATTATCTTAAAGTCCTCCCACTCTACCTATTCAATGTTTTCCTTCATCTTGGTTTTCTTAATCAACACCCACCATTGATAGGCCTCTACACCTAGACAATAATGATCTGGATCCAACTTATACATATCAAAGTATATAAGCATAGAAAAGATCTTCTCCATTGAGTTGACCCACTATACTACACTTAGTGGATCAAAATATCCACTAAATGTCGGTGGTCTTTTCCAAATAAGAGACTCCATAGAATGTTGCTCCCCATCCAGTGAAAGAATAAATTCCACATTTTAAGGTTATTGTTTATAGACAAATACAAATGCGAATGAATCATCATGATATTTTGAACTCCACCTCTCAAGGCATTGGGTATGTCATTTGGGAAATAACTGCATTGTCACTCGCATGGGATGTTGGCCTGGTTTATCCCAGTTCCCACTATTTTCTTAAATAGAAAAGGTTTGAACAAAAAATAATTCAACAAGTCATGAATAACTAATTTATTACTTATATAATTAACCCTAAAGGAATTTATTATGGGATCGCTATATACATGGTCTCGTACTAATGGTTTCACTATGGTATATTAATCCTAATTCCGAAATTAACAACACCATTCTATGATTACAACTATAATAACATTTTTTTTCTTACATGATTAACACTACATTTTAATGATAAACAACATAAAAGAGTTAAAAAAATAAGATCTAATGTTTTACTGTCAGAGGAAAATTAAAAACATAAATAAATTTTACATATTGAAACAAAAATATTTATTTAATATCTTTATATCTAGGTTTTTATTAGACCTCGTGTTCTCCTTGGTGCAAGTATTCAACTTAGTTTATTTATCAAAAGAATGGGTGATATAAAATCCAAGTAAAAGGATTAATATGAGACATTAAATAAGTGTGATAATCATAATCATCCTCATAATATAGTCAAAGGATCATAACTATATTCATGAGAGGAAACACTTGATAAAGGTATGGAATGTGGTAATGATAAAAATTAAACATCACGTCTCAGGGGTAAAATATAAATCATTGTTTTAAAAAAAGCTACAATCATGTTCACATTTATTTAACTTTATATCATGAGATTCATCACATTTACCAATTCATTGAAGAATCATATAATTCTAGGTGCACCCATCACATATACCATTTACATGCGCTATATAATTCTGGGTTCACCTGTCACATCATAAAATTTACATAATTATGATTTCCACATAGAGCATAAATCAATCTTATACAAAAAATAACTCATGGAAAGGATTAAGTTTCATTTAATAAAGCATACATTTAGGAATAAATTTTTTTTGTTCCCAAATAATAGAGGGAAAAAATAATTTGTATAAGAATCATCAATATTCCATGATGAAGAAACATTCTTTAGAAGCAAAAGATGTATTTCTAGAAAGAAGAGTTCTTTTGGAAAATTCATTGCATTTGTCATAAAATAATATTGGAAACATATATATCCAAAAAATGGAGGGATAAAGAAATGATATTTAATGAACATTAATGGAACATATATATTAAAAATTGAGTTATATAGGAAAACTCAAAGGAAGTGAGTTGGGTTCGAGAATCCTCTTACCTTTTTCTTCATTGATTTTGTTCACTTTAATATCATAAGTAATCAAATTAAATCAGTTAATTAGAAAATTAATAACACTTTACAAATGAATTTGATTCAATAAATTTTTATTAATTTCATTAAATTTTTTTAAAGAGTTGTAGAGTTTAATGTCATCGTTCGAGAGTGTTCATTTTCTTGGTCTTTATGATTGATTCACATATTTTTTATTATGGAAGTGCATGTAAAATAAGAAAAATTATCCAGAATTGAGATTATATTTTATTAATTAACTTATATAATATTAAATTATATTATATATTATTTGGTTATATTTTATGATGATGAATCATTATGTAAATATTTAATGAAAATGATTTAATTTATTTGGCGGATTTTATGACCATCATGAACTCGTTTCAATTTATTTGATATCATGTTAATATATTGCTTTTAGAATATTAAATAAATTAATATATGTATAATAAAATCATATTTAACCATAATTATGGTTTTATGAAAATCCTTGATGGTATTTGTAAAAAATTAAAATGTATCGTCCATGGTAACGGTAAATCGACACATCACGAACAATGCATTAATTTTTAGAATTAAAGTAGAAGGGAAAAGATTAGAAGATGAGTTATTCCATTAAAATAATAAAATTATTGCATATAAAATATAATAGATTTATCATGCCTCTTGCGTAGGCTTATGTGAGGATATGATAAGAAAATAAATGAAATTGAAAAGAAAATAAATGAAAACGAAATAGGATATTACGTCTTGAAATTCCCATTTTGATAACATCCTTCGGAAAATGAGATGGTAATTGATGAAAAAAAGGAATACTAGACACGGGGGAGAGGCTTGGGAATTGGATAGGGAAGAATTTGGAAAAGTCTCAAAGCATTGGAGTTTTGAAGAGAAGAGGTGGTGAGGGTGGTATTTATAGGGGAGGAGAGGGGTGTTTTCTCATAATTTTATTCGTTAGTTTATTATTTGGGCCCCATAATATGAATAATTTGAGAATTATCACAAAATATATTAATATAATTAACTATAGTTCTATTATTTGGGATTACATCATCCATACATCATATATGACCCAATAATTCATGTATTTATCTTTTATCATAAATTATCGTATTTTACTATTCACGAAAAATTCAAGTATTTTAGAAAAATACAAAGAATTCTCCAAAACCATTTTTAATGTGTATAATTCAAAAATTTAATCAATTTTATGAATGTTATTTTATAAATATGGGATATTTATTTTCTAAAAAAATCATCATTTATAAAAAAATTACAAAATTTAAAACTATTACTGATTTTATGACACTTCAAAAAGTTACATAGGGTCTCGTAAAATTATATTATAATCATAAGACCAAATAATTTTAATTAATTATTATATTTTTATAATTTATTTTAAAACATAATATTAATTATTAAATTAAAAATAAACATTTATGGTTAAAAAATTACAGACACTTAATTAATAATATTTAAACCATTTATTTACTTATACTATGATATAATTATATCATATTATCATATAGAAGATAAATAAATTTAATTTATACTTTTGTATGCGATGTTACTATTCTATTTTCCATATTACTATTCATAATGGTCCCTTTACTATTCTAATGGTCCTGTAACTATTCCAATAGTATAAGTTCTTTAACTCCTCGAAATGACTCTTATTTTATCCATTCATTATTTATAAAGATCGTATTATATTATATTTATAATTTTATTTGATTTATATTATGTGTAATAATTATAATAATATAAAATATCCAGGATATATGTTTGGTTCATTAAAATACATCTATCTCCTCACATCATTGGGTTCTTTAATAGCTTCGTTAGTTTTATGATTTCACTATAAAACTATAACCTAGTGAGTGTTGTTGTTGTTTCATAGCCCTTTCTCTATAAGATCCATAATATCCACTGGGTATTCCTCACAAGATAGAGATTTCTCTATTGGTATGATGTCCCAAATGAGTACATGTGAATGATCATATATGTACATCCCCATGAGATATATATAGAACACATCATGAACGTGATATAAATTTAGTTGAATAATGAAATGATAAGATTCCATCTTCACTCATTCAAGAATTTTGAAGGGAATGATATGTATATAGATAAGTCTTATCTTTCCATTAATTCTAAACCACATAAAATTTTTTAAGTATTTATTCATAGAAATACCTTATCACCATCATTAAACTCTTAATCTCATCAATGATTTTCTGTATATTTTTTTCTTCAACTCTAAGAGACCCTTATGTTTTATTAAATGCATATTATTATATTTTTCATTTAATTAGTAGGATAAGGTCCCAATATCTTTCTTTCTCCATATTCATTCCAACACATTGGAGTTATGGAATTCCTTTCATATATGTCATCATAAGGATCCATCTAAATTGTTGTGTGAAATATATTATTATAAGAAAACTATACCAATGGATTTTTTTATCCATAAAAACCTAGGAAATAAATTAATAAAGTTATCAACATGCCTTATTGAGTTTTAATGTTCCAATAAGATTGAACATATATATAAGGATTATAATAAGTACTAAAACCAAATTATATATCCATATCCTACTCAAGGTTTGTCTCGGACATTGAGGTAAACCTCAGATATTGATCAGATATGGTTGGGAGTGATACTCCATTAAATATCTCAACATCCCTAATGTATAACTGAGTAAGATTATCATAATAGAAGTCTTATCTAATAGTGATGACAAGTGGTGATTTCATAAGGTGGTTGACTACAACCCAAATAACATTATCCCTTTTATATTTTTTTCTATTTTTATTATGAAATTAATGGTAATGTTTTCTCACTTCTATTATGGTATGTTTAATGGTTATAAAAACCCCTTAAAATTCTATATCTCGACTTTAACTTTCTTCCACACTAGAAACCATGATACATTCTTGAAAATATACCTTTTCTTGTAATCAAACAATAAATATTATTTCAGATAACAATAAATATTTTTACTTCTTGGATGATTAGAAAATGATGAACTATGATTTTCATTTAATAACTCCTTATTTAACTTTTTTATTTATGGCATACATACACTATTCCTAAAACATATCATTCCTTTATGATCATGGTTTATGTTAGGAGTATTACTCAGATTCTTATGTAATTTCATATCTTCCCTTGTCAACTTATTAATCCTCTCATGCATGGATAGTTGAATATTTATCTGACAAAGATAATATTTTTACCTTTCCCTAAATATTTCAAGTTCCAGCTTCTAAATAACCATTAATATTAGATCTATTTCAATCCTCATCATGGAGAAACTAGAATTATTTTTATAACTCAAAGAATTAGCCTAATTTTTCACCTTTCTATGGTGGTAATGTATTGAGTATTCATAACATTGGATCAATTAAAAATATCCTCTCTATTGTATTTTTAACACATTCAATGTAAATATATACTCATATAATTTATGAGCTGTATATATATCACACATTTTATAATTAAAATAATTCTTTTATATAATCAATGAAAAATTACAACTTTGAACTTTAAATCATGAGTTGGGTAATTATTCTCATGAAATTTAAATTGATTGGGGGAATAATCCATCACCATATCATTCTACATGAGGATGCATCCTAGTCTCTTGTTTTATTCATCAATATAAATAAAAACACTTCTCAACTGACGGGTATCATTATTACAAGTTTTTTGACCAACCTTATGTTAAGTTCTTTGATCTTATAATCACATTCATCTATCACCAATAACATAACCCTTTTATGGTCCAACATGGTGAGTGGATTAGATAGTTGTGAGAAATCTCTCAAAAAGTGTCAATGGTTTCCAAAAAATAATAAAAAACTCTAGATCTCAATTGTAAAGGTTTTTCTAATCCACTCTTAAAAAACATATGTCATTAAAGGATCCATTATGATACACTAACTTTATATTATATTTCCTAAGAATGAATCTTTATAAATCTATAATTCACTCTTGGTAAATTTAGAAAAAAAATACCTTCCTCATCATTTACAACTCAATTCATAAATTTTCTTGATTGTCTTTTTTAATATTATAATATATAGTAAAATCCTATATAAAGACTATGAAAAACTAATCAGGTAAATCTCTAATGACTCAATTCATTAAATACATAAAGATAGCTGGGGAATTGGTTAGTTAAAATGGATTTACATATAAATAAAGAACAAATTCACCTCATACAGAAGGATGTCTTGGCTTCATCCCCCTTTTATACCTTTATTTAATGTTATCAAGATTGAAGATCAATCTTGTAAAATTATTGAACTTTTCAAAATTGATTAAAAAATTAATCATTGTGGAGCAGAGGATACTCTTTAATAATATTTTTTATGTTCTTGATAATCAATGCAGAGATGATTTGACCCATTATTATTATTAATAAAAAGAATTGTTGCATCCCATCAAGTAGTACTGTGATGAATGAATCCACCATCAAGATTATCCTAGAGTTTCTTATTCAATTCATGAAACTCTATGAGGGTCATTCTATATGGAGTCTCGGAAATTGGTGTAGTACCTGGAAGGAGTGCTATTGAAAATCCACATCACAATTTTGGGAAATACTATGAAACTCTTCTAGAAATACATCAAAAAAACTTATATATAGTAGGCATATATTCAAATTTGAGTTTCTCCCAAAATATATGATATATATATATACCACATTTATTTTTAGTAAAACCTATATGATGATTTTAATTTAATTTAGGAGTTATAGTTTATCCTCACACTGAAATACTATCGAATGTTGTTTCAAAATCTTGAATTTAACTTCCATTCCTTGAAATGTGATATGGGATCTATAATGAGAGAGACAATCCATGTTCCAAATTATATTAAACTCATCTAGAGGAAGGAAAAAATTGTAGGAAGCACATTTTCACAATCATCTATCAAAGAGGAGCCATTGGCTTGAGATGCGATCATCCTACCATTAAGATTTTTCACTACCATTTAAATAATCTAATAATTGAGGTAGTAATGTTACAACCTTAGAAAATTATTCACAAATAATTGAGTGGGTACAACATGAATTAAAAAAAGATTTTCACTAATAAATGTGATTATAAATTAACCTTTAACCACATCTCTTGGAACTTTATCTTTGGATGTAGTAATTCCATATTCTTGTCCTTCTCCAATTTGGATTTTTCTGTGATAAGTTCCTTTGATTCCCGATAAATTGGTTTGAATAATGCCCCTTCTATTTATAGTTGATGCACTAGAAATTTCAGGTTTCTTCCATTTACTTATAGACATTAACTATATGTCCCAAATATCCACACTTATAATAAACTCACATTACCTTAAATCATTTTCCATGATGTTTCATACCATAATTTTTACAAGATAGAAATTTCTTCATTCCCTTCTCCTTCATTGATGTTTTTCCTTTTTCGATTATCTCAGATGACCTATTATTCACTTTATTTTCATTAAATATAATTAATTAAGAAAATTTCATTATCTATTTTATTATAACATGATACTATATCATGATATAATTAAAACATTTGGGAAACTATTTCCCTTTTAATACAAGGCTTAATATCATCAAATAAACATTAAATCTAGGTTTCTGGAAAATATGTGTAGTCTAAATGTTTCATGTTATATCTTGTAATGTTATCCTCATACTCAGTCACACATTCTTATATGTTTTTCGTTAACATGAGAAACTTCCTCGATTTTTATTCTCATTTTTATCTAGGTAAGTATTATTTTTTGATGAAAATCATGTTAAAATTTATCTATTTCATGATTTCTATTTCATTAGACTATTTAGTTTTTTGAATCAACACCACTATTGATCAGTATCTCCTTTCAAATATTAAAATTTCAGAATAACCTTTCAGATTCATTACTTTCCATGTCTAGGAATATCTTCTCAAGGTACTTAATCCATTCCTAGTTACCAATGGATTGATATTTATACTAAAATATAAATTATTTTGTTGCATGAGGTGATCCAAAATTGGTGAAACCCTCCATGGAACAAAAAAAATTTCCATGTGAGGAATTTTTTATATCATAACCACAGTCACCTAATCTAATATGGACCTGATCTACTCAAATAAAAAACCAGTTGTATCATATTTCTTAGGTGGACAATCGCTACATTTACTACTAGAGTTGATTCCCGTTTCCATTTAGGTGACACCACTAAATAATTTTACACAATGAGTTATCTCATAATCATCACGAATATTTATGTATAAAGTTAAAAACCATATTTTGGTTAACCCTCTCAAATACTGTATATAACACATCAACCCCAAAAAAGCTAGAGTTGTTCCACTATTTACAATAGTATGATTACATTGAATCATATCACAATGTACATAAATGTTTAGATGTTTTTTAAGGTTGTATTAAATACATGATACCGATAATATATTAAAAAAAGAAAATAAAAATGTGGTACATAATAATATTAACCAAAAAACATGATTGAATTATTATTAAATGATTTATTATTCATAACATAGGGAAAGGAAAAAAAATAACGGTGACTTCAAATTCTCAATAAGGGTATGTTAAGATTAAGTAATAATGAATAAATGAGAATAAATCCATATAGAAAGGTAAGTATATGATCACACATTCTATCAAAATAAATAAACATGGTATAATCAATATTTCTGGTATAAAACTGAAACACATACTGCATAATCCATAAAATGAGAATACAATGAATTTATTTGTCTTTTGACACAAAACCTCATAGATAAGTAACAACAGAATCAAAATGTTGGAAATAATTAATTATTAGACGTCATGTCTAAGGGACACAAAAACATATACCATTAATACTTTTCATAATACTTTTAAAACTATGGATATAAAATTATTTAATTTGGACAACTCATTAGTCTCATTAGAACATGTTGTTGCATAAAGGGGCTATATAATATCTGAGCACCACCCATCATTGCCAGTACAAATAATTCCTCACAAAGAATATAAAAAAATAACAATATTCCCTATAAAATAACCATATTAATTAAATAACACATATTTTTCAATTATTCCCCTATGGGGGGAAAATAAAAACAAGTATTGTTTACATTGATGAATGGAAATACCATTGAAAAAACTTCTTGAGGGAAATAATCATTAAACATTCAAAAGTTTCCCATATGACTTTGAGACATTTGAATCCTAATTAAAATGATATAGTATCATTATATGAATCATAGAATATTATAATAATTAGAATAATAATGATATAATATGTAAAATGGTATTATATACACCATATAAAAGTGAATTGGTGCTTACCAAAAAATAAGTCTCAATGGATTGTAAATTGAGATGAAATCCCCTATATTATTCTTCTTTTTTGTGTGTGGTATTTATCCTCCCAAATAGTGTTTTAAACTAGTTTAATAACATAAAATATAACCATATTCATTATCAAATATCATATATTTACTTCTCATAATATCTTATTACCCATTTGTTAACAATAATTCATTAATTTCTTGTATTTCAGCTATTAATTGTCTAGTTTTCTCAACTATATTTGGCTTCCTGTTTGTTGTTCATATTATATATATCATGATTTAATAAAACACATAATTTAAAATATGACTTAATTATCATATATAGTCAGTACAAATTTATTTATAATAATCCATAATATTTATAAATATGAATGAAATGTACCATTCATGGATACAATAGACCATACATATGCATGAATGATACATTCATTTCCTTTTCATATCAAAAGAATGAAATGTAAATAATACAGATGTATATTATAATTTTAATTTAATAATAATTTTATATATATCACATAGGTTAATTAACATCTTTCTTAATACATTCCATGTATTGTGTGAACGAATCACATCACTTTGAGAAGGCGGTAGTCCACACTTCCCCAAATGATATTATCGTTTTTACACAAAATGGAAGGAATAAAGATATGTTCTAGAAAATAATTAAAGAATCTTAAATACATAATAATTTTCCAAAATATTATATAAAAATAGTATTTCCAACATATTTCCAAACTATAAATTGTGGTAAGGTAAAAATGAATAATTATAATTTTGCAAGGTGTCGGTCCGTCGAACCTGTAAACCGTATATTCATTACCCGTTAGATGTAAGTGTGTGTAATTATAGGTAGAAAAATTAGTATAAACATATAAACATATAAATGACTCTGTTTTTATAATATAATCACCTAATAAGAATATTCTAGGGGTGAAAAATAGAAACAAAACTAATTAGATTGATGAAAGATATTACCTCTTAATCGGGTAACTCTTTTGGGTTTTCACCAAAGGGATTCCATTGAATTATTTATTTCCAAGAAGATAATTTCCTAGGAAATTTTTCTTGAGTGGTGTGAGGATGTGGTAAGAGATGATTGCTTTTTATAGTGGAGGGGTGGCGCTCTTGTAATGTTTTGAAAAGGGAATTCCACCAACGTTTTTTCCATTGAAAGTGGATCTAATAATGGTAAAAATTTATTATATGGTATTATAGGATATTAATATGGCTAGACAATGGATTTAGGAAAATTTTCCAAGTTATTTTGGGCCTTAATATTATTGTTTAGTCTCTTTTTAATCTTAATTTCACATTAAGTGTTATAATTAATTTTAATTACTTTTACTATTATTTTTGGTCAAAAACTAAGTTTACATTATTAGAAATTTTAAATTATTATTATTCAAAATATTAAATCCATATTTCCAAATTATAATCATATAAGTAGAAGAAATTAATTTAAATTTAATCTAGTAGATAGGATAACAATACTTGTTTTCTATGTAAAAACAACTACATGTTTTCTATTTTTTTATATTCAATTTCATAGTGAAATTTAATAAAATGACATATGTTAGATTAGTTGATAGAAATTAAAATTAAATAAAAATTAAAACCATATAAAACTATAATTTAATATCATAAATAAATTATATGAAAATGCAGTTATGAATTAAAATTCATTATTTTATTCACTATTCGTTAAAAAATGAAACTTTATAGAGATCTACAAAACATTTAACCTAAGATAATTTACATGTTAATATTTAAAATATGAACATTATTTAGAAAAATATAGTATATAAATGTTCCAAAAATTGTATTTAAAGTGGATTCATCCTTAAAATGCAGCATAACTACAATTATAAAAATATTAGTTTTAGTGCATAAAATTTGGTTTGTTCTTATATCATGCCCTTAAAATCTATTCTATGAATATAATAAATCTTTTATTGAATTTATAATATATATATTTCATAAAAATAATCTATTAATATTAATTAATTTAATTTTTTAAGATAAATACCTTTGTTTGCATAAATATTTGTTTTTTTGATAATCATTTCCTTTATATTCAATTGGTTATTATATTCATTTCTATTGTATTTTTAAAAATTGAATTTATTTTATATTTTTTTGACCCTATATTTTGATATTTTAGTTAATTCTATTAAAAAAATCTAATTTAACATATAGGTTATGTCTTATTATATTAAATAATAATATTTTAATAATATATTATTTATTTCTTAAAACATTGTCTTGCGTGTAATGCAAGCTATCAAACAAGGTAGTTCTTGAAAATAAGAAAATATAATTTAGTGTTTGCATGCATTTCAATCTATAGAATAAATTAATCTTATTTTAAATAGTAATTATATTGAAAACTCTTGGTACATTACATTCCCTTAAGGCGCTTGGTGTTACATATTATACATGAAATCATATTAAAATATTATTACTTTATAATTTTAGGGTGTCACATTCTAGCCACCGAATTAAATTTCATCCTCATTATTTAGAATTTATTTCTGTAATCATTGAATTGATATTTGAAAAAAATATGGGTGGAAAACCACATCATAAATATGGTTGGTATCATATATTCTCAATAAGAGATAATGGAAATTACAATGGTCACGTAACTAGGTTCCCTAGTATGAGAACATAGATGGGAAAAGGAAATATGGATACATAAGAAAAATAAAACATTAAAGTTATGATAGATAGTGCTAAAGAATATGTTCAATTTATTTTTTCTACTACAAAACCATTAACAATAAGTTTGGTGAAATTTCATTGAAGTCATAAAAAATGATAATAATAGGAAAAAATTTTATGAACATTTTTCCTATAGTTGCTAAATTACTTCGCACTCTAAGTATATTAGAAAATCTTTATTTCTATAAACAGAATCTTTTTCTTTGATTATTTTTTGAACTATTCCTACTTTATCTCTTATAACAAGGTTTATCATATGGTGAAGGAATATTTAAATATCTAAAATCTCATCCAAATATCAACCTAAAACATTTAAAAAATGGTTAACTTTTAGAAAATATCAAGATCTCACACATTGGAAGGAAGGTCATTGAATTTCTACAACGAGCAAATCATTAGCCTCTAATCAATATGAAGTATCTCTTTAATCAAAACATATAAAACTTGTGAATACCTTTATCGGGCATTGTCTTGAAATATAGAAATAACTTGAATCACCATAAAACAATATTGGAAACATGCATTATTCTGTATTCCTTAAGTAATACACATGTTATTAGATATATTAAATAAATCTAAAAGTGTTGTGAACTCCCTTAATTTTAGAATACGACACATTGTTGAAAATTAATTAATCAATTCCAAAGTAGTCATCACTTATCCAAATCAATCAGTTCATCCTCATTATCTCAACATAAGAAACATATTAATGGTTATATTTCTACCAATCATGTGAATTTAAATAAGATAAACTTAAAACTAAATAACTTTTCATGGAGTCATTTAACATGTGATCTAAAATCCTTAAATAAAAAGTACCACATTATAATACTTATATATTTCATAATTAATATTATGATAACATCATCATTGACAAACTTTTACAAAATATTTCATAGATAAAAATACAGAAGTACATTAATCATTCCACTTTGGTCATGTCAATATCATTTGTATGGCCTTGACCCCTAAGCTTATTCTGAGGTATATTCTCTTGATTCTTAGGGAATTATTTTTCATAGTGCTCCATCTCTTTACAGTTTTAACACTGAATATTAGTGTTTTCCTTACTCCCATTGCATTATTTTTCCTGGTGACCATTTTATCCTCACTTATAACAAACTACCAAATTGTTTCAAGAAATTTCTTAGTTGATTAATTATATAGTCATCACATGTGGGAAAATAATTCTTCCCCCTTTTTCTATTTATCTATCATTTTATCTTCCGTTCCTTTCTTCTCTTTTTTCCCTTTAACGCCATAGGACATGGATAATTGTTTCTCTCTCTTGATAGATAATAAAACTATTCCATCTTATAAATAGACAATTTTAGAGACCAGTTCCCTTTATAGATTTGCCCTAAGACCTTCAATGAAATTATCAATCCTATTTTTTTGTTCCATACTAAATCTTTAGGATACCTTTCTATCCTTATAAAGGTAGATTCATACTCCATAAAAACTTTATTCCTAATTTTTCTTTAAATAAAATAATTTTCCCTTAATCTTAGTTTGTTGATCACGAGGGAAGTATTTATTGAATAATGACTCCTTAAAATTCATAAATTCCATGAGTTTTATTTCTTTTTACTCCATAGTTTTTTGGATCAAATACTAATATTGATTAGACTCACCTTGGATACAATATATTTTCAGTGTAATCTTTTCCTTTTCACAGCATCCTAATGCAATAAATATATTCTCCTAAGACATAATATAGTGCCCTGCCACCATTATTTCAGTAGTCTTGATAAATTGATGGTGATTCTATCATATAATGCGATCCAACCTAGGAGGTTCTCTTTACATAATAATTATCTCTATTCCGGAAAGGTTATTTTTCATAACATGATTAAGCCACCCTAATAATTTTATTACATTCTCATATCCAATTCCAGGTATATTGGTGTCCTCAACAAGGAAATATCTATATTTTATATGAGTAATAATACCATTCTTGCTTCTATGTACCATTTCTAAACAAAGACATATAATTAATTAGATCATAAAATTATCTCACATAATGTATAAAGCCAAAAAAAGATAAATACTTATCATAAATTAGAAGTTTTTTCATAACAAATCTTACTATAATAAACATGTATTATTTGGGGATATCATTAATTTCAAATCCTTCGCAATGTATTGTAATGAAAATGTAAATTATCCTAAGCATATCCTTTGAGTGTGTCAAACTAGGTGCGCTGTAAGGCCTTTTTCATGTTCTAGGTTACACTGAATCAGGCCTGAAACACCTTATTGGAGTTTTTACTCTTAGGTGCATCTGTTCGAGAACCATCTCGACTAATAGTGTCAAGACATGGATGTATTTCTATGAATACACACATAATATCTACTTTACAAAAATTATAGGATTTCATTCTATACATGTCATCAAAGTCTATCTTAATATATGTTTTCTAATTCTAGTTTCCAAATTATTTCTATACTTTCTCTGATACCAACTATAATTCCATGACCCCAAAATCTTGGACCAAGTGAGTTATTTTATTACAATGAAAATATTATAAGGAATCAAATCCCCAAGGACCACTGTGTTTAATAGTTTTTGAAATCAAGATAAGATATATGAAACCCACAATATATTGGTAAATACAATATATTAACATGATACCTAATAAAATGAAATAAATATCATCCATAAAAGTATATTAAAATATTTTTTCTTTATGATATCATGTAAAGAAACATAATAAGGGTGAGATTATGTTCTGAGGAAGGGTTTGTTAATATGAAGCAATAAGAAATCAAAGATAATAAATCAACATGCCAAGGTAAATAACTGATAAAACATAGAATTCAGATAACTAGATAATTAATAATAAATATGGAAATGGAAGAAACTAAAGCACTTGATACATAATGAGTAAAATTATATTATAATTAATCCTTAGATATGCCACTAAAAAATATCACGGATAAATAATAACTGAATAAAAATAAAGGAAGTAATTAATTATTGAATTTCATATTAAAGGAACAAGAAAAACTATATAGTCAAGAAATTTTACAAGATGGTTTAAACTACAGATATAAACCCATTTAATTTAGTTATCTTATTCTTCTCATGTGAACTTATCGATGAATCAAGGGTATATATAGATTTTGTACACCACCATCCATGAAAGTCCAAATAATTCCTCATATTGAGTAATTGAAACAAATAAGATAACTTATAAAATAATAGTATTTAATGAAGAATAAAAATTTATCAATTATTCACCAGTTTTTTATAAATAACAACAATTATTATTGACATTTATGAGTGTAAATACATTGGAAAAAACATTCTTGAGGGAAATAACCTTTATAAATTTCAATGTGTACGATACCACATTGAAACATTTGGTTCAAATTTTCCATGAAGGAATATTATTAAATGGAACTTATAAAATCACTAGAATAATAATATTCTTAATATAATATGTAAAATTGTAGTATATACAAAATGTAAAAGTGAATTTGTGCATAGAAAAAAATAAGCCTCAATTGACTGTAAATTGAGACAAAATTCCGTACCTTATTATTCCATTTAGTTGTGTGGTTTTTAGACTCATGTATAGTAGTTTAGAATAAGTTATTAACTATTAAAATAGCCATAATAATTTTTATAATATCATATATTAAATTCTTATAATATATTATTACCTATTCTTTATCAATCAATAATTATTTTTTTTGATTTTGGCTGTTAATTTCCAAGGCTTCTCAAGAATATTTTGACCTATTATTTTTTGTTATTTTTTACATTGATTATGGTTTATCATACCAATAATGTAAAACATGATTTAATTTATATATATATTCATCAAATATGTATATATATTAATCTATAATATTTGGTGATAAGAATGAAAAGTACCGTTTGTGGAGACAGTAGGTCATACATATGCATGAACTCTACTTTCATTTCTTTCATTGTATAAGAATGAAAACTAAATGATAAATATGTATATTATAATTTAATTTTAATATCAATATAATATATTCCACATTTTTTAAAACCATTCTTAACATGTTCCTCCAATAGTGTGAACAAATCAATTCATTCTAAAGATGTGGTAGTCCACATTTCCACAAACGATGTAATCATATTTACACAAAATGTAAAGTATAAAGATAAGTGTATTAAAATACTTAAATATTCATAAATAATTAATAAGTACCATATATATTATTTATAAACAATTTTTCCATCATAATTCCCAATTGTGAAAGGTGGTATAGGAAGAAAAGAACAATCATCGTTTTGTGAGGCGATAGTTCACCGTACTTGTAAACAATATTCTTTTTACCCATCAGATGGGAGTGTGTGTACGTTTAGGTAAAACTATGAGAATAAAAAATTTAAATATATTTATGACAAAGGATTTTTATATAATAATATAAAAATAATATTTGAGGGGTGGAGAACAGAAATAGAACTGAAGGGCTTAGGGAAATATGTTATCTCTTAATCAGGTAACTCCATTTGGTTTTCGCCAAAGGGATTACTTGTATGGTTGTATTCCCAAGATAAGGATTATGTAATTAGAGGATGAATTTTGATGAGATATTTTTTAAGATAATTTTTGTGAAAAAGTGTCTTTGAGAAGTGTGACGAAGTGGGAAGAGAGGAGGCCTTTTATAGTGGAGGACGAGGGGTACTCTTGTAAATTTCCAAAAAAAAGGAATTCCGCCAACATTTCTACCATTAAATTTGGATCACATAATAGTTAAAAATAGATAAAAGGGATTATAGGGTATTAATACTGATAGTAAATATACTTTTTGACATGTTTATAGGTCATTTTGGCCTATAAAATTATGGTTTTGTCTCTTGTTAAGCTTAATTTCATCTTAAGCATTGTAATTAATATTATTTAATTTTACTACTATTTTTGTTCAAATATAATTTAAATTTATTTGAAATTATTTATCATGATGATTCCAAAGATTAAAATCTTTTTTCCATATTTAAATCACAAAATTTTAATAAATTATTTTATATTTAATCCCATAGCTGGGACGACAATGTAGGTTTTAAAAGTAAAAACATCCAAAAATTTGCTATGTTTTTATAATAAATATTATATTAAAATTGATTCTAATTAATTAATTTGTATTAATTGATAAAAAAATTATCTAATTAAAATTTAAAACCATTTAGTATTTTAATTTTACCTTATAAATAAATTATATGAAAAAGTAGTTTTTAATTAAAAATCATTATTTTTTACTATTCATTAACAAATGAAACTTCGTAAAAAAACAAAAAATTCACAATAAGTATATTATTATTCTAACATTTCCAAGATGATGTTTATTTTGACATTTAGAGTCAATACAAATCTAAAATATTAGATTTAAAAGGGGTTATTCATTTAAAGGTTGTAAAATAGAAATTATAAAAATATTAGTTTTTATGCATAAAATTGGGTTTCTTCTTATCTTATGACTATTAAATTTATTGGATGAATATCATAAATATATTATTGAATATATAATATATATATATATTTCATCTAAATCAACCAATAATAGTAAGTAATTTAATTTATTGTGGTGAAACTCATTTGGTTTTATAAGAATTGGTTTTTATGAAAAACATTTCATATATATTTAATTAGTTCTTAAATTAATTTATAAACAATTTATAACTAGTGAATTCATTTTATATTTTTGTAAACCATAGACTTCAAAATTTTTGTTAATACTATTCATATACTCTAATTTAATGGTTGGTTTATGTATTATTATATAAAATAAAAATATTTTAATAAAATATGGTTGTTTGGTTAAAACATGGTCTTTCGTGTAATACAAGCTATCAAACAAGGTCATTATTGACTGTAAGGAAAGATAATAGAGTTTTTGTTTGAATTGAACGCTGTATAATTTATTAATATTTTTTAAAATATTAATTATATTCTAATTTCTTGGGACATTACATTCCCTTATGTTCTTGGTGTTGCGTATTCTACACACCATCAGATAGAAAGTTCTTACATTAGAATTTTAGGGTGTTACAATATAGTGGAATATCACAATTCTAATGTCACTGATGTCTATTTGAAATCTATTTCTCAAGGTTTCTACTAAAATATAAAAAAATACAATCTTTTGAAACTTCAACTCCAGTAACCTAGATCTGTTACCTTATTTATTATATTGGCATAAGATACAAGGGTTCACATCACCAATGATATACTAGTATAGTATTCATAAAGAAGTGACTATAAACATGATTACTATATTACATTGGAAATATAAAATATATATATATAATAACAAACATTATTCTATCATTGTTATTATTCATTATATCATTATTTATATACTAGGGAAATGGAATAAAATAAAGGGTGAACATAGATTCGAGTTACATATAGTGGAATCTAGCATTAGTAAGTAATCCATAATCAATATGAAAAGGTAAATAACTAAAAACACTTTATATTTAATCAAAATTGTGGGAATGAAAATGAATCCATGAATAATATCAACAAAGTAATCTCATGGATAAAAAATGAATTTTCAGTGAAGTAAATTCTTTAAATTGGATGTTATGATCTTATATATCATGATACATTTACCATCAAGGACTTATATCAAGACTGTTTAATCAATGGAAAAGTATTCAACAAAATAATTTAATAAGGATATCAAATTGATTTGTCTCATCAGACTGATTAATTCATCAAGGGGAAATTTATAACTGGGCCCCATCCATCACTAAATTTATAATGCAGTACTCATATATTAAATGATCAATTTAATTTATAAAAAATATTCCTTAATGAAAACATTTTTTATTGAGTAAATTATATAGAATATAAATATTTCTAATGTCAATAAAATAAAATTCATCATAAAAAACATCTCTAGAAATGTTTTATGGTTTATACAGTAATCATATCTATGATAGAATGACTATAGTTGTTCATGATAAATTTAATTTTCAATGAAAAATGACAAAAAAGTTGACTTTTTCATGATAAACTTAATGACCATAAAATTAATAAGAAATAAAATATAACCATCAATTCATCATAAATATTTGGTTTTTAGTAAAATAATGTTTTTTAGAGAATAAATTAATATAACATCAAAAAATTCACAAAATGGTTTATTAAATATTTTTCTCTGTAAAACCATTTAAATCTTTTAGAAGAAGAAAAATATCGTAAAATTATTATGGAAATGGGAAAATCCTTTATCGCCGTAAACATTAAAAAAACATCCAATTAAAATTTTAGTAAAGAAATTAGAAAGTAAACCATTAAAAACCAATATTGATATTAATTTTAATCCATTTAAAAAGAAAAGTATAAAATAAAATATCCTCAATATATTAATTGATTACATAAAAATAATTTTTTTATTTTTTTTCACAAAATATAGACATAAAATAAAAATATACCATATCAAAGAGATATATAGTAAGATATTATTTTTAAATTTCATTTGATTGATTGGAGTCCAACGAGATAAAAATGTGGGAAGAAAATATGGAATCTCTATAAAGATGTAGAGGGTAATAAAAGATATGGATTTTATGAAGGACATATTTCAAGACTCCTTTAATTAAAATAAGTGTAATCAAAGAATGTGATTTAAAAATAAATTATGACATATTTATTAAATTTTAAATTATAATACCTTGAAGTAGTAAAAATAAATTGAATATTTGGTAATAATGAATTAATAAATATTCATGTTAAACACCTAAAATTTATATTATATACAATGAATAAATGTAAATAGGTACATAATTCCAAACATGTCCCAATAAAGTTGAAATTGAGATGAAATCCCTAGCTTGACATTCGACTTGCCACATTTATGATTTTAAAAAATGATTAATAAATTTATATTTGTTATAATTAAATAACTAAACCATATAACTATATTTAATATTATTAATGATTCATTCATAATATCTTATCTCCAATTTGTTAACAGTCTTTTATTATTATCATTATTTCTAGTGTTAGCTGCTTTATTTTTTATGATATTTTTAGTTCGGTAGATTTGGTGCATTTACATTGATTATGAATAAATAATATATAAAATTTTAATAATTATTTTAATCTCTTTTATATTCATTATATTTATATTTATATTCATCTGTAAATAGTAGAGATAGAAAAATGAATTAAACCATTCATGGTATGGGCAGGTCATGTGTATGCATGATCACACATTTCACATTTCAATGGATTAAAATAAAGAAAGGTATTTAATAATTTAAATTTGTATAATAAATACTATATCATTTATATGATATATATAATTTAAATTTATCCTTATTACCATCCGTGTAAAGTGAAAAAGAGAAAATAGATCACATCATTTCGTGGAGGTGGTTATCCACACCTATGCACAATCTCATTATCATTTTCAAAATAATTTGAAGGTAAGAAGGTAAATAAGTAATTATAATTATAGAGGCATAAATATTTCATAAATATAACATATATTCATTATTTAAAACTTTATAACATTCCACGTAATGTGGTGATGAAAAACGAATTACACCGCGACATAGAGACGTAAGCTATACGAACACATGAGTGATGCCTTCACATCTCATCGAATGTAAAATATATAGAAAATGATTAAATAATAATAATAATAAATACACCATATTACATTTATGATATTTTATTTACTATTTTAGTATGGATACAAAAGATTTTGTGGTATTTTATTAAGAAATAAAGTTGCAAGAGTATTTAAAGGAGTTTAACACTTCATTGAAAGAGATCATTTAGATCTACTATTATGTGACCAAGGATAGTATTATGGGAAGACCATCACCTCAATAACATGAAAAATGATTCTCAGAAGAGTTATTGGTTGGTTTTTGTTGAGTTAAGTAGATCTAGGTGGTGTATAGAAAATAAAGAATGAGTGTCCTTTTATAAGTGATGTGAAGGGAACTCTTGTAATTTTTAAAAAATATTAAAAGATAATAAGATCTAATTTCTTGAAAATTGGTTATAAAATGGAATAGATTTAAATATAAGGATTAAATTTTATTAATATAATCATCCAGTCAAATTTTAACAGGTTTTGATATTATTTTAATTCATTTCTTTTGGATTAACATCTTGGTTAGCCAATTATAAACTAAACCATAGTAATGATGTTTTAAATATTAAAGGGTTATAATTTTACATTTACGGTGAAAATTGTCCCATAAATCTCCATGGGGTGATGTTTTATAACAAATATTTTACCCTTTCTCCTATATTAAATTTTTTATGATATTTAAATTATTTTACAAAATATTATTTAAAAAAATCATTTTTTGAGACTATTATTTTAATTTGAAATTAAAGACTCCAAAACAAAGATTGAATTAGAATATAATACTTCTAAACACAAAACATATAATATATTAATCAATAAAAATTATGTATATAATTATTCATCTCAATTGTATTAATATTAATATTTTTAAAATCATTCATTTTTTCAACTAATTGAATATATATTGTATCGGTGTTGTGTAGTCATTTAATGTAATTATTCAATCGTTAAAAATTAATAATATATTTACATGAAACAATAATTAATTCATTTTTTAAATGACCATTTGAAACTGAACTTAAACGATTTTTATCCTTATGGAAAAATATTTGAGATATTAAAGACAATAGTGTACCATTTTTATTTTTTTCATAAAGTAATATAATGCTCAATATTTTCCCCCCATTGGCGGTTGGGGTGGCAGGTAGGGGTGGGGTTTGTGGTACTGACCATGGAGTCAAGTACCTAGACCACCTTATTTGTTTGTTTCCTATAGAATGTGTGTTGTCCTTTATAGCTGTTCCCATCCATTTAATGTAATAGTCAATATCAATGAAAAATGGTACCAGGTGGACATATTTTTGATACTTAGGTATACATTGATTAGATATATTAATATAATGGGATAAGGGAATGTGTTATATACATTCTAAATCCTTATACCATTGTTTTAACCATATTTTTACCTGTTTTACCCTTACTGAGTTGACAAATATCTACTAAGGTTACTATTCATAAGACATAAATGTTTATGTTTACAAAATTTATACATACTAATTAAAAATATGGAATCCATTTTATACAATTTATTGAAACTAATTGGTGAAATTATTTTATTTTAAAATTAAAAAATATAATGATAAACCCTTTTAATGTATAATGAGTTTTTAAGTCAAAAAATGAACATATAACAAAATTAATAATATTTTTTTATTAAAAAGTAATTAATTTAATTACTTATAAATAAAATATTATTATTGAAATTTATGAATAAATTCAATGTATCAGGGTTCAATTTTTATAAAAAGAAATAAAATTTTTACAAAAAATGATATTTTCTTACCATTCACTGCGAAATCAATATTTCTAGAAAAAATATCAAATGTTAACTTGAGAAAAAATTTACATGATAAATATAAAAATGATATAATTTTTTCATAATAACAATTCAATAGGTTCCTGCAGATTTTTTAACATATTTTTTCTTTTAAAGAAATCTATCAATGAAATTTATTTAAAGAGAAATATATAATAAAGGCTTGGGCTGTTACATTAAATGTTTCCTTATTTATATACTATACACTATTACATGATATACTCGCATAGTGTATTTGAATTAGAAACCTCTGGTTGGGGCCTACTTGTTTGTACTCACACCCTATTCAAACCGTCGTTTTGTACCTGAGAAGATTTTACGGATGTGGGTAATGATAATGTGTGGAAGTCAACTATGGATGTTTTATATCCTTTTAGGATGGTGTCTTGGGACAAAAGGATCATGACAGTTTTAAGAATACTTATGGGGATGTATATTTTTTGAATTTTTCTTCTTTTTTGTTTATACTATTCTAGTTGTATTTCTACTACTATGTTTTTTCTGACTCACTTTTTGTATTATCATGACAACATCTTTATATAGTGTAGATTAACACCTTATGTCAATTTTTTATCTGGGTGTTTTATTTCAATTTAAATAATATTTTCAATACATTAATTATTAATGTGTTTCACTCTAATTAATAGTGTATAGTCTCCTCACAATAACACCAGACACCCTCGATTATATTCGGCGACATCTAGAATATGAGGAGGTGTGCATGGGGACTTGGGACTAATTAGAGAAGTCACTTATTTTTTATCCAATCCTATGAAATAAAAGAATTAATCATAGGGGTAAGTATAAAGGTATTAGTTAAATTTTAATATAGTGGAATATTCATTTAAAATCATATAGAGGGAATATTCTCTCAATGACATAAACAATTATATTAGTATAAATAAGAACATCTTGATAAATGAATTGAAAATAAAATCTTTTTAAAAATTCATAAAATTAATAAAAATAATAATTCAATAAAAAAGATGTATAAAGACAAATTAATCCCAAAAAAATATAATAATGAAATAAAAACATAATAAATAAAAATTTCAGGTAACACTCTAAAAAGAAGATATAAAATTGAAAAAAAATGATAGACAGAAAGGTTATATATGTATGATTTAGTAATTATCATGAATGTGATATTAATAAGAAATACATTTAAAATTGATAGAAATAATGTGATATATGTTGATATAGAGGGAGTTATAAAATTACTCAATGGGGTGAGGGGGAATTGATTTATTGAAATTTTAACCATAGTAAAAATCATCCATGTAACTACTCTTTAATATTTTATCAGATAGAAAATATAAATAAGAATATAACAAAGAAAAAAATGAAACAAAGAGGATTTATAGTGGGTAGAGGAAGAAGAAACCCATATTGCAATCCATATAAACCATCTCTACATGCTCGATAAATTTCACTATGATGGTATTTATTCCAATGATTTCGATAGTTGAGTCCAAGCAAGGGAAACATGTTAAAAAAATTCCATGATATTTTAGAAGACTCCATTTTTAAATGACCAATACATGACATCCATACACTCAAAAAAAAAGGTGTGTTCAATTTACAATAGATAACTTCATAAAATATAGATACATATTCATATCACAGTTGCATGGTGAAACTAAAAATAATGAGTGGTAATTTTAGAAAATAATAAGGTTTAAAAAAATAGGTTTGTAAGATCTATATACTTTGTTGAATTTGATATTCCAAAAATAAAAACATCATATTTTTATTCATTACAGAAATTACATAATAGATTATTTGTACAGGAATGAAGAGTATCATTTTCTTTAATTAAGCATTACTGTTTTTCTCATGTGTTATTAATTTCCCTACTGTTTTTTGAATTTTTGTATTTGAAACTCTATATATACTCTAATAGTCAAGAGAAAATATAATAATCATAGAAGGTAAGACCTTACCTTAAATATTCTAAAAATAGAAATCAAAGACATCTCTTTTGACTATAATAAAAATATTCATTATAAATATATGCATTCTATGAAATTTAAGTATTATTTAATTATAATTTCATTATCCAGCCATAAAAATTTCAAAAAAAAGGAAAGTGGTTGTGGAATTCACTGGAGTACTTATATTGGTAATTAATTCTGTGAAAGAGTGAATAAGTTCTCATATAGTACATACTTCAAATAACTATAACTTTAAGTGGATTACCTTCATCATAAGTTATTTTTTGAATTTTAAACTCTATAAGAAAAAGAAAAGTACCATAATTGAAACTTTAGAGAATATTACTACTTCAAAATAAATAATAAATTTTTTATGATAATCAGTTGCATATGAAAATTTAACCCCTCATAAGATAATAATATTTACATAGATATAAAAACTTATATATGAGATAATTTTTACTTATTAATGTTTTTTTGATATTTTTACATTAATTATACACTTTTTATGATATATTCCTTTGTGGAATATCCATATTCTAGCATTCTGAGATTTTATGAAGATTCAGTGTATTTTATGATGATTTGTTTCTAATATGATAAAATTATTATTGAAAATAAATATTTATTAGACATTATTAATCCATATATAATAATTCCAATAGATAAGACTTTTATTATATAATTTACAATTTATGAAATATGAAATCTAGTATAAATATTTTTGTCTTTTTATACGAAGTTTTCCTTTGATAAAAAAAAATTTCTAGTGGTGTATAAAAATAACAGCTTTATGATAAATTATAAAATCATATGATAATTGACTAGATTTTATTATATTTTCCTCAAAATATTTATTTTCAATTATAAAAACTAGTTTAAATGAAATATTTCATAATGAAATATTACTTAAGAAAAAGAACAATTTCCTAAAAAACATAAGAATATTTTATTATAAAATAAGGGGGGATTTATTTAGAATCAAAATGTATGAGATATTGATTTATGTTTGAAAAAAATAGTATATCTATAAATAACACCATTTTAATGATAAAAAAATAAACGAAAAATTAAATATAATTTTTAAAAAAACATTTCTATGAAAAGATATAAAACCCAATAATATTTTCTTTTGTTGAATAATGTTTAAATTTATTTTATTGAGTCTATTCCCCCCACATTTTGCGATATAAAAAAATAGAACAATAGGAGTGAGATAATATATTAAATATGGCATTGTAAATTATGAACTGAAAGAAGATGAATCACTAAATTGACCAACATATGGAATGTACTTAGAGAAGTATAACGAAAAAAAGAATATGCAAAGAATTGGGATATTTAATAAAAATGAAGATAAAAAATAAATCAAAAAATTAATTAATATAATGAATAGATGTACAAATTCATATTGTATGATATCCAAAAAATAAACTAAGTGAAAAATATTTCAGTACTTTTTCATGTGGTTATGTTTCAAAGAAGTAGATTTTGGGTATAAAAATGTTGATCCAAAAATTAATTTTATTTATCATTGATTTTTATTCCCTCAAAAAACCTCATTAATTTTACTAATTTATTTACTTTAAGATAATTATAGGAATATATTTATTGGAATATATATTTTACATCCTATGAAATTTTAGATGTAATTAGGATAGTGTTTTCCCAAGTATTATATATGTTTTAAGGATGTCTGGAATCACTTTTTGTATCCCTGCATTTAAGGTGAACTTTAGGTTTGGGAAACTATCTTTTGATAAGGAATATTAATTTCTATAAATTATATTTATATTAAGTGGTAGGGTTGGCCGTCTATTTTTTAAAAAATTACCCTATATTTGAGTATCTAATTTATAGTTAATTAACCCAATTTTTGGAATCAACTTTATATTATGTACCATAATTTTAATGATTCTAAATTCTTAGAAGTCGCTAGGTTAAAGAATCCTTCTTCAGAATTTTAAATAATACATTTTCTGATATTTAATACACGGTTTCATTTCAATAAAGATCCTATTAATGGTCATTCACAAACTAATTCAAAGGATCATCATAAAAGTATTAATTAAATATCATATTTAAGGTATGTAACATTTTTTAATGGTGATTTGGATTCAAAATTAAATCATGTTGATCATTTTGAATATTTTTATTTTTCTAGTAATATTTCCTGATCATTTTGTCAAATACAAATCACAATTATTATTTATTATCAATGGATTATATCTTAAAAAAGTATGGGGTACCTAGAAGCTACATATATTAATAATTTTTATAATATTTCTGGACTACAATTTAGATAAATACATGATATATCTTCTTACTATGTGTTTTTCCTTTTATTGTGAATGTATATTCTTTTATTTATATAATATTTTAAATATATTCTTTAATATGGTTCACTTTCGAGTAATAACTACTTAAATATTTTATTCACTAAAGAAAATGATTTTTTGTTTGTCAGATGTTGTTGAAAACATGTGTTAAAGGTTCATAAAATTATACATCATATATTATTTATTTAATGTTTGGAATGCCTCTTCTCGATCATGGTGGAGTGTTAGTTTCTCATACGAAGACGTGGTTGTAAATTTTACTTACAAAAATACTTGATGTATTGTAAGGTGTTAACTGTATGCACTCATTTTTTGAGGTACCTATTAAAAAAATCAGATTATTAAAAATTACCAATCACATAGAGAGGAACTTTGTGGAGTATAATTGGGGATCTTTGTTCCTCAAACCACTATAATGATTTTTGTGTTCTTATTATTTATTTTTCCGCTACTCAGTCTGTTTGAAGAGAATAATATTGCATGACATCTCAAATTGGGATTAATTTTAATTTTTTCCGAGTGTTTTTAAGAAGACACAATTCACCCCCAATCTTGTAAATTCCTGTTAATCTTGACCAAGAATTGGTATTAAAGGATTTCTCTTTGAATAATCTTTTTATGATTTAAAAATATTGAGTTCAAGATATATATGATGTAAGGATGTCTATGTGTAAACTGAAAGAATGAATTCCAATGAATAGTGTTCCATATTTCAATTGAAAAAATTAGGAAGACTAGAAATCATATATGGTTATTTAATTTAATAACATTAATTTAATTGATTGTTTGAAATTTGTTAAGAATTATGAAATATTTCAAGAATTATAAAATTGGGATTAATAAAATAATGTTGTATATAATGTAGATTGAAATGAAATAAATGAAAAAAGTTGTGGAATTAGTCATTATTTGTCTAATCAGGATTCTCAATGTGTTATTGTCTATGAAATGTGGTATACTAAAGTTGTTTCTTGTAAAGGGGATAATAATGTTATGAAATTGAGTTACACTATTTTTAAGTAAACAATAATACTTTTAGGATGTATAATGGATAAATTATTACTCGAATGAATTTTAGATTCACCAAAATAGAAAATGGGGTTACTATTTTGGGAACTCTAATTCTATAACCGAATCATGATTTGAATGTTCTTTGAGTGTTGTAGTAAAAATGGATTTGAATATTTACTTCTATCAGATAATACATACATGTTAAATGTTTAACAATGAAATTTTTCATTGGTACAGTAATGATGTATGAGGGGGAAATGCATGCTGAAGTTAGATATCACATACATATCAATAATAATAATACTACACTCAATGTTATAGTTTGGAAGGTTAAAAATAGACTAAGAAGAATGTGATATTTTCCAATGATTCTAGGAGTTTAAATTATAAAGAGGAAATTTCTCACCAAGCTAGAATATTATGTATGATCTATATGAATAATAAAGGCTTCAAGAAGTCTGAAAATGATTTAAAAAAACAATTATTGACTGAAATATACTCAATTACACGAATTTAAAAAAAATGGGTTATATTAAACATAGTTTCCCATAACTAAAAGAGGATAAATAAAAAATTGAAAAGAAAAATAAGAAGTAAAAAATATAAATGTAGATTTTGAGAAAAAATAGAAAATATACATAAAAGATACATGGAGTGTGTCTGAAACACTAATTTATCTTCAAGTTATACCTCATAAAATCTCTAGTAAAATATAAAATTGAACATGTGATTTATATAAACGATGGCAAGGAGAAATCACACTTCTATTCTTCCTATGAATCTAAATTTTTCTAAAATGTCGGATTATCTGAATAATATTTGATTCTTGATGAAAAAAAATAATCATTGTTAAAGAATCATAAATCCATCAAGAATACTCAAAATTATATTCTAAGAGAAATTATTACATCTTAAAATAACAAATTTATTTGAATGAAAAATTATTTAAAATTTCTTCAAAAAACACTATACATGAAACTAAAATTAAATAATTTCATGCTGAAGATAAATCATTTAAAATCTATGCTATCATAATGAATAAGGAAGAATAATATTTTTATCAAATAAATGGATACAATATTCATGATTTGAAATATTTGGCATTTTATGTAATGTTGAAAAACATAAATATATAGAAAAAATTTTGTGGTTAATTTGAATAGCCACATCATATATATGAATACTTATTTTTACATTGGAAATAATTAACATTATTATAATAAATGATGTATTAAGAAATATGAAATTTTTTGTGCAAATAAATCCATTATTTTCAGAAATTATCAAGAAGTTAATTATAAAAATTATAATAAATGACACATCTGGTTTCCTAGATCATTATTGGATGAAAGAATTATATCTAAGAAAATTTGGGTACCAAAATAAGATTTTAGTAGATATATCTATTTGAGAAAATACATAGAAGAATAAGTGAAATATTGTACATGGATTGTGGCTAATCAAGATACAAGAGTAGAGAGATCTCATATTTTCATGCACTCTAAAGTGAATGATGCTTGGAAATCATTGGAGATAATTATAAGGAAATTTATTTAGTGTCAAAAAATTTATAGATCTAAAAAAAATCTGTATTAATAAAGTTATCTATATTCATGGGATAAATCATAGTTTCATAATCACTTCTAAACTCTCTGATTGTGGATTTAAAATTGATTTCTCTAACAGTGCATGCTTTGTTTTTAATGAAAAAATATTTATGTTTTGAGATCATAGATTTGAAAACCATTAGACATTGGACCTCTATTTCAAATTTGAAATTAATGGAATTTATTATGTGATGAAATTAATAAATCCAAGATATTAAATTGTGGAATTTGATATTGAAATATATTTTCCCAATATATGTTATCTAAAAATGATTTAGTTTCATGTCTTCTGAATCTTCAATTCGATTCGAATAGAAATTGGTGTTCTTTACAAATTATAGATATGAATAATTCATCTTTCAAATTAATTAATAAGTTTTCCAAATCTAATAGACTATAACTTCAAAATGTATATTTTTTTGGACACTCAGTAGAAGAAATATTGGATGGGAAATTAATTTATGTTTATATTTTTATTAATTCATATTTACTTGTGTTTAAATTCTAAATTTTAAAAGTGATGATTTCTCTATTTTTATATTTTTTTGTAAAATGGTTCAAAATGTAAAATATCTCAAAATTATTTTATTAACTAGTTATCATGTAATAGTGTTAGGAAATTAATATTTTTTTCTCTAACTTTAGATTAAAATATACTTTCTTTTCTATAGGAACACCTCAATATGATTAAATTATACTCATATGAAATAGGAATATTCTTGAAATGATCATAAATATCTAAAATAAATATACTATTCCTACATATTTTAAGTCAAAATAAGTCATTAATTTTTTCTATGTCATGGATAGAGTTTTGATTAATCCTATTCTAAAAAAGACACCATATGAGTTCTAAAATTATAGAATATGTAATGTTTGATATTTTATTGTTTTTAGATGCAAGGTGTATATATTGACTCTTAGTAAATCCTTCATATGTTTGATCCAATATATGACGAAGAATAATTTCCTGGATATTCTACTACTTCTAACTATTTCAATGCTTTTAATAAAATTTTAAGGATAATTGAAGAATTTTTACATGTAAAATTTAATAAAGGTGATTCATTTGATCATAATTAGATTCAAATAGATGGAGTCATTTATTATTTATGTACCATGATATTTGAATCATCTAAACACGTTTTTTAATATAAATTATAATATTATTAAAATTAATCTTGTTCATAATAACATGAAACTGAGGAACACAAAAGTGTCTTACATAAAAATTTGAGATCTTTTATAGTTCTCCCTTTAGAGGCTATTATAGGAGACATGGATTTTATAATTAGGACAAGAGGGCGTGTATAAAACCTATTTGTGTTCCCTATAATCTTATCCCAATTTTATTATAAATATTTAATAGGAGCCTTAAAATATGAATGTTAGATGATTAATATATAGGAAAAACTAAACTAGTTTTAGAGAAATAAATTTTAGGAATTAGATTATAAAATCACGAACCATCCAGTGATAAAACCTAAATGGTTTATTAAAAAAATAAAATATGATAAAGGTATAATCACTACGAATAAGGCCAATATATTTAATATGGGTTACAATAATGAATAAGGAATAAATTATGAAGAAACATTTTCCCTGGTTGTTAGGCAAGAATCTATTAGAATTTTGTTGGCCTATGCATCTCATATGTATTTTATATTATACCATCTGTATTTCAAATATTAATTTTTAAATGGTAATTTATGGTATGGAGTTTATTCAAGTGAAAACTCTATGTTTTCAAACCCCCCATCTACCAAATTCTATTTTTAATCATACTAAATCTATTTATGGCCTTAAATAACAACCAACAGATTGGTAGAAAAGTTTATTATTATTATTTATTGAAAAAAAGTTTTTCAGTTGGGTTGGAAGATCCTAGGGTTTTTAAGAAAAACCCTTTAATATTTTAATATTTAAAAATTATTTAGATGATGTTATTTTTGGGTGAACTAATAAAAGAATTGAAATAATTTATAAAAACTTACTGAAATGAAATTTGAAATGAGTATGATAAAATAATTAATTTTCATTGTTCTATTTAATGTTTTTAAAAATTATTTTAGAAATGGTTTTAATCAAAGTTAATATATTCTTGATTTATTGAAAATATTTGGTCTTGATAATGTTGAGTCATATCTACGTCCCATGTGTTCTAATTTAAAACATTACATGGATGATATTGGAAAACCTATTGATAACAAGATATATATATGTTTGATTGGTATATTACTATATCTTACTTCCAGTAAATAAACGTTTTTTATACTTTGGGCTATATTTTAGTTAAACCCAAATGAATTACATCTTACTACAGTTAAAACTATTTTTAAATAATCAAAAGTAACTATTTTCTCTATACCTACATCTTTCAAAACTTGTTATTTTAATTTAATTTCATATTCAGACAATGATTTTGGAGTTGGTATATTAGATTTAAATAGTAACTCATGTACTTTTCACTTTTTAGGGAGGTGACTCATTTTTTGGTCAAGTGAAAAATAAAATTTTGTTTTATTATCAACAGTTAAAGAATAATATATCATTATTGGTAGTTTCTCTGAAAACATGATGTGGATGATACACACAGTTCAGGACTTGGAAATAAATTCATCAATATTTATATTAACTTTTTTAAGACTAGTGTTATTAATATTTAAAATAATCCCATGATTCACTTTAAGACAAAGAAAAATGATCTTAGACATCATTTTTTAAGTGACTATGTACAAAAATAGATATAAATATATTATTTGTGAATAATAAATATCATCTATTTTTTTATATTTTCTACAAACTATTTCCCACTCCATGTTTTTATTTTATTAACGGGATTTATGAATATTTATTTTTATGTAGTGATTTTAATTTTCTTCTTAATTTATTAAGGTTACTAAATTTATATTATAATATTTTGATTTAAAATCAATATTTATTTCTGTTATATATTTTTTTTACAAATATATTCATTTTTTATTTGTCTAATTTATTTTTGAAATTATATTTTTATATTTTTAAAAAATAAAATGATTTGATAAAAAATTTTCCTCAAGTACCGAAAATGATTCTTCAAAACCGTCAATGTAAAACCATTTTCCCTTTCCTTTAAACACACACCCTTTAAAACATCAGATCTATCAATATCTATTAAACTCTAGTTTCATAACCTCAACCCTTTATATATTCATGATGGGAATGAAAAAAGGAAAAATGAACCAATACAAAGTAAAATGATGATGAAAAATACCTATATTTAAAAAACAAAATTTCATCTAGATAAATTAAGAGACGTTGAATTTCCCTTGTAGATAAACATCCTATTAAAAACCTCTATGTTTTCAAAGACTAGAGTACTTGTTTATAATAGGACGTAAATAGTATATGTTTGAGAATGAAGTTAATTATTTCTACAAAAATAAACAGTTTAGTTTCACAGATATAGATTATGTCATTTATTCAAATTTAATTGAAAAAAAAATTAAATTATTTGGTGAGTATGGCTTAGATTTTCAATTTTCCTAGTAAGTTGAGATTTGCATTATTTTAAAGTCAATTAGGGGCAATATCGATAATTCAAAATACAATATCCATATTCTATTTTGAACCTTTGAAATCATGTATATTTTCATAAAGGATTTGAATGAAGATAAAAAAATTGGTCATGTTCATTCAAACTATAGTAGTTATAACAATAACCAATATGGAGCAAATAAATTTTCCAAAATCCGTATATCATGTTTTCATCTTAAGTGATATTAAACTAAATTTCAGTAGGATTATGATGAGGTATGTGCATCACTATTTCTAGAGAGAATCCAGGTTATCATTATATACCTATTTAAGATTTATTTAACTTAATATTTATAATAAAATAATCCATGATATCTTGATAGGCCTCATATGTCTCTGAAAAAACTTTTTCTCTACTATAATCCTTAGAAATTTCTCTTTATTACAGAACCACCATGGGTAATTTAATTACCACCACTAATGAGGAGAAAGAACAGTATTGATCTCATTCTTAGGGGGATGAAATTATATTGAAGTTGGATGGTCCTACTTTAAGTGGTTTTAATTGTTTTGGGGATTCGTACATTGTAGGAGGAGATAGAGAAGATTAAGTATTTCGAGGTCCAGAATATACGTCTATTGGGGTAACCAAAATTCCTATCAGTATATGGAGAAAGAAAATAGAGGAAGTGAATATCCCTTACAGGATAAGAATAATTATTGAATTTCATATATTTTTTTAAGATCCCTCTAAAATATAAGTGATTTTAGTATTGTAAAAAGATCATGAAAATGGGAATAGATTATACATGTTGATCAGGTTTCGTGTTTTCAATTGAAGAATCCATTCAACCTATTCTTAATTTATTTAAATAATGAGTTGTCGAGGTGGTTGAGAACTGGGATACAGAGTTTGAGGGAGATAGTAATAATGTTTCTCTCATTGAAAAAATATCCTAATAGTTTTTCTAAGTTGAATAATATAATGTTCAAGAAACTACTCATTCCTTACATTCCTAATGAACTAAATAAATTCATGGCAAGGCATCTCATTCTAGTGAGAAATTATCTTCAAATTTATTTCCTAAATATAAGTTGGTATGGAGAAAATATAGTTTCTTTTATTAAGGATTCTTTTTGGATGAGTGTTGGAAAATCTAGTGAATGAAAATTGGTTCTTATTGGATTTTATAATGAAGAGCTTGAATCAAAATCACATTAGATTGTTAAAGGTGCAAGGATTTATCTATGAAAATAGAAAGGTTTATTAGAATCTAATGATGAATAAAATTTTGAAGTGTGTACTCATATATTTTCTCATGGTATGGTTGAAAATTTTAATCAGTTGAATGATGAGGCTGGAAAACTGAATTGGGAACTCAGGAGTTCCCCTAAGATTACTAAATATTTGAAATATACTTCTATTTCATGAAAATAATTTTAATTTTTTGAAATTTTGGATCAATGAATGAAATATAATTTAATCTAACATAAATATGTTGATTCATTCAAGAGGTAGGAGACTGATTATTTTGGGAATATTATAACTCATGTAGTTTGAAAATATGATTTTTTTAATTTCAAAATGGTTTTTATCTAGTCAGTTTCAAATTTTAAAATAATGTTCTCATCTTGTGATATATTTTATTCAATAGGTAAAAGTATCATAATTATAATAAGGAAAATTGATATGTTATCAAATTATATTACTATAATGAATGAAAAAGTTTAGATTTTACAATTTTAAAGTGTTCAACATTATATTGTAGTAGAAATTATTGAAAATCTGTTTTCAAATCCATCCTGTGATGAACCGAGAATTAGATATTTTGTTAATATGGTGAAGAAAATGATGCATAATTATGTTCGGTCACTGAGTCTATTAATATATTTTTTAAATTTAATGTCGTTTAAGTCATCATGATGTTCTAGGAATCAAGGTTTTCAATCAAATGAATGTGTTAGGTTGATGAATCATAATGTTGAGTTATTTATGAATGAGTTAAATGAATTAAATCTGATTTTTAAATATTACTTTTCCACTAAAAATTCATCCTCAAAATAGCATGATACTAAACCATCTTCTCATTCAACCCCTTATCCTATTAAAACCCTTGAGATTTTCTATTTGTAATATGGAATTATTAATGAAATAAAATTATATTGTTTATATTTTATAATATTTATTCTCTATTTTCAATTTATTTCTATCTCATGGACTATTAATGTCTAATATACAATTATTTTACACTAACTACAATTTAATAACAATTTATTTCTATATAAAATATATTTTAATATATTTTATAAAGTATATTTTTTATTTCACAAAAAATTGGTATAAAAATGGATGAACTCAACATTGTGATAAATGATATAATTAATCTCTATGTATAATATTATAAATTAAAACACATGTTTTCAGCATGTTTTTATATTTCAATGGGTATTGTGTTCATAAAAAAGGGGATATTTTTTGGTATATGAAAGTTGATCCAAAAATTTCATTTGATTTCTCATAGATTTTTATTCTTAAGACACCCTGATTTTTTTAATAATGAATTTACATTATGTGACTTTTAGGGTAATATTAATTGGAATATTTATTTTATTTGTTATGAAATTCTATGAGTAATTGGGTAAAATTTTAACTATGTATTATAGATATTTTAAGGAAGTATGGAATCATTGTTCATATCCCTATGTTTAAGGTGGATGCTAGTTTCAGTAACCTAACATCTGATAAGGAATTCTACTTTTGATAACATATGTTTAAATTAACCCTTAGGATTGGGAAACTATATTTGTTTAGGAACCCTAAATTTGAGTATATAATATATGGTTAGTTAATCCTATGTTAAGAATCATAAATACTATGCGTATTATACTTTTGAATATTCCATAAAAAGAAAAATTCCAATGCTGAAGTAGTTGTCTATAAAATTTGAACTAAAGATATTTTCCATGACATAAATTTTTTTTAATGGAATAAATATATCATTAAAATCCATTCGATTACTGATTGAAGGAATATTAAATAATTTATTAATTTATTATCATTCATATAGAAAGTTATGTTTTTCAGTGGTGATTGTAATTAAAAATTCAAAAGTGTTATTCGTTTTGAATATAATGATTTATCAAGAGAGATTTACGGAAATATTTGACCAAGATAAAATAATATTGCATATTTATTCTCAATGGATTTTATCTTTAATAAAGAGGGTGTACGTAGAATATTCATATATGGAGAACATTTTTGAATATTTCTAGAGTACCCATTTGATAATTACATGTCATAATATAATGTTATGTGTTTATCCTACTATTTTAAATGGTTTTTCCTTCATTTCTATAATTTTGTGAAGACCATCTATAACAAGGATCACTTCCAAGATATAATTACATGATGATATTATTCTATGAAAAATAATATTTAACATTTATCATCATTATCAGATCTATTTTTATAAAGGATGCTAGGAACCAAAAGAAAGAAAACCAGGGCCTAAGGAGGCCTGACGTAGTGCAGGACGAGGGCATCCCCTCGGATTAAAGACACACCCTCGAGTTTAAAGAAAGAAATGTTAGGTGAAATAATGACTTCAATGACTTTTTCAGCTTGGGAGGTGAGATGATCTAATATATTGTACCCTTCTCTATAGGTGTGAGTGACTTCAATGCCATTGTTGAGAAGAGCTCTAAATTTCATGATAATGTAAGATATCGACCATGGAGTATGTCCTTATCCTTGTAAGAAGTTGTGGATGATCATTGAGTCTGTCTCCACATGGGATAAAAGAATATTCATATGAATGATCATGTTGATCCCATACAACAATGTATTATCCTCCTCATGGATGCTAGTTACATTTCCATAGCATGCTTTAATGAATATAACAACACTCCCCCTTTAATCCTGAATGTCCCCTCATCCAAGATCAATACCTTCTTTGCATGAACCATTCATACTTAGCTTGAAGCCATTCTTTGGGGGGTTCCACTGCACCCATTGGCCTAATAACCTGTTTGGGGAATAGGCCATAGTGGATGAAACACAGAGTGACATTAGAGAGGATGCTTCTTTCTTGTTTTTAAATAGGGGTACCAGATTCTCCAGCCAGGTCTATGTCCTTGAAATGATGGAACACCCTGAAGAGGAAAACCCCTCATATATCACTTGATTCCTAGCTTTCCATAAGCTCTAGCACCCAACATTGAGTATAATGGAACAAGACATTCTTTCCGTACCCATGTTGTTTGTCCCCTAAAACCATCGTTTAAAGAATGGTTTGTCTCAAAGATCTTGTAAATAGTGAGCTTTAAACTCACCAAAAAAATCCATACATCTAGGCCAATTCCCCCACAAATATAATATGATTCACATCCTCCCCACTTTTATTTATACTACAATGGCAACATGACATAATGTAGATACCCAACTTTTTGATACTGTCATCAGAAGGAATAGTGTGGTTTCTGATCCTCCAAATAAGGAAGAATAATTTGGAAGGGATCATGTTGCACCACACCACTTTTATCCACATATCTCTTTGAGTCTATGGAGTATATATCCTTCAATAGTCTTTAGAATTAATGGTCCCTATGGTGGAAGGAGAAAATATGCATCTATCAGGATCCGAGTTGGTGGTAAAAATATTGAAAGCCTATTTCTTCTTCTCATCCAAGGCCATTAAAATGATGTTTGGGTAAAGGATCGCTTACTTGAAGGATATGGTAGGGGAAGTGAAACTAGGAAACCATATCACTTTAACAGCCAAGTTATAGAACCAGAACTAGATGTTCCCCTCCCTTAAAATCTGTTTCATATATTGTTGAAGGATCAGAAAGATGGAGTTGATCGACAAATAAAGAGGATATCCATTCACATTATGGTTTCCTGCAGTACCTTCCATTTTTCATGGCATAGTCTTACCCCAAAATTTGTGGCCATTAATCATTTCCAACACTAATTTCTCATGCAAGAATTATATGGTTGAATCTAAACTCTTCACGTTGATACCTCCCTCGTTGATGGTGTTATCCATTATTCCCCAAGAGACCCTGTGTATTTTCCCCTCTGAAGAAACATCCCAAATGAAACCATCTATTTTTCTCTTACTGTTTCTGATAACCATTGTTTTCACATTGTTGGATGCCATTGCGTGCATTTGAATTTCGAACAGTACGCTATTAACTAGAATGATGCGACCCCCAAAAGATAGAAAGTAATTCTTCCAGTTGAGAATAAGGATCTTGATCTCTCTCACCACATGATCAATGTTCCAGATGTGCATTCTTACTAATGATATAAGATTACCCAGGTATTCCAGAGGGAACTTACCTCATTGCATGCCCATCATGCTACTTAGATACACAAATCACCTATCCTCCCATTTGTGGTGTTGATTTCTTGTACTTAGTAATATTAATGTTTCTATTTCTAATACTACATTTGGTCTATTAGGGTTTCTTATAAAATAACCTAACCTTTTTGATATTTGTACTACCTACTATCCATTAATGAGGTACATAGTAAAAGGATTATATTTATTAAAACCACCATGTTCATGGAGTGTGCATTGGTGGAGTAGGATTGGGGATATTTCATTATCAAACCATTATAAGGACTGTTCTATTTTTATTATTTATTTTCCCATCACTCAACACAGATGAAAAAAAGAACAATGACTACTATAAAAATGGAGAATAATTTTAACTTATCTAGGTGTTTTTAAAATGACACAATCACCCCCACCATGTTTTCTTCATTTTTGATCTTGTAGGACCCAGGAACACCTTGGGATGGGAGGGGTAAATCTGGGTGAAAATATTTTCTTTTAAAACAAGGATCTTGTTCCCACGATGGTAGGAACTTGTTAAACCTGTAATACTGATGAGAACAGAATGAAAAACAACCACAAGAAAAGAGACCACACAACACTTTTACATGGTTGACCAATATGGGCTATGTCCAAGGAGAATATTCCGACCAGTTTCCAGACATACCTAATTCCACTAAACTTCACTAGTTGGGGATTACAATGTTCGGGTATAGTAACTCTGTCTCAGGAACAGTGCCTTTACAAATGTTCAGGGATTTCTCACTGTATCTGTTGGGTCACTACCGTAGACTCCCCTAGCTCTCGCCCCTTGGTTAAGTCACCCTCAGTTTATAGACTTGAATTTCTCTTCAATAAATATGCATTGAAGTCTTTGTATCTGCTTAGCATGAGACTCTACTTGCAACGAAGACTAGAATTAATGCACTTGAATGCACTGAACCTCTGAAACAGATAATCAGAACGTCAAAATAGGTTTCACTAACAATTGTTTACAACACCTACCCTTTGAGAACAATACCACACTTGTTCGTGCAACATTTTCTTTTCGCGTGGAAAAATATTTCTCACAACAGTACCCTTATCACGAAACTAGAACTTTTACTAGCAACCTCAAATTTTACGAGCAGCTCCACCTTTTTTGCGTATAATCGAATTTTACACACAACCTCAATTTTTATGCACAACATCTCCTTTTTTGCACACCTTAAATTTTTTTGCACACCCTCTGGCTTTTTCACGCAACTCTGGTTTTTTCACGCAACTCATACATTTTCACACAACTCGGAATTTTCCACACAACTCCCTTTATGAAAACCTTTTATGCGCATCAACACTCAGATCTTCTCTATGTATTCAGCAGTCCGGAATGAGTGGGGTCACCTCTTATTTATAGGCCTCACTGACCCTCGCGCGCAAAACCCATCGTGGCGCGAAAAGCCTCACATTTGGCGCACAAAACCTTTTGCACATGAGCCATTTTTCGCGCACATCTCCTTATTTTTTGTGAAACTCATTCCTTTTCCATTTTTCATCATTCTGATCCTGAAAATATTTTGTGAAAAATAACCAACCTATATTCACTATTGCGCGCAAAACCATTTTAGCGCACAAAACATGTTTTTTGCGCACCACTCCAATATTTCGCACAGCTCATGCCTTTTCCATTTTCAATGTTCTGATTCCGAAAAACCTCATTCATGAAAAACCTTTCTCCAGTATTTTGTGCACCACACTCTTTTTCACGCACCACACTATTTTTCATGTACAATCCACCTATTTTGCTCACCATTTCCTATTTGCACGCACCCCCTTTTTCTAGCCACCCATGTCTTCATTTTCTAATTTTCATGACCAAACATTTGGAAAACACTGGAAAATGGCGCCACCTTCAATATTTTTGTCTTCATATACATTATGATCACTTTTCATGAAAACATCATAAACATCCAATAAGGATTGACAAGAAACACAAACTACACTCCAATTCATGCATAGAGAAACCATTTTTCTAACAATCTCCCCCATTGGGTTTGTTGCAAATCACCAAATAAATTCAATAGAGTACCAGGCACATGAAAAAATAAAATGTATGAATCAACTCATACAACACTCTAGGTCTACCTGGGAAGTTATTAGTGTAGAAAAAAAGAGGTGAAGAATGAATTGGGATCCTATGATTTGGAAATCATAACGACGCCGGGGCTATTCTCTTACTGTGTCATAGAAGCATTACATACCCTGAAAGTATTACTTCTCCTCCTAACACCGAATTATCATCATGTCAAAAAACACATCCTGAATTTATTCCTTCTCCCCCGTTGACAATAAGTCCAAAGACCAGTATTTGATCATTGAGTAGCTAAAAACACACCCCATGGATAGTATCTCCCCGACAAACCAATATTACATCCATAAACAGATTAAAAGGAGTAAACATAACTAGGGATATGGGTATTCTAGAACCTTCTTATTCATTGGGAGGTGGCTGAACACTGAGGTTCAACCGATGTTTCTCAAACACTAACACTGACAGTGGACTGGTCAGGATATCAGCCACTTGCTCATCAGTTCCCACATGATCCATTTTAATCACGTCTTACTCTAAGTTTTCCTTGATAAAGTGATATCTGATTTCAATATGATTTTTTTTGAGAATGATGAAAAAGATTCTTCGTAAGATCAATTTCACTCTTGTTAACATTGAAAATAACCAATTTTTGTTTCACCACATCACCAATATCTGTCAGTTGTTGCTTCATCCATAGTAGTTGAGTGCATGCCTTTGTAGCGAAGATATAATCAGCTTTAGCAGTAATAAGAGAAGTACTTTATTGTTTCTTGCTCAACCAGAAAACACATTTCTTCCTAATATAGAATGATCCACCACCTATAGACTTTATGTCAACTACATCTCTAGCCCAATCAGCATCATAAAACGTTGATAACCCACTGTCCCTTCCTGCAGAAATGTATAACAACAATTGTGAGTACCTTGACTATACCTCATGATTATTTTTATTGCTTCCATGTGTTGTTCATTCGGATTACTCTAAAAGAGGGCTAAAAATTATTTTGCAAAGACAATTTCTAGTCATGTTGCTGTCAGGTGCAATAATCTCCCAATGATTCTTTTGTACATTGGGGGATCTACAGAGGTCCCATCCTCATGCTTTCCATGTTTGGTTCCAACTGCAATTGGAGTTGACATTGGTTTCGAGTCCTGAATATTAAATTTCTTAAACAGTTCTTTTTCATACTTTTCCTGAGAAATGAATGTCTAATCCTACATTTGAATCACCTACAACCCCAAGAATTATGTGAGCTCACCATTTATAGACATTTCAAATTCTAATTTCCTGTTATTGGCGAATCCGTCTACTAATTTCTGCCTTCTACCACCAAATATAATTTCATCAATGTAAACAAGAACCATGAACTGATCTTTTGAAGAATTTTTCACATAGATATTGTGATCTACTCCTCATCCTTTGAATTCCAACTTCATGAGAAAAGAATCCATTAAGTAATTCCAAGCTCGTGGTGCCCGTCTCAAACCATAGAGGGACCTCTTTAGTTTAAAAGCCATTTTTTCATCTTTACCAAGATGAAAACCCTCTAGTTTTTCGATGTAGACTCCTTATTTAGGAACAAAATCCAATAATGTTGTCTTGAAATCCATTTGATAAAAATTATAACATATATGGATTTCGATTGCATGAAAATGCCTGATTGACTCCAGTCAAGCCACTGGTGCAAAGTTTTCTTCAATATCAACACCTTAAATCTGTAAATATCCTTTACATACTAGTCGTGATTTATTTCTGATAACAGTTCCATTCTCATCAAACTTTTTCTTCAAAATCCACTTTGTATCAATCATATTATGACCTACGGTTCGCTAGACTAGATCCCAGGTGTAATTATTGTCAATCTGATCTAACTCTTCATTCATGGATTTCACCCACGATTCATCCTTCCAAGCTTCTTCAAATGAGGATGGTTCCACAGTAGATAAAAATGTATATTGTGCATTACTACTCATTATACTTGTTTGTGTGGGTTTAGTCCAATCCCTAATGATGTTGGATTGATCAAGTTATTCTCTTCGATTCCTCTTCTATGGTTCAATTGAATTCTATCCAACAATGGTTTCAACGTCATATTCTTCTTCTGAGTCAACATCATGATGTGACTCATGGGGGTTTTTTATGCCTTCCCCTATTTCTATATGCGCATTTACTCTACATTCACATTCATCCACATCTTCTACCTTATCTATATCGGAATTATTTGAAGCATTTTGGGTTTTCCTTCAATGATCTTAACATCATTGCTTTCCACAATCCTATCCAAGTTTTTATTGAAACACTTGTATGCTTTTCTATTCATTGGATATCCTAGAAATATTCCTTCATTATAATTGTCACAAAAAATCCCTTTATTTCATTCTTTATTTCATATGAAACATTTTCTTATGAAAACACGAAATTATTTCAACTAAGGCTTCCTTCTATGCCACAATTCATATGGTGTCTTGGTTTCACCCATATAAAGCCTTATTCGATTATGAATGTGCACTGTAGCTTCAACTTCTTTTTTCCAGTAATGGTGAGAGATAAGGCTCTCAATCAGTATAGTCCTAGCCATGTTGTTAACCTTTTGATTCCGGAACTCAACAACTCCATTTTTCTGTGGAGTTCTCACATCAGCTACCTCATGTTGTATTCCATTTTTTATAGGTAATTCTCAAACTCAATGGATGTGTATTCCCCTCCATTTTCAGATCACAGGACTTTTATTGTCCGTCCAGTATCTTTATCGGCAATTCGACAATACGTTTTCATGCAATCAAGAACTTTTCACTACCTGTGAATAACCATTACAGAAGCCATTCTACTATAATCATCAATTAAAAGTATGAAGTACCTATCTCTATTAGTTCTGAAAATGTTTATCGAGCCATATACATCTGTATGGACGATTTCAACAAGATTAGCATGGCCCCTGTGCAAGGATGACATGCACAAATCGAGAAATGGTCCAAATTTGTGATATTGGAACGATACCCTTCTCTCCTAGCTCTCCCCTAGCTCATGTCTCTACCTAGGGATTCCTTATAAAATCCATCAATTTGGGGTCAGTGGGTCTCTTTTTCCTCCTCTTCTCTTCTTCTTTATCCTTCTCTAGGATATTCATGATCTTACATCCTATTCTTTCTCTTTAAGAATAGATTATCTTTCTGTTTTATCCCCTAGAACTTCTTTCATAGCTTGTCCACTCATGTGTTCTTCATGTTCGGTCTTTCTCCTAATTCTCACTCTTATGTAGGTGCTTTTACCTTTATTCTATGATGTTGAATTCTTCTTTTTAAGAAGGTCTTTTCCCGATGGTTTGTCTGCTAATGGAGCTGTCGGACGCTTTATCTACAGCTATAGCCTCACATTCCACTACGACTTTCCCGGTCGGATATGGAGTAGTGGTTCAAAGTGTTTTTGAGCATTGTGGCTTATCGGCCGATGGGTTTCAAGGTGCTACCGGGGTCAAATTTCCCTAGTTTTTGAAAGGCCCCGATTTTCGGCATAGTCGTTGTTTCCGACTTACGGAGCTCTCGGGTGCTCAACCACTACTCTGACCTTACACTTCACTGCTCCCCACCAGGTTAGATCATGAGCAGTGGTACCAATGGGGTTTTGGGATGTGTGGATTGGCAACTGGCAGTGTTCTCAGTGTGCGGCCTTCAATGAGGGTTTCGGTATTTCTACTTTTACTCAATTCTTCAGTACGGTTTATTTTATTCTTCTTGTAAGTCCATTAGTTTTAATATTTCTCGATGGTGTTTCGATCTGTGATTTTGGTTTGTCTTTGTTCATGATTTGGTATGGTGGCAGTGGGCTATTTTGGATTTGTTCATGATTGGGGGTCTCGTTGTTTATGGTTTGATGGGGGTTGATTTTACGGTGATGTTCAACAGTGGTTTTTGAGGGTCTTCTACGGTCTCTAGTGTCGGTGGTGCACATCGGTGAAGGGACGACAATGATGTGGTATGTAGTGATGGATGCGGGTGTAGCAAGTGTAGATGATGATGATGCATTATAATGATGGTGATGACGTGTTTTCAAGATGAGTGCAGTTCTCCTCTGGTGGAAAGCAGGATTTGCGGGATATGTTGTGATACCCTTTGACTTCTGAAACAGAGTGTGTTTTGATGGTTTTGGGAAGGTAATGCTGGATACTTTTTAATCTTTTTGAATTTTGATTTTTGTTGAAGTGGAATGTGTATTTTTGACTTTATGATGGTATGGTTGTTTTTGTGTTAGGTTACCACTTCCCCAAAAAGTGGTTTTTCTATAATATTAAAAAATGGATTGGTCTATATGAATTACGGACTAGATTCCCTTGTATGTAAGCATCACAATTCTTTTCCCGTTCACATTTCAGAATGGGGATATCCATGAAAATATTTAATTTTGATATCTTTTCCATGTCTTTTTGGTTAATGTGCCCCAGCCTTTGGTGCCATAGGTTGTTTCTTTCATCAAGAAACAAATAACAAGAGTTGTCTTTGCTGTCAGCCTGATATAAGTTTCCATCTGTTCTGCAGCCTTTCATAAGAGAATTCATTGTTTTTCCCTTTATAATTCAACCTTTTTGATTGAAAAATATTGTGAGCCTTGAGTCACAGAGTTGACTCACACTGAGGAGATTGTGACATAGACCATCCACAAAAAGAACTTCAGTCCTTTTTAGCACTCCATTGGTGAGGGCAGTATTTCTACTACCTTTATTCTTTAAAGCACCATCATATACACACCTCACTATTCCATAAAACTTATTTTAAATGTTCTTAAAAAGTTCATAATTTCATGTCATATGGGAAGAGAATCCACTATCAAGAATCCAGGGGCTGCTGCTTTTTGTAACATCGAGGGATACTTCTATAAGATTAGATTTCTCAATCTTCTTCATTTCTTTCCAAGAGATATTAGATTGAGTATAGGAAACTAATGGCATTATAATTCTTTCTTCCACATAATCAGATTCTTCACACCCATAATCATCTTCATGAGGATAAAATCATTTTGTGAGAGAAACCCCATCGGGAGGGTGGGTATTGACATGTCTCTGAGTGTTTTATGAATTTATACTATCGTACCTTTGCCTCCAATACATAGATTTATGTCCATAGTTAGAACAATTAAAAAAGTATCCATAGATACTTTTTCTTCTATAATATGGAGGATATGAAATTGGTCTCCCTTTTTGACTTCTTAGATCTTCCCCATTAATGTAGCTCCTTGCCTCTTTGTAATATGACATGGTATGGCCTAGATAGCCACAAAGCTGACACATCATGAGGGGAAATGTCTTCTCACTTATATTTCTCCTCATGCCTTTTTCCTTGGGAGAATGGTTGGACTGCCTATCATTTCTAAAAGTTTGAGGATAATTTGTAGTTTTTATTTTAGTTTGGATTGAGGGATTCTTTTCCAGTACTTCAGAAAATATTTCAACAAGTATAACTTTAATCTTGTATTTTTTTTATCTCACTTCACTTCCAGTATTTGATGTCTCAACTTCATGGATGATTCCACTCTTTCACATGCAAGCGGGTCATTGATCAGTCCAGATATTTTCAACCCCATCGGAACAACGTTTCGCTCTTACCAATAATTCTGCATCTAAGAATCTTCCAAACAAAATTTTCTTTTTACCCACATTTTTGGTTGATCGACACTCAAGTTTACTTCTAAGAGTAACAACTTCTTCCTCACGATCCTTAACAGTTATGGACTTCTCTTTCATTCTTGATGTAAGCTCATTGATGACCTTTGATTGTTCGTCAATACTATGCTTCAATTCCACAATGTCATCTGTGCTTTCGAGGATTGAAGATTGAACTCTTACTAGTTATTTTAGTTGTTCAATTTCAGCTTCAAGCTCATCAATATATCCGGAGGATTCTTCCAACATTTTTTCCACTTATTTCTCCTCCTACATTTTTTATCAAGCTTGGAAAATTCATCCTTAATTTTCATCTTGGGATCACCATTAGTTGTCAAATGATTGTCTCTTCCTTTATCAATAAAGTGGTCTAACTTTTCAATGGTGGCCATCATGGAAGCATGGTTTCCATATTTAAATTCAGGTTCTTCTACTTCACAGAATTCAGAGTTATCCTCTTCCTCTTTAGAGACAAAACTCTTATTTTTTACCTTCATTCTAGATTTGAAATCTCCATTTTTTTTAAACCTTTTTCAAGTCTTATCAATGTCTTCTGATTCACTCTCTTCATCATTAAATTTTTGTTGGCACTGAGAGGAAATGTGACCAAATATTCCACAACGAAAGCATTCCAGAGGTAACTTACCTTTAAATTTACCTTTTCACTTATTTAGTTTCTTGGAAATGGGGGAAAGAATTTATTTTTTCTCATTATCTATACCAACACTATCTTATGAAATTTTCAGTTTTTCCATGGATTTGAATGCCATTTCTTTGATAACACGAGTCGTAGAGACTTTAGGTTTGACTTTCATTTCATATTCCACTATACTACATAGAATATCATCCAGAGATAGTTTAGATAGATATCTTTCTTCAAGGCCTGACACCTTTTCATTTTACATAGGATAAAGTTTTCTCAAGATCTACTTTGTGAAACCAATGTCTTTGATTTCCTCTCCAAGACCTTGAATTACTCCCACTACTTTAGTGATTTTATTGAACAAAGAATATGGATTCTCATCATGATGCATCTTTATATCGTCAAACCTGATGTGATGGATTGGAATCTTTGCCTCTTCACTTTTCTGTATATTTCATAGATATTTTCTATTTTATCCCACAAATACTTTGAGATGGTGAAAATCATCACCATTAGTAATATTTGATCTGAAAGAGCCACAGTGATAGCATTCTGATCTTTAGAATCTACGTCAAGAACTTTCCTATTTGTATCAGTCATAGTAAGACCAGTTTGATCTGTAACATGTATTCCTTGCACAGTAACAATGAGGAAATTAATTCCATGGGATATTAAATGATATCACATTCTATTCTTCCAAATCTAAAAATTAATTCCATTGATGAGAGGAATTGCCCTAGCATTAACAAAATTCTCCATGAATGAAAAGGAAAGATATAATACTATTAAAATGCCACAAATTCCACTTATAGGACCCAGGGACACCCTGAGAGGGGAGCGGTGAATCAGGGAGTAAAATTTTTCTTTTAAAAACAAGGATTTTGTTCCCACGATGGTAGGAACTTATTAAACATGTAAGACTGATGGGAACAGAATGAAAAACAACCCCAAGAAAAGATACCTCACAACACTTTTACTTGGTTCACCACTAAGGGATACATCTAAGGAGAATATGTCAACATGTTTCCGGATGTACCTAATTTCAAAAAACTTCAGTAGTTGGGGATTTCAAAGTTTGGGTATGGTTACTCTATCCTAGGCATACTTCCTTTACAAAAGTTTAGGGATAACTCACTTCATCTGTAAGGTCACTCTCTTTGACTACCCCTAGCTCACTACCCTTGGTGAAGTCAACCTCATTTTATAGACATGAAGGACTCTTCAATAAATATGCGTTTAAGTCTTTGAGTTTGCTCCGCACGAGAGTCTACTTGCATAGAACTCTGGAATTCATGCACTTGAACTCACTGAACCACTAAATCGGATAATCCAAAGGTGCAAATAGGTTTCACTCACAATTGTGTACAACAGATTCCCATTGTTCGCAATACCTCACTTTTGTGCACAATATTTTATTTTCGTGTGGAAAAATATTTCGCGCAACATTACCCTTTTCGCGCAACGGGAACATTTAAGCATAGCCTCGACATTTATGCGTAGCTCCACCATTTTCATGAAACATCTAAATTTACATGCAACCTCATGTTTTTTGCGAAGCACCTCTTTTTTCTTGCACCTTACACTTTTTCGCGCACCCTCTCCTTTTTCATGAAACTCATACTTATTCGGGCAACTCCGAATTTTTCATGCAACTCCCTTTACACGAACCTTTTACGTGCATCAACACTCAGATATTTTCTAAGTCTTTAGCTATCCGGAATAAGGGGGTTCACCACTTATTTATGGTTTTCGATGACCCTCATGTGCAAACCCCGTCGTGGAACGAAAAACCTCTTATTCGGTGTGCCAAACATTTCACGCAGGAACCATTTTTTGCGCACATCTCGGGATTTTTCACACAACTCATGCCTTTTCCATTTTTCATCGTTCTGATCTCAAAAATTATATTTTGATGAGAAAACCTACCTATATTCACAATTTCATGAAATACCATTTTAGTGCAAAAAACATGTTTTTTCGCACACCACTCCAATATTTCGCACTACTCAGGCCTTTTCCATTTTTTGATGTTCTAATTCTGAAACACCTCTTACGCGAAAAACCATGATCTAGTATTTTACCCACCACACTCTCTTTCGCGCACCATCATCTTTTTCTTGCACAATACACATATTTCACACACCATTTCCTCTTTATGAGAACCTCCTTCTTCCAGCCACCCATGTCTTCATTTTCTGATTTTCACCCCCAAACATTTGGCAAACACTGGAAAATAGAACCACCTTAAAAACTATTGTCTACTTAAACTATATGATCACTTTACTAGAAAACATCCTAACCTTCCAATAAGGATTGAAAACAAACACAAAGTATACTCTAATTATTTCATAGAATATCCATGGTTCTAATAATATTGACTAATGGTAGAGGTGAGACAGAAATTCCCAATGTTAGGAAAAGATAATAAACATTCAACATCATATGATCCAACACCAGTAGTTTCCCCAACATGTTTCTTATGCATAATGATAATATCTTAGAGCTTGATATATCTTTTTTATAAATTTTTAAATCTATTGAGAAGGGAGATATGAATATCATAAAATAAATCATTATATCATAGGTATATGCTTCCTTATGATTTGTTTCTTCCACTATAAAATTGTCTATTTTAATCAAGGGGGAGGAAATATATTTTTAATACTTTTACAGATATCCATAAAATAAAATAGAGAATTATCACCTAGTGGTATATCACATATAAGATTGAAAAATTAATTTCTAGACATTACTAACCGATATAAATTTGTATCCTGGTATAAATTTACAAGAAAAAAAATCCTTTCTTAATATCTTCTCAAAAGTATTCATAAATATTAGAGAGATCATCCTTGGAACCTTTTTTATGTCATAAAAGTTTTCATTCAATATTAGATTTCTTTTACATGTTAACACCAATAAAATAATAGAATTATTAAGCAATTTAAGTCCATCTGTTGAAATGATCAGTTGAGAGACACTATCCATACCCTTGGTAGAAACGGCCTCAACATAAATAGGTATATCTTAATTATCACTTGGTTTAATTTACTTATTATACTGAGTTGCTTCAAAATTAGACAAATAAAAGTATATATCATCATTGAATATCTCTTGTAGGTATTCCATTATGTATTGTATATTTTTATTTAGAGGAAATTATCATTTATAAAAGAATTTAAAATTATTATTACTCAGATCAATGGTTTTGACTGAAGTTTCATTTAATGAGTTAAAAATATTCTTAATAAATTAAACCAACTCATCAATTTTATGATAAATTCCTCCTCTTATTTAATAATTATATTTGAAAAGTTAGATGTGTGATGTGATATCTTTTTTCATGTCTTGAATGGAGTCTTAATAAACCATATAAAATTTCATATCTCAACCTCTTCCATATAACATCATCAATTATGAGGTTATATTCTTTAGTTGGTCAAAAGTTGAACAATATGCTTTAGGGGCCATCTCACTTTATTGGAGGGTTGGGAGGAATCCGACTGGAGTTCGCCGAAGAATTTGTGTATTTGGGATGGTGTCGATGGTTGCATCAGTGGGCATTTGAGGAGACCGGTTCTGAGGGTTTTCCAGCTCTCCTGATGTTTGTTTCCCTTTGTTCATGGTAAATCAGCCTTTCTTGGTGTATTCGGCTCTAGTTTTGATGGTTTTTCATTTTGAAATCATGAATGGATTTTATCCACTGTTATTATGTGTTTTCAAGTGGTGATGTAGTGAATTGGTGATGTGGTGAGGTCATGTATGGTTTCTCACTTTTTCCTTAAAACAGTTTGCAGAATTTAAAGATTAATTTTCAGTCATGTTATTGTATTTATCATTTTCAAAGATTTCATGTTAAAAAATTGAAGAATTTTCACAGGATAATTATAAAATAATAGGAGGATGTTCTTTAGGTGGCCCTTTTATTCTAGACTCCATAACCAAGGAAGATTCTTTAATAATTTTTTCTTATTTTTCTAAAATAACATGTTTTTAGATGTTTTGAATCAATCATTTTTCAATTTTATAATCCTAGGATACTGGTTAATGGGTAATTCTTTAAGATAGTCCACTTCAACTAATCTAGATTGAAAATATTTTAATAAACAATAGATTAAAAAGAAATATTAATTAACTCACCAACTTCTACAAATATTAATAATTTATGATAAGTTTCTAGGGATAATTTATATTAGAAACTGGATAGCCAATTTTCATCAATATAAGCTTCATCATCAGTTTCCTAAGGTGAATTAACATCAACAATAGGATATTGATTCTTATCTTGAGAAATAAAAACTTTAACTTCTTATCCAACTAAATTTTCCTAAGATGTTTTTACATAAAAAACATGATTATATTCAATTAAAAATTGAGAAATGGTAGGAAAAGTATTTTATTTCGTGAGATTATTCTTACTATTCTTCACATGGTAAGAGGATCATTATCAATTGAGTTCCCTAAATTATAATAAAAAATAAAAAGAGGAGTAGCTTGTCCCCCCCCCCCCTCAATCAGATGATGGATTTCTTATATTTCCTTATCCCCAATGTGAAAAAACGTTCTTAAAGAGAAGATATAAAATATTCAATTTTTATTAGCATCCGAACTTTAACAGTGTTCATTCTATAGAATCCAATTTTCATTACCTCACTGATCTCTATTCCATATTTCTCAATTAGAGAGGTAATATTTCTTCTATTAGGATATAAAATAAATTAATTGTTTTAGGAATATTACATATATCAAAAGATGTACCTTGATAGGTTGAATTACTTTCAATAAAACATCATATAGAGAATTTGAATAAAGGGTATTTAAACTTTCTCAAACTCCCCATTTCTCTAAATTTTCTCTATTTCAACAAAAATAATCAAAATCCTTCTATCAGCTTCCAAATATTTTATTTCCTTTTTTATATTATAGGACATCCAAAATGAGGTTTCATTATCTTTGTAAGACACACATCATATATGCATACTAGAGTTGTATTAAAATCAAATATTTCTTCATGTGGGATTTTAATAAATTTAGGAATCCATAAATATGATATCAAAATGTTATTCCCATATAATTTTGATAAAATATAATCATAATAATAATAAAATAAGAACTCATCACTTTCATAGAACACTCGAACTTGTTTCTTCCAAAATAACATAGTTATCCATTTATTAAACACAAGAAAATATTATTTTATGTTTAAAACCTTTTTTTAGTAAAAATATATATTTTTCATAGAAAAGAAAAATTGATTGATTTACCACTCAAATATCTAAAAAAACTTTTATCTACTTCTAAATTTCTGATATACTCTCTCAAGATCTTTTTAACTTTTCCATTCTTAAGGAGAATGAAGTGTTTTGGTTTTTAAAGGATTTAATTATGGTAGGATGAGTTTGGGTATGTGAGAGAATAATTTTTGAATTTTAAAAAGGTCCATAGTGTTCATGTAACTAATTATTTTCTACTGAATAAATAGAGTCACCCTACAATGTTGACATGATTAAATAAATAATTTAAAAAATAAAACATTTTCAGTTCATATGTCACTTTATTAAATGATAGATAAAATAGAAAATTTAAACATTAATTTATAAATGGAATAATCTCATGGAAAATTTATTAAATAAATAATCAAATATAGAATTAAAAACTAAAACTAAAATGTGTTTATTTAAAATGAAAAAACCTAATCCAATATTAATAAAATCAAACTGATTAACGAGAAATAGCTTATTAACTATTTATACTAATTTATTTTCAATAAAAATAATTTCAAGATAAATATCACCTTTTTAATAATGATCTCTTAATAAATTATTTCTTAAACCAATATGTTCGGTCATTTAATTTTTTTAACATATTTTTTAAAATGATTATACAACTAGTTTTATCACATTTTATTAGGAAATTATGAAAATTAATTCTAAATTCCATTAAGGTCTATTTCATCCACAACAACTAGGAATAATAAATACATGATATAATGTAATAAACATTAGAATTTTGTGATCATTTAAAAATTTACTTTTTAAATGAAAGGGAAACTAGATATTTTCCTAAAAAGTGGAAGATTTCTAATGTAATTTTTCTATCAAGTCTAAGACTACTAAAATCAACATCAGAGTTTGATGTTCAATAAAAAATTATAATTTTTTTGGTAAAACATAAGATACAGAATATTTTTTTTAAATAACATAAAATTATTTTGGAAGCGATTAAATGAGATTCATTTGGTTTTCTTTAAATATTTAACATAAAAAATTGAAAACATAAAAGCAGGTCTACTTCTATTAGATTACGTATATTCAAAATCTTTCCTCTATACATATGGTTTTAAATTGGTTTTCTAGCCTCATTAAATTCAATATCAATATTGTAACTCATATGATTTGACTATGTATTACTAATTTTGAGTCCAATTTTTTTAAAAAAATAATATATTTATTGACTTAAAAACATTCCCATAGTACTTTTAGTAAATTTGTAATCCAGGTAAAAAGTTAAACCCACACATCATATTCAGTTAAAATTATTTTTCCATGATTTTTAAAAAAAATCATAGATTTCGATTTGAGGGACAAAATATAACATCATCAATATATAGTTACAAAAGTAAAATAAATTTTTATGAATTTTTCTTAAATAAAGTGGTGTATAGAAATTATACAATAAAATCATTTGATAAAAGAAGGAAAATTTTATTTCATACCATGATATATGTTATTGTTTGAGACCATAAAAGGATTTGGTATGTCTAAAATCCGAATTTATAAAATTAGAAACTTCAAAACATATAGGTTGTTCAACATAAACTTACTACCTCAAAAATCCATTTAGAAATGAATATTTTATATCCTAATGATGTAATTAAATTTAAATATATGTTTTATAGGAAAAAAGAATTGTAATTATTCTAACCAAGAAACTATGGTAAAGGTTTAATTATAATTTATTCCTTATTTTTTATTATAAACTTTGGAAACTAATCTAGCATTATTCATAGTGATCAAAACGTGAACATCCTACTTATTTCTATACACCTAGTGAGTTCCAATAACAAGATATCTAGAGGGCTTATCAAATAATTATGATTACTTTTTTCTTTTGAACTAGATTAATTTTTATTTTATGGAAACCATCCATCTCTTTTAACCTAAGGATTTTTCTATGGTTTTATGTTTTAAATGGAATAAAAAGTTAGAAAACTGAGTAGGATTTCATATAATTATTATATTCGTAACTCCATCTAGGTTACCTAATACAATAATTATGGGATTGATTGTAATAGTCATTGCGTATCAAGATTTTACAATTCTAGGATTATTAGTTTATTTTATTTTAGGGATAAATTTTTAATGATCATATATTATCTCATCATCCTTTTTTATTTTCAAAGGGAGGCTCAATTCTCAAATTTTACATTGAATCAATCATGTTTTCAATTTTATTTTTTTATGATCAAAAGGATAAATTTCTTAAAATTTATCCTGTGTAGATTCTTTAGCAATCCATTAATTTTGATTGAAAAATATATAGAGTTTTTATGAAATATAATAACCTAGTAAGATTCTTTACTCGGCTATTTGATGAAACATAAATATATTGTCATTATTGTTTAATATAATCATCTTTATTAAAAACATAAAAGTATAAAACCTTTATTTTTATATTATTTCACAGCTTATTGGGTTCTTTCTTAAAGATATTCCTTATAATAACTATATCTATTACATATAATTTTGTATTAAGAGTTTTAGATAAACAATGAGTAGAAATGCTATATTTAAAAAATATTTTTGATAAATTTCATTAAAGGTGTCAATTATTTTTTCAGAAACAACATTTTATTATCGTATTCTAGAGAAAAATTTTATTAATAAGGCCATTTTTTCGAGAAAAAATTAAATAAATTTATGATTCTCAAACTCTCCCCCACGATCACTTCATTGGGACACAATTTTATAGCCTTTCTCATTTCTAATAAGCTTAAAAAATACTAAATTATTAATGTGAATGTCTTAAGGAATAAGACCACGTAAATCTTGAAAAATAATCAAAAAAACATACATAGAGGTTTACCCTCTAGGCTTGTAGTTCTTGAAGGTCCAAATAGATCCATGTGAATTATTTCACATTGTTTGGATAAAGAAATTTTTGTAATTGGTTTAATAGAATATTTGTTTTTATTTCTCATTTAGAAATAATAACATAATTTTTCATTACCTAATTTGATTTGAGGAAAATTAGAAATAAAAATTTAATTAAAAAATATATTCAGTGAATAAATGTTACAATGTATAATCATCTTATTACAAATCCATTATTCATAAATTTTAGCATTAAAGTAGATCACATTTTGTTTATTTAATGAATGAGAATCTACTGAGTAATAATTTTCTATTCATTGTAGACTATATTAATGTAAAACATTCTAAAAAATAGAGTAGTAATTACTTTAAAATACAAAAAATAATAATTATAAAAAAACAAATAAAAATTTATTATGTTTCAACTTAAGACTTTGACATAAATTAATTTTCTAATGATACTTGAATGGGGATCACCAATAAATCTAATTCCAATATTTTTTTAACTGTAATGGTAATGAAACGTGACATGTCCACCCATCTATTTTAGATAGATACTAAATGCTAAAAAAATATCCACTCATATTCCCTAAACAACCAATGCCAAAAAAAAATTAGAACACCGGTTTATGTGTCATTTTCACTATATATAATAATTAAGAAATAATATATTTTTGTAGGAAAATAATCTTAGGTCTTGCAGTGTTATCTATAAAATAATTTAGAACCAAAATATTCTTATACATTGCAATAATTTTAGAATTAAAAATAAATTTATTTATAAAAAATTTCCCTTCTTTAACCGATATATCTGAGAATATATTAGGAAAATTTTATTTATAAAGTTATCATTTTTAACGTAGTGAAAATAAGTGATATTAGTAATATTTCTACTTTGGAACTATGAATAAAATAATTTTTATACAATTTGGGGTTTTCCAATTTACTTCATATTCCATATATTTATTTATATCCATGATTTTTACAAGGGATATGATTTTTATATTTCTCACCCTTAGTAAGGAAATAAGAAAAATCTTTTATTTTTTTCACTTCAACAAATAATTAATTTATTTTCTTAACATGGACAATGAAACTAAAAGCCAACATATCTTGATTAAATTTTTGTTTAGAAATATATTTATTTGAAAAAACATTTTCAATTAAAAAATGTCATAACATTTATTAAGAGTCTTGTAATTTATATTCCGGGACTCATAATTTCCTTCTAACATAGAATAATATGCATTTAATTTTTTATAAGAGTGATTTTTATATTTATATTTATAATAAGTGTAACATCCTGACCCCGGAAGTCTGGAACCTGTGTATTATTTTAATATATTGGCATGATTATAAGGAATTAAGTCCCAAAGTACCGATCAATTTAGAAGTCTTGGAAAATAGATTGCATAAATGAACGTTACATTACCCATTCAAACATAAAACACAACATAAATAATCCTTTGATAACTTTATTATTCCCCTATCATAACTCTTCTTATCAATCATAATACACTTCTTGGAATCTTGGAAAAACAAAACATAAGAATGGTGTGAGCTTAGATGTTTGTAAGGGTAAATAATTTAGTGGAAGAAAAAAAAATTAATGAAAGATGTGTAATAATGACAACATCCTTTTAAACATAAACATGAAAATAATATGGAAAACAATAAATCAATCATTACCATATAAAAATGCACATGGATATTATATAATTCAAATAATCACATTTGATATCTAATTTCATAACGAGAGAATACATAATATCGGACATCATAACAACATACTCAAAGCCTCATGACAAGAATAAAAAAAATTGTTAATGCCCTGTTCCAAGATACTATTTTGTCTCATGAGACCTATTGATGCATCAAGGGTCTCTAGTGGTCCCCTCCCCTCAGTTACTAAGTCTAATTCATTCCTCATATGAAAAGGTTGAAACATAATATAAGCATTCATATGAAAACTTGCATACAAAATGTCAATAATTTAACCATAAAACATGAAGGGTATTAAAATAGAACATCCAATGTCAAACATATAAAAAAACTTTTAATAAAATATAAAATATTGTATAATAATAAATCAGCATCAAAAAAATGTAAAATCCAACGAAGGATGTTGATATAGATGAACCCATTCCAAAAACTATTTGAGTAAAATATATATTTCTATTTTGAAATCATTTAAAAGTAAAGAAATCTTTTATTTGGTAAATATTCTTATAATCTTTTAATGGAATATTAGAAGGTGTTATAATGGTAGAAAATATCTTCACCCACTATATATGTTAAAAAACAAACCTTCTATAATTTCTCGAAACGTTCAAATAGTACCTTGTTTGGAAAATGATGTAAATATTACTTTCAAAACAATTATTAAAATAAAAACAATGGTATAAATTAAATTAACCAATTTATAGGAAATAGTAACAATGTTATGAATGAAAATTCTAAGAATCATGTATTTGGATGATAAATATGTCCCAGTAGACACTTTCTTAAAAACAACCTCAGATAACAAAGAGATTGTAAATTTAACCATTACCTTTTAATTTCCTTTTGTCGAGGGTATGATTAACCTCCTATATAATGACCATATCATGTTATTAAATTATAATATTACCATATTAGTATTTATTATATCATACTTGACTCATTTATGAATTTATACTACCAATTTAATAATAATGTGCATGTTAAAATAAAATTTTGGGTAATAATCGCTTTCATTATCATACTTGTTAAAACTTGTTATTATTGATCATATCACATATATCATCATTAAATTGATTCATAATATAGAAAATTATTTATATATCATATATTACCAGAATATAAATATGTATAATAGTTAGATAGATGAATTGGAAAACACAGTTTATGGAGACGATAGGTCGTACGTACGGATAAGTGTTGTTTCTGTTTTAATATTGTTTTGAACGGAAGTAAAAAAATGAGATATATGTATATATGTAGATATATTTATTGTAGAATTATTATTTCATATATTACATACTTTTTCATAATATATATTTTATTATCATCGTTGAATGGTGAATGTGGAAATGAATCTCATCGTGTCGTGGAGACAATAAGATGTACGTACACACGAGCAAAAATTTAATTATATTGATGGTGAAATTGTACGTAATTGATGGTATATTATATATAAAGAATTATTAACATGTTATATTTATTATTTTAATCGATTATCCTCATTATTATACCCATCCAAATAATGAAGTGTTGAATAACAAACTATACCTAGACGTGGAGACGGTAAGTCGTATGTACACACATATGGTGACTTTATAATTCATATGATGGATAGAATAATGAATATGTTTGTAACATATTTATAATATAATTTATCTATTTAGAAGGTACTGGAGTTATTATTTTGGTATGGAAACAACAATGAAATTAGAAGTGCAAGAATAAAATAACATTGAAAGAGGTGATGAAGTAATTACCTCTTCTTCAGGTACTTCCATTTGAATTGAATAAAAGGCATACTTAGGATAGCTTTATGATATAATTAAGGAATCTAAATTTATGTGCGGGTAGTTGAGAGGAATTTTTAATCAGGTTTTGGTCGAGAAAAATGGATTTTTACGTGTGAATTTTAGAGTAGGGGAGGTGCCCTTTAATAAAAGACGTGAGGGGCACTTTAGGAAGAGTTTGAAATATTAATTTATTACAATCTTAATTTCGGTTTATAATAGCTCCAAATGAATTTATTTCGAGTATAAGGAGGATATGGGTCTAAATAAAGTTATAAAATAAGTTTTAGACAAGTTTAGGTCACCATATTAACATTATATTTTATATTTAACTCTTAGTAAAATAGTTTAACATTTACCAGTTCTTCTTCTCTTTTTATATTACATGGTTAATAAAGTTTCAATAAAATGAATATATAAACTCAAGTGGTTCATTAATGATATATATAACATTATTTAAGTCATTTATACTATTATTATATTTTTAGATATATTATATAATTTAATAAAATATTATTCGTTTTAAAAACGCATTATATCAATTTTATCACTATTGAGTATTTTGTTTTTGTGAAAGTAATCACAACTTTATTACTTCAAAAAACATTTAATCAACCATAAAATGTAATATTCACCTATAATATCCTTTTATGGCATAAAAAAATTTAAAATATATTTATTTTAATATTTATAATATTCTTTATTTGATTCCTTCATTAATAAAGAAAATACTGCATCATTATTGTGTCATAAATAAATATATTTTTTTGTGTGTAACAATTATAAATAAAATACCATGATGATGGAAATATTATTATATTTATAATTACTATTTATAATCTAAAATATAACTTATATAACCCAATATAATTTTTTTTACTTAAAGATATATGTTCATGTTACATTTTCCTTAACTTTAAATTAATTTTTATAATGTGTCATTTTCAATTAAAAGTTGCACAACGGGGTCCCAAAATATACCAAATAATTACCATGGTCGGACATGTGTCACCTAATAGGGTTATGAAATGTGTTTGTGTAATTTAATATTAGTATAATATTATATTTTATCCTTATTTACCGGATTTACCCTTTAACCATAGTAAATACAATATTTACTGAAGTTACTATTCATAATGTCTAAAAATAAACGTTAATTATTTAAAAAATTTAGAACTATATAATCCAAATATGGAGTCCATTTTCCAAATTAAAAACATAGAAGTTTCAAATTTTAATTTAAAATTAAATCCAATTTTCAAAACCAAAACATTGGTTTTTAAGAATTAAAATCTCTCAAAATATTAACATGTGTTTATATATAATTTAAATATAAAATTACATCCAAGGACCTAAATTGTATTAAATGATAAAAATATAATATAATTATACTTTTAAACCAGTCAAATATAAAATTTATCACTATACATTATTTCGATTAAAAAAGATGTTTTTAATTAAACTTAAGATATTCTCATTATTCATCCAATTATAAAAGTTAGCAGAAAAGTGGAAAAAATTCACCCTATGTTAATTTTGATATTATAAAATTAAACGTAATGTATATTTTACCAAATTAAAATTTTATGAATGTCTATAATTAATTTTAGTATTGTTCAAACATTAAAAGTAGTTATTTAAAGTAAATAGTTTTTTTAAATATATAACTATTTAAAAAATATATAATTTTCATTATAAATATTTTTTATATATGTGAAAAAATTATAAATTGAATTTAAAATATATTTTTTAAAATTCATATTACAATATATATTTTATCAATAAATATATCATTTAAATAAAGCTAATACTAATGTGATGTTTCACTGAAAATCAATCTTCTGTATAACGCATACCAAGTTGGTGTTGTATGCAATATAAGATATTAAATTACATTAAAGAGATAACGTACTTTGAAATCATGGTGTGTTACATTATCCCATTCTTTAATAAATTGTATCCTCATAATTTGAAATTGTTCTTTTAAAATAAAAGGTCAAAAATAGAATATACCTTTTTGGAAAATCCACATTGAAAATATGGTTATAAAAATTTATACTTAATAAGAGAGAAAAGGAAATGAAAAAGTCCCCACCAAATTATTATTTTGTATAGTATAACATTGGTGGAAATTATAGACACATAATTGGATAAAAATGTAAATATTTATATTGATTGATTGAGGTTATCAATCACAAACTAGTGAAAAATAAATGGAAATTGAAGGACTCAAATCTATAAATCAATGATGATTTAAAATATCATCGGTACAAAAAAATAAGGTATTAAGACAACACATTTTTTGTTTTAATATCATTTCCCAAATATTTTAGAATTAATTTCTTCATAGAATAAGAAAAAGGTATAATTGGTATGTAGTGTTCCATCCTTTATCTAACTTCTACCATAAACTTATCCTTTACGATAAAAGATAACATAACTCAAAAATAGTCTTTTAATCATAATGTAATACGGTTCCAAAAATAATGAATTTATAATTTATCTGTCAGACCATTTGAAAAAACTATATTATATAAACCAGGACATCAAGTTGGCCAGTGGTAGGTGATGTACCCTTGTCAACCTTAGGTTGCAGACCTTGCTGGATACGATGGGTTGTCACCCGACCTCCGGGTTACCATTTTTATAAAAATACAAAAATAATCTTAAGAAATTTTTTAAGCTTCATCAATAGTATCCAATGTCCATCTTAATTCATTCCAACCTCTAGACATATCTTAAATACTTCTGTTTAAACACACAGTCCAAAATTTATAAGGTAAACATATTTAAGATCTCATTTTCCATGTAATTACATGTGAATACCTTTATCATGTATTCTCTTAAAACATGGTAACACCATTAATTACCATAAAACCTTATTGATTACATTCATTATCCTGTATTCCTCATAGAATATTGGATATACTCCATATATAATATAATTTTGTAAACTCTGACAATGATGGAGTGAAAAAATAATTAATTAGATTCAATGTGGTCATGAATATCCAATATAATTTGTCCTAATCAATCATATCTTATTCCGAAATCATTATCCATGTTTCAGAAACATATTAAGGGTTATATTTCCCCCAACCATATATTTTACAAAATGTTTAACTTGAAACTATGTCATATTACTCGGTACCATAAAATATCAAATCCTTAATGGAAACATACTGAAGCACAATACTTATATACTCTAGAATTATTATAACTTTTACATCATTAATACAATACTCAAAAGACCCAATTATTTAATAAAAACTTAAGAATTCTAATAATTCCTCTTTATCTATGGTAGTATCGTAAAATGACTATTATCCAATAACATGATTTGGGGTATACTCTGATGATTGGGACATTGATTCACATAGTGTTCTAACTCCTTCTAGATGAATCATTGTACATTTGAAATATTGTTTTACCCTTGCAATAATGAACTTGGTGTCGTTTTTCTCCACATTTATAAAAAAACTCCCATTCCTTTCAAGCACATATTAGGGTGATTCTTTCTATAGTTATCACATATGGGAAAATCTGTTTTTCCTTCTTCCCATTATCAATATTTCTCTCTACTATCCTCTTCTTCTCAAACTTCCCTTCAATTCCATACAACTCAGATAATTCATTACGTATCTTATTAACACAAGATATTATTTATTCATATGATGAGAATACAAGGGAGACTATTTCCCTTATAAAAATTGGCTATAGACCATGAAATATATGATCCTTATTAATATTTGGATCATGCGTATTATTGGAGTTCTCATTCCCTCTCTTGGGTTCCATTTATAAATGAAGAAATGCACTATGTTAGATCATATCATAATGTATAATCCAAAACTAGAAAAATTCTCAACATTAATTGAATATTTTCACACATCTAGTTTCATAGTCATAAAAATGGTGTTTTGGTGACATATTTACTCATAAATACTTCATAATGGTTTGTAAAAAAAAATTAATTATCCTAAGCATATCCCCTGGGAGTGTCATACCAGGTGCAAGCATGGCCTGTTGTCATGTACAAGGATACCCCGAGCTAAGCTTGAAACTCCTTGTAATACTTTTCACTACTAGGTAAATAAGTGACAGAACTATATCCACATGTAGTATCCAGACAGGGATGTATTGCTTATAAATCCCACAGAATAACTATATTACCAAAAAATTTGGATGTTCCTCTATACTAATCATCAAAGTATGTCCTAGGGTAATGTTATATAATCATAATTTTCTAAATCTAGTTTCAACGGTTTTTATTAAAATTCCTTTGTTAACAACTATAACACCCCGACCTAAGAATTCTGAAGCCAGTGCATTATTTTATTACATTCTCACGATTATAAAGAATCATATCCCGAAGGACTGATCTATTTAGTAGTCTTGGAAAATAGATTACATATATGAATCTTACATTACACATTCAAACATAAAACAGAACATAAATAATACTTTGAGAACATTATTGTTTACCTATCTTATCCCTACAAATTAATCATAATACACTTCTTGTAATAATAGGAAAACAAACCATAAGAATGGGGTGAGATTAGATGCTCAGTAAGGGTAAATAATTTAGCAGAAGCGATAATATTTTAAGGTCACATTTTTATTAAAAACAGAAGCCTTTTAAACATAAAATTGAACATAATATGGAAAAAATTAAATAAACAATTACCATATAAACATGAACATGGATATTCTACTAGTCAAATAATCACATTTAATAACTAATTTCATAATGAGGGAATGCATTATACTAGATATCATAACCACATATTCAAGGCCTCATTCCAAGACTACAAATAATATTTTGTCAATGTAATATGAAAATAAACTAGTATGTCTCATGAGACCTACCAATTCATCGAGGGGACATAGAGGGCTCCACCCGTCAGTTACTAAGTCCATTTCATTCCTCATATGAAAATTTTTATACATAATATAAACATTCGTATTAAAAATATTATACGAAATGTCAATACTTTAACCATAAACCATGACTGGCTTAAAAATAGAACATCTAAAACCAGACATATTACAAAACCTTCAATAAAATATGGAAGACTGTATCATAATAAATCAAATTCAAGAAAACTTATAATCCAATGAAGTATGTTGACATAAATGAAATCATTTGAAAAAATATTTGAGTGAAATATCTCTTTCTATTTTGAAATCATTTAAAAGTAAATAAAACATTTATTTTGAAAATATTATTATAATTTTGTAAGGGTAGATTAGAAGGTATTATAATGGCATAAAATTGCCTCATCCAATGTATAAGTTAAAAAATCATTTATTATTTAATTTTTTGAAAAGGTATTAATGTACCATGTTTTGAAAATGATGAAATGATTCCTTTCAAAATATTTTATAAAAGGAAAAACAATGGTATAAATGACATTAATCCACAATCTAGTAAATAGTAAAAAAAATTGAAATACATTTTAATAAAACATGGATGTGGATGATAAATAATTCCCAGTATATACTTTCGTGAAAACAACCTCAGATAACAATGAGATTGTAATATTAACCTTTACTTTGTACTTTCCTTTGGTTGAGTGTACGTTTAACCTCTTATAGTGACCATAGTACGTTATTAAATTATTCCAGAAATATATTCATATTTAAGATATCATACAAGATTCATTTATGACTTTATACCACCCATTTAATAATAATTTCTATGTTAAAATAATATTTCATGTAATGATCACATTCTTTATCATACGTGTTTTAACTAGTTATTCTTGATCGTATCACTTGTATCATGATGTAATTGATTCAGAATATAAAAAATTATTTATGTATATAATATATTCATAACATAAATATGTACAAGAGATAGATATATGAAATGGGAAACACGGTTTATGTAGATGATATGTCGTACGTATGCATAAAAACTGTTTCTATTTTCATATTGTTATGAATGGAAGTAATCGGATGAGATATATGTAAAAAAATAAATATATTTATATATATTTATTGTAGAATAATTATTTCATATAATTCATAGTAATTAATAATATATATTTTTATAATCATCATTGAATGGTGAATGTGGAAATGAATCTCATCAGGTCATGGAGATGGTAAGTCATATGTACGCACGAGCGACAATTTCATTATATTGATGGTGAAATTGTATGTAATTGTATGGTATATTATATATAAATAATCATTAACATGTTATATTTTTTATTTACATCTATTATACTCATTATTATACATATCCAAATAATTAAGTGTTGAATAAAAAACTACACCACGATGTGGAGACGGTAAGTCGTGCGTATACACGTATGGTGACATTGTAATTCATAAGGTAGATTGAATAGTGAATATTTTTGTACCATATTTATAACAAAATCTAAATATTTAGAATGTACTAGAGTAATTATTTTTTTATGGAAATGACAATGAAAGAGGAAGAGGAATAAGAAAAATCTTTGAAAGAGGTGATGAAGTAATTACCTCTTCTTCAGGTTCTCCCTTTTGACTAGAACAAAGGGATCCATAAGATGGATTTATGATAAAAGTAAGGACTCTAGGTTGAATTGAGGGTATTTTAAAGGATTGTTTATTAGGTTTTGGCTGAGCCAAATTGATTTGGAGGTGTTAATTTGAGATAACGGGAAGTACCCTTTTATAAGAGAGGTGCGTGGCACTTTAGGAAGAGCTCAAAATATTAATTTATTATAAACTTATTTTCTATTTTTTATAGCTAAAAATTGATTTATTTAGAGGATAAGGAATTTCGGGAACTAAATATTCTCAAAAAATAGGTTTTAGACAAGTTTATGTTACCATATTATCTTTTTATTAGATTTAACTCTTATTTAAATATTTTAACATTTATCAGGTCTTCTTATATTTCTATATTACACATTTCTTATACATTCTATAAAATGATAATATAAACTCAAGTAGTTCATTAATGACATATCTAACCTTATTTAAGTCATTTTTCTGAATATAAGATTTTTATCAATGTTATATAATTTAATAAAATATTATATCTTTTAAAACTCATTTAGGTCAATTTTGACAAGATTTATAATTTGGTTTTTTCTGAAAGTCATAAAAACTTTATTACTTCACAAAAATATATTGAATCAACCAAAACATGTCATTTTCACTTATACAATTCTTGGATATCATAAAAACTTTCAAATTATATTTAATTTAATATTTATAATATCCTTTATTTGATTCCTTCATTAATAATGAAAACACTGCCTCATTATTGTGTCATAAATGAATATATATATTTTATGTCTACAAATTATAAATTAAATACCATGATGTAGTAAATCGATTTATTTTACTAATGAATATTTATTGTATATCATATCACTTATATAACCCCATTAAAAATTTGTTTTACTAAAAGATATATGTTTACGTTACATTTTCCTTAAATTGAAATTAATTTTTATAAAGTGTCATTTTCACTTACTTGTGGCTCCATGGGGTACCATAATAGAATACAGGATGCCCATGGTCATACATTTATCATCCAATAGCATTATGAAATGAGTTAGGGTAATTTAATATTATTTTACTATTTTTTTACCCTTATTTTCCTGATTTTTTCTTTACCCATGACAAATAAAATATTTTCTGAAGATCATATTCGTAATGTCTAAAAATAAAAGATACTTATTTACCCAATTTGGACCTCCTGATTTTGAATATGAAATCCATTTTTCCATATTCCAAACACATAATTTTCAGAAATTAATTGAAAATTAATTCCTGTTATCAAAACCAAAAAAGAGGGTTTTTGAAAAGTAAAAACTATCCAAAGATTGACATGTGTTTATATACAATTTAAGTGTAAAATTACATCCAATGAATTAAATTATATAAAATTATAAAAATATAATATAATTATACATTAATACAACTCAAATTTATAATTTAATAGTATAAATTATTTCGATTTAAAAAGTTGGTTTTAATTAAATTTAGTATTTTTCAATATTAATTAAAATATGAAAGTTATCAAAAAAGTAGCAACATTTACTCTAAGCTAATTTTGATATTCCAAAATAACAAAAGTCTATTTTACCCAATTAAATTTTAGTTGCATATAAAATTAATTTTATTATAGTTCACAAAAGGATATAAAAAAGTAGTTCTTTTAAGAAAATATTTATTTTAAATATATAACAATTTCAATAATTCTTATAAATATAATTATAAATATGTTTTATTTATGTGAAAACAATATAAATATAATTACTTTTTTTTCTATTAATATTAAAATATTTAATTAATAAATAAATATATCATTTAAATAATTATATTACTAATGTGTTGTTTCACAGAAACTCAATCTTGCATATAATGCAAGCCAAGTTGGTGTTGCATGATATAAACTATTAAATTAATTTACAGTGATAATGTACAATGAAATATTTTATTTTACATGAAAAATAATTAAAATATTCTACCTCGTCAGTTTTTTCCATAAATCACATCGTCTAATAATGATACCTAAGGTATTAGGTACGAACCTAAAACAATATACCATAAAGGTAGGTAATAAAATTATGAAATAAAAACCCCAATGGAGGTTCCTAACTAAAAAAGTTTCCACTAGAAAAACAACATATAAATCCCCAATATCATCTCCCATATGACCATATAATATCCCCAAAAGAGTTCATCATGTCACCTTACTATTGATGAAACTAAATTCAATGTTCCGGTGCCTTTACAATGCCTGTTTTATTTACAAAAGGGTATGTTCATGTCTCGAGTGGGGTTTGTGTAGGGTATGAGTATTATATACTCGGTAAGTGGTCACTACCTGCCCCTAACATCCTATTATAAAATCATGTATATTCTAAAATAGAATATATCCAACGTATATAGATAAATAGTGTAAAAACATTCCCAAAATACATAAAATCTTATAATTTATCACAAAAATCATTAAAACCCTATACTGGGAGGGTCCTTACAAGTCAAAATTTATTTGGTATCAACCATTAATCGGAGACAGTCCATAAATGAGGCTAGTATAAACCGCCCATCCCATTTTGAGAGAAAATTGAATTGTGTATGATAGCATCCTCTCATTTGAGTTTACTACCCAATTTTAGATAGTAGAAAGCCTTACAATCATATTACGTAATTTCGAACTGTCTCATTCCTACAACGTGTTAGAAAACTATAGGTTTTTGGGGAACCTTTCATTTATGAACATAATACACATCTTTTATGATAAAATAACATGTATCATATCATATTGAATAAAAACATTTAAATATGACATGTATAATGAGACTTACAAAATAGTGTTATCATTTTAGACAACACTGATGTACAATATACATTCATAGTAATAAATTCATTTAATATATTAAATTAAGAGACATGATTCATCAATTAACCACTATATAACTTGGTAAATTAATTAAATACATAAAATTAAGCCATACAACCAGTCATATATAACCTTATATGTTTTCTATGAAACCATCTTTATGATTATTTTTAAGAGAATGCTGGTTGGGTTTATCAGAATTAACTTAGGCCTATTCCATTATAAACATAGATATTAATAAATTGAGATAAAAGGATTTATTATAATTAGGTGTTGTTCTTTTCATAACATGATATATGTAGTCGAAGACAAAAAATAAGGAAATATATTTATATTAGCTCATATAACCTTCCCGAATTGAAAAACATAAATGCAATTGAAGAATTAGATTAACCCAATAACCCCAAAGGCAAATAGAGGGTTTATTACACTTTATTTTGTAAATAAATTATGAAATAATTGGATTAATTGTTACACATTGCCTTACCTTTTCACAGTCAAGTGGGATCAACTAATAGGATCTTTGAGATACAAGAGTTTGAAGGAGGATAAAAGTATATAAAATAGAGGATGAAAGGAGTTCCCAAAAACTATTCTCTATTTAAAATGAGATTCAATTCAAAAAGTAGGGAAATTAAGGGATTAAATTAGTGGTATGAAATGAAAAAAAATCACTTTATTATGGGAATTTCCTAAAAAAATAATTGGTTATCTAGTACTAATCCATTAGCTATATAGTGTCTCTGATAGAGCCAATTCACCCTAGGTTCCCCACTAGGTACACAGTACATGGACACTATATACCTGGTGGTCCCTAGACTATGGTTTCCCCCTCTCATACATCCCCTTCCTCTAAATATTCCATCATTATATGAACTCTCTATCATGTCTAAATGCCTCCAAAATTGAATTCAAATATAAAATTAAATAGTAAACTTAATAGAAATGGGTTTTGGTAGTTACAACCTCCCCCTATGGTATTTTCCACCCTGAGTAATATAATATGACTTCTTAAGAGAATTACTATAGCTACTAACTCTTTATTTTATTTTCTCACTATGAAGTCTCATCATGTTTATTTTTAGGTTTCCATTCTACCTATAATAGAGTAATTACCTTACCACATAACAAATTATAACTTTGATACATGACAAAAATTAGATTATCCATCTTGGATGCACCAACCTCCAACTTGATATCATTTTATTTGATCACATATGTGTTTTTATGTATATACTTATCCAATTAAAAAATGGAAGGTATTTAGCATGGTTCTAATATTTAGATGTAAGGCTAGATGATAAGATTATTCTTTGACTTTGTTTATGATCTTAAAAGACCAAACATACCTTGGGGTTATCTTTCCTTTATTTCCCATACATCATTGAACTAGCCTTAGTGAAACTCATATGAATACATATCCACCAAATTTTAATAATACAAGTTACTTTATTTTGACAACATATGATTTTTTTCAACTTTGAGTAGTCATGGGCCATTAATAAATTATTTTTAATCCCTCTATCATCTCCAATATAATATTTGGTCTGATCATCAAGGATACACCAATATTTATCCAACAAAGAGAAAATTACATGGATATCCATAATGAGATTCATATGATTCCATTTGAATTGAATACTATTAATATTTATTATTGGTGAACTAATTTTAAGGGACTCTCCCATGATCTATTGAGTTCAAGAACATTGCCCTGTGGTAAATCTTTTGGATACAGATAACTCACTCAGACTGGCCATTAGTTTTATAGGTGGAATGTTATACTTAGTTTAACTTACCAACATGATAATCATTAAATACCATTCTAAAACCAATAATCAAACATTTGGTCTTAGACATAGAAAATTATTTATACTAACCCTTGAGGTTTACAATTTCTATAACAATAGTTTTTTTATCTCTTTAATTGAGTAATCCTATTTGATATAAAAAAATCAAGTCATATTGGTCAAATAGTCCATGATCACCCAATATATATACTTACCATTGGATGACCTTGGTATGTGGTTCCCAAATTACATTGTGAAATCATATTGTTTTAATATTAGAAAACAGAGTGGCTGAAGAGTACCATCAGGCTTTTGATGCAATGACTTTACTTGTTGAAAAGATTTTCATCTAGATACTATTTATAAAACATTATTCTTTAGTTCGGTCCAATAGAAATGTAATCATATATAATGTTAAATTTTAGTGACACCCATATAAACCGACCATATAGATAAATGATACACTTTTATCACTTACTTTCTCATGTTCGTAGGGAGAAAGAGTCTTCCCTAGAGGTATACGAAAGAGTGAGGATCCTGCAACCAACTTTCAATGGCTTCCCAACTACTCAGACATTCTTTAATAATAAAAAACTCATAATTAGCCATATGGGAATCCTAAATGTCCTCCATTAGAGATAATGTAAGATTTATGTAGTTTAAATGATCCCTGTTATAATCCCCAATCACATACAAGTGGTTTTTTACCTTGAGTATCATCATTATACACCGTTACTTTTTCTCTATTACCTTTTGAGCGTAAATATTCATATTGGGGACCCCAAAAACTATGTATCCTTTAAAAATAGTACATTAAATTTAAAATTTAAACCATTTGAGATAATCCACTTAGCAGTGTTACCTTATGTTCATCTATTTTTTGAGAAACTTTGTACTTAAAGAATTTATTATTGGTGTATATCACAATGTATTCATCAGAAGAGTAATTCTTCTAAGACATTAAGGAATTGAACAATGATTATAAAACTAAATCATATTTGAGGTTATTCCTTTTATAGGTGTGAACCTATCAAGGCCCATATACCACTACACATTTGTCTTTAATGATAACACAATAGATACCCATTAAGGATGAATCTTGAAAACATCAAATCCATTTCCTGGATGAGGTAAAATGAGAACTAGAGCTAAGGTAATCTTATTTTTTAATTTTTAAAATGATATCTTGTTTTAGTTAGTAAATAAAAAAATTCACTCTTCATAGTTAGATCTATTATATGGGAAATTGTCCTTGAGAAGTCTTGAATAATTTGGTGATAATACCTTGAATTCTTGTGGAAACTTATAATCTCAAATACATTTGAGGGAACATTACAAGACACGGCCAACTACACCTTGTTAGATTATATTGAAATTCAAAATTTAGATATAACATTAACAATTAATTTGAAATCCTTAATATGAAAGAAACTATTTCACTGCTTAACACACAATTGATGTACCCAAAAAGTTTCTAAGATGAAGCATTAATGTTGAACATGTTCATCCCATGACATAGAATAAACCTGAATATTTTCAACCAAGACCTCATGAACATGTTAAGATATAGATGAATGGTATTATTCATTATTTACATGATCAATAAAGAGTATTAGTCATCCTAAAATGAATGTTAAAAATCCTCCAAATGCCTATATCGACACTAAAAATAAATCATAGGAATTTATTATTTCAAAATCACTACTGATGATAACCCAAATAAAGGTTAATTTTATGGAACCACCTTCCCCCCATGAGATAATAAAAATATCATAAATTCAGGATAAAGGGTAGTTATTACTAATAATCACAAGTTTGGTTTTTGATAGTTTGTACATAATCATAGTCTGCCATCAATGGAAAAAAAGGGATGTATCATCCCATAAAGACATGATTATACCTATAAAACCCTTAGTATATAACTTATATAAATGGATATTAAGCTATATTAATTTAATAAGATCTATTAGGTATGGAGGGAGAGAAATAAACATAGTTCCATGCAAGATATTGATTGCAAATTTGACCTCTTTATTGGTTGGTAATCTTGATTATTATTTAGGGAAGATATCTATATTGAAATCCACTAATAAAGGTAAAACATTAAATCTATTATGATTCACTACTTCTATAATGAAACTATCCATCTCTATTATAATATCCCCAAACATACATATATCAGCACCCTGTCAAATACCCTAAATCTCCCTCTCTGTGTATAAGAGGGAGGTTTAAATGATACCCTTCAAGAATGGAAATTGATGTAAGATTGGGATTAATAAAAACAATCTATGAATAGAATAACATCAAATGATTCAATAATTTTAACCATTAGATCCAAAAATAACTATAAAATGTAATTACCTTGTCACATGAAGGGATTATCATGATTTCCTCTATCCTTTTCCATAGAGCATTATAAAAAATCATAGAAGTGGATATAGATTCCAGTTTAATTCCCAAAATTGATACCAATATAGTTGAAATAAAAGAGTGTGATAGATATACATTAAATAAATTAAAAAATAAATCAAAGGATATATTAATTGTTTAAATAGTAGTAATTGTACCCACTCCAATATTGGTGGTGGATTTTTTTGTCACATATACTCTACCCATAGTTTCATTTTGGCTCTAAGGTTCAACCTATTACACTGAATAATACATTGAGGCTAGTTGTCCTTGACTAATACATAATCCTACCAATCCAAATATCCCAGAAGGAGGTTAATTGCATCTGGTAGATTAAGGATAGAATATTATTAAGATTTCTAAGTTTGTTGAGGTTGTTTACCACCACTCTCAGATGAACCATGGTGGTGTAATCATTATAGATGGTCATACTCGACATTTATATGGAAATACTTTGATTAGTAGGTATAATATGGCTTAATCATATTGAAGTACCCAAATTGGTAACACCTCATAGAATTCCTTCTTGAAATAGGGATTGTAGGTACACTACTACCCTGCCTCACTTAGTAAAAGCCTCCCATGCTCAAATCATCCCATAATCATTTTGACCACTAGATGAGTGATCACTGGAGGTTTGGGTGCGAAATGATTCCCCAACTCATAAGCCTCTTTTATATTTAGTTTCAGCTAGAACAACCTTATCCACTACCTATAACTAGTAGGTAGGTTGGAAATCATATAATGTGTCAAAATAATCTCTTTCAATCCCATATTTAAACACCTTTATTTTGATTCCTCATCTCCCCTTAAATATGAAAAAAATTTAGGAGTTATTTAAACTTGGTTGTGTAGTCTAGAATAGCCATCAAAAATTACTATGGGATCATAAACTCTTTCTCTTTAATAGGATATATGTTATCAAAAAAATTATTATTGAATCGTACATGGAAGTTATTTTAGAATAGGACCTTGTCATATTTGGGATTCTAATAGGACATCCACAAACTGATAGGTTTACAATTCATGTATTAAGGTAGATAGGAAAACTCAATGTCACTCAAGAGTCTCATTGATTTAAAAAATTTGATGAAGTTTGCTGATCCCTTACTCGATCTGTTAAGGATACACATTTCCCTAAAAAATATAAGGATTGTGAAATTGAAAATATTTCATAATCTCAGAGGCCATAGGATCCATTAATTTATCTCCCACGTGACACCATTATGTCACCATTGTTTTTATTTTATATTAATTTGGGGAAATTTATGTTTTTGAGGGTTTTAATATGAATTTTTTATTCTAATAAAAAATTTATTCTACGTATGATATATCCTAATAACTTTAGGGGAAAAAATGCTATGACTCATACATAGGGACGTTTATACTTTTTTACATCAAAGATAGTGTCCATGAATAACACACTATTTGGTACAAACCATGATAAATCTTACGTAAACCATATGGGTCTCTTAAGGAATGGAGAGTTGGCACATAACATTCACATGGTTTGAAAAAATAATGTGGCGACCATATGATTGTACTAACTTTTTAAACAGAGTAGCCTCTCATGACAGGAACATCATTTTTTTTACCATGAAATCAATTCATGCATGTGTGTTATGCTTTCCTAGTGTATGTTGCATGGATAAAAAATAGTTTACCATACCATGTGGCATAAAAAGATTTTCCATAAATAATATTAAAAATAAAAATTCCAATAGTGCCCCTAATTTTGTTTTATGTTTTTATCCTCCCTCTTTCCCATTTCTCATTAAGCCGATGGTGGGGCAATCCAAGGGAACTCTTATCCTCCATTTTCCTAGTATCCCATGATCCTTCTCATAATTTTCCAATAGATTTATTATGGTATTCTCCAATTTTTCCTTACACTCTCCTTCTCTCTTGGGTTTTGTTTCTCCCATGAACCCTAAGGGACATAAGATCATCATTATAGTTGAGGGTGGACCAAATCAGGGGGTTTGGTTGTGTAAGAGTTTTATATAGTGTTTCCCTTATTTTGGGTGTTTCGGTCATCGAAGACAACATGTTACGATGATTTTCTAGTTTTATTAGGTAGGTGTTTCTTTGAAATGAATGTTATAATGCATTTCATGCTATTCGTGGATGTTTTAAATTCTTCAATATAAATTGTAAGGAATATGGTAGTGGTATAATGGTTTGTAAATATTTTTAACGCAATTCCCTATACATGGGATGGGTGGGTTTTTAATAGATTTTCTGAAATTGTTTTCATAGTGATTTGATTTTATGATATGTGTGTATATGTATTCCAAATTGTATTTTTAAATTAATTTAAGGATTTAAAAGGGTAATTGACATCGGTTTGGATATTTTGGGGAAGTTATTATCATCCATTTATTTTCAATGAATGTTTTTATGTTTTTATTTTTTTCTGTGAAAAAAGGGTAATGTGTGGCCCATGTTAAATGGGTTTAGTAGTTAGTGGTCTTTTGGTGGTTTATACATGATTATTTTTGTAAAATGGTTGATTTAAATATGGACTTTAATTTTTTTATAATCATGTTTAAAAGGAGGATCATAAATAAAATTAGAAATTATGAAATTTGGCTAGGCATTCCATGATTTTTTGAATGCCCCATTTTTTATTTTAAAAAATAAATTGTTTTATAGTAATGAGACCTAATTTGATCCCCTTGATGATTAGATATATATATATATATATATATATATATTCTATCCCCAATTGAGGAATATTATTTTTTTCGTCAATAATGTTATGTTTTGGAATGGATATCATTAGAGGGGTTATTTCATGTGAGGGTGTAAGAGGTGAGACGACATTTATTTAAATGTATTTTATTATTATTGATTCATGTGATGGACCAATCACCTATTTCTTTATCACCTCTATTTTTTAATATCATGGGATCCTAAGAAGCTAATTAGAATGTTTTGATGCATTATATGTTATCTTGGTGTGTACAAACCACTTAGTTCTCTATGAAATATTCATCCTCCTTATGGTCATTTGTATAATGATCAATAATAATTAAAGGGAAGACAACATGGATGATCTATCTTCACATAGGATCCTGGTGAGTGATAAGATGAGCTAAATACTATACCATTCATGTTACGGCCCAAGTAGGTTCCCATGATTATAGTTCCCATTATGGATTTTTTTGTGATTTCATTTCAGGATTCATTATATCCAATAGCCTTTATTTATCAAACAAATATTCTGAAAAACTATCATACTTTCATTTATGATTTTTTAATATATTAATGATAGTTAAATTTATACCAGATTTTTTTTATCATTTCATTTTTACTTTTAGATTTTTTCTAACATTATTTTAAAAGTGTGGTTTGTCTAATAAAGTTGAAAATATTTCACAAATGGTATCTGACAAGTGATTTTGGTAAAAGTGTATCAATGATATTGGATATGGGTTCTTGTGTTTTCATATCTCACTTTTTGTAAGTTTTATATAATTTTAACGTAATGATTTTAGTTATTATTCATGTTTGAAAGTTACAGTTTTAAATAGATGAACCTTATTACTCTTAAATGAATTACCTTGTGGTTTTTGTAATTGAAAATGATAAATTATGTTAAAAGTTTCATTTTTAAATTATTATAGAAAATTTGAAGTCTTATTTTCCATATTATGCTCAAACTATAACTAATGAAATGTTTAATGAATGTAATTTCATAGACTCTTCGATGAGGAACTACTTGGTGTGTTTCACTCACACCCTACATTTACACTAGAGTATACATGGGTATATAACTATCTCATTTCCTTTCAAGTATCTGTGTGTTATCTTTGGTTTGGTGTTCAACATGGTTTTTTATTATAATTTGTAGATAGTGAGTGGTCATGGGTTACATGGTGTTTTTTTAGTTGTTGTCTTTCTTTTTTAGACCATTGCTATTTAAGTCAATTCGACCTAATATATCTTACATTATGTACTCCTATATCTAATTCTGATATATTCTTTTAATTTTTATATTTTGGATGGAATTTTATTATGATTATTCTTTGTTTGGATATGTTATATTTTTTTATGAAAATTTTATATGTTTGGATGTCTAATGTTAGGATTGTTTATAGAAGATTATTGGACGTTTACATAGTTTAATTTCTCTAATTTGATGAAAAAAATCAATCCAAAAGGTGATTTCCATGAGGAACAGACTCTATTTTCCAAAATGTGGGGATCAATAATACCCTTCATCCCTAGTGGGGAGATTGGTTGGTTGAAGTGTCGGGTCAGCCAGATCCAGTTCGTTATAAATGTTATTAGATCTTGGTTTCTCAAATGGGGCCTAGGTTATAGATGTCCCCTATTGATATTTGTGAGTTTTTTTCATAAGTATATCGGTTTTTCAAGACTCAAGAGGTGGGTATATGGGCGTCTATTCATATATTTCTCATCCAAATCCTTGGGATTCCATTAGTGGTTGATATTTGGATTCTATTTTGATTTTTATGGGTTATGAATTCTTATGGTGGTATCTTAAACCTAAATGGCATTTTCTAAGTATCCTTAATAGTTGTTCATGGAAATTTGAGAAGATAATGGAAAATAATTACAGATTTTTTGTTGTATTTCATAGTATAACAAACCATGCAGGGACAAAGTCCTTGATTTTTGAGATATTTATGGATTAATTTCTTGATTTGAATATGGAACATCAAACCATATGACCATGTAAAATATAGTTCTCAATATATTTTGATTATATTACATAAACCCCTATATTTTTAAATCATTTTCAGTGGTTCTCGATAATGTGAAAAGTTTAAAGGTGGAATTTATAACATAATAAAATTATTATATGGTATTTTGGTTGATGAGCATGGAATTACTCCATTTTAAATGTTTTTTTGGAAATTATATGTCGTGAAAAGTGAGTATTTCTGGGGAAAAACAATAGTTTCATAGTATTCCTTGGTTCTTGTATGTGAAATGAGTTTTTATGGAATATTTTAGTATATTTTTTTATATCATTATGAAATCTTTGAAACATTATGGTTTGGCAGTAGTCGATAATTTAAAATGAAAATAAAGAGTTATTTTGAAATTTTTTGATGGGTTGAATGTTTTTTAGAAGGAAAATGGAATTCATAAGAATATTTAAATTATAGAAAACGATTTTTTTTATTGAAATTTAAATTATGAAAGTCATTTTAAAAACAAATACTAGAATGTTTTAACATTAGTTGGTTTATTTTCAAGGAGTGATTGGTTTGAAAAGGGAAACTGTTTTGAAAGTTATTTGTTTATTATGGTAAATTTTATGTTTGGATTTATCAATTTTTTTATATTGGAATCATTTTATATAGTTCCAGAGACATTAATGGTAAGGGTTTGTACCTTGAATTATTTTAGGTATGCTTCTCAGAAAGGTGCTAGTAAATTGTAGAGTTCTTATATATAGAGGTGACCCTTTCATGTTCTTGGATCTACCTCGACAATGAATAGAGTATAATAAACTATATTATTCACTCAGTATAGCAATGGCGAGTCATTTAATTATCCATCATAGTTATTCTCGTATGAGTTTAGTTGGTACCCATGTTGGTTGATTTGATTGACTATTTGGGTTATGAACGATTGACACTCTTGGTATTTTATCACATAAATTTTAGAGTTGTGGTTGTTTTGAGGATTCCCTCCTTTGAAGTGTCCTTTATGTGAATGTTTTTGTTTAAATATTATTATTGTTGGTTTCCTTGGAATTCTCATTCCTAAATGTTTGGTTGGACAATGGGGATGGATTATGTTGCTCGCTTTGTGGTGAGATATGTGGAAGTGGTTGGGTTTGATGTACTAAATGTTGGGATGATTGGGGAATGTTCATGGTTAACATGAGTGTGTGGATATTTATTGTTGGACCATGAGTGTTAATGAGTTGTAATTTTATATTTTCATCACAATTAGATGTTGTTATATTAATTTATCCCTAAGTTAAATTATAATGTAGTTTTATAACCTATGTTTTGGGCCATATTGTTTCTTCTGAGACTAGTTTTCAGTAGATTACGTTCTTTGGTTGTTTTATGAAGTGATGGACTTGATGAAACCAATTTGTAGTTTATTGGATGATATTTTTTAAAATGTGTTATTTATATATGTTAAACAATAAAATATTAGTTGGTTTCAGTTTATGAAGCATTGTGACTCAATTTTATGATGTGTGGGTTCATGGTTGTTTTGATAATGGTTGTTCTCTTGTGTGTGTCTATCCTTGATTCCTTAATTTTAAATTAATTTCATAATATGGGTAGTCATATTGTTAGATATTCCTAACTATTATATATGGTAAAAAAAATAATTTGACGACATAATTTGATTATTCATTTGGTTGTTTTGTAGATATCATTTCATGGAGTCGTTATTAGAATTTATTATTATATTTCATGAGTGTTATCATCCTCTGTTTAATTTTATTCTAAACATAGAATTTTTAAGGATATAAAGTTTCATGATAGGGAAAATTTTGACACCCTCATTTCAATATATTTTATATTTTTTAATAATTTAGGTTAGTTTGGATTTTGGAAATTTTTGGGTTGAAATTTTTATTTTTCTAGTAATTTTTTATCTATTTAAGGTTTATCAAGCTGGTTTATAGGAAACCACAAAATAACTTATACAAAGGTATGTTCCTAGTTAATTTTTTTCTGGAAAATTTAGTGTGTTAGGGTAGTGAATGATTCGGTCCAAACCTTGTGAATACATTATATATTGTGTGGGTCTCTTTAGGCTTAGAGTGTCAATGCATGGCTTATACGCTATTTGTAGAAACCATGTGGTGACCGTGAAATAGTGTTTTAGTTTTTAATAGAGTGGGTTTTAATTTCCAATCAACAGTATTTTATTTCCTAATGTAAATCAATGTGTGTTTTTTATGATTTTATAGTGCTATCTGTGAAATTAGCACACATTTTAGAAATTAATGTGGCATAACTGTACTAGTTTCCTAGATTCTTAAAAAATTGAAATCACAAAAGCTCCTTTTATCATGTGTTTTGTTTTTTTCAAACCTATTTTTCATATTTTATTTAGTAATGGTTTTTGTATTACAAGGGGTAATTACTTTCAATTTCCCTTGGATTCTATGCCTTCTAACATTGTTTTCAACAATACTATTTGGGGTATTCTCCTATTTTGTAATCCCATATCCTCCCCTCTACATTACCTCTTATATTTTATTTCTCCTACGAACCCTAAGTGAAATGGGGAAAGAAATTAGTCATGGGGATAGACATAATCATGGGGTTTGAGTGGATTTAGTGAAATAGATAGAGTTTCTGGGATTGGGGTTTCATTCTCCATTGAAAGAGATGTGTTTTGATGAGTTTTCACATGGATGAGGTCTGTGTTTCTATGAAATTTCATTTATAAAATATGTAATGAAATTATAGAATTTTTTTCAATGCATTCATATAAACTTATAGGAATATAGTAATCCAATTATGGGTTGTAAATATTTTTCAAATTTTTCTCTATACGTTGTATGGCTGTGTTTTTAAAGGATTCTATATAATATTTTCTAGAGTGATTTGATTTCATGAAAAGTGATTATGTAAATGACCATGTGTCCCATAAAATTTAATTTATATATTTTAAGTTTTTATCAACATGGTTTTGGATGTATTAATGAGTTTATTTTCACTTGTTTATTTTAAATTAATGGTTTTATGTTTTTAATGTGTTGATTGATAAAGAGGGTTATGTGTGTCCCATGTAAAATGGTTTTGGGACCAAATGATATTAGGTGATATAAAAGTTTATATTTTTGGAAAATGGTTGAATTTAAAATTAATATACAAGTGTTTTGTGATAATTTGGTTTCATAGGGGGTTATAAAAAGATATTCAAATTGATTAAAGGTAGCTTGGAATTCCAAGACTATTTTTAAAGGTGTATTTAGAATTATATAAATAAATTTTTTAGAGTTTTATAGCTTCATTTAGTCCCATCATTACTACCTTTTATGAGAATATATATATATATATATATATATATATATTTCCCATGTAGGGATGATTTAAATTTTTCTTCCATTATGTGATTATTTTTCATGGATGAAATGTAAGGGGTTATTTCCTACGAAGGAAGAGCATGTGAGATGGGGATACTTTAAATGTGTTGTTATTATTATTGCTTCATATGATATAATAATTCCATTATTCTTTCTCGACACCATTTTTTGGTATCATATGATCCTAGGTACCCCAATAGAAGGTTTGGATGCATGATATACTATCTTGGTGTGTGTACACTAGCCAGTTTGCTATGAAATTTATTCCCTCATGGTGATATTTAATATAGTTCTTAGTGAGACCAAAATTAAATATAATCAGAATGTTCTTGTTTTACATAGGGTCCTAGTAAATGACATTATGAACCAATTATTATACTATTTATGTCGAAGCCTTTGTATTTTCACATGGTACTAGTTCCCATTAAGAATTATTTTGGGAATGTTTTTTCACTATTGATTTTATCCCTAATTCTTTATTGATCACATTGATCTGTTATTTACATTGCACTTTTGTTTACGATTCATTAATATCTTGCTGCTAGTGACAGTTATTCCAGAATTTATTTAATCGTCATTTAGTTATTAATTTAAATTTATTTAACTGATTTTGAATGATTGGTTTATAAAAATGAGTGGGAAATTTTCTAAAAATGGAAATTGAAAAATGATTTTAGTATAATAATGTTAAACACTTTATATATGGTTTTCAAATTTTAAAATCCCTATTTTCATTGCTTGATTTTATTTTTAAAATAATGATTTTGGTTATTATTTGGGATTAAAATGTATAGTTTTAAACCTGATGAACTTTGTTCTTCTTAAAAGACTTACCTTGTGGTTTTTTAGGTAAAATGATAATTTTTTATTATTTTTTTCCTCTTTGAATGAGTATTTTAATGTGTAAAACATATTTTCTATGTTATATTGAAATTGAAACTAGTGAAATGTTTTTTGAAGGCAATTGTTTTGACTCATTGGTGAGATCCTACTTAGATCATTTCTCTCACACAATACATGCAGACTAGTCTGTGTGTATAATATTATCTTATTCCATTGTAGGTTCCCAAATATTATCTCTAGGTTGGTATTTACCTTGTTTAGGTTATTAGAACGTGGAGATAGTGAGTGGTCATGGGCTATGTTATCATGTTGGTGTTTTTTTGGACTGAGGTTCTTTTGGAAAATTCATCTATGTGTATTTTGTATTATGTACTCATGTATCCTCTATGGTTGTACTATATTCAATTATGTAATATTTTATGGATAATTATTATTGTTAATATTTTTTATCATTTTTAATTTTTTTTATTCCACTTATTTTATATGAATGTATTTCCAATGCAAGGATTGGTTGTTCTATATTCTTGGTAATTTTCACTTTTTAGATACTCTGGTTTCTGGTAAAAATAATTCCCAAATTTAATTTCACTAATTCCTCTACACTAGATTCTAGTTTTTGGTGATAGTGAATTCCTTTTGTGTGTAGTAGAAATCCAAGTCAAGGGATGTGTTAGGTATGTCTAGTATAATTCCTTACATACCTAATGCACAACTTAATGTTACTATGTATTCCCTCCCAAGACTTAAGGGTATGTACTAGGTTTCTTAGGTGGAACATTATCACCTATTACTTCTCTATTAACTATAGTAAGTCTTAGAGGTTGAATCATTTACAGTAAAGTGGAGAACTATATTGAAACTATTTTTTCTAAATAACAATAACTCACATGATAAATAAATCTATTAAATATTTAAGGGTTGAACTAATTTCTCCCTAACATTCATTATTTTAATAAAAATATACTTTATACTTTAAAAATCAATAAAAATTTTAAATCATTTAGTCATGATTTAGATTGAATTTTAGAAAAATATATAACCTAATTTAAATATCAATAATTAGTACCAAATAAGAATGATTTTACAATAACCTAAAAGTGTAGAAAATATAATTATCACTATAAATAAACCTGATTTTACAATAAAGAAAATGACTATAAATCTATATTGAAAACTAATTAACAAAACGTAAGTAATAAAACACTATTTATGTATTATTATTGATTTAGTTAATATGAATCAATAATTAGTTCTAACCATTATATGACAATCATATAAAACACATGTTATGCCATGATATCCTATAATTGTATATCTAATAATGTGTAGTATGATGAATAAGACTTGAGAATTTTATATTGAATCAAGGATAAAAAATGAAAAGATCCCAGTCTACCCTTGGTAACTCAAGCTCTGGTCATAATTATGTTAAATATATATATATATTTAGGGGTTTATTATCAAGTCATGATTGCTTTATGTCCAAGATACTCTCAAGTCATTTACCCTAGATCCGAAAATGTTGGCTCTAATACAAATTTTAAAAAATCAGAACCCAATTCCCTAAATGTTATTGTTTTGGGTCTTTATAGCACCTCAAACTCACATCATAGTCTCTAGACTATGATTTCAATGCTTGGGGTTGAGTAAAATGTATTTTGGTGTAAATTTTAACCATTAAATAATGATTTAATCTCAATGGAGTCCTTGTATAAATGTGGAATAACATAAAAACCCCTATCAATTCTAGGAATATAAGTCGACAATAATAGATGAATGTTAGAAAATAAAACTACACATAGTGCGTGAAATGAGATATATATACATCAAAATCATCATACAAGTTTAAAATAATTAAAATACAAATGATTTAAGGAGTACTAATTAAAAACATATACATGAAAGTTATGTAATCCAATCATGTCCTAGTGATGTAATGAGTTACTCCCAAGTGTATGTTACCTTTAGAAGAACTCCTTCGACAACCCCACCATATCACCTAGATCACCCTCCCAAATATCAAAAAGAGTCCATTGAGACCTCGTGCTCCTTGTTTAGATGATTCATATGTTTAAAAACAAATCCCTTACCTGATTTACATAAAAAAGGGTCTATGTCATCTTGATAGGGTAACATATAGTATGTATGTATGATATACCTAGTAGGTGGTCACCACCCTCCTATAACCATCTATCAGGAACTCAAGTGAATGTAGTAATAAAAAATTTATAGAATAATGGATACAAATAGAATATATTATGATCAATACACTTTAAATATTAACATTTATTAACAAAACCATTAACTCTATATAACGGGATATTCCTAACTAGTCAAACCCACTTTAGGAATAACCAAGAATCTAAAATAATCAATAAATAATGTTACAGTGAAACACCAATCCCATTTTTGGGGAAGGTAATCCTATATAATATGATTACTCTAGTAAAGCTAATTATATAGTTCATGGTATGAGAAAAGGGTGTAATATCATTTTCGTATTATAGACCATTTTATTCCTTTAATATGATAGATCACCATAGGAGTGCATGGGAACCTTTTATTTAAGCATGTAACAAACCCATTTATAATCACCAATTTCCAACCTCATATATCTAAACAATATATACAATAATACATAAAAATATTATAATATAGTTTAATCATCTTGGAAAAACTAAAGTTTGTTAGATATTCTTAGTACTTAAGTCCTTCACTCCATTAAATAACAATGCATTCTTTATAAATTTCCTCATATGAAACCATGTAATTAAATTAAAGGCACAGAATTCTAAAATTTAAGTAAAATTAATCATCTAAAAACATTATATGCTTTCGTGATATCATTTTTAAAATATATATTAAGGGAAACCATTTGGGTTTAATCAAATTCACTTGATCCTATTCCATCACTAACCCACCCATAAATTAATATGAGATAAGGAAGGGTTTTCCAACAAAAGAAATTATAAATTATTGCATTAGGGCCTAGGAAGGAAGATAATGTTTCCAAATAATTATTTAGATAAAACAAGAAAAAATTAGAAATACCAATTGGTCTATTTTGGATATGAAATATGAAATCAAATATGTAAATTAGGGAAAATTGTTATATATCCCATGATAACTTTCAAAGATGTTAAATACAAAAGGATGGAAGAATTAAAATCATATAACAATCCCTATGTAAGAAGAGGATGGATTACACATATTCATATGAGAAAAAAGGACACATTGGGGTTAATAGTGATTCATGGCCTTACCTTGTCATAGATGAGTAAGAGAAACCACTCAGAGATTTCAAGAACAAGATTTTGAGAAAATAATATGGGAGATAAATGAGAGGATGAAATTTTCTCATAATAACTACAAAAATTTTATAAATGAGACTCAATTATTTAATGATAAAAATTATAGGTTTAAATTATGGGTTTGAAATAAATCATTTTCCATTTTTAATTGATGTTTTTAATGAAATCCATTAGGTACCCAGTACAACCCCATTAGGTAACTATTTTATAAGGCCCCATCCTTAAACCTTACTTAATCTTGAGTTATTACAAGATTACACATTGATGATATTTTTGGGTTTAGAGTTTTAGAGAATTAGATCATAAAACTTGCATTACATTCCACATATAAACAAAGTGGTTACATAAAGACATTATTCTTCTTTCCCATCAATGGAAACATATTTAAAAAAAAACATGGATTCTTTCTTGACATTTCCTTGACACTATCATCATATCATGTACCTTTCCCTTGACCTGTGAAAAACATTTCAAAAAATGTTGGATGAGCATAAAAAGCTCAGTAAGGGATATAAAAATATGGAAAGGAAACATGGGTACATATATACATAAGAATGAAATCATACTTTACCCATAAAATATAAGCACTTTAACATACCACATCAAATCATGAATAAATCATAGAAATCATACGATATAAAGGTAACTTGAGGCATTCATAACATTCTTACGTAGGGAGTAACCCTCTTGGTTACGTTTGGAATACCCATCACAGTATATTCCCTAAATCTATTCGGAGAAACCTTAACGTTTCACTCCTTTGCGTTACCCAATGCATTGGAGAGCTATATCGGGCTCACTTGCCCTTAGTTTATCACGGAACCACCCGTCTTCATAATAATGCCCAAGAACCTCAACATAATCGTATCACATAAAACATGCATAAAGGAAACATAACATTTATACCTTTCAATCACAAGATATCAATACAACACATTGATATAAAAACATTATGAAAACCATTTTCAATACCAAAATAAAAGAAAAGTAAAACATGGTATTTATTTTTCGTTTAAAAAAAGGTATGGCTTGTAGAGGTAGCCGAAACTCAAATAAAGGTCACGGCGGCGGAGAAGTCGTTGTTGCCGCATACGTACGACAAAAACATTCCATTTTTTATTTTAGTAAAATGATTCGTATAAAAAAGATTCCTTTTGTATAAATGAAAAATTCAAAGGGGTTTGTACACCATATAAAAGAAGGTTGTGTATAAAACAAAATATGCCTCAATGAAAGGAGATTGAGATGAAGTCCCATACCTCGGGTTCGACTTGACTCGGTCGTTCTTTAATCTCCTGAATAATAAACTTGAGTTAATTTCTACTTGTTTAAGAAACTTTTTCAAGTTCATTATTCCTTTTATATCACTTATTGTCATGTCATAACACTATGAAATTATTTAAGTTAATAACGGTCGTTTTAACGAACATTGGTACATGAGTCAAAAATAAACCCATTATAATTACATGTTGTTCGTGTATCCCTTATATCCAGAATTATAATCATTATGTATATATCATATATATCCAGTATATACATGCATTTATAATATTACATAATCATTTAGAGGTAAGAAATTAAATGCACCGTTCATGGAGATGATAAGTCGTACGTACGCATGAACGCTACTTTCATTTCTATTTCGTATTTTATAGAATGGAATCATAATGATATAAAGGTTTATTATAATTCCAGTATAATATCATATATAATATCATATTTCCATACTTTATACGTCCCAAATATGGTATTTAATGAATCAAATCACCTTGAGGGGGCGGTAGTCCGCACTTCCTTAAATGAAGATATCGCGTTTACCCATAATGGAAACCATAAAGGTATGCCCAAAATGAAAAATACAGAATCTTAAGGAAAACATAAACATATTATATATCATATATAAATATAGTGACATCTTAATGGCCACCTTTGAAGGTGTTAAAAGAATGTTGAACAATCATCATTTCGGGAGGCATAAATTCACCATCCACGGAAACAGTGTGTCCTTTAAACATTAGATGTAGGTGTGTGTAAGCGTAGCTCGAATAATTCTTATAACAACATCCTAGTATATTTAGGATACTGGAGTTGTTATAAATTAATAGAATAAAAAGAGTTTAGGGGGTTGGAGAAGCAAAATCAAACAAAAGGACTCAAAAGAAGACATTACCTTAAAATCGGGTAACTCTCTTAGATTTGAGCTCAAATGATTCCTTGGGAAGACTTCTGCCCAAAGTGAGGCTTCAAGGAGTAAGAGAGGGATTTGGATAGCCAAAATGGGCATGTGTTGGCCGAGCCAAAGGCTTTGGGGGTGTGGGTAAGGAGGTAGAGGTGGGGGCCTTTTATAAGAGGAGAGGAGTGGCACTCTTGGAAGGTAAAGAAAAGTCACTTTATTTTAAAATGGTATTCGGATTTAAGAGGTTCCACATTGATTTGTTTCGAGGATAAGGTGATAAGGGTTCGAAATCAACCCATCCAATAGGTTTTTTCCATGTGTAGGTCTTAGATTTTACATTAACATTCCTTTTTATTTAAATCGTTAAATAATGAGGTCATTGTTGTATCCTCATGATGTCATAAATAATTTAATTTATTTAAAGTATAAAAATTATAAAAAAAATACTATTATGTAGTAAATATTTTTAGCTTTACAATGACTATTTATAATCAAAAATATGAATTGTATACCCCATGTAAAAATTGTTTTAGTAAAATAACTTATGTTTGTGTCATTTTTACTTTAACATTAAATAAAAAGGTATTTATGTCATTTTCCAACCAAAGTGGCTCCATGGGGTCCCCAAGTTGACCCATGGATTTTCTTGGTCGCCATGACACTTCCAATGAGGGTAGTACATGTGTCTAGGTCATTTCATTTTATTAAAACATTATTCTTACCTTAAACTGCACTAATTAGCTCTAATCGCGATTAAAAACTTAATAAGTTACTATTCCACAAAAAATTATTATAATCCCATTGAACCACATTTTACTTTTTAATGACAACCATGTATGTCGAATTTTTGAAATTCAATACACAAAGATGGAAAAATTTCATTTCAACAGAAAATCAGTCTCATTAACTACGACTTAGTGGTTTCACTATTCATCAAAAATTGAAGTTTTTCAGAAAATTACCAAAAATTCACCCTAAGCTATATTTGATATTCAGAATTCAAAAATGATGTCTATTTTACAAAATTCGAAACATATAAGTTTCATTAATATATTAAATAATTAATTCCCGCTATAAAAACAAATAGGGTGTTTTTATGGAACAAAATGTATCAAAAGATTGACACTAGTTTAAGTCTAATTTCAAAGTGAAATTAATTCCAACGACCACCTTGGATTAAATGGTAAAAATATATTCTAATTTCACTTTAAAACCAATTCAAAAGATAATATAATCATATAAATAAATAAGATTAGAAAGCAGTTTTGATGTAAAATGCAGTATTTTTCACTATTCATTAAAAAATGATCATTATCAGAAAAATACCAAAAATTCACACAAAGTAAATTTTGATGTCCCAATCATAAAGAATATGTTTATTTTGACAAACATAGCTTATAAAATTGTCAAAAGATAGATTTAAAAATGGTTTTCCATCAAAAGGAAGTAAAACAATCTTTTAAAAAATATTAGTGTATTCCATGCTTAAGATTGGATTTATTTTCATTTTAAGCCTCTAAAACACTATCTAATTCATTAATAGACATAGATAAAAATATCTATTATTCATTACTTACTTGGGATGTTACATCCTTCCCCCCTTTAGAAAATTGTGTCCCCATAATTTATTTACTTATCGAATAAATGGGGGTACTTATCCCTCATTTTATTTTCAGATTCCCATGTTGCCTCTTCCATCATGTGGTTTTTCCACAAAACCTTTACCTGATTAATCACCTTATTTCGTAACACTTGCTACCTATGGTCAAGAATCTGGACCGGTTGTTCCTCATAAGATAGGTTCCCTTCCAGCTGAACTACATCTGGACTCAAAACATGAGATGGATCTGGCATATACTTTCTCAACATTGAAACGTGAAAAACATTGTGTACCTGAGATTAACTCGAAGGTAAAGCCACCCGGTATGCAACTGATCCAACTCTCTCCAGAATTTCATATGGTCCAATGAACCTTGGACTCAACTTTCCTTTCTTAACAAACCGCATCACACTTTTCCATGGTGAGACTTTGTGAAAAACATGATCACCTACCTCAAAAGTTAGATCCTTCCTCTTATTGTGTGCATAACTCTTCTGCTTACTCTAAGCTGTTCTCATGTGTTTCTGATTCAGCTGAACCTTTTCTGCCATCACTTCTACCAATTCTGGTCCCATCAACTTCCTTTCACCCACTTCATCCCAGAAAGCTGGAGTTCGACACCGCTTCCCATATAACGCCTCAAATGGTGCCATATGTATACTAGAATGAAAACTGTTATTATATGAAAATTCAACCAAAGAAAGATGTTGCTCCCAAATTCCCTGATAATCCATCGAAAAAGCTCATAGCATATACTCCAAGGTCTGAATTGTTCGTTCTGACTGCCCATCTGATTGAGGATGAAATGTTGTACTAAAATTTAATTCAGTACGCAATGACTTCTGAAGTCCTTTCCAAAAGTTAGAAGTGAACCTGGGATCATGATCAGATACAGTGGAGAGGGTAACTCCATGTAACCTGACTATCTCTTTAATATAAAAACGGGAAAGTTGATCTAGGGAAAAAGTATCTCGTATAGCAAGGAAATGAGCAGATTTAGTCAAGCGATCCACCACAACACATATTGCATTATTACCTCGAGGGGTCTTTGGCAATCCCACAATGAATTCCATGGATATATTCTTCCATTTCCACTCTGGCACTAGTAAAGGATGAAGCATCCCTTTCAGTAACTGCCGCTCTACTTTAACTTGTTGACATGTCAAACACTTCACAGTAAAATCAGCAATATCTTTTTTCATTCCATCCCACCAGTAATACTCCCGCAGATCCCTGTACATCTTAGTACTGCCAGGATGAACTGAAAACGGAGAACTATGAGCTTCACATAACAACTCTCCCTTCAACTATGAATCACAAGGCACACACAATATCTTCCCAAATCTCAAAACGCAATCATTATCAATGTTGAATTCAGGCAACTTACCTTTCTGAACCAGCTCTACCTTTTTCTGCAACTCACTGTCTTGCTTCTGTGCTTGCTCGATTCTATCTGATAGAGATGATCTCACTAATACCTGAAACAAAACAGAATAACTTCTTGCACCAACAAATTCTATGCCAAAGTTCATCAAATCCTTAACCAAAGGATTACCTTCCAATTGCAACATTGCTAATGAAGCATTACTTTTTCGACTCAAAGCATCAGCAACTTTATTTGCTTCTCCTGGATGGTAATGAATTGTACAATCATAATCCATGATTAATTCTAGCCATATCCTATGTCTCGTGTTTAACTCTTTCTGAGTGAATATATACTTTAAAATTTTGTGATCAGTATATATTTCACACTTTACTCTATACAAATGATGCCTCCAAATTTTTAAAGTGGAAACAAAAGCAGCTAATTCCAAATCATGTGTAGGGTAATTTACCTCATGAGTTTTCAACTGTCGTGAAGCATAAGCAATTACCTGATCATTATGCATTAGGACGCAACAAAGTCCTTTCAATAAAGCATCACTGTATATAACAAATGCACCATTCCTGGAAGGTAGTGCCAAAACTGGAGCATTCACCAATCTTCATTTCAATTCCTGAAAACAATCATCACATTCTTTTGTCCAGATAAACTTAACACCCTTCCGAGTTAGCTTAGTCATTGGACTAGATAACCGTGAAAAATTTCTAACAAACCTTCGGTAATAGCCTGCCAATCCATGGAAGCTACAAATCTCAGTTACATTTGTGGGTCTTGGCTAGTCTTCCACAACTTTTGTTTTTTCAGGATCTACAGTTATCCCATCTTTAGAAACAATATGACCATGGAAAGAAATTTGTTGCAACCAAAACTCACACGTGCTGAATTTTCCATACATTTTCTTTTCTTTTAAGGTTTGCAAGATAACCCTTAAATTTCTTTCATTCTCCTCCGTACTTTTATAAAACACCAAAATATCATCAATGAAAACCTCCACAAACTTATCCAAGAAATCATGGAATATTCTATTCATTGAGTACATGAATACAGCAGGTGCATTGGTTAGCCCAAAAGGTATTACTAAAAATTCATAATGGTCATATCTTGTACGGAATGCTGTCTTCGGAACATCTGCTTCCTTTACCTTCAGCTGATGGTACCCCGATCTCTAGTCAATCTTTGAAAAATACTGAGCTCCCTGGAGCTGATCAAACAAATCATCGATATGAGGCAAAGGATATTTGTTCTTAACAGTGATTTTATTCAAGGCTCTATAATCAATGTAAAGTCTCATTGAACCATATTTCTTTTTAAAAAATAAAACAGGAGCACCCCATGGTGATGTACTAGGTCGAATGAAACCTTTCTCTAATAAATCTTTCAATTTCACCATTAACTCTAAAAGTTCAATTTGAGCCATTTGATAAGGGGGTTTTGAAATTGGCTTAGCATCAGGAACTAAGTCAATAGTAAACTCAACTTCCCGATATGGTATTATTCCAGGAAACTCATCAGGGAAAACATCAGGATACTCATTTACCACTGGCACATCATTAATCTGAACAGTTCCTTTATTTTCAACAATGTGTGCAAGGTAACATTCATTTCCATCTTTTACAAGTTTCTTGGCCTCTTGATAAGTTATCAACAGTTAGGGTTCATTCTTGTACACAAACTAAAAGTCTTTCTGAAAAGAAACTTCTTTAGCTCTATAGTCAATCATAGCATGGTAAATAGAGATCAAATCCATACCCAGGATAACATCAAACTCTACTAGAGGTAGAACAATAATGTTTGCAAGTAGGATCTTTCCAAAGATAAGGATAGGAAGATTCTTATAAATTATTTTTGCCCCAACATTTCCGCCAGTTGTTTTTACCAAAAGTTCATGAGTCATTTCTTAAGATGGTATTCCCATTTTACTAGAAAAGTTTTCAGAGATGAAAGAATGTGTAGACACCGAATCAAACAACACACATGCATAATCTGAAAAAACAAACAAAGTACCTGATACAACTTCATTTGATGGCCCGACATCTACTGAAGTAGTTGCAAAGGATTTCACCACCCCATTCTTCTTGTAGTTTAACTGCTTCCCATCACTCAAGCTCTTTGTCGGACACTCATTTTCATAGTGACACATCTCATTGCACTTAAAACATTTCACTAACTATAAATCAAATTTGGTCTTACCTTCACCTTGATATTTTTCAGTGCAATCACGAGCCTTATGTCCCATCTTACCACATCGGTAGCACTTTCCAGAATTCAGAAGACATTCCCCAGCATTTTTTTCTACATTTATCACAAACTAGAAACTTAGTTCTCTTATCGTCAGACTTTTTTGAAGAATTCTTACCTTTCTCATGCCACCTCGGTCTCTTATTCTGTTGGTTGTTATAGAACACTTGATCATCAGCAAACTCCATTTCCACCTTCTCAACACATCGAACAAGCTTTTCATAACTTTTTAACTTACGAGAAGCTAATTCCCTTCGATATTTTGGCTTTAATCCAGATTAATATTGATTGATGTTACTATCAAGGTCTCGGATAAAATTTGGAGCATACCTTGCCAATCGAGTGAACCATTCTTCATAGGCAGCCATAGAGTCTTCCTCTTGCCTCAGTTCCAAGAATTGATTTTCCATCCTAATTCGAACAGCCTTAGGAAAATACTTTTCAATAAACATGCCTTTGAATTCATCCCAGTCGAGAGAATCAATCTCATCAGTGTCCCTGATATTTTTAACCATCGACCACCACTGATCTGCTTCACCTTCCAAATGGTAAATACCAAGACTAACCTTTTGATTGTCTGAACACCCCATGACATCGAAAATCTTCTCCAGTGCTTTAATCTACCCTTCAGCTAGCACAGGGTCAGATGATCCCCTGAATGATGGGGGATGTTGCCTCATGAAATGTTCCACCACTGACATGTTCCTCTGCGGTTGATCTGGCTGATCTCATGTATGGATACCACCGCCATTTATCACTTGATTCAACTGCGCCATTACTATAACAAACTGTTCAGTTCTAATTCTGACCATCTCAGGATGCTGATTCGGAAGGTTATTTCCTTCTGCATGCCTTCCTAGCACTGCTTCTCTATTTCCTCTGCGGAAAACCATTCTGAACAAACATGTCTTAGATGGAGCAACATGGTAATCTTCAAATGCTATGTCATTTCAGTCATACCATAAATTAACTTATAATTTATAAATTTTCTAACTCCTAAAGTTGTCTAAACCAACATTTGATACCAACTATAAGACCCCAGCCTTAAACCTTACTTAATCTTGAGTTATTACAAGATTACACATTAATGATCTTTTTCGGTTTAGAGTTTTAGAGAATTAGATCATAAAACTTGAATTACATTCCACATATAAACAATGTGGTTACATAAAGATATTATTCTTCTTTACCATCAATGGAAACATATTTAAAATAAAACATCGATTCTTTCTTGACACTTCCTTGACACTATCATCATATCATGTACCTTTCCCTTGACCTGTGAAAAACATTTCAAAAAAACTTGGGATGAGCATAAAAAGCTCAGTAAGGGATATAAAAATATGGAAAGGAAACATGGGTACATATATACATAAGAATAAAATCATACTTTACCCATAAAAAATAAGCACTTTAACATACCTCATCAAATCATGAATAAATCACAGAAATCATAAGACATAAAGGTAACTAAAGGCATTCAAAACATTCTTACGTAGGGAGTAACCCTCTTGGTTACGTTTGGAATACTCATCACAGTATATTCCCTAAATCTCTTCTTATAATCCATAACGTTTCACTCCTTCACGTTATCCAATGCATTGGAGAGCTATATCCGGCTCACCCGCCCTTATTTTATCACAGAACCACCCATCTTCATAATAATTCCCAAGAACCTCAACATAATCGTATCAAATAAAACATGCATAAAGGAAACATAACATTTCCACCTTTCAATCACAAGATATCAATATAACACATTGATATAAAAACATTATGAAAACCATTTTCAATAACAAAATAAAAGAAAAGTTAAACATGGTATTTATTTTTCTTTAAAAAGAGGTATGGCTTGTAGAGGAAGCCGAAACTCAGATAAAGGTCACAGCGTCGGATAAGTCCTTATCGCCACATACGTACAACAAAAACATTCTCTTTTTTCATTTATTAAAACGAATTATATAAAAAATATTCCTTTTGGATAAATGTAAAAGTCAGAGGGGTTTATACACCATATAAAATAAGGTCGTGCATAAAACAAAATATGCCTCAATGAAAGGAGATTGAGACGAAGTCCCATACCTCGGGTCCGACTTGACTCGGTCGTTCTTTAATCTCCTGAATAATAGACTTGAGTTAATTTATACTTGTTTAAGAACCTTTTTCAAGTTAATTATTCCTTTTATATCACTTATTTCCATGTCATTAACACTACATAATTATTTAAGTTAATAATGGTCGTTTTAACGATCATTGGTACTTGAGTCAAAAAAAACCCTTTATACAAACTTTTTGTTCATGTATCCCTTATATCCAGAATTATAATCATTATTTATATATCATATATATCCATTATATACATGAATTTATATTATTACATAATCATTTAGAGGTAATAAATGAAATGCACCGTTCATGGAGATGGTAAGTCGTACGTGCGCATGAATGCTACTTTCATTTCTATTTCGTATTTTATAGAATGGAATCATAATGATATAAAGGTATATTATAATTACAGTATAATATCATATATAATATCATATTTCCATCCTTTATACGTCCCACATATGGTATTTAACGAATCAAATCACTTTGAGGGGGCGGTAGTCCGCACTTCCTTAAATGAAGATATCGCATTTACCCATAATGGAAACCATAAAGGTATGCCCAAAATGAAATATACATAAGCTTAAGGAAAATATAAACATATTATATATCATATATAAATATAGTGACATATTAATGGCCACCTTTGAATGTGTTAAAAGAATGTTGAACAATCATCGTTTCGGGAGGCATAAATTCACTATGCATGGAAACAGTATGTCCTTTAACCATTAGATGTAGGTGTGTGTATGTGTAGCTCGAATACTTCTTTTAACAACATCCTAGTATATTGATTATACTGTATTTGTTACAAAAGGAAATAATAAAAAGATTTTAGGGGGTTGGAGAAGAAAAATCAAACAGAAGGACTCAAAAGAAGACATTACCTTAAAATCGGGTAACTCTCTTAGATTTGAGCTCAAAGGCTTCCTTGGGAAGACATCTTCCAAAAGTGATGCTTCAAAGAGTAATAGGGGGATGTGGAGAGCCAAAATGGGCAGGGTTTGTCCGAGACAAAGGCTTTGGGAGTGTGGGTAAGGAGGTAGAGGTGGGGGCCTTTTATAAGAGGAGAGGAGGGGCACTCTTGCAAGGTAAAGAAAATTCACTTTATTATAAAATGGTATTCAGATTTAAGAGGTCCCACATTGATGTGTTTAGATGATAAGGTGATAAGGGTTTGAAATCCACCCATACAATAGGTTTTGTCCATGTGTAGGTCTTATATTTTAAATTATCATTCCATTTTATTTAAATCGTTAAATAATGAGGTTATCGCTGCATCATCATGATGTCATAAATAATTTAATTTATTTAATTATAAAAATTATAAAAAAAATACTATGATGTGTGAAATCTTTTTATATTTCCAATGAATAATTATAATCAAAAATATGAATTGTATAACTCCATGTAAAAATTGTTTTAGTAAAAGAACTTATGTTTGTGTCATTTTTACTTTAACATTAAAGAAAAAGGTATTTATGTCATTTTCCAACCAAAGTGGATCCATGGGGTCCCCAAGTTGACCCATGGATTTTAATGGTCGTCCATGACACATAAAATGAGGGTAGGACATGTTTCTAGATCATTTCAGTTTATTAAAACATTATTCTTACCTTTAACTACACTAATTACCTCTAATCGCGATTAAAAACTTAATAAGTTACTATTCACCAAAAAATTATTCTAATCCCATTGATCCACATTTTACTTCTTAATGATAAAAATTTATGTCGGATTTTTGAAATTCAAAACACAAAGATGGAAAAATTTCATTTAAACGGAAAATCAGTTTCTTTAACTACCACTTAGTGGTTTCACTATTCATCAAAAATTGAAGTTTTTCAGAAAATTACCAAAAATTCACCTTAAGCTATATGTGATTTTCCGAATACAAAAATGATGTCTATTTTAAACAATTCAAAACATATAAGTTTCATTAATTAATTTAATAATTAATTCCCACTGTCAAAACAAATAGCGTGTTTTTATGAAACAAAATGTATCAAAAGATTGACACTAGTTTAAGTTCGATTTCAAAGTGAAATTAATTTAAACGACCACCATTGGATTAAATGGTAAAAATATATTCTAATTTGACTTTAAAACCAATTAAAAAGTTAATCTAATCAAATAAATAAATTATATTAAATAGTAGTTTTGATGTAAAATGCAGTATTTTTCACTATTCATTAAAAAATGAACATTGTCAGAAAAATACCAAAAATTCACACAAAGTAAAGTTTGATGTCCCAATCATAAAGAATAAGTTTATTTTTGACAAACATAGCTTATAAAATTGTCAAAATATATATTTAAAAATGGTTTTCCATCAAAAGGCAGTAGAAAAATCATTTAAAAAAATATTAGTGTATTCCATGCTTAAGATTGGATTTATTTTCATTTTAAGCCTCTAAACACTGTCTAATTAATTAATAGACATAGATAAAAATAACTATTATTCATTACTTACATGAGATGTTACAAAGTTTCCCTAAAAAAATACATTCACCATAGGTTTCCCACTATGTACCTATTCAATATCTACTAGGTTCTTAGTTATCCCCAGACTCAAGGGATCATCCCCACTCTTTCCCCCATTTACTCCAAACTCTATCATTCTTCTCCCAACTCTCCCTAATCTCAAATAAACTAAATGGAATTATAAAGATGAATTTAAATAAGAAAAATACCTTAAATAGGTTTTGATCATTAAATTAAATAGATAGATTTGAGTCATACTTTTTTACCATCATGGTGAAGAAGACACATGCCCCCAAAATACTCATATTGTATTCCCAAGTCAGGGCATGTCTTTCATTCCAATAATTAAAATATGTATAAATGCATGTTACATTTTGGTTTATCATATAATTACTCCCATCTCATAAAACATTATCCCATGAATGTATAACAACATGTGTACAATGACTCACTCATTATATTTCCTCACATCCCATCAGTTATATCATTACATTTCAATAACAAAAAACAAAAATATCAGGCAAAATAGCCATCATAGCATGGAATTAAAAATTAAATCATAGAGGATCTAACTATCAATAAAATTTCACAAATGAAAAAAAATTGAGAAGGGATTTTAATGAGTCCCTAGTGAATAAAATATTACTTAAACTATAATATCTTGATAAAAAAATGTTTAATAAAATAATAAGTCATAATCAAATGAAATTAGAATCCTATCACAAATTCCCAACCCCATATCACCACATCGAACCTTTCTGGAGATATATTCCAAAATATATATAGAGAACCTCTACCTCTATCCCATATTCCATAGAATTGTTGCATAGTACTTTTTAAAATAGTTTCTATGGTGGTGTGTCCTTTAGATTCTCTTTGTATTTTATTTTAAGAAATAATTAATTATTTAAAAATCATATGAAATATAATCCAAACAATGTTGGTAGAATTTTTGGATATATTATATACTAGGATATAAGTTATGAATTTTGAAATGTATTTTATGTACTAGAACAATCATGCGTTTTTGGTATATCCTCTAGTGTATGTGAATAATGTTGGAAGTAAACGGGTATTGAAGAAGAAACATGAAACATATAGAAACGTTGGTACCTATAATGCCTGACTTATTGAAAAATGGTTTATACAATATTAAGTAATAGAATATTATAAAACCTTTTAATGAATGGCTATAATAATGTAAATCTATATTTAATTTCCATAGTATCATACCATTACTATTTGATACTCAAAATGAATTTCAAAATAAATACATTCAGAAATATATCTATATGACACCACTTGGTGGTTTTTTGACTCCAAAGGATTCCAATGAATCATGGTATTTCAAATTATATGTTTATTGATTAATTAAAGAATCCATGTAAAGGAATTTGTTTTATAAATATATAATAGAATTGGGTTTCAAAAATAATGAATGTGTGTATTTTGACTATAAGAAATTTAGTGGGTGTTTAGTTCTTTTCTTGATAGTTTCTCTTTTTTTTTGAAAAACAATAGAGGCAATAAATATTTTTTTAAAATAACAAGAAAACAAAGGGTCTTGGGATAAAATAGGGAAACCAAGAAAACTTCCCAATGAATAAAATATAGATAACTACCTTTTTCATCAATCTTTCATGTAATCTCTTTTTTTACTCGAATTACATAATAGTCAGCTCTTCCATATCCATACCCTCATCCTCTTCTCCCCAAACATTAAAAATGATCTTTATTCCTATCATATAATGTCTCAGTATCAGTACTTTCTGATTTAGATTTTTTCACCTATCCTTATTTGATTATTTGTAGAGTGGAATCCCTTGGAATTAATGTCAACATCATCTCTGAATCTAATAGCCCGACCTGAGGAACCATATTGAATTGTTTTTCTCTAATTTGTTAGATGTCTCAATTTCAAAATCAATTTTTTATGTTCTGGGGAAAGAGTAGTAATAAATTCAATTGGATTCTCAACTACCACATGTGGTTCCACTGAAGACCTTGTCTTCTTGTAGGAAACAAGTAGAAACCCTAATTATCCATGACTGATTTTGAAGAATAAGGGAATATTTTAGAAATGACTGGAGAGTCAAATTCCAATATTTTTTTACCCTTTCGGTTACCTAAAGAGTTCATTCTTTTTTATGAATGATTTTGATCAACCACATTTTGAATATATTCTACATTGACATGATCCACCATCAATTTATTATCTCTGCATGATGTTTTTATATTATCCTAAAATTTTGTTTTGTTCAAGTTAACACTTTTTCCTTCAACATTGTGGACCTTCACCTCTTTTGATATGATGACATCCTAGGATTTATGCTTCATCGAAGACTCCACCAGTATCACCTTTCTAGGCTCTTAAGATTAACGAATCTTCACATCCGCCAACTTGGAATCTGGCCCTATAAGGGAAACTCCATCATTAGACATAGATTTTGACAAGTCCACATTTTTCACCATTATCTTCTTTCTACATAGATTGGTTGGATGAACTCTCATCCCATATCCCTCACAAGTAACATTATTCCAAAATTACTCCAAATAATTCCCAACTGCCATAAATTCAATGAAAAAAAGAGTCTTTTTCATACTCAACATATATTTGGATGTTATCATAAGGATTCAAAAGGGTTACCTTGTCAATTAGTGTGAATATGATATCAATATCCACCATCATCCTAGTATAGTGTCTAAACCGAACAACATCCATCTCTTTGTCGGGTCATATGGGAGTCCCAATCGTCATGCTAATGTCATGAAATACCTTCAGGTGCCAAAGAACCCACTTAAGACCATGAAGACAAACCCAAACCTGACAAAATGAATTTTGAGCATGTGAAACATTAAAATCCAGAGGGCGTTTTTGTAAATGCATCCATCCAGGTTTCAACACCACGAAACCAATTCCATATCCTGGAAGCTTCAAGTTTTCACTAAGAAAAAGGGAGTGAAAAAATACCCGACCAAGAAAAATGAATTTCCAATTAGAGAAACACCATAAAATTGATATCCTAGGTACTATGTCTTCACGACTCCATGAATTTTTTTTCTTTATGTAAACAAATGTGTGCAATTAGCGAACTATTTCTAATTTCTATTCGCTTAGTGAATGTTGCACACTTAATTTAGACATGGGATGATGAGCCCTTAAAGAGGATTATACCAGTACATGATTCATTTAGCATAATTAGTGACCTAAACCCACCTAGCTTCGACCCTGTTTGTAAGGGTTTTTCATCACATCTTCATATTAATGGGTTCCTCAAGAATTTTCACCTCGATACCAGATCTCCCGAGTTTCCCTCATCATCACATCAAAGAATGAAAGATGAGACTTCACCGCATCTGCCAACATTAGAATGATTTTCTCCCATTGAACATATTGATGGACCTCAATTAGTGAAACTACCTCACATCTGGTAGTCAAGCATGGATCTAAGAAATAGGCTATAACCTTTGCAACCTTAGAGGTATAAGCATCTTCAGAATCTCACAGGACACAAGCCACCAAATATCAAACTGAATAATGAATCGCCAAAGCAGATCTGCCGATGGGAGGAAGAAATTGGAATCCAATATAATGTGGAACATCCATTAGCACATTGTGGGTAGTAAACCCTAGTGGCCATCACATCATCTGTCATGATTGTTTGTGTTGATAACCTAATACAAATTGGAATAAAATACCAATATTATAGTCTATTAAAGCATAGTTTAATGCATTATTCTCTATGATGGACTTATGTGAAAGAGAATATATTATTAGGATCAAGATCCATCATGATAGATCCAAGAGGCTTCTTGAACTAAGTCAATGTAAAAACATTAACAAGATACTTAAGTTATTATGTATAGAAAAATCTGGTAGGGGATTATTTCTAATGTCAAATGATGTTTCCCTTTCCAATAAAATGTATCTTCTCACATAATTAGAAAGGAAAAGATTTAAATGACTCCATATGCATCAGAGATTCTTACTAATGTGTGATATTCTATGTATAGGGACAGTGGTCACCTAATCCTTAAGAGTGGCATGAAGATATCAAGCTAACCTAGTTGAACAAAATTGGATGCTAGTTAAAACTATCCTTATATATATTAGGAGTACTAAGTATATGATCCTACTTTACAAAGAAGATGTGGAACTCCCATTCAGGGGATGTACAAATGATTGTTTCCAAATAGATCGAGATGATCACAAATCCAAAACATGATACATATTCAATCTCAATGGAGGTTCTTTGATCTGAAAGAGATAAAAGAATGTAGTTTTCAATGGTTCTATGATATATTCTTGGTATATTTTTTCTCTTTAGGTAGATGAAGATTATGTGTGGATTCAAAAAAATCTAATATCATGATGTTATGACTAAAATTAAATACCCTATCACACTCTATTCTGATAATACTATAGTGGTTGGCCTTGAATAGGATCTACAGACACATCAACAGATGAATAATATACATAATAAACATCATCTAAAGAGGGATTTATCTCAAAGTGGAGACATAAATATAGTAAGGGTTTCTATGCAAGAAATATGAAAAACCCCTTAACTAACAAAAAAATAAATTATCATGTGTGGGAAATCTGATTGAATGTCATTCACGATTGGCTCTAGTCTAAGTGAGAGTTTGTTAGACGTAGTGTCCTAGAAAAAACTGGTTTTATTTTAGATTGAATAAATGTATTCAAATATGTGAATGTAAAATATCTTAATAAATATCTTATTATATATCATTCGTCCTTGTTTAATGTAGCAATTTCCTACAGTATTTATCACATGAAATGGGAATAGGAGTTCCCTGAAAAGAAGATAATTTTAAAATTATACGAATATATTCTTAAGGGTTGTTTTATGACGAGTTAAATTTCTATGATGGGGAAGGTAGTATGTTGATTTTTGTGTCCAATTACCCATAAGCATATGAGAGTTCATCTAATGATTTTTTCACATGGTAATCTCTCACACATGAGATTATAAGAACATTCCTACCAATTAGAAATCTATTTGTTTATGTGTCACTATATTTTCTTATATATGATCATGTACAATGTTTCATATTCTTTAATACTATTATTAATGTATATCATGATTTTTAAACATTGGTATATTTTATTAAACCACAATAGGATAGTCTATATTGAATTTGAGTATGTTGGGTGTAACACAAATGATATGTTATTTATTTATAAATTGTGGAACAATTGTTTCCTTCCAAATTTATGGTAATTTATATCTTCACACATTTATAGGAATGAAACATCTAAAAGAAAATAAATTCTCATGGTGATTTAGACATGTACATTCTTGATCATCGAAGATTGATATATAGGGAATATAAGTTTATGACATGGGTGTGAAGACTTATTGATGAAATATTTGGAAAAAGGTATTATATGACACAATGAGTGTTCTTATGTGGTTTTTTGTTGTGATTTATTCTATTAATTTGTGGCTACCTTTACCCATTCTTATATAGTAATCTAGGAATTTAGGTTATCCCATCTAATTCCACTAAGGATGATTCCCAGAGGGTCACACCCAATATTTTTCCATTGAAATTAGTTAAATATTATTTACATTTAAATGTCAGAATAAATATTATTATTAATACAGAGAGTTATTATATATTCAATATTTAATAACATATCACAAATATAAAATAATTTTTTCCCTTGGTAGTTGTCTAATTACGTGAATATACAATATTTATTTATATTGTTTTATTCATGAAAAATTTAATAAATATTTCGTTGTTAAATAAATAATTAATTTTGTTAAAGGAATATTAAATAAGTATTTATTCATCAACTTATGAATATAATATTAATTTATTAAATGGATAAATATTTAATAACAATATTTATTTAGATATTCGATAAATTTTCATGGAGTAAAAGTTGATCGAGATTCAGCCCCTTGATAAATTATAATTTTCAAGAATGTTAAATAATATTTTTCATTTCTCCAGTTAGCACACAATATGAAATAAAATAATAACATTATTTTTTTACATGATATGAGGTTTGTTGAGGGTTAATGTTTTATTAACTGTCCCTTGTGCTATTAATTAAATATTCAACCCTAATTATAGGCATATAAATAGACTATTATCACATTCTAGAAAATGTTATTCATTGTGTATAATAGATTTCTATCAAAATGCCCACCCTATCATCTTCTCAAGAATGATAAGAATGGGATAGATTCCATCAAGACCAAAGGAATGTGAAATGATCAAACAAAAATAATAAAAGATGATCAATCGGTCACACTATCATCTGATGATTTATTGGTGTTGTTTGGAGATCGACGGAGAAAATTTTGGATCATAACTTGAGGGATTTATGTTGGGACCTCATAACACACCAACTATACACCAATTGGGTTATAAATATTAACATATTCATCAATGAAAGAACTCAAGGATGAGTTATATGTTCTTATGATCTATTAAATAAAAAATAAATTGTATATGAAATTGCTATATCATGGTTTTAAAAACCTTATTTGTCAATATTATTTGAATAAAATTCATTGGTCAAGAGTTTAAATATTGTAAAATATTTGAAGGAACCATAAAATCAAGGAATAACAAAGTGGTCCATTGGCCCAACAATTTTATCCACTGCACTCAAACCCATCACACCTTTCACTAGGTCTATTATGTCTTGTTAATATAATTACATTTATTTCACACCCATTACGGACCACGTGTCACAAATAATTCATTTATAATGTAGTAAATCGATCCCTATTACCTTGGAAATCAAGATAGTGCATATGTGCCCATCATGGCCATTTGATCTTTGTTCAACTCATGCATATACATTCATTTTAAATTAATCAATTTATACAATTTAATAGATAAATCCTCCTCAATAGAGAGAGCGTGCATGTATCATTAATATAAATAGAATGAAAAATACCAAAATGTATATTTGAGGCACCACCAACATCAAAATGATGTTTTTACCCTTTCATCAAAGCATGGTGATCAATGTTTATGATCATCCAAGACCAACTTCGCTTCACTTATCCACACTAGGCCTGATTGACCTCATTGCACAAACACTATAGGAAACTTCAAGTGAAGGTACCGTGGAATAACCTCAATGTCATCCCATGTAAAATCCAAACCAATCAAAGCCCTTTAAACAACTAATTTCATTTTTATCAATAAAACCTCAAATTAGTTCATAATGAAAGATAAATTTGATGAAATCGTGTGTCACGGCAAGTGATTATCACCACAAGACATCCCCTACCCATCACATTCTAAATCCCCATCACATCAGAACAATTATACCATTTTCTAGTGAAAGCATTAGAAAAACCTATACCAAAATAACCCTAAATTGAAAGAATCTGGAGAAAAAAGAATGAAGAATAAAATAATAAAAGGATCTCACCTTGAATTGCCGAAGAAAATGCACCAAATCCACTCCAACCCAAAAGTAATTGAATGAATATAAGGGGTATAGATGCACTAAACTTGGGAATATAGAAGAGGGATTAAAGTAAGGGGATCAGTCTTTAAAATTGTAGGGGGGAGGATAGGGGTTTCACCCGGTTTATAACATTGTCAGGTGGAGAAATGATAGGTACAACAACCTGTTCAATTCTATGGTGACCCCCACCAGTCCACAAGGAGCTCTGAAGCACCGAGAAAAATGTCTAGTCGCTCACCATCTCATTCTATTACATAAAGGAAATACACCCAAACCTCCACACTTCATACAAACCAAAAAATCCACCACTATTCCCAAACTTTGGTGTTTAGCCTTTCCATCTTCCCATAGGTGGATCTCCCAACCAAAATGGCCCCTGAAACGCCCCAAACCTAGGTGTCACAATGTGGTAGTAAAAGCTGGTGAAACTCTCAACCAATTCAACATTACATACATTATACTTGACCCCCAAGTCCATGGGTACGCTAAAATAGCTAGAACCATGGTATTTTTGTACCTTTTTTTGAAGGGGATGACATTTGGGTGAAATAGTCTAACCCTAAATTTTCCCAATGTCTACTAGAGTATTCAAATGCATTTTGGGTCTCCTTCCACATCAAAAACACACCTACTTATGTTGTTAAAACACTAAAAATATCAATCTAAACCTTGGCTCTTAAAATAATCCTTTTATTTGAAGAACAAATTAAAATTACCTAATAATTTCATAACCTGTATGAATGTGGGTCATTATGAGTTCCCTTATGGGATAAATCCACATTAAATGTTAATTATATCCTTAACTACACTTTAATATAAACACATGTTATTTTTTACTTCAATGAATGGATAATGGTAATGGTGTTCATTTTTTATGTTCATGACAAATTACATTTTTGGGGAAATTCATGGGTGGTGTCAATCATTTTTTTAGTTTAATGAAAAAATTTAATGTGTCACACATTATCAAATAACATTGGAATATGAAAATATAATAAAAATTAAAAAACAACAAAAGTATAAAAAAATAAAAAAAAATGATATGTATAAAAAAATAGAAAATTTAGAATAGTAATTTCATTTTTATATCAGAATCATGTTATAACTCATGACTATAACTCATATGTATAGATTATCCTCTATGGATTTCATTTGTATGGGATGGAGAGTGTGGTACTTTTCAGAAAGTGATCTTGATTTAATCATTTAATACATTAATTTTCTAAATATCATCTTATTTACATTATATTTTTAATTCACACCCATCCCTTAGTCAACATTACAACTAGGAAAAAAATCCTTTGGGATAGTGCACCTCCTTTATCTATTTTTAGGATAAGTGAGAATTTCACCAAGATTATGGTTCGACATGTAGGATTCAAAGATTAGATAAATATTCATATCAACTAAACTTAAGTGAACTATGACATGAAAATCAATATTATTTATCTTTATAAATGGGTATTAATTAATAATTGATGTTGGATAAATTTTATTATGAGAGGAGAATAAAAGATAATTGATTTCATAAAAACTACCATGTAAATTACTTTTCATAAATTTAATTACGAATAATTCTCTAATTTCATATAAAATACCATGTAAATTATATTTTCATCTTTTAGTGTCTCTGATTTAATTTATGGAAATAAAAAAAACTAGATTCATATTTCGAAATAAATTATATACTATACATTAAATATTATTGTTTGAACTTGAAATATATTTTTAATTGTGTTTGTTTAAATAATTTTTTTTTAATAAAGAAATCATATATTTTAATAATAGAATAGAATTATGCATAATTATTAATATTTTTATATAAACGGAAAAGGGAATGTTTAAGGTGTTGACTGAAATTTATTTTTGATTTAATTTTTTCAAATATATACACATTTATTGTGAAATTTAATGTGTTTTTACAAGAAATTAATAAATTTTTAATTCATTTTATTAAAATATATATGGTACATGGGTAGCTCGGGAGATAGACATGAAGATGATGACTATTAATTAGGCATTCATGTGTGCCCTATTTCATGGGTTACAGACTTCCTATATAGATTATTTATTAGTTGATGAGGGATAGATAAAGGTTATGGTGTGTGTTTCCTATTATAATGGATGGGAGGCCAGTTTATTTATCATGAGAGGCTCATGTAAGCTTGGGTTGGGCCTTTCACTACTATAAGTGCTGATAGTACTAGAGTATTACCACCCATATAAACAACTTTTCATATTGGTAAAATAGGAGTATGAGTTTGTTTTTAATACTTAATAATAATTGTATATCAATGTACTTCAGGATTATTATTGGTTGATGTTTCTATTAACTATAGTTCTTCCCGTGAAATTCTCAATAAAATTTTTAAAATGGGTTTATCTATCACTAATGTTCACCATTAGTGTTTAGTGTCAATAAGTTGTTTATGTTGATGATGGGATCTCTTGATAGGATCATTGATGGTGTAATGAAGGTCCCTTCTTCTATTGAATATAATAGATCTTATACCACTTGTGATAACATTTACCTTCAAACCAACGAGAACTAACAATTATGAAAATTCCAAATCACTAGCTGCTACATATGAAAATAGTGGAGTAATATCATCATTAGTTCCATCATTAGGTAAAACACTCCCATCATCGATAGAAACATTTAATTAACCCATAAAAATATGATTATGAACATGATGATTCTATTTATGGTGTCGTAGTTCTTAATCCCCAATAACTCCCTTATGAATTCCAACATCAGTATCTTTTTATATTATATATTTATAGATTTCTATTGCAGTATTATTATTCACATGTTTATAGGATATTTTCATTCATTTACATCCCAAAGAATAAGAAATTACAGATTCCCAATAATTGTTCATAAAAACAGGAGGACCAAAAAAACTCAAAAAACAATATATGGTTTTATTTTACATACTACCACGTTCTCAATAACCCATTTCTTAAACATTATCCATGGTAGTTCATCTGAAAACTATAGATAAGTACTTATGTTATTGAAACCTAGTTTTTTAGGTTGCATCTTTCTAAAACCTATTATCTCTTATTAAACACGTATCCATATATTTTAATGTATTCCTCCAATTTTTCTCTTTTACTGAAGGAAAAAAATTGAACTATATAGTAGTAACATTAAATTGTTTTGAAATTGAAACCTTTATCTGTTATTTAAATATTTTTAAAAGAACAAAAATCCTCATATTTGTTAATAAACTATATAGGTTAGCCTCTAGGAAAATACGTAATCTTCACTTGCTTGTAGATTGGTCATGAATCCTCTCACTCGACCACCCACATTTCTATGTTAGGACCGACAACTTTAGACCTTCACTTTTAAACACAAATTTCCAATTTAAAATATATTCTTCTTCCTCATCAATGGTCAATTTCTCATTTTAATAATCCTATGTGGAACACTCCACCCAACTCTTAACTAGATGATCCAATGTTTTCATCATCACCAATAAATACAAATTTCCCTTACATGGATTTCGATAATTACATTATACATAACTCTTTACTAGCTATCCCAAACTATCTTAAGTGTCCACATCACCATATTAAATTATTTGATTGTTGACACTATAGGTACAATTTATCTCTCTATTCATGAGGACATGTAGTTTTTGTCCATCTTAAGTTGATTCTTATAGAACCTCTCAGTCAAGAGAATCCTTCAATATTTTCTCTCTATCTCTCTATAGAATCATTCAAAGAAAGCACAAATTAATAGGAAATTTAGATACATGAGAGAAGAAAATATCTATTTCCGTTGATTCTAGTCGAAAATGAAAATAGATTATTATAAGAATAAAAAATTTTATGAAAGAATAAATAAGAGAATGGGTTTAGGAGGAAGAATAACTCTCCTATGATTCATTACTATATAAGGTCAATGCTTAACCCTCCTGATCAGCGACAACATAAAATATTTTCCCATCCCAATAACATTACCCTATAATTAATACCCTCTACTTCAACTAAAAACAAAAAACCCCAACCACTATAGACTACAAATTATATTATTTACCTTGAAAGTTATTAATACAACCAACTCAGATATCCCCTAAACGAATGTTCAATGACATTACAACCTCTTAAATTCTAAAAAACCAATCGGTAAATTCCAATAATTAAACATGAAAAATTCCATCAAGGCCCAGGTAAATTCGCAACCCTCACTAACCATGTATAACCTCTTCCAGCCAATAACACTCACCTCCAAATCCTACCCATGCATCTAATTAGCCAACTAGAACTGAAACCACATCCATTAATAGTTTCACCTCAATTCTGTAATCAAGCCGACTTTAAGACCTAATAACCCAACCGTAAAATCCCTTAAACATTTCAGAATAACAAAAAACTTTTAAACTTAACCATACCACTTCAAACATCCCACTATACAATTTAAAAAACTCCATAACCCCCTAATTTTATTCCATCCCTCCATTACATTAGGACATACACATACATAGCCTATTCTGACCTATCTTAAATGGGGACATATGGTATATCATTGTGATGAGGTAGGTAATAGATGAATTTATTTGGTTAATAACTTTTCTCACCATTTGGAGGATGATAAAATGGATTCTTTCATGTCTCATGGAATTATCTCAATTTTCCTCCTTTAAAATGTTTGGCACTGTACTCTTGTAAAAACATTTCACCCCTTATAGAACCATTTCCTAGATTGATACAAAACACATTCAGAAATAAAACTCTCCCTACAACTTCTTGTTGTAATTTTTAGTTTTTTTGTTAAATCTCCATGATAAACCTTATTTAGTGCTTTGATGGGTTCACCCTCCACTTGATGATTATTCTCTAGGAAATGTATTTTCATCATTTTTTGTATGTTGATCAGTGTGTTTATTTGCCTTATTGAGTCCAATCAAATCATTTATATTGTGTAAATTGATATACCTACCTCTTGTGATGTTTTCCAACTATTTTCATGATTGTCACCAATTTCATTTTATTCATAATATAAATTATAATTTAATTTGTTTCATATGAACTATGTTAATGAATTGTTTATTCAATTTTTAGTGGGATGTATTCTTTTTTGTATGTGTTTTCTTTAATTTTATTTTTATTTTTCTCTATTTTGTGTAAATATTTATTCAACTCAGTTCCATGACCTCCCTCCTACAATTATTAATGTATAAATCTATTTTCAAGTCTAAGGAAGGGTGATAAATTTAATATTTAAATCATAACATCATTTTAATTTATTTCTCATTATTACTATAAGAATTAAGTGGATTAATCAAGGTATTAAATTTATTTCAAATTAAATACCATTATAATTCATATTTATAACTATAAAAAAATTAACTCCCTTCATATAGAATCCTTTTTTCCCACTGCACACAAATTAAAGAGTGACATAGTTTTATTATGTAGGAATCCCTGAGATTCCATGACACTTATAGGAGGATATTTCCATATGAATATTGTCATTTCAATAATGGGTTTTCATCATTTTTTGAGTTATGTGAGTTAAATTTAGTATGGAATAATTCTTTCAATTGAGTTTTTTGAAATAAATCAATATTTTATATTAGAAATGAAAATTTATCTTTAGTGAATTCCCTTAAGAATTGATTATTTCTCCCTGATTATATTTCATTATCCATCCACCTCATTTTAGCATTCTATCATAGTTTTATTTTATTTATTTCAATAACATCTCTTTCAATTTCAAATTTTCATTCAATTTATTTAAAAATACTAAAAATATAAATATTCATAAAATTAAATAAATTTAACAATGTGTTTATTTTAATTTAATCAATACCACTTCTAGAAAATGATCTCTGAGGTTATCTTGAAGGCTTCTGCAAGGGTGTTTTTAAAATTATAAAGTACATCAGTATTCCATCAACAAAGTCATTGCGTGAAACTTCTTATCATAACATCTAAGTTATTATATTATTTATATTTCATTCTCTTTATCCTTTATTTGAAAAAACACTTAAATTTTCAAAAAAGTGATAGGAAATAGAATCCAAGAATCCTTGGAATAATTAGAAGATAAATTTAATTACAGTATAAAAAATGTGTTCAATGGTCCAACTTCTTTATTTAAGATCCTAAAAATAAATAAACTTCACATTCAAAAGATTCATCCACAAACATTAGAGTTTGGAGGAAAACATTAAGGGATAATGAAAAATGAGAAAGAAATATCCAAAATATCAATATAAGACTGATTAATTAATTGTTGATAATATTCTACACATATTTTGTTATGATGATCCTATAGAGTCTTAATTGAAGTTATATTCTCAACAACTTTTAGATTACTCCTCACACCAGTAAGAGAAGGATGTTTATGATCCTATTCAATATAAAAAATTTTCTATGGATCATAAAATTTTAAATGGTCATTTTGTAGATTTTATTTATGATAAACTAAATTATTACTATCTTTTTCTTTAATAGGTTCACTCATCTTCATATTTCAATATATTTTCTACTTGTGATGCAACACTAGAAACTTATGGGTGTTTTGACGAAATAATGGTTGATGCCTTTCTATTGTCTCTCACTACTAACCATATCCCAAACGAATTACTAAATTAAGGGGTAGTAAAATATGATTATTTAGAGGGAGTTCACTCAACTATTGATACACAATAATTCTCTCTTTAACAAAATTAATTGTTGTCAAATTCCCTATTTTCTAAGCACAATACATTAAATATTTAATCTATTATATTCCAACACATAGATTACTAATTTCCTAAAAAAAATTACTAATTTATTTTAATATATATCATTCAACAAATCTAACCATGAAAATAAATTTTATTTGTCTTAGTTTATATGGACATGTCCCAGGTTTCCATTGAACATTGGTGTACTTCCTGAAATCACTAGTGGTTTCCTATAAGTGGTGAGGGTAAAAACATAAATCACATGGGAATGATTTTCCCTTAGTTCCATTTGAATTAATCATTAAATAAAATATTAAAGGAATATGGTATTATATATGTAGATACTTAAGACTTAAAAATTATTATTTCATATTTTAAAATATAATTTTCCAAAAAAAAATTGTTCATGATCTAGAGTTCTAGTGTCTTTGGAATATTAGAAATAAAAATAAATAATCTTAAACATAATGTCATCATCTATTTTTAAAATTAACATTTTAATCTTCACTCCCCTATATATTCTAAAATGTCATAGGATATCCCTAGGATAATACATAAAGATAATTATGGGATAGAAATCCTAGAAAGGGCATAACCCTAGAAATATTGGATAACATTAGAGTTAACATGCACAACATTATATCAAAAACAAGATTACCATAAGCATGGATACTTGACATAAGGAAATGATTTCATAATATCATAAACATGTGGAAACAAAACAAATGGTATCATAAACATATATAAAGGGTCACTCCTATGAACATCATTATAAAGTATAAAATGCACCACGATGGATTTGGTTCACTCCCTAATACCTTAAATTACATGTCATGAGATATAAAACATTACACAATTCATAAAAGAGATATATAATTTTTGATCCAACTATCACATAAATAAAAATCATACATAATTATTTCATATGATGAAAATAGACTATATATAAATCATAAACATGATCAAACCCATGAGAGGGAAGCGTGTTTGTAATTTGGATTCAAAGATAAATAATGGATAAAAAATAAGTATTCCAAAGAGAAGAAGGAATTAAAAAAAATTTATATTCGTATCTAAAAACTAAACATAAGACTCAATAATTTAGTTTCAATATATATATGTCTTAACAATGATATTGTAGAAGAAATAATAAAAATGTACCACTTAGGTGATGCTCTATGAAATAAGTAATGCATATTTTTAAAGAATAAGATAACATATAACATTCCATTAAATGATAATTGAACAAATAGGGTTCTACATAAAATAATGAAGGTTTTTATTAGACATTAAAGGTTAAAAAAACATTTTTTTGGTTGATTATTTGTATGAGAAAGAGATAGAATGTTTTATGATACTAGTTTTTCATAAAAGTGAGAATTTCAAAGGGATCTAAAAACATGTATAACCCTATTAATGGGAAGGATGTTTAACTATGTATATATTTACTGAAAATATTTTAAAAATAGGTCAATTAAATGGGAATAATATTTCATAAAAGGTATAAAAATAAATAGAATGTGTAACTGAAAAATTACTAACATGGTAGAGAATATCCCTTACGACGGATTACTGATTCATTACATGCATGAAATTATATTAATGAATTCCAAAATAATGTTTATTAAATACTTACACAATAAAATTGTTATACTATATTTCATATAAAAATTTCATTTAACTATCAAATGTTATTTATCTATAATATAATTTTCATACCAACGTCGGTAACATTATTTTGTTTAATAAATTTTTTCATAAATCCATATGACGTTGACCATGGTAGAATGCATTATAAAATAGTTTCATAATATCAATAATATTAAAAAAGTTATTTAAATTTAGGTTTGTATACTAAATATATTTTTAAATCCGTCCATGATGGTTGGTGATGAAAAATGAAAATTGTTGCTTATGGAATTGGTAATACGCATGTACGCATGATTAATGTTTTCATTTCATAATGAATTAGTAGAAAACGAGATAAATAATAAATTTAAATTTTAAAAATCACTATTATATTATATTTCATTTTTATTCATAAATTAAAAAATTTATCATTCATTAAGTATGGTTATGAAAAAATGATTACATCGTTTTGTGGAGGACGTAGTACAGACAAAAAAATGATATCACTTTCGTTTTTCATAGTTGATGGAGAGGAATAAATAGTGGATATTAGATTAATAAAATAAAATATAAATATAATAATTATACATATTTCATTATATTTTTTTGGATATAATATATTATTAATAGATACATTATGTAGAATAATTTACAAAGTATCTAATACTTACATTAGAGTCATGATATTCTCATAGAGATTTAATTGAAAGTGGAGGCCTTGATATAACATCTAGGGACCTAGATCATAAATAAGAGAAAAATAATAACACTATATGGATTTTTAAAATATTTTTAGGTGAATTATAATGGAAATTGTAACCATGTAGGGGTGTAGTTGAACACCTTTTATAAGTGAAAAGGGAACTTTTGTTTATACCTTTTACACTTCCACGATAACCATACACTATTCATCTGCTGATGAATCAAAAATTTATTAATAACTGATTCTGTGTTTATATTAGGTTTATAAGAACTCATAAAATAATATATAAAAATTTTTTAATCATTTTTCGATCCTTTTCGGTAGGATTTTACATTTTAACATATTTTTTTATCCTTGGAAACTAGTTTTTTAAATAAGTGGATTAATTTTTTTAAAAAAATTAAGTTAATAAATATTTTTAATAAAATTATGATTTTTTGTTTAATTTAATTTCTATATAATCAAATTCAATTTATAAATATGATAAAATCAAATTTTAAGTTAAAATATATAATATATTATAAATAGTTTTTATTGGAAAATGTCTTTTAATGATATTGTGTTATTAAATCATATCAAGTATTTATTATAGATTTCATGTGTGTAAAAATAATTATATATATTGGAAAAATAATTTTATACTCATAATTTAATCAATTTAAATTTTATATATTAAATAAAACATAAATGAACTGAATAAAACAATTATTTTAAAAAACTGTTTTACTATTATTGCAGTAATTAAAAATAATATTACTAATATTATCTTTATTTATCACATGAAATTAAAATTCATAGATAAATTTGAACTGAAATAAGAAATAAATTTTGTAGTATTTAATTTTTAAAAGTGATAATGTCTAGTTTTTAATATAATCATGTACAAATAGTTTTTTGGGTGAAATATTACTTGAGATTCAAAAAAATTAAACATGAATTTCATAAATAAAACATATTATTTTTAAAGAATTCATATTATATAATAAATAAATATATTGTATATAAAAATCATTTCTCAAACTTTTAATTTATTATAAATGTGACCATTTTTTAGAAAAATCAGTATTCTTACTATTCACCTAAAAATCAATTATTTTAGAATAACGTAAAAATTTATCTTAAGATAATAATGATATTATATATCCATGAATGATTTTTATTTGATCAAATTAAAATTATTAATATTTTATTAATATAGGAATTAAAAAATTGTCTAGAATTATCTATTTCTTCTAGTTCAATGGCTATAACAATCATCTTGAATATTTTAATTTTATGAATATTTCTCAATTTTTGGTTTAATTTTTTATTTCCTGCATCATAAAATACTCAAAATAGTACTTGTTAAGGGAAAATAGTTACTAATTTCTCAGGGTGTCACATTCTCCCCCCTTAAGGAATTTCACCGTCAAAATTTTATTTCATAGACAAATGTGAAAAAAATTAGGGGGGTTTTTTGTTATATTGACTCTTTAGGTTCTCACATTGCCTCTTTATATATATAAATTCTCCAAAGTAAAACGAAAAGGTGAGATTTCTTATTTTAATCAAAATTGTATCTATAATCCTAGATCTTCCCTGGAAACACCACATAAGAGATTCTATTAGTCAATTGTACCTCCTCCGAATCTAGTGAATGTGAGGGATCTACTATGTGGTTTCCCAGGAGAGATATGTTGAAAAAAATAATGCACTTTGGATATGTTAGTTGGGGGTACAAGTAGATGTACCAAAACTCTAATGCGATCAAGAATCCTGAAGTGCACTATATATCTGGTTATTTTTTATAAATGGTATGATATAAATTGGTCACCCCATTCATGCGAAAATGAAATTTATTAAAAGAATAAAAAGTTACCAAGAAAACATGAGGTGTAAAGAACTTACACCAGCAGAGGATTGAGGAGGGGATAGGAGATGAGTCATCAAAGAGAAACAAAACAAAATCTCAAGATGTAAAAAAATATGTTTAAGTATTATAATCTATCTGTCAAAAAACATCCTCCAAAAGGGGGAATTAGTTGATGCCTATTGAGTGAACCACAAATATATGACACCAAGGGGAAAGATCTCATTCAATACCGAATAAAGTGATGTAAAATAGACAATTATTTAAGCCATCTACCTAGGATATTGGAAGGGAACTCCATGAGATGACTTTCACCAAATTGAATAGCATTAAAAACCAAAAAAAATCTTCTAGAGAGGATATTGTAGTCTAATCCAAGCTAACTATTCTTGATGTAATCTTTTCAGGGATAAAGAAACTTGAAAATAGTTATGAAATGGCCCAGAAAAGAATCTCAAAAAACCACTGCATTCATAAAATTCCCAACATAATCCATGAGAGATAAAGAATGAGAAAATCTATTATAAAGGGGGGAAGCCTAAAAAACACTACAACTAATAGAAAACAAATTACTGAATAGAATAATTCATCACAAAAAATAAGGAGAGATTATGATCAGTATAAAATATCATACTTAGGGTATGGCATTAATGTTGAAATCAGGATTTTTATTTCATCCAACATCCTAATAAACACAATTTTTCTAACTTTAGGGTATTTCTCTGAATTAATGATATCATCTTGAAATATTTAAAATGTGATCTGATCTTTTTTCATTCATCTAGGCATCATCTACTTCACCCACCTCCTCTAAATTTCAATAGTTATCCTTGTACACAAGATAATTTTTCCTTCAATATTTTCCTCCTCTAACCCAGATACTTCAGTTTATTGATCATCCATAATTGGGAGTGTTAGAGGTTAAATCTATTTCTAAGTGTCTTTAAGAGATCTTGTGATGGTTGTTCCTTCTAGGTGAGAGTAGTCTCTATGATTACATGTTTTTCTAGGATTTGGTGTAATGTATCCATCAGTATCCATGATTGGGTTTTCCATTTTCTATCATGTAGATTTAGAGTTATTATCCAATTTGATTAGGTAGATCATCAATCTCTAGTAAGTATTCACTATAATAAGGGATTTGACCCATATTATTATCTCTTGTATCATGTGATTGAAGGTGTTAGTCCTGCTCTTTCACTAGGGAGAAGGAACAGTACTAGAAATTTTGGAATTAAGTAGATCACTAAAAAGCCTTAAATTTCAATATAATGGTTATTATATTTTAGAAGGATGATCATTGGATACTATAATCTCTTCTTTCACTATATATTTTCAGCCCTCTAGTATGAGAGGGTCCACCATTGGCTACGTGACTAAAATTAATCTCTTATATTCCATGTTTTGACTTTCTATTTCTGACCCAAGTGACTTTATTATCCTCAAGACATGTGAACTTATAATCACATTCCTTCTTATCATGTCCAATAATAAGGTAAGAATAATATTTATTAGGTATCCTTTACTGAAAAATATCCTACAAGAAATCATACACACCATTCTAAATTTAGTTTTGGGATGGAAGATCCTTAGAGACAAAAATTTCAACAAAAATTCAAGAAACTGATGGTCTTGAGAGATTTGTCATCACTGAAACCAGCTTTAAAATATTTCCAATGAGAATGGAAATAATAAACTTAGATATTGTTTAAATAAGTGGAGTGGAAGCCTAGGGATGTTGATCTATATCAGAATAATGGGATACTAAGAAAACAAGTTAAAATCTGGGGTCCATTTGAGAACACTCATTGAACGGCCCCCAAAAAACCATGATCACCTCAACCAATATATTTTCTTCTTATCCTCCCATTCTACTCAAATATCTCAACTCTCTTCCATAGAGATATTTTGGGAAACACATTATTACCCACCTCAGACTCTAGTTCACATAAATGGTTATTTATTTAACTATTTTTCAAAATATATGTTTCATTGATGTGTTATTTAATGGTCTTGAAATTTTCTATCATTTCTTCTACCTTCATGATACCTATAGACTCTCGTTCAACAATTTCATCCTAGCACACACATGGAATACATTTGTTCTCATAGGTGGTTCATATGGGGAAAATTAGATGGTTGAGTGGAAACTATTTTTACAAGAGAACCTGACTAAAAGAAGAAGTTGGTCAGAACCATCATTAAAGTCCATAGAGTATTCTCCAAATATATCCCCAAGTTTCATGATATTTTTATATTATCCATCTTTATAGGGATGATAATTCATAATGAAGTTCAACTGTATGTGTAGATCATGCAGATAAATATTTCTAAACTTCATAGTGAACCTTCGTTCTCAATCGGGTACAATCAATAGTGGTGTTCCATGAAGCAGCACCACATATCTAATGTATATCTTTACAAGGTGATAGAGTGATATGTCCTCTAGAAAAAAGATGAATTTAGAAGGATTTTTAGGAAGATCCACCATAACACATATAGAATTATTCCATTTCAATTAATTTTGAATAACCTTAACAAAATCCATAGTTATTTTTCCTATTTCTATATAGGTATGGTAAATTTTTGCATAAACCCTTTAGAGATTTATATCTCATCTTTTACAAACTGACACACTTGTAAATTTTATATATAATCCAAAATCATATTATTAATATTGTACCAAAAATAATTTTCTCATAGATATAAATATATTATTCTTTTTCTTGGGTGGATAGAGAATGTTGATCTACAAGCATCATTCATTAACTCCTTCTTTATCTATCGATCTGATGGAACACAAATCCATTTTCCAAATTTCCCAAATCCATAATCAAAAACCGTGAACTAAATAGTGTTTCCCTTACTCATGGAATCCACCTTGTTTTGTATCTCTACATCATCCATTTGAGTTTTCTCAATATTTTCATGTAGTCATGGCTAACCAATCATTTTAGAATGGTAGGATGACGTTACATTCCTCATGATTCCCATGTACATCATTTTCATGTCCAAGAAGATCGTATCCTTCTCAATACTCATCATAGATAATATTATAGAATCACTTATACATAGATATTCTACCACATTATTTTACATCCGTAGATGGTATTGGATTGATGAATCATAATCCTTAATCATCTCTAACCATTTTCATTAGAGATTTATAAGGTCCCCCTATGTGAATATATTTTTCATGTTATTGTGGTTAGAATATATATCATACTCATCTTTATAGAGATAATTATTTATAATTATCAATGCAAAGATAAATGTTTTGAACATAAGATCATGTGTTGGATAATTCTGTTCATTCACATTCAACTATCTTGAAGCATATGCCTTCAAATTATCGTTTTGTATGAGTACACATCCCAAGAACATTTTTAAGCATCCCAATAGAATAATAAACCTTCTCCAATTATGTGTATACTATGTACATATTTTAGGGTTAAACTCTTCATTTTCTCCTTTAATCTCTATTCACACACATCTATCCCAACATACTTCATGTCCTTTAGTGTAAGCTTGTTTCATAAATTTTAAAATATTGAAAATTTTATCTTGAATGACTTATAGTACCTAGTTAATCAGTGAAAACTATAGAAATTTGTCATATATTATTTTCTCGAACAATATTCGATAACTATAGTTTTCAAAGTGTCTATATATATATATATATCCTTACTTGTGATAACATGCCCTAAGAATGTTACTTGATCCACCCAAAATTTACATTTATTATACTTGGCATATAACTTCTCCTTCATTAATGTCTTCTGCAAAACATTTAAATTCTTCTAAAGTTTCTATATGATTTTAGAGTATAAGATAATTTCATATAAAAAAATACAACAAATTTATCAAGTAAATATCTGAAAACTGTATTCACTAATTCCATATTGATCACTACATAATCCTTGAGTCCAAATGGATTGGATATGAACTCGTAGTGTATATACCTTGTATGAATGGTGGTCTTGGGAATTTCATCCTTCTTCACCATTAACTGATGATATCCCAACAAAAGTGAAACTTTATATAACTATTTAGATCATAAAACTGATTAAATATGTCATCAATACATTTAAGAGGATACTTTTTATTTACTATTATCTTTTAGAGTACATGATAATTGATACAAAGATGCATATACCAATCATTCTTCTTGAAAAAAATGTACCAGTTCACCTCATGGTGAAGCACTCAATTTTATAAAATTAATGAGTAGATGTTCTTTAAATTATTGTTAAATTCATCAAGTCTAATGGGGTATATTTTATATATAGTCTTGGCTATAAATAGTGATCTGTGAATAAGTTCAATAGAGAACTAAGCCTCTCGAAAAGTGTAATACCAATCAATTATTCAATGAATTATTCTATATAATAACTTATAATGGCGATTTCCATAAGGGTTGTCCTATCCTTTCATAAAATAATTTAATATAGATTTGGTTTCTTACAAGGAAATAACATCCATGCTTCAATAGAATATTCCAGAAAATATGCATTCTCCCCCATATACTTGAATTGAATCAAAGGTTATTTTAGGATATATATGGTGATTTACTTATCATAGATGTTGATGTGGGATCTATATAGAGATAACTAGTATATTACCATAATATCATAAAATTAAACTAAAGGGATTATAACACGGTTTTCTGAGATATTCATCAAATAAATATCATCTGGGAAAGTGTTATATACTTCAGATAAAAAAAATTGTTCCATTAATAGTTTTTACTAATTACATAACCACTATGTTTGTTGGTGGTTTTTGAGTAGTTCTACTAAACATCCATTATATTAAAGAGTAAATAGGCTTATAATCAAATGGTAGGTTTTTATTCTTAAATGAAATTTTAGGGTACCTTTCACCACATCATTTCCAGGATCCACCTTCATTGTAGTAATAGAATAATCCCAACCTTAATTTTCTTCCCATGAGATAATTTTCATTCGTTGTATTTAACAAGACATATCCTAACACATTGGTTTTCATATATCCAATATTCTGTATTGCTGAAACATTAGAAAATAATCAGAGGATTTATCTTGTAATTTTTTTGGTCAATTACAATATTGGTCTTCTCAATCTCACAGATATATGTGTTTTCATAATGTCCCTCATTTCAATACTTAAAAAATCTCATGTTCCCCTTGATATTGTTTCTTGGATTATTATTTCCACACTTTATTCATGTGGGATATTATATTTTCATACCTATGTGATTTTTTCTACTGATCATCCAGAGATGAACTCTGTTCTGTTCTTATTATCTCAAATCCAATAAGACCACTGAGAATCACACATTTCATCTCAACATTAATAGCACACCAAATATCTTATCCATAGCTATCAATGTTACCAATTTTAAATACTATTAATAGGATCAAATTTATCCCACTAAGGAAGTGTCTGATTTTACTTTCGGTGTTAAAGATAATACTAAATTTATATTTTGTGATCCTTGTTAATTTGGCCTCGTATGATCCAACTTATATTTCTTCCTTTTTATTGAGTGTAGGGAACACACTCCCTATTTTGATATAGATATTTTGAAGTAAATATTTATTCATAAATAACCTCTTGAATTATTTCTACACTAAAACTTTTATGTATTACATGGGATTTTTATTATTTCTTTGTGTCTTCCACTTATCAATTTCTCCCTCAATGGGTAAAATGATAGTATGACCTATTATTTCTTTGAAAATTTAATGAAAAAATAATATTTTCTCAACTGCTTGAATTCATTATTTAGATATTATAGGATTACAGAATCTACTAATATTTAGAGGTGTCTGATGCATATAGGACACCAGAACAAATTTCTCTCTTGGAGGTAATTCCATGCAGTTAAAGTTATAATTTATTACTTGAAATAGTTATACCAATAGTATCATGAGGTTATTTTCTCTTACTCTAATAATGTTAGTCATTTCATTAGGGTTTTTGTCACATTTCCCCGTGAACATTTTTTTATGATTATTCATCTTATATCTCTCCATTTTATAAAATAATGGATAGTTAGGAATGAGAAAACTATGATTACTAAAATTATAAAAGAAAACCCATTTCTTTTGAATAAGTAATTTATACATGATTTGAAGAACCTGACTGATGATTTTTTAGGTTTTAATCAATATTTTCCATGTTCATTTTATAATTAAGTTCTCAAATCCAATTATGTTTCATAAAAAAGTCCCAATACTTTATAATGTCTTGTAAAGAGAATTTGAATTAACTAATTTATCTCTCCTGAGAGTGTCTATCTAGTTGTGTCGTTTGGATTATTTATCATTCACGAGTTCGTGTTTGTGTTAATACCAAACAATCCAAATTTGGGGTTGTCACCTCTAGGAAAAATTGTGCCAGATCCTGGAACCTCCTTCTAGTTTTGAAATAGAGATGTAATGGTGAGTAAAACCACACAATCTCTTATTTAGAAAAATGATAGAATGTTATCCTACACGTAAAATTATCCCTTGAACACCTCCCTTCAGTTTTCACTAAGGTTATATCAGAATAATCTCTAAAAATACCTAAACCATCCTTTTATATAAAAAATGGTAAAACAATCCTTAAAAACATCTTATTCCATAATTCATAACATACTTTTCCAACAAATACAATTTGAGGATCAATAGGTCTAGTACCTTTAGAAGACTATAAATATATATACATTATCATAAACATAGAAACTCAAATTTTTTTAAAACACCACATAGTTCCCCTAACACTCATAGATATTCTAAAACTATATTACATATCCATGGGAAAATATGTAAGAAAAAATGTGGGATAGAAATATTGGTAAGGGAATAAACATGAAAATAAAGAATTGCATGAGGGTAAAGAGGGATAAAATGATATAATAAATAAGATGATAATAAAAATGGATATGGGTTATAAGGAAATTATTTAATAAAATAATAAATATTTATAAGAAATAATAAACATGTTATCATAAATATTTGTTAGGCGTCACTCCCAATACTGTCATCATAATGAGAAGAAATCCCCATGGTGGAATAGGTTAACTCTTAAATCATTTACATAATTTCTCATGAGATATAAGAATTTACCAAATAAATTATTGGGATATATAATTATTTCCCCACATATCACATAAATTAAATTCATAATGATGCATGGCACATGAATAAAATAAACCATTCATATATCATAATCATGATCAAACCCATGAGAACAAAGTTGGTATCATAGTTGTGATTCAAGGATAAACTAATGAGTAAATCATAATTATTACCAAGATATGACTAAATAAAATAATTTGGATTTTTATATTTGAAAACATAACATTTTTTTATTGTTGAGTTAAAATATATATATTTCAAGAAATTAATCTAGGAGATGAAACAATAAACACATACAACATAGGTGAACCTTTATAAAATACGTAAAGGATATTTTTATAGAAGAAAATATTAATGTTTCCATAAAACTAGAAATTAAAAAATAGGGTTCCCTATAAAATATTTAGGGGTTTTCAAAGATATTGATGTTTTGAATAATATTTGGATGGGGGTTAATCTTGACATGAGAGAAGAAATAGGAAAATTCACATAAATAGGATTAACATAAAAGATGAAATTTCAATGGAGAATAAAAACACATATAAACCTAGTAATGGGAAGTTTATTTGAATACATATATAATTAATATATATATGAAAATTTATAGAAGTTAATGAGAATAATATTGAATAAAATAGTGAAAAATAAAGAGAACGTCTAACTGCCAAATAATGAATGTGTTATGGAAGATCCCTTACCTCAGGAACCAAATTTATTCCGCACACACACTTTTCATAAATAATAACCAAATTTATATTATTAAATACTCACTTTATAACATTATTAAACTATATTTCATTTTCAAAATATCTTTAACTATTACAATTTATTTATTTATAATGTATTTTTAATGCCTATATCGGTTACTTGAGATTGTTTGGTAAATTTTTTCATAATTCCGTATATATGTTGACCATGGTAGAAAGTGATTTAAAATATTTTAATAATATCCATAATATTAATAGTTTTAGATAAATAATTATTATATATTAAATATATTTTTTAATACAATTCATGATTGGTGGTGATGAAAAATGAAACTCATTACTTCTGGAAGAGGTAGTATGCATATACAGATGATTAATGTTTCCATTTCTCAATGAATTAGAGAAAAGGATGGGAAATGATGATTTATAAATTTAATTATCATATTTATATTATGTATATAATATTTATTCATTAATTACACCCTTTTAATTATCCATTAATAGTGTTTATGAAAAACATAAGAAAACGCTCTGTGGAGGAAATAATTTATGCAATGCTCTTATAATGCTTTTTGTCTTCCATAGAAAATGGAGTGAAAAAAATCAGTTTTATTATATTAATAATATATATATTTATATATAATACTGATACATATGTATTTCTATTTTTTACATAATACATTTGGAAGATAAATAATTAGAATAAAATGTTATGAAGAAGGCAATACTTACGTTGGAGACTTGATCTTCTCTAAAAGATTTACATGGAAGTGAAGGGTTTAAGATACATTATATAGAAAAGGGGAATAATAATGAGATAAATAATTATATTATAGGTATTTAGTATTATTTAAATAGAAATTATAATGGTAGGTGTAACATTGAGGGGTGGAAGTGATCCCCCTTTATAAGCGAATTAAAGGGACCTTTAGGGAATAGGCTTTACACTTCGATGATATCAATTCACTATTACTTAGCCAATGAATCTAAAATTTATTAATAATAGACTTTGGGGTGATATTGGTTCATTAAATACTCATAAATAATTTCCATTAAGTTATAAATATGCTTCTTCTTGTTGTGCCATAAGTTTTTTCATTTTTAACATTTTTATTTTTACCTTGGTAACTAGTTTTTTAAATAATATATTTTTATTATATTTAAAAATATATGGTAAAACCTATTAATTTTCATTATATTTTAAAATAAGTTTAATATAATTAAATTTTTAAAGATGATAAAGTGAACTTTTAAATAAAATTTTATAGTATATAAAATATTATTTTTCATAGGAAAATTAGTTTTGACCTTTATAAGTTATTTAATATTATATCATATTTATTATCATTTAAATGAGTGTTAATATAATTATATAAATTTTCAAAAATAGTATTAGATTCATAATTTAAATTATATAAACTATATGGATTTAATAAGTATTACATTCTATTAATAAAATGATTATTAGAAAATTATTTTACCATTATTGTGGTAGTTAGAAATTATCATACTAATATTTTCTTTATGCATAAAAACAAAATTCAAAATTTTTGATAAATTTGAACCCAAATAGTATATAAATTTGGTTATAATTATGTTCCAAAAGTGATAGTGGTTTTTTTCTAAAAGCATGTATAGTTTGTTTTTTGTAAAATATTACTTCAATTTAAATATTTTAAACACGAGTTTTTGAAATTAAACATAGAATTTTTAAATTTTATATATTAATTATTATATATATTTCTCAAATAAAAGTTATTTTATAAAAATTTTCATCATTATAAAAGTGATAGTTTTTAGTAGAATCAATATTTTTATTATTCCCTTAAAAATAAATTATTTTATAAAACCCCAAAAATCAATCTTAAACTAATATTGATATTGTAAAATAAAAAAATTAAGTTAATGTTGTCAAATTAAAACTATAAATTTATAATAAATATAGATGTAAAAAAATTGTTACTACTATCTATTTCTGTAAGTTTAGCATTTATAATGGTCATCTTGAATAAATTGTTTTTATTAATGCTTCATGGTTTTTGGTTTACTCTATTATTTCATGTAACATAAGATAATCAAAAATTACTTATTAGTGTGAAAGAATCACTAATATCTTAATTTATTAAAATGTATTTTTATATTGAATAAACATAATATATATTATTCAATTAATACACCCACTAAGTTATTCATAATAAACTAATTATACAATTTAGAAAACATGATCCATGCCATATAATTAGAAATAATAAGATCACATGCGTTTATTTACAAAAAAACATAGATAATAATAAATTAAATATAAACAAATTTATCTAATTATAATTTATTCACCCCACAATCTGATGTAATGAAAATGAAATAATAATAAATGGCGTAAATGGTCGATAGCTTCTCCAAGTGAATGGTCCTCCTCCACTTCCATTCAAACGCTCTAGTTTCTAAAGATAATGTTGAGTCAACCCACCATCCAATACCTTGCAAGACCTCCCATGTCAACATGTAAATCAAGAAAAAGGGTTTTATGTGTGGAGGGGAGTATGTGTATGGGAGTGAGAATAACGCCTTATAAAATTTCCACATATAAATCCAATTATTTTCTATTCATTAAGAAAAAAAGGTTATGTATTTTTTAATGTATATTTATTATGAAATATTACATTACATGATAATATAACAATTATCTAAATTGAAATAATATAATAATTTTTACCACCAATTAATTATGAACGAAATGGTAAATTATACCCACCCGTAAGAATCAATTTATATAAATTAATAGCAATAAAATAATCACAATGTTTTCAAATTCATAATAATAATAACTTTATTTAATATACAATTATTAAAAAGCATTAAAAATTATTGGAATTAATTCTTTATTCATTTGACTACAAAATAACATAGACATCCATGTGAACCCTCTAATCCTTGGTAGTGTGAAATATCATTATGGAAACCCTGCTATGATAGGCTTACTCATGAGGGTGAAAGTGTGAAAGTATTTTATTTCATGATCTCTAAGTGAAATATAAATTACCATATACCAATAGGATCATCATTTAGTGGTAAAAACACTTTTGGATCTTCCTGTAATATATGAGTAAATAATAAACATTATTATAATCAATTATCAGTCTTCCTCCTTATTCACTAGATTCCCAATTTAATAATAATATTAATTAATATAATGATATCTAAGACTTATCTAGATATCTACCTACCTCACTTGATAAATTCAACATGATCAAAATTATATATCAACTCAAATATTATTTTAGAAATATTTTTTACATTATGAAAAATGAAAAAAATAATTCTCATTGTATCACAATTCATCATGTACAAATAATTATTATAAAAAAATATTTCATACCAACCAATTGGTTAAAAATAACAAAGATAAAAATAGTTATTAGAGACCAGACAGTTGTTTTATCACCATAAATTATGGTTTAACTATATGTCTTCGAAATATTCTAAACTTTATCAAATACCAAATTAATTTCATTTATGATTGGAGTCAACAAAAACACTTATAATAATATTGTAATAATCTCATTTGACATTATAATTCACGATGAAAAATTATAAATGACATATATTTATCAAATCCCCACTGCATGACCATTTTATTCTCCTCAAGAAAAATATAAAAATTTAACTCAGTGGAAACAATATTTTGATAAGGAAAATTCGTATTCAATAATGCTAGTAAATATAGTGTTATAACTAAAAAATTTCAAATTACATATACTTATGATTTAAAATTCCCAATTCTTACATAAAAAAGAAAATATATTATGTATTTCGCTTTCATTTCATCTTTAACCTAATTATTAAAAAATCACTTTCAATTAATCAGTCTAATTTTTTTAATATATCCACTCTAATTCACATAAAAGTGTTAACTAAAACTATTTACAACATTATTTTTTCACTTTTTCAATTGAATTGTTCTATTGAAGAAGTCTCATATTTATCAATCCTCTTTTATTAAATCACCACCAAATAATATGTGTGATAGTCTAAACATGATAATTAGATAAGGTTGAATAAAAATAATCCAAATAATCCTTATAATTAAAAATAAACCTATAATATCTATCCCTGCCACCAAAAACTCTTGACACCCTCCCAACACTATTTATTGTATTTAATATAAGAAGATAAAATTGTTTTCTAGCTATAATTATTTCCCAAAATAATTCCGTTATTTTCCATCTCCATCGTTCAATGTTTATTTTTCTTAAAAAATAATAATCATAAAAACGAATCAAGATTATTATACTTTCCAAAATAAAGAAAAACATAATTTATAATAAATAATGCGTCCTTGGGAAATTATTTCAAGAAAAAATAATCAGTGTTTCATAACACCCACCACCACATTTAAATTATCTATTTTCCTCAATTATTGAAGAAATGTGGGAAATGTAAAAAAAATAAACTAGAACTGGGTTAATATGATTCATTTCTACTATCTGAAAGAATTACTCTTTCCAAAATATGTGATAGTGAATAAAAATTTACAGATATGAAAGTATTCAACAAATTTTAAAATAAAAACATCATCAAAAAAGTTTTAATGATTGAAAAAATCTGTAATTTTCCTTTATTTTATGAAATTTTATTCTTTATACTCGAATATATATATGGAATTTCCTAAAAATACATTAAAAAAACTAAATACGTAGTATAAAATCTATGTAAATTTAAATAATTCTCCCCTTATGATGAAAATATATCCTTTTTCTTTATTTAATATTTACTATAACAAACAATAAATAACATACACAATACTTACAAAAATTTATGATCACCATATCTAATACCAAACATCCCAGAATCAATAGGTTTAGGATCTTATAAAATTACTGTCATAAAACATTAATACACATAAAAACTTAAATTTTATTTAAATCTTTAATCATAGTCCTCCAAAGTCATTCATATTATTTTTAACACATGTTATGACATGGGTGTATATATCAATTAAAGATTAATCTAAAAACCTTATAAGTTAAGGGATGGTAGGAAACAAAATGATATAATAATAGAAATGATCACATTGTGATCATAAAACATTTCATCACATCATATTCACATGATCATATTCATCGAAATATAGAAATCATTTGAAGAATATATGGATTGCGGTGCATAAATAATAGTAAAACATCATAAACGTAAGTCATAGATCATTTCCCAAACATAAAAACTTATATACACAGATAATTGTGTCATGTCCTTACTTAACCTTGTAGAAAAAGAAAACTACATTTGATCTACACATAATTACATTATGATATTTAAATATTTAACATTTTCTTTTGAAGACTATATAATTTTGGTCCCACCCAGCACATAAATATATGCTCAAAAAAGTTCAAGACATATATGAAAGAATTGATACATTCATTAATTCATAAACATAAAATGTAGAACCTATAATGTAATGAGTACATATTACATAATAAACTCACACATCATATAATATCATTAACATTGATGTAATCATTATATATAGAAGTATGTAATAGTGTGTTTATACATAAAGGTATTTAGAAACATTCCATATGGATTCATATCCATTTAGAGTAATATATTGGGTTTATACAATCGAAGAGGTAGAGAAAACCGATAGTATAAATGAAAAAAAAATAAAAAGGAATAAAAATGAGTTTTTCTTTAAAAGGCCATCAAAATTATAAGGAAGAATAAATCCATAGGGTAATTAATATAAATACATGTAAATCCCTAGAAAATTATTTTAAAATAAGAAATGAAGAATGAGTAAAAGTTTCTAAAAATTTAAAATATATATATATAGATAACATGTGTTAAAAAGAGTGGGTGAAAGGTTGTTTTCATATGGAGTGTAATCAGCCTAAATTGGATATTGAGATGAAATATACTAAAAAGTGATGTAAAAGAGTTCATACACATAAATGGGGTATAAAATCATGTATTAATGAATAAAGGGTAAGATTTAATAAGTCAATCCTGAACAAAGATATTCATAGTGGAATTCTCATCTCTTAGGTCGGGCTTTATATTTTCATTCATAAACATGTTGGTTAAAACCCAAATTTTTTTAAAAACTTATTATATAGGTATATTATATTCCTTTATGTTATTTTTTATACTTTTATTCTTAATGTATATGTGTGGAATATTATTAAAAAATCACATTCACCGCATAACAAAAAATAAACACTACTTTATTTCATCAATATAAAATATTATATATAAAGGCTAAATACATTATGTAAAATTAAAAATTGAAAATTTTCATAATGAAATAAATCAATATAAAAGTGTAATTTGAAATTAAATTGGTGCATGGGCTTCTATAAATACTTGTAAAAAACCAGAACAGGTTTCCATTTGAAGTGGCACTAGACCAAGATCAGTACTTTCTTGAGTGGTGTTCTCAATCCTCATGGGTTGGAAAAAAGTTCCATGATCTCAAAAATTATCTTTGGTATTGATTTGGCCAAAATATGTCAATATAAAATTAAAAAATAGAAATATTCAAATCATCCAACTGTGATAAACATAATAATAAATTGAATACAAAGTGAATTTTTTACAGATATGTCAAATAAAAAAAGGATGATATAATATCCCTAAGTAAAATAATAAAGACAAAAGAAACCTGAAAACCCAAACATACAAGCCAGTAAACCCTAGTCCCTAATCATATCCCACTCGTCCAACAATGGATGTTCCCAAAATGATTAAATAAAACATATATGGGTACTAGAAACATTGAAAAGATCTATATAGGCATACTCTAAACATCACAGTAGGTCACCACATATCGAGACTCTGGAAATACCTTTAGTAATATGGAAGATAAGATGAATGATTGATAATTATACGAAAATATGGGTTTTACATGATTTATAAAACAATAGTAATTGGAATCCACTAATACTTTTATAAACAACCACCAATTTTAAATAATAAAACAATAATGGATAAATATTTTAATCAATGAATTTCACACAATGAAAAGAGGGCCCTTTTAATATATGGAATAAAATATAATATATCCATTATCACTCTTTCAAAACCATCTAGGAAAAATAATTTTTCATAAACAATCCCAAGGATAATCCATTTTATATAAAATTTAACAAATAATCATGAAAGTTTCCCATTTTCAAAATATAAGTTCCAATCATTTAAAAAGTAACATGTTTGAATGTAAACGAATACACACCCAATGTAATAAAAAATAAAATATATAAACAAATATAAAAAAGGAATCATAGTATAATTGAAACAATAAACACTAGTTTCACAAAAGAAATAAATTTAGTTGATAGAATATATTTAATATAATAAAATCCCATAAAAAATCCTAATATGGAACTAAGGGTCCTGGGAGTCATCCCTATGTTGTAGTTTTAAATGATCTAAACTAGAGTTAGGGAGCCTATTCAATAAATATTGAACCTATATGTTCCCATAGTATCATTAATAAAAAATTGGGGAAATAATTTCCTCAAATGTTATTTTTACCATAAGAAAAAAAGGATGATTCTAGCTCATTAATCGCAACCCTATCACTATAACAATCAAGTTGTAGCAAAAAAAACATTACCTATGAAATTAATTGCTAAAAACTATGGAATTATCTCATAAATTACACCTATAATCTACCTAGTATTCCCATTAATGTTCAAATTTTTGTGACAACAACTAAATCATTCTATATATCAAATATAAAACAATTTAAAGAACCAATGCCTTGCCTCATACACCCTCCCAAGAAACATATCCATCCATATCCATGCATAATTACCATATAATATGCATCAATATATATCTTCCTCACATGGGATAACAATATACTATAGGAAAAACAAACATATGAGGCTCAAATAAGATATTAATCATTTATCAAAATACATTTCTTAATATTCCAACCAAGCTTACACAAACAGCATGGGGTGCTATGCTATATTCACACCATTTGAAATCAAAATTTCAAATATTCATTGAAACATATTAATCAATTCACAATTTAAAATATAATTGGTATATATAACCATTTCTATGAAATGATATTTGAGGGAAACTATATACCTTTACAAGAATTCAACCGTTTTTAAGAAACCTTTTTCAAACCACACATTCCATTTTTTTTTGATATTTCAATCCACTATGAGACACACGATCTCAAAAAAATTAAAAATATTAAGGGTAAAGGCCCATTAATTTTGAAAAAAATTCTCTAAGAAATACCATTAATTTCTAAAATTCAAAACAAGTGTCAAGCATATCTTTTAATATGGAATCTCACCTTTTTATTACATAACATTACATTACATTTTATAAATAGAGGATATTTTAAAGATTACATTCTTGGAAAAAACGGTACATAATACATGAATAAATACAAAATTATTTTAACTCAGTTGAATGGGTTATTCAATGGTTATTATTAGGTAAATTTACTAAATCTCATAATTTGGCGATATATATAAATGGAAAAGGTGAGCATTAGGTCTAGTAAGGGAAAGGAAGGAAAAATAGCTTACATGTGATCATGAAAATTACTGATATGAACATGATGAATATCATAAAGTCATAAGAAAAGGATAAAGGGGAATATAATAATAAAAAATCATTATTCATAACATGTAAATGTGGTTAAAACATTTATGTAGATATTCATAAACATAACCCCAAGATTTTTCACTAATGTGTCGTAAAAATTATTAAGGTTATTCACCAAGGTATCTTAAATCATTTCACCTATAAAGATTAAATTATTTTCCCAATGCATTGGAGTGATATCAAGGTATTACATTCATATGTATTAATTAATTTGAGACACATATATCATAATAAAACATTTAATAAATAACACATGGAAAATCAAAGAAATTGGTTTCATATAAACAACATGGAATTATAAAAAAAGTGTACAAAGAAGAGATCATTAAGTAATTATTAACTATAAAAAATAAATAAGCTTTAATTTAAATTAATACCAAGATAAAATAAATAGTTTTTACATAAAGTTTAATACCCCTATAAAAAATGGTTTTGGTTTTTCACAAAAGAAAATAAGATAATTTTTCTAAGAAAAAAGAGAGATATTTTGAGTTGAAAAATCGGTATCATAATGGGAATGACACATAGTTATATAAAACATTGAAATGTTCATGGAAAAGGGTACCCATAAATAAAATACTATAAATATAGTAAAGGTATATAATGAGATTGAAAATTAATATATTTTGAAAATTTTATAGACATACTGCAAAAAAAGGAAACTTGAAAAGAAAAATTGCAGTTGATATTTCCATTACCTTGAAGATTAACTCACAAAACAAGAAGATTGAGTCCATGGGGGATTGAGGACACATTTTGAGGGCTCATTCTGAGGTAAAACAATCATATATTCATGTATTATTAAATGGGGGTGAATATAAATGACGAAATGGGTAGGTATTTATATCAAAAGTGGAGGACTTGTTTTTTAATTTCTAAATAAAGGCATTAGACACATAGGTAGTGGAAAATATAAAACCGTGGGATTTTCCATGGTTTTTTACCATGGTATTGGAAACATGGAAAATATTTTATATAGTTTATCCCAAAATAGTCGACCATTACTTTATATTACTTATTATGTTATGGAAAATTAATGTTTCCCCAGAATATCTTTTTTATATTAATGCTTCCATTTTAAAATGTGGAAACTAAATTATATAGTAGGAAATTCATTAAAATAAATTAAAATACATGATAATTATAAAATATACGTTTATAAGTCATATTTTTTGGTTAAATAATTGTTACATAATTTTGAAATAATTATGATGTCATTAAACATACCAAAAACCTCAAACTATTTTTTTTCAATTCACTAGAAAAAAAAATATTTCAGAGAGTTCACATAAATTCACCCGAACATAATATAAATGTGTTAATTTTAAAAAAAATTATTTTATTATAATATATCTCAAAATATAGTAATTTTAACTCTTAAATATTAAAAATCTATATTAAAAATAATAGAGGATTGAAAATGCATTCAAAAATTCTGACACATAAAAAGATTAAATAATTTCATCATTTAGTATGAAATAAGTGTTTCTTTATTACAATATTTCACTAAAATAAATATTATTAATAATAACTTATTTTATTATAATAAATATGGTCTTTCTAAAAAGTAAAATTTTTATCTGAAAAATCAATTTATAAATTTATTCATATTTTTATTTTAAGAAAAACTATTATTAAATTGTAATTGATAGAATAATAATTTTATTTATACAGTGGCATCACACTTTATGTGGATAGAGCGTTGAAACATAACCCCTTATAATACCCTTATATGACCTAAGGGTAAGGTGTACGATGATGATAGATTCTTGTGGAAGATTGGATAACATCGCTCGAGTGGTAATTTCCACTAACTTGAACCTATCTCGTATGTGATTTCGTTCGAGATTAACATGTTGAAGCATGACCTAGGATTGGTCAAGTACAAAGCCCAGTGACTCTACCTACCTCCAAATCTCATAAAATATATTTTATATTCAATTAATCAACTGGTTGAGTCCAAAGTTTCTCCTTTCTTCATTAATTATCCATTATCATCTCTACCTATAACATTAAATATAATGTTAAAATTATTATTATAGTGTTGATTGCAATGGTTATATTGACTAATGGTCATAAATGACCTATGGTTATATAATTATCGAATCCTTATAGTCACATATAAAATTACACTCACTTCATTATTATTTTGATATAGTTATTTAGTACAAAATATTATTATATTACACACATATTCATGAATCAATTATTATTTAAAAAGTTCGAGTTGTTACATTCTTCCACTATTAAAAATTATCACTCCCAGAATCTGAACTCGTTACCTCAGTTGAAAAACGGAGTGGGAACTTATGCCTCATTTTTTTAGGTTCCCACACTACTTCTTCATATTTCTGGTTCCTCCAAAACAAATTGATATGGGGTATCCATTTTACCTATGAAAATGTCTATATGGTCCAAGATCGCCATTTTCTTCTCCTCATAAGAGAGTTCATGTTCTAGTTGTACCACCTAATTATTCAGTACATGTGAAGGATCATATATGTACTTCTTAAATAGAGATACATTGAAATCATCATGAACATGAGCTAGGTTTTGTGGATGTGAAATCTGATATGAAACATATATTATGCAATAAATGATTTCATATGGGCCAATGTACCTGGGAATATGTTTCCCTTTCTTCCCAAACCTCATGAATCTCCTCAATGCTGAAATTTTAAGGAATAATGTTTCTACAACATCAAACTCAAAGTCCCTTTGATGGTTGTCAGCATACCTCTCCTTCCAACTCTAAGAATCCTTTCTATTTTGTTTGATGGAGTAAACCTTTTCTATAATCTATTGCACAAGATCTTACCCATGATATTTTCTCTTACTATCTTTTTCCCAAAAAGTAGGTGTTCAACATAAATTCCAATATATGGCTTCATATGATGCCACTTTAACACTGAAATAGATGTTGTTGATGTATGAGAACTCAACTAATGGGATATAATGATACCATTCACCTTTATATTACATTGATCATTTTCTCATTATTTCATCAAGTGTATGGATAGTTCTTTGAGATTGGCCATCAGTTTGGGGTGATAAGACCTAAAAAATTTCAATTTGGTACTTACAACATGTTGAAGAATTTTCCATAATTCTAGAGTGAACCTTGGATCCTAATCATAAATGATAGAAAGTGGCACTCTATGCAACCTCACCACTTCATTTACATAAATCATGGTAAGATGGTAAAAGATATACCACTTTAACCCAACTCATATTATTTCTTTTGGATGTTCTTATGAGACTAGAGACAAATTACATAGTTATATTTTCACACTTGAATGTTTGTATTATTAGTGGTTTTAATACCTTTTTAGGAATTTTTTACTCTCCATTCACTTATTGACACATCAAGCAGCTTATATTTTAGTCAGAAACATCCTTTTTCTTGTTATCCCACTAATAATGATCATGAAGGTCCCCATACATTTTAGTGATTCTAGGATGTATAGAGAATGCAGAGATATGAGATTTATTCATTATATCCTTTCTTATTTCTTGAATAGATATAACACATAGCTTAGTATGAAATTTTAGTACACCTTGTCAATGAACATTTAACTTAATAAACTTATCATTCTTTAATGCCTCTATATTATTCTATAGAAAAAAGTATATTCTCTTTGATCTCTCTTTATCATATCTATTAATGTTAGTTGAGAAATAATTTGGGATAAGTTTGATGATTCCACTTCCCTCATGATCCCCATGTCTAATTTTACTATGTCTTTGATCAATGGATCTATTTCAATCATCATTATTTCTAGAACAATAGGTTCATTCATACATAATGCATAAACGACTTTATTTTCTCTTCTAGGGTGATAATTACATGAACAATCATAGTCTTTAATAATTTCAAACCCTATAATTTGTCCCATTTACAATTTATTTTTTTTCAAAATATACTTAAAACATTGGTGGTCTTTGTATATATCACATTTCACCCCATAATGATAGTGCCTCTATATCTTTAGAGAAAAAAACCACAGCTGGCTCCAGATCATGTGTAAGATAATTTTTCTATAAGGATTCAACAATCAAGAGTCAAAAGAAATTACCTTATCATTTTTCATGATGAATCACCAAATCCCTTTAAAATATCAATATATAAAAATAATGAATCCTTCTCCAATAGAGGGTAGATTTATCAAAGGTTCAGTAAGAAAATATTTTCTTAATCTCTTGGAATCTTTCTTCACAATCCTTTGTCTAGATGAACATGGAATGTAACACCCTAACCCTAGTTACCCAGAGTCGGTGGATTATTTTAATACATTGGCATGATTACAAGGAATCAAGTCTCAAAAGTCCGATTAGTTTAGGAGTCTTGGAAAATAGATTACATACATGAATGTTACATTACACTTCATAACATACAAAACAACATAAATAATCCTTTATGAATGCCATTATTCACTTGTCTAAACCCTTCTTATCAATCACAATATACTTCTTGGAATCCTGGGGAAATAAAACATAGAAAGGGGTGAGCTCAAACGCTCCGTAAGGGTAAGCAATACAGCAGAAACATTCATAAATAAGCATAAACATTTAAGGTAATGTATAACTATAACAGAGGCCTTTTAAACTTGAACTTCAACATAGTGTGGAAAAAATAAAATGAAATAATGCCATTTACTTTTTCACATAGATATTCTACTAATAGAATAATTACATGAAATATTAATAACCACTTTCATAATGATGGAATGCATAATGCCAGACTATCATAACCACATAGCCAAGGCCTCGTTCCAAGAAAACAAATAAGATTTTGCCAAGGCCTTGCACCAAGACACTAGTTTGTCTCATGAGACCTACTGATGCATCGAGGAGCTATAGAGGGCTCCACCTATCACATATTAAGTCCAATTAATTCCCATATGAAATGGTTTAAACATAACATAAACATTTTTATTAAAACTAGCATACGAAATGTAAATACTTCATCCATAAACCATGAATGGTATAAGAATAATACATCCATAGTCAAACACATCAAAAAAACTTCAAAAACATATAGAAGTTTTGTATCATAATAAATTAACATCAAATAAACTTAAAATCCATCAAAGGATGTTGACATAGATGAAATCAAAACTATTTGAGAGAAATATCTCTTTTTTGAAATCATTACAAGTCACACATTTATTAAGGAAGTAATTTAAAAGAGATTTTTGGAATCAAAGTGTCCCATACCACATAGAAACTTTTGAAAAGAAATATCATTTAAAAACATTCATGTCCATATAAATAAATCCTTAAAATCATTTTAAAAACATGTACATTAATTAAAAATATTTAGAAATATAAATCTTTAAATCATTTAAAATTATTTTTTTATAAAGAGTACCTTTCATAAATTCTTAAAATATTCATTTTGAAATCATTTAAAAGTAACATAATTATAAAATAAAACATTTACATTGAAAATATTCATATAATCTTGTAGGGGAAGCTTTGAAAATTTTATAACGACGGTAAATAGCCACACCCACCGTATAAGTTAAAAAAAGACATTCGTACCTTAAATTTGTCGAAAAGGTTAAAAGTGACTTGTTTGGAAAATGACAGAAAGATTCCTTTCAAAACACATAAGGGTATAAATAATATTAACCCATTTTCTAGTATATAGTAAAAAAAAATTTGAAATACATTTTTAAGAAACATGTATTTGGATGATAAATAAATCCCAGTAGATTATTACATATAAACAACCTCAGATAATGAATAGATTGCGAAATAAACCCTTACATTGTACTTTTCCTTGGTTAGGGGTAGGTTAACCTCCTATATAATGGTAAAATAATTGTTATTAAATTATACAAGAATCATATACGTTAATATGATATCATATATGATCTTTTAACATTGATTTGTTAATATTATGATAGTATTATCGTTGTTTCGGGTGTCAACTTACTCGTTTTCTTTTATATGTTTTGTTACGCAAGCCATGATTTTCATGGATAGGTTGTATCTTATTCATATCCAGAATGATATCAAGTCCTTAGATACTATTATAAATCATTAAATGAGATTTAAAATTGAATGGATATGATGGAGAATGAATCTCATCGCGTTCGTGGAGACGGTAGTCCGTACGTACGCACGAGTGACAATATCATTTGTTTGTTATTAAAATAATATATAATTGGATGGTATATCATATATACAGAGTCATTATCATGTTATATTTATTATTTACATGAATTACACATCATTATTATACCCATCCAAATAATAATATATTGAATAACAATTACACCACGACGTGGAGACGATAAGCCGTACGTACTCACGAATGGTGACATGTTATTCAATGGGTGGAGAGAATACTGAATATGGTTGTAACATATTTATAATAACATCAAAGTATATATAAGATACTGGAGTTATTATTTTAAAATGGTAATAACAAAGAAATAAGAAGTGGGAGAAGAAATGAGTTTGAAAAAGGGTGGTTAAAACATTACCTTAGTTTAGCTGAACCAAAAGGATTTGAAGGTGTGAAGTAATGAGAAGTGGGAGTGCTCTTTTATAAGAGGGGTGAGGGGCACCTTTGGAAAAGCTAGAAATATTAATTTACAATAAAATCATATTTGGTTTATAATGGCTCCAAAGTTGATTATTCAAAGGTTAAGGTGGGTATAGGTCGAAAACCATTCAACCAATAGAATTTATACAGGTTTGGGTTACTATATTAACCTTATCTTTTTGTTTTAACTCTTTGTTAATTAGTTTGACATTTACCATGTCACTTTGTATTTTTATATTATATAATTAATAAACATACTATATACATCTATGAGACCCCCAAGTGGTCCATTAATGATACACCTATAATGATATAAGTATCTTGGCCGAACCTTAGATTTTTAGGAATTTAATATTCATTAATAATATAATATTTGTTTTAAAAACTCTTTTATGTTAATTTTGACACTACTCAATAGTTGATTTTTGTGAAACTCATAACAGAATGATTACTTTGAAAGAAGTCAATTAAATCAATCCTAATATGTCATATTATCCTAGAAAATTATTGTAATTTATTAAAAGTCTAAAATTATATTTATTTGGGTATTTATAATATCAATTATTTTAATTTTTCACTATTATGGTAATTACTGCATCTTCATTGTGTCATAAATAAACTAAATTATTTAATGTCTAAAAATTATAAATAAAATATCATTATGTAGAAAATCGTATTATATTTCTAATGAATATTTAAAATCGAATTTATCTTATGTATAACCCTATATTAAAAATGTTTTAGTAAATAAACTTTGATTTTAACTCTTTTAACTCTTCATTGAATTAAATAATAATAAATGTCCTAATCTAATACAAGTGGACCTAAATGATAATATTTTATTCCTAAGGTTATTTTTGGTCGATATACACTTGTACAATAGAATTAGGACATGTGTTAGGGTAATATTAATATCATTGTTACCCTTAATTACCCAATTTACTTTTCACCGTGGTAAATAAAAGTAAAAAGTTACTATTCAAAAAAGAAAATTTCATTCTCATTGATCCACATTTTACTTCTTGATATTAACTGTTTCTCTTGGATTTTCGAAATTCCAATCACAGAAGCGGTAAAATTAAGTTTTATGAAAAATTCAGTTTTTTAACTACCACTTAGTAGTTTCACTATTCATCAAAAATTGAAGGTTTTCAGAATAATGCCAAAATTTCACCCTAAGCTATAATTGATATTCCTAATTCAAAAATGATGTCTATTTTACTTAATTCCAAACATATAAGTTTCAGTAATTAATTTTATAATTAATTCCCGCTGTCACAACAAATAACATGTTTTTATGAAACAATATATATCAAAAAATTGACAATTGTTTAGGTCCAATTTGAAAGTGAAATTATTTCTAATGAACACCATTGGATAAAATGTTAAAAATATATTCTAATTATAATTTAAAATCACTCAAATTCATAATGTATCACTATTAATTATTTTGATTAATTTTTTTTAATTAAAATTTAGTAATTTTCACTATTCATCAAAATATAAAAGTTATCCGAAAAGTACCAAAATTTCACCCTAGGAAAATTTTGATATTATGAATCCAAAAATGAAGTCCATTTTGAGAGATAGAATATATAAAATTTCAAAAAATTAGCTATTAATATTCATAACGACTAGTTTTATTGGTTGTGGTGTGTTAGAACTCGATGTTGCGTACAACACACGCTGTCGCATTATTCAAATAGAAGCGTACCATAGAAGCTTGGGGTGTTACATTCTCCCCTCATTCAATAAATTGCGTCCTCGCAATTAAAAATTGTTCTTCGTAAATAAAAGTTTGAATATAGAAAATATATTTGTTGGAAAACCCACATCAGAAATTGGGTTGATAAAATTTAGTCTTAATAAGAGGTAAAGAGAAATGAAAGGGTCACCACCAAAATATGATCTCTATTTGGAGAACATTGGTGGCAATTAGAGACATATAATTGGAGAAAAAATGTAAATATTTATAGGTAGTGATTGAGGTCATCAATCAAAAACAAGTGTAAAATTGATGGCCTTAAATTCATCAATCTATGATGATTTAAAATACCATCGGTTCAGCAAAACATATGGTATTAGGATAACACATTTTTTCGTTTTAAGATCCCTTAACTAAATTATAAGAATTAATTTCTTCATTGAATAAGAGAAGAAGAATAAAAATATATGCTTGACAAGTAGAGTATCAACCTTTAACTAAGTTCTACCACAAACTCATCTTTCACAATAAAATATAATAGAACTTAAAAATAATATTCTATTTATCCTATTCATATAGGGTTAAAAATGATTTTATAATTCATCTAGAAGAACCATTAAAAAAAACGACATTATTCAATCCAGGACATCACGTGGGTCAGTGGTAGGTGATACACCCTTGTCGCCCTTCGGTTGTGGGTTCAAGTCTCACGGCCTTGTCGGACGCGATGGGTTGCCGCCCGACCATCGGGTTGTCCTTTTATGGAAATCCAAAATAATACAAACTAGAACTATTCAAAATACTTCAGTCCAAAATTTATATGGAAGGTAAACACAATAAAGATCCTTTTTTCTACGTAATAACCTATGAACACCTTCATCATGTATTCTTTTAAAACACTGCAACATCCTGAATTACCATAAAACCTTATTGATTATATTCATGATCCCTTATTCCTTAAAGAAAAATAGATATACTCCTTCAATCCAAAAATGTTTTAAAACCCAACAATGATGGAATATACAAATCATTAATCAGTTTCAAGGTATTCAATAATATCCAATATAATTTATCCAGATCAATCATGTATTATTCCAAAATCACTACCTCGGTATCAGAACTATATTATGGTTTATCATTCTCTCAAACATATATTTTCCAAATATTTATCCTGCTATTGAGTCACTTTTATTTGTTCCACACAATCTCATGTCCTTAATGAAATTGTACTACAGTACAATCCCTATATCGTCTATAATTATTATAAGATCTACATTGTTGATACAACACTCAAATGACATAATCAACATAAGAACTGTAATCATTCCTCTTCATCTATAGTAGTATCATAACTTGATTATTATCCAATAGCATCACTTGCGGCATAGTCTGACGATTGGGACATAGGTCCACGTAGTGTCCAAACTCCTTGAAAATGAAGCATTGTACATTTGAAACCATTTTCTTACCCTTGCATTCATGTACATTATGCATTTTTCCTCCACACTTATAACAAACTCTCATTCCTTTCAGGAAAGTTTTAGGGTGTTTCTTCCCACAGTTATCACATATTGGAAAATTCTTCTTTTCCCTCCCCCCTTTATCCATCTTTCTCTATTCCCTCATTTTCTTCTCTTGCTTCGCTTCAAAGCCATAGAAATCATTAAAATCTTTATTTATCTTATCAACACATGATATTATTTCTTCATATGATGATAATACATGGGAGACTATTTCTCTTATAAATTCTGGCTTAAGACCATGAAAGATATGGTCCTTATTTCTCTTTGGATCATGTGCATTGCTGGAGTCTCATTCCTTCTACTGGGCGCCATTTCTAAACAATAGCATAAACTAGGTCAGTTTATGAATTGCAATGAATAATTCCAAACTTGTAAAATACCTAACGCAAATTGAACAGTTTATGGATATAATCTATAATCATAAAAATGTTTTCATTGAGTAAGTATATACTCATGATCCCTACATAATGGTTTGTAACGAAAATGAGAATTATCATAAGCATATCCCTCGGGAGTGTCGTAACCAAGAGTGCAGCAAGGCCCATTGTCGTGCACCAGTTCCCGTTCGAGTCTAGCTCAAAGCGGTGTTTTCGGGTTTTACTCCTAGGTACATCGGTGCCAGAGCTGCCTCTACCTGCTCGTATCCAGACAGAGATGTATTGCTCAGAAAACTCACAAAATCTCTACAATACCAAAATTCTAGGATGTTCTTCTATACTAATCCTCAAAGTCTATATTAGGGATATGTGCTCAAATCAGAGTTTATCTAAATCTAGTTTCCAAGGTTATTACTAAACATCATCGGATACCAACTGTAACGCCCCGACCCTAGTTACCCAGAGTCGGTACATTATTTTAATACATTTGCATGATTACAAGGAATCAAGTCTCGAAAGACTGATTAGTTTAGCAGTCTTGGAAAATAGATTACATACATGAATGTTACATTACACTTCATAACATACAAAACAACATAAATAATCCTTTATGAATGCCATTATTCCCTTGTCTTAACCCTTCTTATCAATCACAATATACTTCTTGGAATCCTAGGAAAAATAAAACATAGAAAGGGGTGAGCTCAAACGCTCTGTAAGGATAAGCAGTACAGCAGAAACATTCATAAATAAGCATAAACATTTAAGGCAATGTATAACTAAAACAAAGTCCTTTTAAACTTGAACTTCAACATAGTGTGGAAAAAATAAAATGAAATAATTCCATTTAAATCTTCACATGGATATTCTACTAATTGAATAATCACATTCAATATCAATAACCACTTTCATAATGATGGAATGCATAATTCCATACTATCATAACCACATAGCCAAGGCCTCGTGCCAAGACTACAAATAAGATTTTGCCAAGGCCTTGTGCCAAGACACTAGTTTGTCTCATGAGATCTACCGATGCATCAAGGAGCTATATCGAGCTCCACCCGTCACATATTAAGTCCAATGCATTCCCATATGAAAAGTTTTAAACATAACATATACATTCGTATTAAAACTATCATACGAAATTTAAATACTTCATCCATAAACCACGAATGGTATAATAATAATACATCCATAATCAAACACATCACAAAAACTTCAAAACCATATATAAGTTTTGTACCATAATAAATCAACTTCAAATAAATTTAAAATACATCAAATGATGTTGAAATAGATGAAATCAAAACTATTTGAGAGAAATATCTCTTTTTTTGAAATCATTTAAAAGTCACACATTTATTAAGGTAGTAATTTAAAAGTAATTTTTTTATCAAAGTGTCCCATACCACATAGAAACTTTTGAAAAGAAATATCATTTCAAAACATTCATGTCCATATAAATAAATCCTTACAATCATTTTGAAAACATGGACATTAATTAAAAATATTTATGAAGATAAATCTTTAAATCATTTAAAATTCTTTTTTTTTGATAAAGAGTACCTTTCATAAATTCTTAAAATATTCATTTTGAAATCATTTAAAAGTCATATAATTATAAAATAAAACATTTTCATTGAAAATATTCTTATAAGCTTGAAAGGGAATCATTGACAATTTTATAACGGCGGTAAATAGCCGCACCTGCCGTATAAGTTAAAAAAAGACATTCTTACCTTAAATTTGTCGAAAAGGTTAAAAGTTCCTTGTTTGGAAAATTACGGATATATTACTTTCAAAACACAAAAGGGTATAAATGAATTTAACCCATTGTCTAGTAAATAGTAAAAAATGTTTTGAAATACATTTTTAAGAAACATGGATGTGGATGATAAAGAAATCCTAGTAGATTATTACTTATAAACAACCTCGGATAATGAAGAGATTGCAAAATAAACCCTTACCTTGTACTTTTCCTTGGTTGGGGGTAGGTTAACCTCTTGTATAATGGTGAAATAATTGTTACTAAATTATACAAGAATCATATACATTAATATGATATCATATATGATCTTTTAACAATGATTTGTTTATATTATCTTAGTATTATCGTTGTTTTGGGTGTTAACATACTTGTTTTCTTTTATATGTTTTGTTACGCAAGCCATGATTGTCATGGATAGGTTGTATCTTATTCATATCCAGAATTATATCAAGTCCTTAGATACTATTATAAATCATTAATTGAGATTTAGACTTGAATGGATACGATGGAGAATGAATCTCATCGCGTTCGTGGAGACGGTAGTCCGTATGTACGCACGAGCGACAATATCATTTTTTTGTTATTAAAATAATATATAATTGGATAGTATATCATATATACAGAATAATTATCATGTTATATTTATTATTTACATGAATAACACATCATTATTATACCCATCCAAATAATAATATATTGAATAACAATTACACCACGATGTGGAGACGGTAAGTCGTACGTACACACGTATGGTGACATGTTATTCAAAGGGTGGATAGAATAATGAATATGGTTGTAACATATTTATAATAACATCAAAATATATTTAAGATACTGGATTTATTATTTTAGAGTGGTAATAACAAAGAAATAAGAAGTGGGATAAGAAATGAATTTGAAAAAGGGTGGTGAAAACATTACCTCTTATTCGGGTTCTTCCTTTTGATTTGATCAAAATAGCTCTTTAGGTTGGCTTTCGGATCCAACTATGGACTCTAGGTTGTAGTGAAGGATGTTGAGAGAGTATTTGGGAAGAGGTTGGCTGAACCAAAAGGCTTTGAAGGTGTGAATTAATGAGAAGGGAGAGTGCTCTTTTATAAGAGGGGTGAGGGGCACCTATGGAAAAGCTAGAAATATTAATTTATAATAAATTCATATTTGGATTATAATGGCTCCAATGTTGATTATTCAAAGGTTAAGGTGGGGATAGGTAGAAAACCATTCATTCAATAGAATTTAGATAGGTTTGGGTTACTATATTAACCTTATATTTTTGTTTTAACTCTTAGTTAATTAGTTTGACATTTACCATGTCACTTTGTATTTTTATATTATATAGTTAATAAACATACTATATACATACAAGAGACCCCCAAGTGGTACATTAATGATACACCTATCATTATATAAGTCTCTTGGCCTAACCATAGATTTTTAAGAATTTAATATCAATTAATGATATAATATTTGTTTTAAAAACTCTTTAATGTCAATTTTGACACTATTCAATAGTTGATTTTTTTGAAACTCATAACATAATGATGTCTTAGAAAAAATTCAATTAAATCAATCATAATATGTTATATTATCCTATAAAGTTATTGTATTTTATTAAAAGTCTCAAATTATATTTATTTGAGTATTTATAATATCAATTATTTTAATTTTTCACTATTATGGTAATTACTGTATCATCATTGTGTCATAAATAAACTAAATTATTTAATGTATAAAAATTATAAATAAAATATCATTATGTATTAAATCTTATTTTCTTTCTAATGAATATTTACAATCAAATTTATCTTTTTATAACCATATATTGAAAATTTTTTAGTAAATAAACTTTGATTTTAACTCTTTTAACTCTTCTTTGAATTAAATAATAATAAATTTCCTAATCTAATCCAAGTGGACCTAAATGATAATATTTTATTCCTAAGGTTGTTTCTGGTCGAGATACACTTATTCAATAGAATTAGGACATGTTTTAGGGTAATATTAATATCATTTTTACCTTAATTACCCTATTTTCTTTTAACCGTGGTAAATAAAAGTAAAAAGTTACTATTCACCAAAAAATTATTTTCATCTCACTGAACCACATTTTACTTCTTGATATTAACCGTGTCTCTCGGAGTTTCGAAATTCCAATCACAGAATCGGTAAAATTATGTTTTATGAAAAACTCAGTTTTTTAACTACCACTTAGTAGTTTCACTATTCATAAAAAATTGATGTTTTTTAGAACAATGCCAAAATTTCACCCTAAGATATAATTGATATTCCGAATTCAAAAATGATTTGTATTTTACAAAATTCGAAACATAGAAGTTTCATTAATTAATTTTATAATTAATTCCCGCTGTCACAACAAATAGCGTGTTTTTAAGAAACAATATATATCAAAAAATTGAGAATTGTTTAGGTCCAATTTCAAAGTGAAATTAATTCTCATGAACACCATTGGATAAAATGGTAAAAATATATTCTAATTATACTTTAAAACAACTCAAATTCATAATTTATCACTATTAATTATTTTGATTAAAAAAATTGTTTTTAATTAAAATTTAGTAATTTTCACTATTCATCAAAATATTAAAGTTATCTGAAAAGTACCAAAATTTCACCCTAGGATAATTTTGATATTCCAAATCCAAAAATTAAGTCCATTTTGAGAGATATAATTTATAAAATTTCAAAAAGTAGGTATTACTATTCATAACGACTAGTTTTATTGGTTGTGGTGTGTTAGAACTCGATGTTGCGTACAACACAAGCTATCACATTATTCAAAGAGAAGCATACCGTAGAGGCTTGGGGTGTTACATGGAACCTTCATGAGTTCACCAGGCTATAAAATTATAAATTCATGAAATATTTTTAACAAACCTCTTATAATATACTAAAAATCCAAGAAACAAAAAATGTAATGTACCGTTGTAGGATGAGGTGACTCCTCCACAACCTTTGACTTGACAAGATCAACTAAGATTCCTTCATTAGTTACAGTGTTCCCCAAGAAAGAAACTTTTTGTATCGAAAATTAAAAATTTACAAAATTTATGAATAGCCTCTCATTCCTTAGTGTTTTAAATATAATCATTAGGTGATCGTCATGATCCATACAAATTTTAGAATTCATGAGAATATCATCAACAAAAACTATCGCAATATTATGAAGGTAGTATTTAATGTCTCTATTAACCAAATCCATAAAATTGTATGAGAATTAGTAAAGTAGAATGGAATAAAAAAGTAAAAATAATTTCTATACCTTTATCAGAAGGTAGTATTTGGAATATCTTATTTCATCACCCTCAATTGAGGATAAAAAAATCAAAGATCAATCTTGGAGAAAAATTAATCCCCACAAACCTGGTAAATTAAATTATTAATCCTGGGAAGAGGGTACTTGTTATATAATGTGATCCCATTAAGTTCTCTAAAGTCAATACATAGACACATTGATCCATCCTTTTTATTAATAAATAGAATAGGTTCTTCTTATGGAGACACACATGGTCATATAAAACCTTTCTCCAATAGATCATGGAGTTGTTTCTTTAATTCCTCTAGCTCTTCATTTTCCATTCTATACGAGTTCTTTGATATCATCGTGGATCAAGGAAATATTTCAAAATATAAATCTACCTCTCATTCATGGGGAGGCCTAGGTAACTCATTTCTAAATATTTCAATGTATTCTTAACTCTAAATACATTTTCTATTCTTATACTTTTATTTCCATATTCATTTTCATCAATTATTTCCATTAATAAGGATATGGGAGGTTGTTCTACACATATATCATGTTGAGATATCTATCCTTTAAATATAATTATAGGTTTTCTATTAAATACTACTAATATATATTTTATTCTGTATTTGATGACAGTATTATACTTTGAGAACAAGTACATCCCTAGTATAATGTCAAATTCCAGCATGGGAATGACTAATATATTTACGATGAGATTATACTCCCAAAAGTGAATAAGATAGTTTCTATACAGTATTAATCATTGGATAATACCTCTTGTATTGTTTATTTATTATTATACTTCTAGTAGTTCATGTATTGATTCTATATTATATCCATGCATGGTGGAAAAAAAAGAATACATAAAACTTGTATCAAGCAAAGTACTTTCTATCTTTGAGAGAATAATGAGAGTACATTCCACCGCATCATTTGGAGTTTCAAATTCATTTATCATGATAGAAAAACATGACCCTTATCCCTTTTATTTTTCTATGGTTGATGGTGATTTCCCTTAACTATCTTTGGATTAGGACAGTGATTGGAAAAGTGACTATGATATCCACACTTAAAGCATTGGACATCCAGATGGGCCTGTGCCATCTTCTTTTTTATGTTCATGTTGAGAAGTTGAGGCTTCACCTCAATATGAATGTTTTGAGCTATGTAGACATCTCTTCCACACTTGTAAGTTTTTCTAGTCCTAATCAACCAATTACCTCAATTATTATTCTTTCATTTGTTTCATGTGGGAAGATTCACTTGATTTCCACATCTTCTATAATCAAAGATCCTCCATATGCTTGCCTCCAATGATCTATTATTTTCATTTGACCTATTGGACCACTGCATCTCTATAAAATCCAGATTAATCCTCATAGCACTTCTCACAATCTATTTGTAGTTTTCGTACTCTCAATTGGCTATATTCTTCTATAGATAAGGACATAGTCCACCAAATAATATATCTAAATTTCCATTAGTATCCACGAAAAATCATGAGGTGTGACAAAAAATAATTGTAATGTTCACCTCATAGCTTCTAAAAAATTCATTTCCTTCTAATTTAGATCTATTAATTCCTTACCCACTTTCATTTAAATTTAAAGAGGGAAATATTTTTAGAAAAATTTACAACGTATTATCCCCCCCCATAGCATTGACCTCACCTCCGGGATTCATATTTTTAATCAATGACCACCACTGATCAATTTCTACATATAAGAGGTAAACATCAAGGGTGACATTATCTTCTTCTGAAAAATGGATTATAGAAAATATATTTTATATAGAGCTTAACCTTTATTCAATAATTAATGTGTTGGCAGATCCACTGAAATAAAGTGCTCTTTGACACATAATGTACTCAACATAAATATGTTCCCTATGAGGTGAATTTTGTATCTCATATTGATTCTCCTTATTTCATATAACTTGAGTCAGTTGATTCATAATTCTCATGATGTTTTCAATTCCTTCTTCCTTCAGAGGTTAATCATCAACTGGTCTATTGTGCTCACCATTTACATGGTTCCTCCAATTTCCCAGCATTTTATAAAAGAAGAAAACCTTAGTAAGAAATGTGTTTATTTTATTAATCTCATAATTCTAGAATAAATTTAAATCTTAAAACATAATATTTGCATTCATTAACAATAATTACATTTTCTATATATCCTTGATAATAGTTCATAAAAAGTTTGTTATTAACCAAAAAATCCCTCAGGTGTGTAAAACTAAGTGCTTAGTAAGGCTCGTTTTCATTTAGCAAGTTATACTGAGTTAGGGCTGACGCACCTTGTCAGATTTTTTACCCCTTCGTACATATTTTCTAGAACCGTGTTCACTTATTTATATCCAGACATATATTTATTTTCACAGAAACCACTAACATAATACTTTACCAAATTACCAGGATTTATTCCCATATTTAAATATTTCAAGGGTTCTTCCAAAAGTTTTTAAATCTTAATTTACAAAATTAACAAAATATAATTTTGATACAAACTATGAAATCATACCTTTATATTACATAACTTTACATTACATTACACAAATAAATGATCTTTTAATGTTTAGTTTCCCAGAAAAGGTACATCATACATGAAAACATAAAAAATTAGTTTAATACGCTTTATTGGATTATTAAATGGTTCTTCTAAAGTAAATTTACTTCTTCTAATATCCTAGGTAAATACAATAGTGGAAATAGTGATCATAAGGACTAGAGAGGGAATTCAAGGGAAATAGTTTACCAGTGGTCATGAGAATAAATAATAACTACTTGAGGAATATCATAACGGTATGAGAAGAGGAAAAAGAGTAATATCATAATAAAAATAAGACTTATCATAACTTGGAAATGTGTATATAAAACATATATGATGCATTCATAAACATATCACCATGGTTTGAAACCAAGTTTTGACACCGATGTGTCCTAAAAATTATTAAGGTTATTCTCAAAGGTGTCGTAAAGACTGTCATCTCTAGAGATTAAATTCTTTGCCCAATGAATTAGAACATTGTAAGGTTGAACCCTTCATATGTATTAGTTAATTTTAGCCACATATATCATAATAAAACATTTAATTAATAACACATGGAGAATAAAATAAATAAGTTTCTTATAAAAGTCATTGTGTTTTTAAAAAAAGTGCTTAAAGACAAGATCTTCATGTCATTATTAGCCCGCGAAATAGAAGGAAGATTTCATGTATGATAATACTAGAATAAAATAGATAATTTTTATGTACATGTTAATACCCATAGAAAATAAATATTTTTGGGTATTTGTAAAATAAAATAAAATAATTACTTGGGAAAATAGGGAAATTTGAGAAGAAAATTTAGTAGCATAACGGGTATAAAACATGGTTTTTTTAAAACACATAAAATAGATGGTAAATGGGTCTAAAATTCATAAAAAACTATTAATATAGTAAAGGTATTGAATAAAATGTATATAAGGACATTGTTGGGATATTTTAAAGACATACCACATAAAAAGTGAACTTGAAAGGAAAAGTGAAGTTCAGATTCCCTGACCTTGAAGAGTGACTCCTAAAATTTGAATTTTGAGACCACGGGGTCTTGAGAAAAACTTGAGAGGAACCTAAAAAATATATAAATATTATTGATTCGTGGATGATGAAATGGGGGTCAATGTAAATGAATAAATGGGTGGGTATTTAATGCAAAAGTATAGGATTAGTTTATTAATTTTAAAATAAAGGCATTGGACAACTACGTAGTGCTAAGTACAAATCAATGGGATTTACCATGGTATTGGACAATGAGAACATATTTTATGTAATTTTATCCAAAAATAGTTAACCATATTTTTATATTACTTATTTTGTAATTTAAAATTAATGTTTCCGCAAAATTTCATTTTTAAGTTAATGTTTCCCTTTTAAAATTTGGAGGGTAAATTATTTATTTGTATATGTATTAAAATAATTTAAAATCCATGATATTAAAAAAATAATATAATATGAGCCTTGAATTTTGGTTAATTAATTATTACATCATTATGAAATAATTATGATGACATTAAACATATTGGAAAAACTCAAACTGTTTTTTACTATTCACAAAAAAAAATAAAATATTTTAGAAAATTCATATAAATTCACTCTAACCTAATTTATATGTGATAATTTCAAAACTGATATTTACTTTATCATAATAATTTTATAAATATTATAATTTTAACTTTTTAATATAAAAAATCCTTCTTAAAAGTAATAGAAAATTGATAATGCATAGTAAAATTTCTATCACATGAAAATGAAATTATTTTATCATTTAAAAATAAATAAGAGTTTTTTATTAAAAAAATTCTTTAAAATAAACATAAATATTAATAAATTAATTATATATAATAATTTTTATCTTTTTTAACGTATTCTTTTTATTTAAAAAATAAATTTATCAATTTCATCATATTTTTATTTTAAAAAAACTATTCATAAAACAAATTTCCTAAAATAATGATTTTATTTATACAATATCATTACACTTTAAGTAAATATGAAATCTAAATATAACCCCTTATAACACCCATATAGGACCTAAGGGTATGTGGTGCGATGTTTATTGATTCCTAGGGCGACTCGAATAACATCACTTGAGTGGTAATTTCCACAAACATGAACTTCTCCCGTAGGCAATTTCATTCAAGTGTAACATGTAGAAACCCACTTTAGGCATAGTCAATAGAGAATCCTAGTGACCCTAGCTCCCTACCAATATTAGAAAAATGGTCTTTATATGTATCAACTCTACTGGTTGATTCCATAATTTCTTATTTCTGCATTAATTATCCACAATCATTTCTATTTTTAACAATAATTATTGCATTAAAATTATTATCACATGATTGTTTCCAATAGTCATATTGACCAATGGTCATAATTAAAAAAAGATATTATAATGGTCAAAAACCAATGTTCACATTTCAAATTAAATTCACTTCACTATTAATGTGATATATTTTTTTTGAGTACAAAATAATCAAATATAACACACAATTTCAGAAATTAGTTATTATTCATAAATTTTGGGTCATTAAATTTAATATTTAATATCCTTCAGAAAATCCACCTGTACATTTTAGGAACTACTTTACATGAAACATATTCCCATTTTTTGTCCTTAAACCATTTTAAAACAATTTAAAACCCCAAATTTCTTTTTTATATAAATAAAATTCAATAAGGATCTATTTTATTTAGGTATAGTAAGGCTTTTTCATTAGATCTTGGCATATGACTCATTAATGCCTTGAAAACAAAAAATTGAATCGTTTCTATTATAATACATGCATATAAAATGATTATCAAATCATAATAAATAATTTTAAATAAAATATAGTGTTTATAACATTAATTAAAAAGAGATTCAATAAAAACACCTACATCATTTCAAGTAGAGCACTCTAAAACTCATCACCTATAAAATCATATCCCCATAAATAAAACCTCTAAAAACCATAATATAAACCATAATATATTTTAGTATTTATATAATTGAGAAACATTGAGAGATATGGAAAGGGGAGAAGATATAAGAATAAAATAGAAAGAGATAAGGGCTTACCACTTGGGTTCCACTTGAAAACAAGAGGGATATTGGATGATTTCCATGTTTTTGTAAGAGTATGAGCTTCTCTGTGAACAATCTGTGCTAGGTTAAATGATAATGGAGAATAGGGGATCCTAGAACTTGGGAAATAAAACAATAAAAATGGGTAAAATTACCCTTTATTGAAATCTAGGTAGGATACATGGTTTAACAAATCATGTGCCAACTGTGTACCAACTGTGTGATGACCACTACCTAGAAAACCCAACCTAGAACAATTCTCCTAATAACCCTATATGATCTGACTAAACATTCACAATCTATTCTAAATAGAACTACCAAGTTATAGAGACAATATTCATGTCAATCTCATGGTCTATAAAATTGTTCATAATTAATGTACCAATACCCAAAATCAAATATGACTCAAATATTTTCCCATAGGCCTTTCATGGTTTCTTCCAAACCATGAACTACCCATGTGCACAAAACATGCACATAAAAAATACATATGAAAGTCCCTTTTAAAGGAAACTATATTGTATTTCTACACCATGTATGAAAACATCCAATAAAAATAAAATTTTACATATTCTTTAAGATTAAATTTTAAACTCCTTAGAATCATAAAATTAAAAAGTAAAAATATATATATAATAAAATGCAAAAGTAACACGTGGGTGTCAAAATTATCCCCCACCATATCACTTTTCTCCTATAATGTCCCTGGTAAAAAAATATTTCATAAGAATAGGAAAAAAATTTCACTCCATTGTTGGAAGTGAAAAATTTCTTGGGGAAACAGGAAAGATCCCAAGATCATAGAGACATTAAATATGATCAAATATCTAAATAAACCACTAAAACAATCAATTAACATCAAAAAAATAAAATATAAAACAACACTAAGAATCTAAAAAGGATCTTTAAATTATGGGATGCCGAATTAGGTATCACCACCATTTACAATAAATCTAAAATATGAAGAATAAAATGAAAAATCCTATTAGGGAGCTCACCCAAGGAACAGAAAATTCCAAAAATCTAAAAAGGAAACTACCAAATTCCACGAACCATTAACAGAAAAAAATGATACCACATATAAAAAAGAATCAATGGCCCCTAAAACACCTAGAGGTTCCAGAGGAAAAATAATATCAATTATCACTAGATCATGTATCCAAAATGATCAAACCCCATTACATAAAAACATCCAATGGTCCCAAGGCCAGGTCACCAAAAAATCACTACATCTTTAAAAAACCAAATAACTCTAAGAAAATTCATTTACTGATGGAAAAAATTATGAGGTCTCTAACCCTAGATCATATACCAAAATAAAGATATTAAACTAGGACCTTATAACTAGGTGACCCTCCCATTCTAATCTCATCCATGTATGAACAGATGTCAACTAGTGCATAATCTCTACCGGTGCCTTGCATATCCTAGTCACTCAAATAACATAACCATGTCCATACCATGTAAAATAAATGTTTCAAACCCCAAGAAATCATCCCAACACAAATCCAATACCACCAAGGTATAAATACATTGAACAAATAGAAATTATTCATGAAAAAATTCCACGAATCCTCTATTTAATCAAGAGAAACCAAATTACCACCCATATATCACACCACCAAAATCTATTATAAGGATATAAAGATTTAAAATCATCGATAACAAAACCTAAAAACATGAACACCACCCCAAAACTCAAGGATATCGGTGCATACTATATCACCCAACTCGATATCACCTATGATAGTCTCTTTAAAATAATAGGTGTCTAGTACTCCACTACACCATTTTAGGAGATACCGATACTCATAACTCTACATTGAGTATATGAAAATGACTAGAAAAAAATTAAGAGCTTCACCTAAATGAAAATAGTCAACCTTTAATGAGACCATTTCAAGATGCATACTTTATATAAAATTAAACATATAACCAACTCCATCTTGTTTCAAAAATAACATCATGTGGACCCAACCTATATAAAGTTATGGAGTACAAAAATCCAAAAAAAAAGGAAACTCAAATGCTAGAAATCCAATTTCATTAAAAAATATTACATTTTTGTGTGAAAAAAAATCAATTTTACAAAACAAAAATAAAAACATATACAATCACTTAACCACTTAGAAAAAATTTCATTTATTTTAAGCCACAGTTCATATAGGTAATACAAAAACACTTTAACATGTTTTAAAGACATTAATTAAATTAAAAAACATGGAACCCACATGAGATTCTAGAATATCATTCATTAAATCATTTCAGAAACATTTACTACATCATTTTCATTAAATGAAAACAATCACTTTTTTAAAATCACCAAATGGGATTCAAAATTATTTAACAACTAAATAACTGGTGGGTTTTAAAACCAAAATGGTTTCTTGATTTTATAACCAAATCATTCATTTAAAAAATGCCTTTAACTTTTAAATAAAATAAATTTCATTTTATAAACAATTAAAAAGGTTTTTCCCAAAAACCAAATTGATTTTATGAAATTAAAACCCATTTTAGAAACAAGACAAAAGAATTCCACCCACTCCAAAATCAATTTCAATTAAATGATACATTCATATAAAAATTTTATTTAAAAAAATAATCTTACAAAAATTAGGGGAAAATAATATTCTCAAACCACAACATGAAAATATCATAAGACCGACCTTGATTCATCCCACATCAATACAGATATCACAATATCTTTCAAAATAAGAACACAATGATGATTTAGAACCTTAATGGACTTTTCCAGATTGTTTTATGGGATATGATATTGTCATAAAATAATCTCTATATCATATCTTAGATCAAGAGCTTGGTTTCTACTCGATTAATTAGGTTATGAAATAAAACCTCACACTATCATTCCAAATTCCATTCCCATCCCAAAACCTAATCTGACCCATGGGAAAATCACTATATTCCAATGGAGATTAATATACCAAAAATGATAAATAAAAAAAATATGAAATTCAAAATTCAAACCCCGCTATCCATGGTAATGTGGTAGTTATCATGAAGGATGGTGATCAAGATCCCACTCATGACCAACCACCAAAATCTTGACAACAATCATTTATCAATATTACTAACAAAACCCATATATAATAAGAGAGTTGCTCAATAAACTTGGTCCCTACTAAGAAAAAAACTTAGATAAAATTTTTAATGAACAATCCAAGACTTCCATCTGAACTGACACCTGACGAAGATCACTACTAGCCTGAAGTGAATTCCATTACTTCATGAGGTGGAAATAAGGTTATGGGTCTCAAGAAGTCTCTATGGAAGTGATTTCAACCTTATATATCAATAAAAAATAAATAAAATAGATATTTTATCGAACTAGGATAAACATAAAACTAAAATAAATAATGAAATATGTAGATATTGAAACAACCCTTTACATGGAGGCTAATATAACATCCTCAAATAAAAGTGGAATGGGAAAAAAACCTAAACTGCTCCAACATCTACAATAGTGACCCCAGTAACTCATCATATTCTACTTTCCCATCTGTGGATATACCCAAAATAAAGAATAAAAATATAGATGGGTATCAGAAACCTAAAAAAGATCTATATAGTTGTTATCTAAAAAACCCAGTAAATAGACAACCACCAAGACAAGAAATATTACATTAATAATATATTTCATCAGTTGTATGTTTGAACATAAAATAGAAACTGGGTTTTAATAATATTTATAAAAAAATTTAAATGAAACAACGCTACTAGTTTTATAATCAACCACCATTTTTCAAATCTAAAGATTGTTAGTTAAAAATTGTGAATATATAATTTCACATTATGTTATGTGGCCCCTTCTAATATGCGTAAAACAATCCAAAGTAATATTTATCCCTCCTTCCGAACCATTCATGAAAAAACATATTTCCTAAAAAATATCAAGGGCAAACCATTTATTAAAACTTTTTTAAGAAATATTCAAACCATTTCACATTTTCAAAACACGCTTTCAAAACATTTAGAAACAACCCATTTAAAATTAAACCAATATACACCCATGGTGATTAAAAAACTCAAACATGAACCAATGTAATAATTAAGTATAATATAAGAGAAAAAAATGATGGTTCTATAAAATTAGTCAAGATAATTGATACAATCAAATCTAAAAAACAAAATCCCTTAAAATATCATATATGGACCTAATAATCACATGCATCATCCTAAAGATATACTAATAATGGTCCTTAACTGGTGATAAAGATCCTAGGCCAACACTACAGAAACTATCCATGTACCCCATATCCTTAATTAACTATTGTGAAATAATGTCCCTTTAGATCCTTCCCTATTATGGAAACCAAATAAACTGTAAATCTCAAAAACCTCTACCTTCATGAAATAAAAATAGGGTTTTATCCAGAAAACATTCACTAGGTACCCTAATATTATTAATTGTGTCTTCCCCTTTTACAGGTCACATACTATCTACCTAAGATTCCCATGAAAAATCAAATAGAGGAGATAAAAAATATTCCAAGACACATATCAAATATAAAACTTTTTAAATAACCCAATCCTCACCTCCAACACCCTTATAATATATAACCCCAAGAATATCCACGAATAAGAAAGACATAATATGAATCAATAAAAAACATCCCCTCATGGGACTACTGGCCACTACAATAAAAAAAGGGCTCAAAGATGTCATTATTCATGTATCTAAACACATTTATTTTTGTTATAAACAGGTTCTCACAATGATATTAGGGATTCCATCTATTTTAACACCATTTTAAAACCACATTTCAACTGTTTTTTCAAAATCATTTATTAAATAAAAATTTGAAATCCAATTTGTCAATCCAACTATTTCCATAAAATAATATTTGATATAAATAAACCCCAATTTAAAGGAAGTAAAATGGAACAAATAACATATTTATAAAAAAATATTCTTTTTTAAAACATTTCAATCCACCATTAGAACCATTGTAAATAATATGACCATAGTATCTTGGTGTCGATGGTTACTTTATTACAATTGGATAAGGTACATGGAATCACATCCTGAATGATCAAATTGGTTAGTAGTCTTGGTAAAATAGATACATAAAATTATTTCATTTTAAAATTTTAAAATTAAAATTAAAATATTTTATTTTATTTTATTTTAATACACCATTATTCCCATTAGCATGACCCAAAATATCAATCATAAAACACTTTCTTGAATCCAAGGGAAAAAAACATAAGGAAGTTGTTATCTATAATGCATATTAATGGTAGGAATAAAAAGGAAGATATCATGAATAAATAAGGAATAAACAACACATAAAGGTAAATGACTAAAACACATTTCATTCTAGAAATTAAATGATCATAATTTGGTAAGAATAAATGATGATCATATAATTCTATATAAATAGTCACATGAGATTGAAACATTACCCTAGATATTCTAACTAATTAATTAATCACATGGAACACCAATAACTAGTTACATAATTATATAATTCATAAATTAGAACTTCATAATAATACATTAGATGGTTCATTCCAAGAAATCCTACATAAATGGGTATACCCTCAACCAAATACCCAAGATTTTTGGTCTCATAAGACAAACTGATGAACTGAGGGGATATAGAGTAACCCACCCATCACCTACTAAGTCTAATAAATTCATAATATGAAAGGGATGAAAGGTAATCAACATAAATATTAATAAATAAAAACCATAATATAAAATATTAATACTTTCTCCAATCAATAAAAATAATATTAAAAAATTTGGAGTAGTATGGTGAACGATGTCAAAATAATACATCACCAGTCAAACTGATCATAAAATTACTAGAGAAAAAATAAGGATTTAATAATTATGAAATATTAACTGTGGGTAATAAGTAAAATATTGGCTGTTTTTATTTATGTATATAATGATAGTAAAAACATACATTAAGAACATTATTCATGAAAATATCAGTTTTACTTTCAAAATCGGTTTTGAAAAATAAAATTTCTATAATATTAAGAAAAAATTACATTAAATAATATATTTTATATTTTATATTAAACATAAAATAAATGAGTTTCATCACTTTAGTAGTTCCCTAAATACTATATATGTTCAAAAATATTCCTTTTAAACTATTTTAAAAAGGATAAAAGTTCATTTTTAGGAAAATAAAAAGAAGATTTATTTCAAAACATTTTAGAAAAATAATTGCATGACAAAATTTTTATTAATAAGTTATTTGGAAAATGTTAAAAAAATAAAATATTTTTCGAAAACCAAGATATTAATGATAATTTATTTTAAATAGAAGATAGAAAACATTTCATAGTTTCATAAAAACATTTTCTCAATCATTTTATTTACCAAAGATAGAATAATGATAATATTACTTGAAATTTTCCTGAATAAATAGAGGATAAGAAATGTTATTTGGTTTGAGATAAAAATATAAAATAATTTCCCTAAGTTGAATAAAATATAAACAATCTAGATTAATGATGAGGTTGTAAAATAAAAACTTACCACTTGGATAAATTTTGAATCATAATACCAATGTAATAAATAACACAAATAAAAAATTAAAAGTACGGAAAAACAAAATTTTATTGAATATTTTGTTGATAATAAATGAAATAATTTCCTCAAGTTTTTTAAAATATGTTTATTTATGGAATACTGGGGATTAGATGATTTATTTGAAAATTTGATGAAAATTCATGTTCTTCCCATTTAATTTTAACTATAGTATTTAGGCCATAAACTTTTTTATATAACTTATTTGAACATAAATGTTTTCAACTATTTTCCTAACTCAATGAGATACAACTTTGATTTATTAAATATGACATGGATCATGCATTTTATTATAGTAAATGGTCCATGTAGTCAAAGTTGGACATGACTCTCTAGATTTAAAACCACTTCAGTATTTAGGCCGTAAAATCTTCATAATTTCCTAGGTTGGGACCGAATTGTTAAATAATATAGACGTTAAAATTTCACACTAATATTTATTATATAAGAATAAATAATTCATGTGTTTTTAGGTCAAATAGTCTGTCAGAATTAGATTAAAATATTTTTCCAAATTCCACTTTCACACTTGTAAAGCCTTGAAACACAACTGTCCCTTACACTCAATAAATATGTGTTTTTTCATTTAGATGGTGTTGGAGATTCCTTAAAGGATTGGTAACAGAGTAAAATTGTTGAATCTCCATTTCAATTCACCATTGATGGAGAGAATATATCATGTTAGGATCCCCTCCAAAACTCTCTTCTTTCTTCTTATTTGTTGTAACATTGTGGTTCTTTCAACAAAATATCTACCTCAATCCCATTTTTTTCTATTTAAATTTTATTTATTTTATTTCGTTGGTTTGGAACTGAATATTAGAAACGAGATTGGGTAATGCACTTTCTAATACATTTTACATTGAAAACGTTTCTATGAGGATTACACCACCCATGAAACAGTAGTTTTTTTAGTAATCAATCTACCCATTACCTTATTCATTTTTTTTTATTTTGAATCTAATGGGAAAACAGGTAATACTCAAAGTTATCCAAAAGACCATGGGTATAGGTCACCCTTATACCAAGGGTTTTGTTAAACCATGGGAATATGTTTCATAGGGAAAAAATTCATGAGAAGTATTTATACCCTTGATTATCCAAAAACAATTGGTATAGGCCACCCCTACAACCACATTTTTTTAAACCGAGGGAATAGGTTTTGTAAGAAGAAAAAAAATCACGGGAAAGACCTATACCCATGGATCTCCAAATACCATGGGTATAGGTCACTATTATGCCCATGGTTTTTTTCAACCAAGGTAATAACTTGCGTGAAAAAAATCATTTTTAAGGAATACGTATACCAAAGGTTTGACCAAACCATGTGTATAGGTATGCCCATTAATTTTCCATAATAGTTATAATATTAAATTAATTAATATACCTAAATTTTAATATTTTTACATGTAATTTTTTATTATACGAACAAAAAATGTGTTGCAGCATAGTGGTAAAGTTGCGGGAGTTTAGGCCGAAGGTAGTGGGATCAAATCCGAGTTGATGATTTTTTTAGAAAGACCTATACCCATGGTTTGAACAAACCATGAGTCTAGGTTGGGGAATTAATTTTCCATAATAATAATAATAATAAATAAAAAAATTAAATTAAATTTCAAATATATACAATTTTTTTTAAATTTTAGAACAATGATTGTGTTTTAGGATAGTAGAAAAGTCATTGGAGTATAGGCGGAAGGTTCTAGGATCAAATCACAATGGATGATTTTTTAATATAAGGAAATATACAGATGGTTTGTCCAAACTGTTGGCATATTTATTTCTATTAAAATTTCTTACTCTAAAAGTTTATAAACATGGGGTATAAGTGCGATATGCCCACTATTTGGACAAATAGTGGGTATAGGTCTATCCTAACGACACTGAAGGCCATGGTTCCTAATCATATGAATATAGTTTATACCTAGGGTTTTATGGGATATACACATGCTTTTAAACCATGGGTATATGGTCTTTTTATAGATGTGTGAATCATTGAGTTATTTTAACTCACATAATGTGATATATGAATTTATTTTTTAATTTGAAATAATCTAACATTGCAATTTAACAATTAACACAAAACATGTGAGGTCTAGAATCATATAAATTATGAAATTTTAATGTTATGTAGTAAAATGAAGTAATACAAAATAAATTTATAGAGTTGAAATACAATCCCATAACTCAATCAATCCTCATTTCCATAATGGATATATTCCCGAATTTCCTAATGACCATAAGCTATATTTCGAATGATAATCGAATTTGGGTGATGTAATTTCATGTATCAATGATATCCTAGGGTTTAATTCATTTTATCTTTTGGAAAACGCTAATTATAATAGGTTTACAAGTTAAAAAAATTAGGTGATCATAATTAAGTGGATATTTATTAAATTATAATTATTAATAATTAAGTTAGGAGGTTTAGGTAGATGAATTATTCCTTCCAAAACATTTTCATAAAAAACATATTATAATTTTGTTTTCTTAATCTAATTTTGAAACAAAACCTTATTATAGAATATTTCTTCTTTTTTTATAAATTATAAACAAACCCCAACCTTTTAAGTAGTGTGTTTATTTTATTTTATTTTATTTAAAAAATACCATTAATATGGTTTTTTAGTTAATTCCTCCCTTGAGAGAGAAACTTGCTTAGCCACACTACCACACCAATTAAACCAAAAATTACACATCATTTGAGAGAACCCATTACAAAACCTTTCAAATTGTCACCTTTTTTATAGGGGAAAGTAATTTTCCACCAATTTGAGGTATTTCTTTTATTTTTCATTTCATTCTCTTCTTATCTTATTTTTTCCTTGTTTCCCCTATCTCAATTTTCCATCTTTTTATTTTGATTTCTTTAGACCATAAACTCAAACATATATATTATTATTATGTTTCACCACTATTCATTTCATTTTTATTTTATTTATGACATGAAATAATTTTGAGGATATATTTTATCTTGACCCTAATATTGAACATATCCTTGTTACTCAAATCAGGAAATCTCATTCTATGAGAAGCTTCAATATTAAACCAGTTAGAGAATTCCTCCATTCATAGAACATTGAAATTAAAATCACTTGGGAATAAATCCTAAAACATTAAACAATGCTTGAAAATAATAATAATTTACATAATAGAACCATTCAGTAGTTTTATTCAATAGAAATTAATTACTAGTCCAATTTTATTGAATACTGAAATCATGAATCGAAAATTGAATGAAAATATTGTTTGATACAACTTATTTTAAAATTCCATTACCTCTCTAAAGAGGATCCAGACAAATAACATAAAGAATTTAATTTGTTTTTTTTAACCTTGAAACCAAGAAATTCCATTGAACATCAAATAAAACCAAGAGATTTCCCATTCTCACAAGATGGAATTGCAAAAGTATGGATTTATTATTTACATCCTAATGATGTAATAGGTTGAGAAGATCTGAGATAACTATACTCATAAATAATTTTTACCGAATCAAGGACGGATTTCATTCGAAAATAGGTATAAGAAACAAGAAAACCCAAGGGGATTCAATGTATGAGTATTGGCAAGTATTTAAGAATATATGTGTAAGATGCCTATATCACCAAATCAATGAGAAACTCCTCATCCAATACGTCGTTAAAGGCCACCTTCCTGTAGAGAGTATGGTGGATTCCATAGATGGGGGGAATTTCACAACAAAACACCAATAGTTTCATGAGTGTGGATAAAACAATATTAGATAAAACTCCCATAAATTTGGAAATAGAGGTACACCACATGTTAGAGGATTTAATCATGTAAGCATATCTTCTCTTAAAAATAATTTAATTTATACCAGGTTTGAAGAATTGACCACTATGTTGAGGAAGATTTCTTTTGCCCAAAAGGCATCCTTACCCACTCTTATGAGGCCTTGTGCCATTTTTACAAAAACAGAATATCCAACTGACTATTTCACCTGATTAAAAGAGACAGATAACTTTGCATCTATATTTTATGGGAGCACATATTAACAACAACAACTACTACTTCATCCCCTGAATAAGTAAGATTACTTTTCACTAACATACATTAAAGTATGAAAATATCAATCTAACATGAGGTATGGCTCTTGATAAAAACAAATTCCCCTTTTTCAACCAAACTACCGAAAGCCTCCAACTTACCAACAGAGTTTTCAAAATCTCTAAAGGAGATTTGAATCCCAAGAATAACCAAGTAAAAAATGGAATTCTCAAAAATGGTAGATTCTAAAAAATAAGTCTTTTTGGAAAAAAAATCATAATCAACATAATGAGATAATGATTATAGGTTTGGAGTTATGGGAGTTGAAGAGATAAATGAGCTACATTGAAACTACCCTCTAGAAAATCGTAAGTAATAACTCTTAAAATTTACATTCCCAACCTAATCCAAATACAAAGAGGAATTCCAGACCCATCACTTTGAGAAGTGGGAAGAAAATGACTAATACATCTACACCTATCATTCATCTAGGATTCACCTCAACACTAAAGAATCTGCATTCAAGAATAGTTGATGAGAAGCCCAATTAGAAAGAAAAAGGTAAGAAAAAGATTAATTATATTCCTCCTAAACCCATTTATTTGAAAAATAGAGTTTTACAAACCAAAAATATTTCTGAATAGGTGATGAAAAATGTGTTTTTGGATTCATTCAATCGTGCTGATATCAACATCCCTCTACTTGAAGAAAATGTGAAAATATGATGGTATGCCAAATTCATAAAATATTTATTTACAAATAGAAGAGGGATCAAGGGAAATGAGAGGATAAAACATGGAAGGGATATTTTAGTTCGGATTACCCCAACTCAAGAAATTACAACAAAGTGAAAGGATATGGGGACATTTGTCGTACTATGCACTATAGGGGAGTTACAATTTTTTGATGCATTATGTAATTTTGGAACTTCTGTAAATGTGATGCCACACTATTTATTCTATTATATACTTATTTGTGAGTCTTATCAAATCAGATTGGTGATGAAATTGTAAAATATAGATACCAAATATTCAGTAGGAGTCCTTGAGGATTAATTTTTTTGTTTAAGAGACATGATCATTCAAGAAAATTTATTTATGCATAAAATTGATGATGATGAGGTAAATTATCGTGCACCCATTATCTTAGGTAGTAACATCCTCAAAATGAAAAAATTTATCATAAATTTCCATGAGGGTAAACTATACATAAATTTTGGAGATGAATTATTTTTATTTAATGCTATGGAATCTATGAAGTACCCCTGAGAGGTACATTGTCCTTTTTTTATCTCCCGTCTTGATCAACAAAGTAAAAACCCCATATATTTTTATTTTCTTATGCTTAGAGATATTATGAGAATTGGTTTTTTTGTGTCTATGAGACATTCCATACCTATTATTAAAGAAAAAACATCTATCGGATTTTATTTTCAGGAGGATTCATATTCTGATTTTGATCAGGTTAACTCTAATTATAAAATGGATATTTATTATACGGATGGATTTTATTAATTGTTCTTTACTTTTAATGATGTCTATTTAGATATTGATTTTCATTGTGTGCATATTTAAGTTCCTACATTATCTCCATCCATACATCACCCCCTCTATTGAAACTCTATCCATTTCCACCAAATCTCAGTTACTCATACATTGTTGAGTGGTGATAGATTACATATTATAATTGCTAACTATATGCCTTTTGAACAGGAATAATATATTTTAAATCATTCAAGGGAGGGAAATCAGGTGGACCTTGGTTGACATATATGCTAAAAACCCATCCATTTTCATGCATAGGATTATTTTGGAGGATAGGTCTAAACTAGTTAGGAATCCACAAAGTAGACCTCATCCATCTATTCTTTAAGTTTTAAAAAAAAGAAGATGAAAATTTTCTCAAGGTAGATATCAATTATCTCATTTCATATTCCCAGTAGGCGAGTCATATTCATGTTATGCCAATGAAATGTTTTATTTAAATTTTTAGAAATGAGAGAGAGGAGTTAGTTCCAATAAGGGTGCAAAATAGTTGGCGTGTGTATATAGATTATATGAAACAAAATCAGTCCATATACAATGATTATCCCCACCGCATTTATTGATCAAATTCTTGAGGGACTATCTAGGAAGAGAGACTATGGTTTCTTGTTTGTATTTTATAGATATTATTATGTTATTATTACCTTATAGGATCAAGAGAAGAAGACATTAACTTTTATGTTTCGTACATTTTCCCATTGAATGATTCTATATGGACTTTTCAATAACCAATTTTCCTTTCATAGATTCATGGTGATTCATTTTTAATATTTCTTTGATACCTACATGGATGTATATATGGATTATTTTTCAATGTATGGATTGTCATTTTATAAAATTATCTTTAGTTTGGGAAATGTGTTGAGTTGTTTTATTGATAAGATTCTAGTTTTTATATTTAAAAATGTCATTTCATGGTAGAGAATGTAATTGTATTACAGTATGTTGTGTGAAAACATGGAATAGAGGTTGATATATATAAGGTAGATATTATTTCATCCATTCCATATCCTTAATGTGTGAGTGATGTTAGATCATTCCTTGGGCATGAAGGATTTTATCGACATGTTATCAGTTTTTTCTGTAATATCTCACTACCCTTATATTGATTGCTTCAAACAGATATTGAATTATTTTCTGATGATTCAAGTAGGGTATAATTTAATGAGCTAAATAAGTGTCTTAACACTCCACAAATCATAAAACCCACATGATGGTAGCTTCCTTTTTAATTTACGTGTGATTCATCCCACTTCGAGGATAGGGCGGTCTTATCATAGAGGGGGGAAGGGTGGTCCATTTTGATTCATTATTCATCGAGGACATAGGATTATTCCCAATAAAATTACACCACAACATAAATGGATTCCCTTGATATTATGTTTTATTTTGATAAATTTAATTAATAATTATCAGGCTCTAATATAGTTGTTTTTTCTGACCATGTAGTTTTGAGGTTCCTCTTAATAAATCCAAATGAAAAGCCCAGACTTATTCGATAGATGATGCTTGTTCATGAATTTGATATTGAGATAAATAAAAATAATTGATCATAGAACTTGGTGGATGACCATTCAAGTAGGATTACTCACACACTAGAGTATGACACATTAGGCTAGGTACCACTTCAGGACTCTTTCCCCAGTGGGCTTCTTTATGTCATCCCATGTATGCATCCTTGGTATGAAGATTTAGTGAACTACCCTATTTCCTATAAAACCCCAACTCATATAAAGAATCAAAATTCCAAAAATTAAATATTGATTATAGTATTTATATTTGGGGTGATACCTTCCTCTAGAGAAATTTTTGTTACCATGTCGTCAGGATATGTACTCCCGGTCATGAGTTTGAGTTTATTTTTATTTTTTTTAATACACATTATTATGGTGGATTCTTTTTACCCCAAAATAAAACTATGATAGTCAGAGACTCTGTATTATATAGGTCAGTCTAATTCCATGATTCTCATGTTATTTTAAGTTGTTCTCATGTTTCCAACACACTAGATACATTTCAAGGAGACACGAGATACCCTAACAACCCATATTATTATGATATATGTTTGATGTTTGGAGAATTGATTTAATGGATCCCTTTCCAAGATCATTTCATTTCTTACACATTTTGGTCATTTTTTATTTTGATAGAAAATGGGAGTAGGATAAGGCCACCAAGGCTTATAGTTATCATGTTTTAGTTTATTTTTTCATGGATCAAATCTTCTACAGGTATGGAGTACCAACGACCATTGTCAGTTATCATGGGAAAAATAATTTCAATATAAATTTTTATTACATAATTTGGAGGTATGCAGTGACACAAATAACATACATACCATACCTCCCCCAATAAAATGTCCATGATGAGGATTCAAATTGGTAGTTGAAATAAGTTTTAGGGGAAATAGTGTCACTGAATAATAAAGATTAGAGAAAGCACTTGGATAATTAACTATGGTCATATTAAATGCAATAAAAAATCCCATAGACATGTCCCCATTTAATATTGCATTTGGTAAAACTATTTTCTCTCAATGGAGGTTGAGCATCCGTCATATTATGCTATAAATAAATGCAACAAGGATTTATCCAAATATGGAGTTCAACGGAAGCTACAAATTTTAGATCTTGAGGAACTTTGATTTTTATCATATAAGAACTCAAGTATATACAAGTAAAGATAAATGTTTTCCCATGATAGAATGATCCAAAATAGTAAGATTAATGTTGGGAAGAAATTCATACACCATTATTCACTACTAAAGCTGATGGTTGGTAAGTTCCCTTCTAGATGGTTAACTCCTTATGTTGTATCTAATTTTTTTCCTTATGGTGTAGGGGAGATCACACAAGTAGACAAAGTAATGATCTTTATGGTCAATGGGAAACATTTCATGTAATACATTTAGGTACTTCTTACTAATGTAGTTGAATTCATCGCACTGCATAACCCCAGCATCACTTGGGAATATCATGCTCTTCCCAACCCTTTAATTATTAAATTATTTTTCCTCATTAAAATTATAAATTTTATGTGCACATATCATAACATAGGTAATTATTTAGGATAATGAAATATTTTTTGTGTGGGGGTTAACATTTTGAGGCAGATATTAGGTATTTTCATTTTTTGTATTTTTTGTGTGTTTTATTTTAGGTTTGCAGATAATTTTTAAAAACAAATAAGTAAAAAAAAATCAATAAAGTACATATCATGTAACATTCACATTTAAATGTTAATCATAGGGAAAATATATTTTTCCAAAATTAATTTTTATCACGATAAGAATGATCAATATTTCATTATTAAAATTTTATTTTTATATGAATATAAGTCATCAACGATATGATTGGTTGTGACATTATAAAACAATTTTGATTTTTACACACTTCTTTGTGAAATTTTCTCTTGGTAAATTGTGTCAATGATTTCTCCAAAAAATATTTCATGCAACCATGACATGTAACATTTTTTCTACTTAATAGATTTTAAACCCATGTGAGGTAAAAAAAATTAAAATTATAACAATGGTAGATCCATACATTCATTTCCCTTCTGATTCATTTCATTACTGCACCAAATTGACCTATGCATGTATACATAATCTTCAAGAGTTTACACACCAGAAAAATAATATATATATATATATATATATATATATATATATACGACCCTAATAAATAGGGCAGTTATAAAATGTACAACATGTAGGTATATCTTGGTCAGGGGCTTAATAATTAACTTCCATGAATCATTATGTAAGTGGATATTGAAATATGATTGAAATCGAATGTAAATAGGTAAAAACATTGGTCTTACATGACCTGAATAAAGTAAATAAAGAGTGGAGAAATTAGCTTGAAATGGTTGTTACACATACATGGTGAATTAAATGCATGGTAGACCCATTACTTGTTTCGGTAGGATTAGTGTCATTAATCTTAATGGATTTTATTTTGATACAATTTTTGAGATATTAACATCAGAATTTATTAATATTGACTCTTGATGAGATCCATAGTTTTTATATATATCCACTGTGGATTGAGGAATATGAGACGCATGTCTGGACACATGTTTTTTGGAATACATGATATGAGGTTTTATAGAGGATTGCAAGAGCTTAAGTGTGAGGGAGTTGATAAAATAATTTTTTAAAATATTTTATTGGTAATAAATTAAGTAACATACTCACATTGTGTTTAATATTTTTATTTATGGAATATTTGGAATAAGTTCATTCATTTGAAAATTTGATTAAAATTATAGTTTTTTACTTTAATGTTGACTATAGTATTCTAACCATAAATATATTTTTTGACTTATTTAAACATATAATTTTTCAACATTCATCCTCATTCAATGGGATACATCATTGATTTTTGACATCCGTGTAGGATCATGCATTTTATTGGAGTAAATGGGTAATGAATCAAAGATGGACTGGAATAAAAAGATTGGTAAGCACATCAGTATTTAGGACATGTATTCTTCATCCATAATTAGATTGGGAAAAATTTGTATATAATATATAAATACCAATTTCACAAAAATAATTATTCTGTAAATATAGTTAGTTCATGTGATTGGGAGTTCAAACTGACAGTTCATGTTGTCATAAACTATTTTTCTGAATTTCTCATTCACACTTGAAAAGACTTGAAACAGTAACCTCCCTTAAACTCTATAAATGTGTGTTTTTATCATTTTTAGGGTGTGGGGTGTGAATTATATGATTGAGAATAGAGGATATGTGGTTTATTTACATATAAATTCATCATTGTATTGGGGAATCTATCAATCTAGGATCTCCCCCAAAATACTCTTCTATTCCACATCCTTACTGTAGAATTCATGTTCTTTCAAAAAATATATACTTTTATCCCTTTCATTATATCAATTTTATTTATATATTTATTTATTTTATTTATTTGAGTTGTATCTCACGGTTATAATTGATATTAATTTATACACTTTCTAAACATTCTCACATGAATAACGCTTCTACGATGATACCCCGCCCAGGCAGGAGTATTTTTTTAGTAATTGATCAACCTATTACCGTATTAATTTATTTATTTTTAATAAATGATATAATTTAATTCACATAATATGATCTATTAATTTATTTATTATAAAATATACTAAGAATTAAAATGAACAATTAACACAAAACACGTGTGGTCAAGAATTGTGTACATTAAGATAGCGTAATCATATTCGATAAAATGATCCAACACAGAATCAATTTGTAGAGTTAAAATAAACTACAATAACTCAATTAATCCTCATTTATAGGTTAGATATTTTCACTAATTTATCACAGACCATAATTAACCATGGAATGAAAATCAAGGTGGGGTGATACGATTGCATGTTCCCAAATTAGCCCTAGGTTTAATTCATTCAAACTTTATTGTAAATTTAATTTTAGTAGGTTTAAGGTGTTAGAATATAGAAAATAATAATTAAATTAATATTAATTTATATTATAATTATTAATAAGAAATATAATATTTGTATTTATATTTATTTGGCCTTCTAAAATATTTTCTGAAAATAAACTTATTTTCATTTTGTTTTTTCAATCTCATTTCAAAAACAAAACAATTATGATATTCTACCAAAATATGTATTCATGTTTTATAAAATATAAAAAGACCCCAAATAATTTTAGTAATTTTATTATTTTAATCTATTTCATTTTCATAATACCTTTGATATGTTGTTTTAATTACTTCCTCTTTTGAGCGACGACCTTGATTAACCACTCTACTGCACCAAAAAAACCAAAAACCACAAAACATTTCAAAGATCCCATGACATTTCCATTAAAATAATATGAAGATAAAGTGATTCATGATATAAAATATCAATGGCTAGGTTCATAAATTGAAAACATAAGTGGTGAATATGATATATGTCTTTTAAACTAAAAGGTGAATTGAGAAACCCTAACTAAATGTCTGATTTCCTTCATATGTATTCTAAAACCATTTATAATTAATATATATTTGTTATAAATCAATTTAAAATGTAATAAAATATGTAATACCATATATAATTTATTTATTGTCTTTTATAACTCATTTAGTGACAGTTGTTTTTAAATCACTATTTTTGGTGATAATTACTTCTTTTTTCATCTATGTTATTGGTTTGGTAATTTTGTTCCATTTCCAATGATCATTGTTCAATAATTTTTATATTGTTAACATAGATATTAGTATCATATATAATAATTATATATGTATTTATAATAGTCTATAAATGTCAAAGATGGGAAAATGAGTTACAATATTCATAGAGGTCATTGGCCATACGTATGCATGATGTTTATCAATACCTTTAATCATATATCGACAAAACGTAATAGAATTCATCCTTAAATAATGTTTTTACAAAAAAATATACTAAAGTAATGGATTATATTTCCATAAATGTGTCTATAAATATTATTAAACACGATAAACTCCCATTACATTAGTCTTTAAAATGGGTTTTTAAGACATGAACTTATGATCAACCATAAACAAATAAAACAATGACGGTATTCAAAAATAGAAACTTAATATTATATAAAGACCTATATACATCAATAACTAACAAAATACATAGTTGTATGATTATTCTTATAAATAAAATACTTTTGGTAATAGTACTTCTACAATATAATTCTTAAGTCCAAATATATAAAGACTTTAATCATTCTAATTTTTCAAAGTGAGAGAGTAAGAAAACCTTTTACCCCTTATATTATTTTTAGTAATGTTCCCTTTAAACATTGGGATTTTGTTTATATATTTCCCCGTCTCCTTTTAGTTGAATAATTGAGCATTGGTAGCTTCATTATTTCCATTTTAATCATGAGATTGGTGTTCTTTCTCTCCACACCTATAGGAAAATCCCATTCCATTAAAAATGTACCAGGGAACTTCATTCAATAATTATCACATGTGGGGAAATCCTTCATTCCCTTATTTCCCTTATTTGTTTTTTCTCTATCATCCTGTTATTCTATTGCATAAATTTGAATCTATAAGACGTGGAGAATTCTTTCTTCATCTTCATAAACCATGATTCTATATCCTTTTATGATAAAAATGATTGGGAGACTTGTTCCCATAATATAATTGGATTTAATCCATCTATGGAAATTTATAGACTAAAAAAATAATTCAAATATAAATATTGATAATTTATTCGATGGGTTAAATCCAATTCATTGAAGGGAAAAAGTCTCTCAATCCTTTTTTATATGTGGACATAGTATCATATGTTTTCATGACAATAAAATAATTTTACATGCCTTATGGATTCGAATGGAAGCTAGAGAATAAGAGGATGGAATAGAAAAATTTGTTAATGGGAAGGTGAAAAAGAAATGTTTTCCCATATATGATAATTGTAGAAAGAAACAGTCTAGTACTTTCTTTAAAGAAAAAATGTGTTTTATAAAATTGTGGAGATAAAGGCCATCATTATCATGATTTCACGGGAAAGATAAAAGCTAAAAATATTTAATGATTCAACTTCTAGTATAAGGGACACTACACAAATGAATGGCCCATGTTTCAAGGGAGTATACCTTAGTAAATTATAAGGGATCATTATAAACATTATTCTATCACTATAGAAGAAGTGGAATGATTAAAGTCCTTGTGTATGCAGATTCAAGAATTATATTTTTTAAGTAATATTATCAATGGTGTTTTGTTATAATAATAAAGTAGCATATAATGATTGTGTTAATTTTTGAAGCATATATGTCTGGAAGTATGATTAACTTATGTTTTTTGGATACCATCATGTTTTTATGAGTTTAAGGTCGGTCATAAGTTCAATGTTTTATAAATACCTTCTCAGGATTTATGTGATTGGATTTTATCAAGATTAAGGATATTCTTTGGCACATATTTGGCAATAAAACCTATTTTTTATTATATAATTTTGTTAATGTTTTATTGAAGGCAAAATTTGTTTACATTTTTTTGAAATTTGATTAAATGTATTTTATTTTTTGTCTTAGTACAAATTTTTTTTATTTTAATAATAAAAAATCATGTTTATGTAGTTTCTAACCGATATTATTTATTATGAAATATAATTATTCTTCTCTGGAAGATAGTGAATATATTTTTAATTCTTTAATTAAATATGTAAACTAGCCAGATCGATAATCAAATGTAAGTATGAGAAATCTAAATGTCCCAAAGTACCTAATTAACTACATTAGAATCATATTGACCATGGAATATATATAGAAAATGATCCAAGAGAATGAAATACACGTTTAGTTACCCCAAATTTTATTTCAAGAAATCAATATGATATAGATTTTTAAAAAGGCATGGATTGACCATAAATTAAAAAGAATTTTCCACACACCTTACAGATCAAACATAACTACATTTTTGAAAAACTAATGGATTTACTACATGAGTATTATATAGATCTCAAATCTAAATGGAAGTTATTATTATTCTATCATAAGTCTCAAAGAGATTGATTGACCACACATTGAAGGAAGAAACTATATGATAAATGTGGAACTTCAAAAAATTAAAGAATAAACTACTATATTTTAAAGAGACCATGGTAAGTAGTCTTAATTTTAAAAAATATTGAATTGATAGTATGTACAATAGATTTTTCATAAGTTAAAATGATTAACCATATGATCTATCAAGGAATAATATAAAAATAATTATGAAGTACTAAAGCAACCATGGATGCTAACATGGAAAACATTAAGTTCCTATAACTAAACACAAGAATTGTATTATTAAATATCATAATTATTCAACTTTTCTATGAGAAAATGATACTAACTAAAATCATTAAGTAAACATTGATTTGATGTTAACATTTGAGGATCTACATTGGTGATTTCTCAATTTCTCTTTTCAGGGAATTATTCTACCTTTTAAAATAAATAAGAAAAATAGAGATAAATATAAGTGAAATAAAGAGACATATAGATATATGATTTTTTCATGAATGGAAAGTATATAATTATTCTCTATTTTGAACAAATTTGGAAGTTGGTTCTCACATTAACTATTATGAATCATCAAATAAATCTTGAGAATATTTGAACATCATTTATAAATCAAAAGATGATATAGAGAATAGAATATTCACTTTCAAAACAACAAAACTAATATTTATACTACATCAAACTCATTCACATATCTTTCTCTATTATTATTTACTTTTTGTCTCTGTGTTCTTTACACTGTGTATCTTTTTTGAAATAACTCTTATATAAAATAAGATTAGTTCTAGACACCCTCTATCATTTCCTGTTATATATACTCCCATGAAGAACTATGAAAGATAATATATAGCTTGTACTGGCTTTATGTAGTTGTTTATCATTTATTCTCACATGTAGAACTATTGAAGATAATATTTATATCCTAGATTTCCTTTGTACTATTTTAGGTAAAACCCAATCAAGGTTCTGGATTAGTTTATCTTGTTAATGAACTACTTAAAATAAGGTGATTACTAAGTGGAGAGGACAATTTATCGCTTGAAACTGAACCTCTTAAATTTATTCTATTATGTATTTTTCTAAATTTGTTTAATCTATTTTATTATACATCTATTTTAGCTTCAAAAATTAAAATTCAAAACAATAAATTTATATTTAAATTTAAATTGTCTTTAATATAGAATTTTGGATATTATTAAATCTATTTCAAAAGTTAAAAGAGTTTTAAACTTGTTTTAACTTAGTTATGATTTAACTTTTGGGGAAAATTTTGAAATATCAAATTATATTCTAATACAATTTTAGTTAAATGTGAATTATTTAATAATTTTAGGTTATTTAATTTTAAAATTATTTTTAAAATAAATTTTAATTGGAAACCCAATCCCCCCCACACATGAGTTATCCACTCCGACCAACATATGGTACCAAATAATTTCAAATTACTTTTTACCATGACTTAGTTTTACCAATATATCAAAATTTCTCGTATTTATTAATTTGTGCCTTTATGGATAATAATATATCATAGACAATAAACACTGACCATCGTCTTTATTTTACTACAACTAATTGTATAGGTTGGATGATCAAAGTGAAAATCCATATAAAGAGTGTGGGATTTTATATTTGGACAGCAATCAAGGAAAAATATGAAGAAACTAATGTTATTAGAGCTAAATAGAGTGACTCTACTATGTTTTTGTATGATTTTTACGATAAATCCATGAATGAATTGTATTCTACATTATGGGAAGTTGAATTTAATATACTATTGAATTTTTCTGCTATATATGAAATCTGAGACACACATTTAATTTATCAGGAAGGAACTTTAAACATGAAATAAATAGGCTTAAAAATTATACCATTAAGTATGATATATGTAATATGAAATATGAATAAATTAATTCATAACATTATAGTAGGTTTATAGAGTTCTTTAACATAGTTCATGCACTTATGAAGAATACCAATGATAAAGATCAAGTGATGCAACTTTTATAATTCTAACAAGATACGTAGAGATGAACCTATATTTATATTATAAAATTATTTAATATAATTAGATTTACAATATATAATTTGATTATAAATATTATGATAAATGAGAATTAACAAAACGTGAATAAATAAGAAGATGATGAAACTAATTGAAAATTAGAATATTTCAAGAATTCATAATCAAATCAAAAAGAGAAAATCAAAGATGACAATTTTAGTGAGGATAAAACACCTGTAGAGATTGATAAGGAAATTACCCTCCTAGCCATATCAATTAAAAAATTTGATAATAAGAATAAATTATTTATGAAAACAATTTACCATGGAAATTATGACCGAAATAGGAATTTACAAAAGGAGAATCAATTTGGTGAAGTGACCTATTATTAATGAAAAAGAAAAGGGAAAATGGTGGTGGATTTTACTAAACTGAAATATAAGAATATATATAATGAAAATGGAAAATTTCTTAATAAAGACATTAAAACCACATAGTGTTCATTTTAGTACAATTCATGAAACTGTAACTGTAGTAGATAATACAACAATGAAATAGCTAACATGTGATTTATGATATGAACATCTAAGATACTAAATACTATTTTTGCATCTCTTTTCCATATTTTAAATCATTCTATGGATGAAAATTAAATAGAAAATATGACCAGTGAAGATTTAGTTGAGTATTATATTAAAATTCTATAGATATTAAATTTATTAATAATAATAATAAAAGATTAAGGAAGTAACTTTCATTTTTTTGTTCATTTTATATCTGAATTTTCTAAAGAAAATGGCATGAATTATTAGTTATTAAAAATAATAATAAAATCAAAATTTCTGATGATGATCGTAAAAATTATTTATAAATATTTAAAAATGGTATAGAATCCCATACTATAATTCTTAGAAAAAAAACCACACCTAGGTATAGCACTGGGATTAGTTACTTCCCAATACAGAAGAAAATTTATAATAATAAATTCGTTCCTAGATCAATATCAATGAACTCTATAAATTGTTCTTATTTGTATTAACATAATAATTTTTTTAATTTAAAAAATACTAATTTTTATTTATGTTTTCCTTTTCAAATAGATCTGGATCCCTAAATCATATGTTACTAATAATTCTAGACTCAAGAAAGTGTTGGTATAAAAATGATTTATTGTATATTTTTACTCTAGGAGACTTTCTTAAAGTGTCCCAAAAAAAGGTGTGGTTTCTGGATAGTCGATGCTATAGAAACATGACTAGGGTCTACTAGATATTTAAGAACCATGTTAATATATATTACAGACATGTCACTTTTAGTGATAATGAAAAAATTAATATAATTGGACTCTATCAAATCAGTAATTATGTTACTCTTTTGATTTCTAATGTTTTATTTGTAAATGGGTTAAATTATAATCTAGTTTTCATCTCACAATTTTGTGATGATGGTTATCATGTCATGTTAGAGAATAATTCTTTCTAAATTTATGATTCTAAACGTGTTTTAATTTTTACATCCTTTTATAATGACAATATTTATATTGTTGATGTCGATTCATTACATTCACAAAAATATTTTTTGCTTAAGTGTCATTAAAAATAAATCTTATAAATGAAATAGAGTTCTAGGCCAATTTAAAATTCACTCATGTAGGAATATAAATATGAATGTATTGTTCTAGGATATTCCTAAATTATAATTTCTAGGAGATAAAATCTATAATAAATGTCAATAGGTGTAGCAGCATAAGTTCTCTTTCAATACAAATAAATAAAATTCAACTTCTAAAACCCTATAGTGGTTTCACATGGATTTTTTTGGACCCTATATATTTCCTAGAATAAAGGTAGAGAATTTTTCTTATGTTTTAGTGATTTAATTATCTAAATATAGCTGGGTATTCTTTCTAGCTCCTAGAAGTGATACTTGTTCTAATTCTAATCAACATGAAAATATTTATTTATTAACTTGGTAGACATTCTATTAAAAACATATGAAGATGTCATGGCCATGAGTTTGAAAATAATGACTATTGATCTCTATTCTCCCAAGATGACTACAAGAATAAATTTTTTTCTCCTAAGACATCATACTATAATTGGGTTTTTGAAAGAAGAAATAGAACAGTCCCAGAAATTTCATGGACTTTGCAAATTGATTTTGATCTATCTATTTATTTTTTGTAAGAGGAAGTGAATATAAATTTCTATATTAATAATAGGGTTATTATTATACCTCTTTTGAATAATACTATATATGATTTATCTAATTTAAGAATACCAAATGTTAATTACTTTACAGTTTTTTGATGCAAGGTCTTTTTACTTAAAAGAAATGGGTGTTTCAAAATTCTTTCATCCAATATTGATGAAGGAATTATCCATGGTTATTCAATATCTAGTATATCATATTGGGTATTCAATAAAAGAAAGACATTTTTGGAAGAATCTGTATATGTAATATTTTATGAGACATACCCATATGATCTGGAGAATTTTTTATAAAACCTTGAGCATGATAAATCCAATTTAAATATCAATACGTGAACAAAAATTTATTATTGTTCTGGGAAACCTGTTGTGGAAAATGACCCATTTCTATGAAAATGGTTGAACATAATTATGAATATGAAATAACGAATAAATATATCTCTAAAACTATTAGGGCTCCTAGAGACCATCCCTTAGATTTTGTAGTTGGAGATCTAGATGACAGAACACAAACTTGATCATCTCTTAGAAATCAGGTTCAAAATTAAGCCTTACTGTCACATATTAAACCTAATAACAACACTAAAAAATAGATGATTAATTATTGGTAATAGAAGTGAAAGAATTATTGAATAAATATGAAATTAACAATTTTTGGGGACTAGTAGAACGTCCAAATGACTTCTTGACCTATGGAAATAAGTGGTTGTCTCGGAACAATGTTTATGAGTCTAGAGCTATAATTATAAATGAATATATATTGGTTTCACAAGTATATAGTTAATAGGAAGTTATTGATTATGAGGAAATCTATTAAGCAGTATCAAAAAATTAATCCATTAGAATGTTCATTCTTAAATATCACATTTGGATTTTAAATTATATCAAATGGATGGAAACAGTTCCCATTAAAATGGTTATATAATTGAGAATTTTTTTATAAAAACCCATGGAATCCAAAAACTATATTTCCAAATATTGTTTTTATAATAACAGAATAACTTTAGGGTCTAAAAATCTCATAGACATTTCTATGATTATATTATTTTATTATTTATTTCTAAAGGTTTTTCATAAGATATATCCATTTCTAATCTATTTATCAAAATAAATTCAAAATAAGTTTTATTAATTCATATTTATTTTCATTATATTATTTTTGGATCATCCAAAAACTATTTATGTACTGAATATTAAAATATGTTGAAAAATGAAATTGGAATGAGTTTAATTGGTGATTTAAGGTTATTGGTTTTCAGATTATTCCAAAAAAAGGAACAAAACATTTTGAATCATCTAATGTAAAATTAGGATCTTGTAAAATGTTTTTTAATGGATAGAACTGAAGGCAATGATACTCCCATGAGTAAAATATTTAATTTATAAATTTATAAAATGAGGAAACTAGTAGATCAAAATATTTAAAAAGGTTTGATCTGTAGCTTTCTATACTTAACTACTAACCAAATCAATATTATGTTTTGTGTATGGATGTGTGATTGATTTCTTTCAAATGAAACACAACCACATTTAAATTCAGTGAAAATTATTTTTAAATACATCAGAAGTTTATCTAATTTATTATTATTTTATTCTAGAGGATAATCATTTGATTTAGTGAGTTATTAAAATATGGATTTTAGTGGTTGTAACTTTGATAGAAAAAAACACTAGATCATATAAATGTTTTTGGGAAGGTTTCCAGTGTCACACTGAATAAATAAATATAATTTTGTTTCATTTATATTACCAAAGATTAATACACAGCTATAAGAAGTTTCTATGCTCAATTTTTTCAGATGAAACAGACTTTTCCATATTATAGATATCAATATAGAGATGTGCCTATACATTGTGATAACACAAGTACTATTAAAATTTATAAAAAATACTATATCTAATTCTAGGAAAAAACACTTTTATATACAACATCACTTGGAAAAAGAGATATCACTATATAATTCAATGGTATTGATCATCATCTTGCTAATATATTTATAGTACCTATGAATTTGGAGTCATTAAGTAATATCAAGCATGAATTTTATATGCTTAATTAAATTTAAATTTTTTAAAATTTAATATAATTAATTATCATATTTTAAATATTTACGTGTTCTCTTATATCATGTATTCTCTTAGTTATTTCATTTTAAAAACTACCCATATATGTTCTCAAATATGGAATTTCTTTCTTTCTATTTTCATACATGATAGAATTGAAGAATCCCTAAATGATTAAAATATCTTAAATTAGAGTCAAAATATTTGAACTCTATTCTAAACCAAACTAAACCCTCTTTTGGACTCTACTTCACTGAATCCGTAATTCTTGAATCTTGAATCCCATTTGAGGGTTTCCAAAATGAAGAGATCTTTAGAAGAATTCGATCCAAAATCATTCAAAAGAGTGAATGATTGTTCAAGAAAATCTATAAATCTTGTGAATACCCATTTCATTTCTCATGTAGTCAGTTTAGAAAATTAAACAGTGCCTAGTGGTTGAGGATTAGTATTTCCTTGGTAGGTAAATATGCTCTTCATCAATGTTGGACAAGTTAATTCATGGATGAAAATCACCCCTTTTTTTAATCATGGTAAAGGTGTTCAACCTCAATAAGGTATTTTAAGTTAGATATAATATATATTTTATTAGTATGGTTGTTGATGGTCAATATAGTGATCTCACTTCAACCTTTTGGGTGGATTCCTTAGGAGTTCCTCATCTTGGAGAATATTGTGTCTATAAATGTTCTTATCCTATGAACCATCCCCAATTGGAGATTGGGAATATACTTGATGATATGAATAATTACCAATACTATTGATGATAAAATATAAATTATAAATTTGTATAATATAGGTTTTGTTATGTTCATTGAATACCTGATTTACTCAAGGTAGGGAGACTTCAGCTCGATAAGGCATCAAAATCATTTCTTTCTAAACCTCTTCAGATTATTCTTCCTATTATTTTGATGAACCATATGTAATAATTGAACATAACTTCATAAATATTGAACAATATTGCATAAAACATATTTTATTAAGTATTTAATATAAAGGATAAAATAATCTAGTTGTAGAAATCTTTGTGTATTCTTGTGGTGTTTGTTTAAATCAGACCACATGCAAAAGGATGACGATCAACTGGAATGTCTAGAAAATAATGTGGAAAAGTGATGAGGAGAATTTTTATAAAGGATTCAATCCAATATAAAATCCTCCTAGACTTAAGTATATCATTGATCCTAGATTGGATGAAAATTAGTCTGTTGATGCTAATTAATTCTCTGATGAAGATGAGCCCCAACCTCTTGTAGATGTGGCTGAGAAAGTAAAACAATATTTTGGGTAGAGATTAAAATGGAATCCTATTATTGAGATTCCAAATAAGTAAGAACATGTAAGAGAATAATTATATCATATTCATTATGTTCAATAGTTTTATAAAATTATTTTTGAAGCTGCAAAAATATCCTAAGATACTATTATTGGTTAAAATAATACGAAGCGTTGTAGCTTCTGATGGGGAGACAATATCCAGATATTTTATATTTATACCTACTCTCATTACCTCATAAACTATATAGGATGTGTATATAGTTTTATAGAGTCCTTCCATTTTATAGATAGGGGGATCTCCACCCTTTGATTACATGGCTTCTGGTGAAGAAACCCATCTAGATAATCCATTACTAGAAATTGATCTTTCTACTCCTAAAAATGCCCACGATAATGATTTCAAGGATGATTAATATTGTGATGATTCATCAAATCTAGAAGCAGCTACCATTCATATTATTTCATGAGATAAAGAGTCTTTTTAACTAGATATTCCTTCTATTCCCATTCCAGAATGACTATTCAAACCCTAGACATATGATGATCTGTTGATGTTTATGGATACTCCTCCCTCTCCTAGATTTGTTCTTGAAAATATATCGCAAGACGAACCTCTTTATAATTCGTAATCTATAACCAATGTGGTTTCCATGGAATATTTAAAGGAATAATCTAACTCTTATCTTAAATCTATTTATACAACATTTGAGAACTTTTCTTTTAAAGAAAACCCACTGAATATATATTCATATATTGAGTTTAGTGACTCCAGTGCCTCATATTCTATGGAATCTCATGCTCCTTTAGAATTTGATAAAGCTCAATATTATCTTGTTCAATATGTATTACATTCTTCTACTCAAAATTATTTAACCACCTATCCTTAATTCATTGAGATTGTGAATGATCTTTTAGATGTTTTAAAGGAAGTTTTCTTGATAATTAGTTGTGTTAATAATCATGAAAGAGATGAGGATATTTCCTACACTATTAACAATTTAGTGGAAGACATATAGCATAATTTTTACCTAAAATTATATCATATATACTATGATATATATAGTTTCAAAATATGGATGGAAATTTTTAGAGGTTATATTGGAGCCCTATTGGATGATTTTATAGACATACTATCCTCCAAGGACAAAAGGCATATTTTGGTTATAACTTATTCATTTAGAACTTCTACATCAAATCCATCACATCATATGATGATATTTATAGATTAATACCTTATAAGAATGATTATTTGTGATGAAATTCTGAATATCATTGATAGTGAGAGGGATATTAGAAATGAAGTTCATTATTACATTTTTGATCATGGATAAATAAAGTATGATTTGTTTAATTATTAATCTATTTTTGATACCAAATATATATTTATAATTAATGTTGAAATAAATTATTATCATAGAATTTATTACACCAATTAAGATCTCAAAACTCAATTTCTTTAATTAAAAATACATTTAACGATGACTCTTCTTACTACTACTTTCAAAGAAATTATGGAGAATTTTTTGGTGATGACATATTTTCTTGGATAGTTCCTGTCAAAAAATGATGATTTTATTAAAATTATAAATAATTTGAAGGGGTTGTAATAAATATAAATAGGATTTTGGAACCTTATATGTATGTTGTGAATTCACCAGTGTTGGAACTTATTGATCTACCTATTCCCCTAGTAGTTTCAATATAATTTTCAACATTAGTTTTTTCATCTTTATCAACTATAAATTATACCTCACTTTCCACAACATCAATTGTGCGTTTTGGTCTCTCAATTTCCCAAGACCTTGGATAGATATGACATATTCGAAAGTCTATCACCATTCCTAGAGTTCTTACTTATCCTCAGCCTCCTCCTACTCAAGATCCCATTATTGGTAAATGGAAGGACCCGTTTGAACCTTCAACCAATCCAAACCCTAATTATTCAGATTCCATTCAGACATTGATAGGTCCTTTTGTAAAAAAAATAAACTATTAATGGAATATATGTTTATTATTATTTACATGTCTGTTATTTTTTTTATGTGTTCTTTCTTCCCTATTTATTACATCTTTTCTATATCACCATTATATGTTATTTTTTATAATCTCAATGTGGGATTAAAACATATTTCCTAAATAAAGATGGAGTAAGATATTTTTTATAAGTAACATAGGGAAGTTTAACATACTATAGTAGATAAAAATATTTAATGCTTCATCTTTAATCTTTCTGAATGGGTGTTTGTGTCATGATTTTTTACCATCAAAAAGGGTGGATATTATTGGATTACTCTATCAATTCTTTATTTTAATTATCACAAGTCATATTTATGTTTCTTCCAATATATATTTTGTTTTAATAAACATAATTAAATTTATCTATAATATAAGAAAATTTTAATAATTCTTTAATTTGCTGGGAAGCATAGCTAGACATCCAATCGACCATAAGTATGAGAAATGGAAATTTCCAAAATTATCAAATCGACCACATGATTGTCTAGTCGACTATTGAAGATATATGGAAAGGGATTTATGTGACTATAAGAATAACTGAGCGACCACACATTATAATAATATTGATTTTCATAAATAATATTTCAGAAATGAATGGATTGACTACAATTCAAAACAATCAACCACACACTTGATATATCGACCGTAGCTGATTTTTCAAAAACTGTTGGATTAACCAAACAAGAAATCTATCGATTAATAATACAAATTAAAGGGACCAAATGTTTGTAAAAAATATCTAATTGATTTATTAACTATAATTTGACTAAAAATCGACCACACATTAAAATAAGTTATATGACAAATGTGGAACTTAAAAAAACTAAATAAATGACTACACGGCTATATAAAGATTGTTGTAAATAATCTCAATTTGGAAAAAATTTACATTCATTTCAAGTAAAACTAATCAACCATAATTTCAAATGATCACCATATGAACTATCAAGAAATCACAAGTATAGAATACATTTTTTTTCTAATGTGGAAAAATTATAGTGACGATATCTAAATATCTATTATACAATTAAATATATTGATTGAACCACTTGTTAGTAACGAATTAAATTACAGTCAGAAGCATTAAATGATACCATATTTCTTACTAAAGTAAATTTATCTCCAATAATAATTTATTAATGTTTATTTTTATGGAAATATTCTTCCTTTTAAAATAAACTAGATGTGTAGAATAAAAGTTAGAGAAATAGAGGAACATAGAGATATTTAAATTTTTTTGAATGAAAAAGATGAACTTATGATTTATTTTGAATGTATATGGAATTATATTATCACCTTAATATCAAAGAAACCCCATTGAACATCTAATTGTCATAAAACAACATTTCCAAATCAACGGACAACATTTGGAAGAGAAGATTCACCTACAAAAAATAGAACAATTATATTTACTCAATCAAACTATTTCACTTTTATTTCTCTATTTTTTAAAAATCCAGAGTTGTGTGTGCATTAATTTATATATATATATATATTATTTACTATATCCTACTTATAATTAGATACTGCTATAAAATCTTTATCATTTTTTATTATATGTACTTCCACAAATAACTATTGAAGAGGTTGTGTATCTTGGACTGTATGTGTGCAGTTGTTTACAATTTATTATCCCATGTAGAACTATGGAAGAGACTCTATATATCCATGAAATCCTTCTGTGATATTTTATATAAAACCCAATCCGTATTTTGATTAGTTAATAATATTAATATACTGCATGGCATAAGGTGATTTACAAGCAGACAGGACTGGGTCTCAACTTGGGACTGAACCCTATGAATTTATTTCATGGTGCAATTTTTTCTATTGTGATTACTATGTTTAAAAAAAAATTAGTCATCAAAAACACATATGAAAAACACTTCATTGATATTTAACATTTATATTTTTATATACTGTGTTTGGTTCTATTAAAACTATTTCAAAAGATAAAATAATTTTAAACTTATTTTAACTGAGTTGTTATGAATATTTTAAGAGTATTTTTGAAATAAAAAATTATATACATCTACTATTTTAGTAATCTTAGTTTTATTTTAGATATTTAAGGGATTTAGTTTTCATTTTTAAATTGTGATGTGATTACAGAAAATTGTAATTTATGTATTTGGATCGTCTTTATTTTCGAAGAGGCTTGTGTATATGGATCATATTCAAAAAATGTGATTCACATTTCATTCATGTTTTTTGTGTGTGATTATTTTAAAAATAAGATGTTTAACTATTTAATGAGTTAATAACTTATATAGAATTTCACTATATATCTTTTTGGTGTAATTATACTTAGCTGGATGAAAATTTTTACTCATGATCTGTTATATGGTTGTAGGTCATGAGGATGTTTTGGAGTTTGGTTCTTTTATGATTCTATATATTCCCTTTCTATAAGGTATTTATAGGGAGCCTTAATGGGTTAGTACAGACATATAATTTGTATAATGTGGTTTGAGGATTAGCCTGAGATACCCCAAAGGACTTGAGTACCATTTTGGGGATGATTATGATGGGGTTTTGTTACTTAACTTTAACTAAAAACCTATATTTTTTTATGTCACTCTACATTATCAAACAAGGTACCTGAGGAATTAATTTTGAATGCTTTTTTACTTGGTATAGAGGATAATTCTTAGAGGTATGGATTGGATGGATGTATGGACCTGTTGAATATTAATGAACATTCAATGGAATTGTGGGATTGTGGGTAAATTCTAGTGGTTTTCTAAGACTGTATGTGTGGTAGGTGATCATTTTGTTAACCTTGAAATATGTTGGGTACCAAGGGCCTACTAGATTATATTGAAATGCATTAGGGCATCATCTGTTTTTTTGGGGCATTAGCCTAGGTTTGGTGGGGTAATAATTATGAGAGAATGAGTCTGGTTGTGTGGTAAAGTAGTGTGGGGATGTTCACCCATTGGGTTCAGATGATATCGTGTAATACTGGGGGTAAAATCCTATGACTGGGTTCTTCAGTTTCACTCTTCCTAGAGGAAGAGAGTGAGTGTGGGTGAGGCTTTTCGAGAAATGCCATATTGCATGAGGGAAGGTACTTAATAGTTATGTGTGATTATTCTTTGTTTTTCTGATTGGTGAATGTTAATGTGTGAATTAGGGACGAATGTAATCATTGAGACACTTTTGGGGGTAGAAAACCTAGTTCTTTGAGATAATATGTGGTTTTTGGGTAAAATTATGGGTGGGAATGGATTAGGAGGAGTGACATGTTGTGGTGTTGGAAAATATTTGGGTAATAGATCAAGGTGTTCTATAAGGGAATCCCCAAGGTTGGGAGAAATTAATTTATTTTTGGAAGGTGTAACCCTATTTTCATATGAATTTTGGGAATATGTCAAGGAATAAATTCCTTATGAGATATAAATGGACATCATTGGTGATTCATGCTGGTGTTTAGGTATCATAGGTATTGTCATGTCCAATCCTTACATTCAATGATGAACATTGAATAATCTGTATTGGTTTGGTTTTATTTTTAGAAGAGAAGTAATGAAGACAATACAATTGTAAGGAGTGTATTTAATCACTCACAGGTGTACAAAATGTTTTTTCGGGGGTCATGGATAATATGAGACTAGTTAATAGATGGTCAAGATAGAAATACAATTCTAATAGGTGGATGGTTTCTTATTCCTTATAGAGCAGCTAATTTTGAATTTTAAGGGAGATTTGGATGGATTGTGGGTGTTGGCATCGAGCTCATTATAGAGTTTATGTGGTCTAAGGGAAATCTAGATCATAGGTGTGTTGTTGCTCATAGAGAGAGTATAATAACTAGTGGTTGAAGTTGGTTGATGATATAACAATATAATTACACTAAGAATCAGGTTCATGCTACATTGTGGGTGTGGGATGATCTTGTTATACCTATGATATTTATGTATTCATGGTTAATCACTGTGTAAAAATGTGAATTACTGTGGCCAAGTGTTTAAGGGAAATGATAGCTAGTAGGGGACCAACAGATGACTTTTCATGGAACTAGATGTGGTGAGGAGGAGTATTCTTCAAACATGTAGATGGACTTATATAAGTATGTTTTTGGTAGAATATCCATGTGGTGGGGAGCACGATAGATCAAAATCATTCATTGTGAGTAGTCATATAGTTGGATACATCATAAGATCAGGGTTTAATCGATTGATCACACCACCGCGACTCAGAAGAGATGGGTGTATTTGAGAACCATCTCTATATTGACACTAATGGTGAGTTGGCAGCTTGACCTTTGATGAATATTTCTCCTTAGTGATTGGAGCTTCATAGTGGAAACACATTCATTGATTATAAATGGAACACATTGAGTCTTTGGTGAATTAGAAACCATTCTAGGTTGGGTTTGATAGTTCAAGGATTACCTCAATATCATGAGGATGTGTTATGGTGGAGAGATTGTAATAACCCCAGGATTTTTGGGTCATTAATATTTTATGGAATTTGAATTTTTGTCTTGAAGAAGGTTTTTTAATGAATTGGTATTCATATTAGAAATACAAGAATTGTAACATCTCAAGTAGATGTTTTTTATATAGATCAAGGCTGATGAGGTATCTTTAGGGATTATTTGTGAATCATAGAATATTCTTGGTAAATCTTTACTAACATTATCGATTTTGGAATCCACCACGGTGTGTTGATTGAGTAACATGGATTGGAGACTTGGGAATTAAGAGTCCACCACACATCAATGAAGGGTTTTAACCATGGTGAGGATTGTAGGAGAATCACTACATCACAATCCTTATGGTCTATGTTACAGTGGGTTTGAAATTGGCGTCAAGCCCTCTTCCCTTTCATGAGTGTATTTTCCGTAACCCATGGTCCACTTCGTAATGTGGCCCTAGTTGTGGGAGACCTTGACATAGACTAGAGGAACTTTCCATTAGGTTTCGTCAAGAGGTAGGCCCTCAGGCTACTACAATGGTCGGTTGCTGACACTTGTGACATTGTACACATGAAAATATAATATTTATAATCCAACTTACTACCTATAACTAGTAAAATGCTAAGTGGATTAGACTAGAGGGAATGATTGAATTGTTCTAATGACCAAAAAACAACAAAAATATAAATATAAAATAATAAAACTAAATTATAAATTGAATATGGTGATGAAGTAGTGATGAGAATGGGGATTTGTGTGAGTGTGATTGCGGGTGAGAGTAAAAATAAAAATAAAGGAATAAGGTCAGGAAAAAACATTTAGAGAAAAAAGATCGTGAATAAGGGAAATCGGTTGGTCGGTTTTTTGAAAGATTTTCCTTTCTTCACACATGTGAATTGAAATACATAGAATTGATTCAAGGAGGCTAACTATATTTTTCATTAGTTCAACCTATAACTTAATAGCCTCTATAGTTTTTCAACCACAGAGAACATTCCACCACTAAGTGAGTGAAAATCAATTAACCACTAGGTTCAAATTTTTAGTTGGTCTCTCTGGGTTACAATCTCATGATCTTGATTCACTTGTCAATGAAATTGTTTGATTGATAAAAAATTGAATCAAATAATAATCAGTATTTGTTTTCACTAATAATTGATTTTTGTATATAGAAAACTTTTTCTGAAAAGAGAGAGAGAGAGAGAGAGAGAGAGAGAGGGAAGCATCCTATAGAAGAAAAAATGCATGAACAAAGTAAAATGGATTAATCGGCTCAGCCAATTCCTCCAATTTTCATTCAATGAAAATCATTATTGAATTAATCATATTATGAGATTCTAAAATGGATAATTTCATAAAGAAATAAATTATGAAAAAAGGAGAAAATACAGAAGATTGTTTTATCACCTTGCTCGATCTCCAAAATCTCCCACTGTCTGATCTCTGTTCTCAGCTCCTTTCCATATTCTATGGTGTATGGTATGTGAGATATGTTTTCCTGCTCCTCAATGTGGATTTGGGGTGAATTGATCTATACCTGGATGGTTTTGGAATGGAGTAGTTGAAATGAATGGTGATGTGAGTCTCCTGCTCCTAAAGTGATGATGTAATTATCCGCTGATTTTGGGCTCTTCTTATTCTCTAAATATTTGGTTTCAAACTCTTGTCATAGATCCCCGATGAAATATCTTACCACCACAAGGCATGTTCATTATGCCTCTTCCTCGTTGTTAGTTTCTACATCCTTAACTCCCTCAAACAAAATTCTTAGCTTGTTCCATGTAGCACGATCCCACAGAATTGTAATGTATCATAATTTCCATATAATTGTTTTTAATTATATGGAATTGTTTTGAGACAGAAAAACCTAATGGTGCATGATTTCGATGCCTGGAGTGCCCATAATGATTTGTTAAAAATATTTATGTTTAAAAATAGCGTGAGTGAGGTTTTTTCTTGAAATAGTTGAATAACTCCTAAAAAGGAGCACAAATCAGAAATCTGAGGGAACAGTTGTGTCTAGAATAGTGGGTTTACCCTTAGGCTGACTTATGTTTAGTTTGAATAGGCCTCCAGTGAGAATAATTGAAAATGGCATAACCGTAAATAAAATAATTAAATAAAGTTATTTTATTTTTCAAATTCTTATAACTCACGAATGGTGACTCAGATTAATAATCTGATACCACCGATGAACTCATGAGGGTATGAATTCTTTAGAAAAATACATACATTGGTCGGTGCGGGCCAACTATCGAAGTTAGTTTTTGTCCATAAATAAAATAAATAATTAACAATTCTTTTATTGTTAGAATCCATATCTTCTAAACGGTAACTTGGTTCGAAAATCTGAGAGTACCATTGAGTTTGTTGGGACATGTTTCCCTTAGTTAGATCCTAACCTTGAATGGTGTGGGTCGAGGGTGAATGTTAATAATTTATTGAACTTTTTTTAAAGTTACATTCAGTAAACAAGTGGGGCATCATTTTCTAAATTTTGAACCAGTGCTCAGATTAAAAATATAAGAGAACCATTGAATTTGTAGTTCCAGGATTCTCTTAAGCGGGGATTCACATTGACTATAGTAGGTCAGGGGAAAAAGATAGTTTATGTGGCTATTAAAGAAATAATAAAATAACAGGGAAATTTTTATTTTATTTTATTTTCATTTTCTCCAGCGGATGAGCATCGGTGGCGGGACCAACAAAACGTCATGAAATTAAATGGATTAACCCCCCCTTAATAATAGTAACCACACCATTGGAATTAGGAAGGTTATTTATTTAAATGAACCTCATTAATTCCACCTGTATTACATACCCTTCTCCTCTCCGATTTATATGGACCTCAGGAAGGGTGTTGGCATGGCTTCACCAAGTGACGAATCTCTGGCGAAGTACTGTGATGCCAACCACTTGGAGGATGAGAACAATTCCAACTAGTGGTGATGAGAACCACCGAATCATGAACCGATGACAACGATGAAGGAGGTTCTATCATAGTCATCATCGAACCTCTCTTCCAAGTAGGGGGTTTATTTTGAAGTTGTCTTTGATTAATAAAACGTTCTCCCCTGCTTGATATCATGTAACGTGGAGGTCATGGGAAAAACAAACATGTACCATACCATCTGCCTCTTTGTTCTTCATATGAAATTCAGGGAACAATTTCCAACTAAATGGAAACATGAAATAGTAGGTCGTGATATGACGACGACAGCACGAGGGAGCTATAGATGCAGATGGGAATACAAACAGACACCAGAGCATTCTTTGTGACCCACAAAAGAATTTATCGGTGTGCTATGTCGGTGGCTTCTGGTTTTGGCTGGAGAAGACAAGCGGTAACCGGCCATGGGTAGTGGAAGGGGGAGTGTGACGACATGTCACAGTGGATAAAGGTAGTCGGCCCCCACCTACCGTGTGGGATAAGGGTGGTGCTCGCAGGCTCTGCCGGCAGAAGAGAATGCAACTATCAGGCCGCAGATAGAAGGTGTGGTGCATCCCATGTCATGCGGTGTTGGCGAAACCCTGGTCTGCCAAAGGGACAAACCTTAAATGCGGTCGGGAAACACCCAACCGGCTGGTGAATGGCCCCGTAAGAACGGGTCTAGCAGGATGCAATGGTCCGCCTCTAGGTAGACCGAGCGGTCACAGGTCGACCAAGCAGATCGTACTCGCCCATCCGGTTGGACCCACATGCGGTCCGAGCCATACTCTCCACCCGGCGGGCAGGACTCACCGCCCGACCGGCCAGCGCGGGTGGGATGGGCCCCACCCGGCAGGATGGGCAAACCATGGCCCAGGCCCGTGAATAGAACCATACCGACCACGATGGGACGAAACTAGTGTATCGAGCCGAACCTTAATGGGTCGGACCCAGGAGGGGTCAGATATACCCCGTGACCCGTTGTGTCTGGCATGTCTGACCGAGTCGGACTGAGCCTAGAACCAACTGGTCACCAGATGAATAAACAATCATAACTGACAAACCAAGTGTTTCCTTGAAATGATGAAAGTGTCACTATGATCCATTTAGAGAAGCGGTCCATTTGTAATATTCTAGTGGGCTCGGTCGAGCCGATCTGGACCAAGGTGTGATCCCCCCCCCCATTGTTTCACGGAAAGGGATGTAACTAACAGAACCGACGTCCGGTTGATGTGTCGTCTAGGGAATAAGGACCCCAGTGACAAGGGAGTTCTTTTGAGATACCCCACGTGAATTTTGGAGAATGTTGGAGTATGGATGGGTTGGATCGACTCTAAATCTAACTAGGACCTGGGAACCAAAATGTCAATAACTTACAAACCGGGCAGCTGGTTGACGTGTTCTCTGTTGCATTGAGAACCTTGTAACCTAGCAGATCATCAGGTTACTTCTTCTTGGTACTTCGTGCAGGTTGAAATACAACCGACGGATTGAGGAGCGGTTCTCAAAGAAACAATTTCACTGTGAGCGGGAATCCAGTGGTTGGCAGTGAGGTGGAGATTGAAGATAGATCATACGAAGTTTAGTACCGAGCGATCTAGTGTGGCTCAGCACTGATCTTGTGTGGGTCGGATCCTCTATGGGTTGGTGCTCAATGATCCTGTGTGGGTTGGCACATACTGATCATATGTGGGTCAAAACCTGTGTTGGTCAGTGGGGGTTAGTACCTATCGACCCCGGGTAGGTCAGAACCTATATACATCTTGTGGGGGTTAATACTTATCGATCCTATGTGGTTTAGTGCAAACTTATCTTGTGTGGGTCAACTCTTCTGTTGGTCAGCGGGGGTTAGTACCTATCAACCCCAGGAGGGTCGGACCCTGTATGCATCTTGTGGGGGTCAATACCTATCAATCCTATTTGGGTCAGAATCTGTATGGTCATCAGTAGTGCCTCTTGATAGAATATAATGATCTAGCTTCATGGCTAATCATATTTACTTCTATAATTCACTAATACCTGTTTAGAGTTGATACATTGTTTGAGCTGTGTCTTTTTCATTGTGCTTCATGATTTAGATCATGCTTTTTATTTTACCTTTAAGGTATATCATGGGATATTTTCCATTGTGGATTACTGAGAGACATTCAGGTGTGTGAGGGTCCCCTACTATTTATTGTTATACTCACCCCTAAACGGGCTTCCCCCACACCATGTTGTGTCTTATGTAGATGATGAGAAGCTGGGTTGATACTTTAGGGATCCAAGACCAGGTGGTACACTGAGGAGATAGGATGACATGATGTGTTTTGGAGACAAGTTATACCTACCCTTCAGGTAGGATCCTCAGTGGATGATCCAGGAGTTGTTTTCTCTGTTCATTTATACTTGTACTTTTCAGTTCCAATCCCAGTTTTCTTTTAGTCAATAGTTTAACTTGCGGTTGTACTTTACTCATGTGGTTTTACATTACTTTTTTTTGGTCGTTTACTTCAGTTTCCCCTTTTAAGTGTGTTCAGATATCTAAGACAATTCCTTCCCTATTCAGGATAAAGCCTTCATGTTCTAGTCACCAACCTCTGGCCTATGGAAGGTGGGCTTGGTGTATTCATGTCTAGGCCCCTTGGGATAGGTAGTGACAAAGTGTAATCAGAGGAGTTGTTTCTAATGAAGAACTAGGACTCTAATATTTTTAATGGAGAAATATTGATAAGTTTTTTTAGTATGGTTTTCAGTTCAGGGAGTCCAGTGTAGGTGCGGCAGCCGACGTATCCATGCACCGGGACCATAAATTCTGATTTCCGACTCGATGCATGAAAAAACTGATTTTGTGTGTTTTGGAAAGGTTTTTTCCTTGGTTTCATTCAGCTCACCAGATATAACTTAATGATACTGATGCAACTGTTCCTTATCAAGATGTCATCATGTAGACAGCTAGCTAGGATTCCCAAGAGAGTACATGATAACAGTCCACCGAGCGATCCTATGTGGATCAACATCCTAGAAACCCAATGTGTCTCAGTAATAGATGTTTCTAGTGGACCGTGCACAACGACTGAGCACATTTCATGAGTTCCATCGGAAGAGATCTATAATATGTCGAGGCGAGACAAATCCTAAGGTAGTTGAGGACTAGCTTGAGGTTGTGTCTAGAGTTTTCTCCCTAGTTGGGACACCAGCAGATCAAATGGTGATCCTAACTGCTAGTCTTTTCAGTGTGTGACAGTGAGGATGGTCCAGATGGTGATGAGGGTTTGGCACATGGATTGTTCTTGAAATGGTACCTTGGGGTAGTGTTCCAGCTATATCACTACTCGTTGGTCAATAGTTACAACTACATGGTACCGGTAGGGGACACATGTAGGATTACTGCCTTACACGTGTTTTAGCATCAGATACCCCTCAGGTTCCGAGGTGAGCCTGACTCATAGGCGGCTAAGGACTGGCTTGAGGATTTACCCGAGTTTCAATCTAGTCAGGGTACCATTTGATCAAATGGTGGTCCTAGTATGCAGCCTTCTACATGGCTCAGCAAGACTGTGACAGGGTTTAGATTACGCTAATCTTGCGAAGATGTGACTTTTTTGTGGACAATCTTGAGAACCTTCCTCAAGGATCGAGGTCTCTATCCATAAAAAAATATAAAAAGTGAGGGTTCCATAGATCTTCTACAGCTTTTACTGGACGAGATGTTGGTAGCTTAGTATTCATCAAGGCATACCGAACATCCCAGGTACTCGATGAATACTGTACAGTCGGTGCTTCATGGATCAAACCTCCAATAGAGGTGTGTTTAGGGACATCCGAGAAATCACTATTCCTCGATGCATTCCTACTTCTGTTTGGGGGATAAATAGAATGTTTGTGGTTGAATTTTTATTGGCTGGGTGGATACAATCGGTGAATGTTTATAGTGGGAAATTAAGAAATTGATGCCAGTATTAGAGACTTCGGTGTGTAAAATGTTTTGGGAAGAGGATGTGATGGGAACATATGAAACTTTAGGTCAGCATATGTGGAATTCGATCTAGGATAGAATCATGAGTTGGTATACATTTTGACATGTTATAACCACCATGGTAAAATGGTCCCCACAAGGCTCAAGGAGCTAGAGGAAAGGGGAAGGGAGTATCTACATGCGCTCAAGGAGTGTGACCCATTGGCTCTAGGAATGATTCTAGGTACGGTCTGTGTTTACTACTAGATTCAATATTAATAGACATAGGTACAAATCATTCCTTCTTTCCACAAATATTGTTCAAGACCTAGAGTTTATGATTTAAAAGATGACTTGACCCTTATGTATGGAGATACCTTTGGGAGAAGACTCGATAATCACACTTATTCTGAAGGTATGATCTAACCCTTGAGGTGAGAGTTTCAGTTGGAACCACTTGGTGCTAGTGTTGAGGCCTTATGCCATTTGTTTAGGGATGGGATAGACATCCATAGTTCATAATCATATTGACTATTTTTGGTAGAAAGGTTGTAGTATATCTACACCATTGGAAGGGGGTGTTCCTTTGTCAGTGAAAAAGTAAAATTAGGAAACATAGGATGAACTCATGTATAGGAGGGTGCAATCAATCACTCTTGAGTCAGCCGAACTTACCCTCGTGGCATCTGGATTTTTGAGTTTTCAGTTACTAATAGTAGTGGCAGACTACAGGGACATTTTTTCAAAAATGTTTCTAGGATTACCTCTCTGAAGGGAGAGGGGCTTCTGCTTTGGTTGTGTACCACTAGGGATTTATACCTAACTTCTCCTGGGTAGTGGAACCCTTTTCAGCTTTGATAATTAACGAGGATCCTTTCCTGTGGATGGATAAGTGTCATCCAAGTATTCAGAATCTCAGATAGAGACTAACGAGTGCCCCCATCATGAGGCTACCTAGATAGGGCATTGGGTATGTTGTCTACTACAACAGATTAGGGATCAGACTACGTTGTTTCCTAATACACGAGTGATCACTGATCGCCTACATATCATGGAAGTTGAGGCAACATGAGCAGAACTACACTACCCATGACATGGAGTTAATAGTAGTGGTCTTAGAACTAAAGATGTGGCGGCACAACTTTATGGGTGAATGATTTACTATTTACTCTGATCACAAGAGTCTCAGGTATATCTTATAACAAAAGGACATGAACCTGAGACAATGACAATGGCTAGAGTTCCTCCACGACTATGACTTTGAGATAATCTATACTCGTGGGAAGGGGAAACGTGGTAGCAGAGGCACTCCGCAGGAGGTCTGGTCTATAACTACAGAGTGAGGCATTAGAGTAGCTTGTCACATTGTGGATATCCTTCGTAGATACAGAAGGACAAGATTACCTCCTATCCATGACTGGCACTCCCTCAATTCTTCAGCTTGTTTGGGAGACATAGCTTGGGGACGTTGACTGGAAGGCCCGATGTGCTCATATATCCTCAGGATGGTCTATTGAAGGATTTTATAAAGGTAGGTAGCACATCGTATTCTTTAGATGACTCACAATGGTATCGGTGATGCTTCGGGATGAGGTGTTAAGGAAGATTCATAAATTCCCTTTAACTATACATCATAGAGTGGTGAAGATATAATAGGACCTCCAGCATCAGTACCGGTGGCCAAGGATCAAGGAAGCAGCGGAAAAGTTTATACCATGATGCCTCACTTGTCAGCAAGTGAAGACTGCATAGAGATGACAGAAGTCTTATTCCAAAAGGAGATGGAGATCCTTGGGGTTCAAGGAGGGAGACCCTGACTTCCTACGGGTCTCACCCCGAAGAGGATTGTAGATGTATGGCCCGGGCGACAAGCTAACTTCCATGTTTATCAGACCTTTCTGGATTTTCAACAGAGTGGATGAGGTCGAATACCATCTATCTCTTTCCCCATAGATGCACCTGGTGCATAATGATTTACATGTGTGGTGGTTGAGGATATGCAACATGATCCATCGCTTGTTATCGACCAGGGAGAGTTGTACTTTGACTATGGGGAAACATTTACGGAGTTCCCAGTGGAGATAGAGGATCGACAGGACCGAGTCCTTCATGGATGGTTGATACATCTAGTGCAATTTTAGTGGCATCACGAGAACCTTCGGGATAATTCATGGGAGTGGGAGGCTCAAATTCGTGCTCAGTACCCTCATTTGATTGATTTTCCTTTGTCTTCGATTTTGGGGACATAAATCCCTACGGTGAGGAGAATGAAATGTACCAAAATTTATGTATAATTTTTTTTAACTATATGGAATTATTTTGAGATAGAGAAATATGATGGCACTTGATTCCAATGGCTGGAGTGCCTAAAATGATCCGTTAAAAAAATGTTAAGTTTAAAAATAGCAAATGTGAGTGGTTTTCCCGAATAAGTAGAAGAAATATGAAATGGGTCCCCGAATTAGAAATCTGAGGGAACTGTTGTATTCAGGATAACGGGTTTTTTTTTAGGCATGACTTATGTTTAGTCGGCATAGGCCACTGGTGAGAATACCCAAAAATTTCATAACTGTAAATAAAATAATAAAATAATGTTATTTTATTTTTCAAATGCTTAGCACTCACGAACTGTGACTCAGATTAAAAATTTGAGACCATCGCTGAGCATGTGAGGTCATGTATTCATTTTTAAGATAATAACGTTGGTCGACATAGGCCAACTATGGATGATATGTTTTGGCCATATATAAAATAAATAACTAGCAACTATTTTGTTGTTAAAATTATTAACTTCTAAATGATAACTCGGATTGAAAATCTGAGAGTACTGTTGAGTTCATTGAGATGTTTTTCTCTTAGGCAGAGACAAACCTCGACCGACATAGGTAGAGGCTGAATGTTAATAATTTATTGAATTTTTAAAGGTACATTCAAAAAATGCGTGGGTGGCATTTTTTATCTTTGGAACCAGTTCTCAGATTAAAAAAATGTTGGATCTGTTGAATCCGCAGCGCCAGGATGATCCTAAGGGATGATTCACTTCGATCGTGGTAGGTCTGGTGAAAAAGTTTGTTTATGTATAATTTAAAGAAATAATAAAAAACAAAGAAAATGTTATTTTATTTTATTTTCTTTTTTTCCAATGGATGAGTGGAGGTGGCAGGACCAGTGACATGTCAAGCCCTTAAATGGCTTTGACTCCCCTTTATTCTTGTTACCACATAATTGGAATTAGAAAGGTTCAATAATTAAATGAACCTTATCAATTCCACATGCATTACTTAACCTTCTCCTCTCTTATTTATATGGAGCTTAGAGAGGGGTGTTGGCACAGTTTCTCCAAGCGATGAAGCTTTGGAAAAGTACCGTGATGCCAACCACGTGGAGAATGAGATCGGTTCCAGCAAGCGGTAACAAGCACCACCGAAAAATGGACTAATGACAACGAAAAAGGTGGTTCTACTGATCATCATCAGTGAACGTATATTCCAAGTGGGGGGTTTAATTTGAAGTTAACTTCGATGAATTAAATTATCTATCTTGCTTGATATCATGTAACGCGGAGGGAACAAGACAAACCAATAAGGCCCGGACCCTCCACCGCTTTGTTCATGATGTGAACTTTAGTGATCAATTTCTAAATCAATGACAACACAGAAAAGAGGGTAACACTATAATGGTGATAGTGAAGGAGATCCATAGATGCATACGACACCAAGAACGGACACCAGAGCATGCTCGGTGACCCATGGAAGAAACCATCGACATGCTATATCCGTGGTGGTCAGAAAAGACCAGCGGAAACCGGTTGTGGGCAGTGGAAGGCGGTGCACGACGACACGCCATGGGAACCACATGGGACATGGGCGGCGCCTGATGGCCCCACTGGAGGAAGCAACCGTAGCTATCAGGCCTCGATGGGAAGGTGAAATGGGGCTCGTTTCACTGCAAGAAGGGACGGCGCGGCCCGAGCCGTGCTGCGTTGGTAAAACCTCGGTATATAATTTATTTATTGTATTTTATGTTATTATAAACCCTAGTATATAATTTATTTATTGTCATTTTTGTTATTTTGTTATTATAAATCTATTTAAATATAATAATATATATAATTCTGTATATAATTTATTTATTTTCTTTTATGAATGAATTTGTGACAATTCTTTTTTAAAATCACTGTTTTTTGTGATAATTACTTTGTTTTTCATCTATGTTTTTGGTTGATAATTCTGTTCCTTTTAATTTGATTATGGTTCAATAATTTTTATATTGTTAACATAGATATTAATATCATATATAATAATTATATATCTATTTATAATAGTCTATAAAAGTTATAGATTGGAAAATGAGTTACACTATTCATGGAGGTCATAGGCCATACATATATATGAAGTTTATCAATACCTTTAATCATATATCAACAAAATGTAATTGAATTCATCCATAACTAATGTTTTTACTAAAAAAATATACTAAACTAATAGATTATATTTCCCTAAATATGTCTATAAATATTCTGAAACATGATAAACACCCATTACATAAGTCCTCAAAATGGGTTTTTAAGACATGAACTTATGATCAGACATAAACATATAAAACCATGACGGTATACAAATATAATAAGTTAATATTATATAAATACCTGTATACATCAAAAACTAACAAAAAAACTAAGTTTTTTTTATTATTATTATAAATAAAATACCATTGGTAAGAATACTTCTAGAATATAATTCTTGTGTCCAAATATATAAGGATGGTAATCATTCTGATTTTTTGTAGTGAGAGAGTAAACCTAAACTTTACCCATTATATTATTTTGAGGAATATTCTTTTTAAACTATGTGAATTTGTTTATACAGTTCCCCGTCTTTTTTAGTTGAATAATTGATCATTGTTAGCTTCTTTATTTCCATTGTAATCATGAGATTTGTGTTCTTTCTCTACAAACTTATAGGAAACTCCCATTCCCTAAAAAATGTACCAAGGCACTTCATTCAATAATTATAACATTTGGAGAAATCCTTCTTTCCCTTCTTTCCCTTATTCATTTTTTCTCTATCCTCCTCTTATTCTATTGCATAAATTTGAATCTATAAGACTTGGAGAATTATTTCTTCATCTTGATAAACCACGATACTATATCCTTGTATAATAAAAACGATTGGGAGACTTGTTCCCATAATATAATTGTATTGAATACATCAATGGAAATTTATATACTACGAACATAATACAAATATATATATTAAAAATTTATTTGGAGGGTTAAATCCAATTAATTGATGGGAAAAAGTCTCCCAATAATATTTTTCATACATGTACATAGTATCATATGTTTTTATGACAATAAAATAATTTTACATGCCTTATGGATTTGAAGAGAAGTTGGATAATAAGAGGATTGAATTGAAAATTTTCATAAAGGGAAAAAGAAAATTAAATATTTTCACACATATGATAATTGTATAAAGAAACAGTCTAGTACTTTCTTTAAGGAAATCTGAGTTTTCTAAAATTTTAGAGATTAAGGCCATCATTCTAATGATTTCAAAGGAAAGAGAGAAGCTACCAATATGTAATGATTCAAAATCATGTATAAGGGACACTACACAAATGAATTTCCATGTTTCAAGGGAGTATACCTCGGAAAATTGTATGGGATCAATATAAACATTATTCCATCACTAAATCAGAAGTGGATTGATTAAAGTCCTTGGGTATGTGGATTCATGAATTATAATTTATAAGTAATATTATCAATGGTGTATGGTTATAATAATAAAGAAACATATAATTATTATGATAATTTTTGAAGCATATATGTCTGGAAGTACAATTAACTTAACTGTTTTGGATACCATCATTTGTTTATGAGTTTAATGTTTCTCATAATCTCAATGTATTATAAATACCTTCTGAGGATTTATGTGATGCTATTTTATCAAGATTAAGGATATTGTTTTGCACATTTTTGGCAAAAAAACCTATTTTTTATTATATATTTTAGTGAATGTTTTTTTGAAGTCGGAATGTGTTTACATTTTATTGAAATATGATTAAATTTATTTTATTTTTTGGCTGTTATGAAATTTTATTATTTTAATAATAAAAATCATGTTTATGTCATTTCTAACCAATATTATATATTATGAATGATAATTCTTCTTCTCAAAAAGATAGTGAATATATTTTTAATTCTTTAATTAAATATGAAAACTTGCCAGATTGACAATCAAATGTAAGTATGAGAAATTGAAATTTCCCAAAGTACCTAATTAAATACATGAGAATCATATTGACCATGGAAGATATATAGAAAATGATCCAAGAGAATGAAATACAAATTGAGTTACCTCAAATTTTAATCCAAGAAATCAATATGATCTAGATTTTCAAAAATGCATGGATTGACCATAAGTAAACAATTATTTTCCACACACCTTACATATCAAACGTAACTATCATTTTGAAAAAATTCAAGATCAGTACATGAGTATTCTATCGATCTCAAATCCAATTGGATGTTATTATTAATCTATAATATGTATCAAAGTGATTGATTGACCACACATTGAAGGAAGCGACTATATAATAAATGGGGAACTTCAAAAAAGTAAAGAATTGACTACCATATTTTAAAGAGACCATGTAAAGTAGTCTTAATTTTAAAAAATATTGAATTGATACTATGTACAACAGATTTTTCATAAGTTCAAATGAGTAACCATAAGATCTATTAAGGAATCATATCAAAATCATTGTGAAGTACTAAAGCGACCATGGATACTAACATGGAAAACATTAAGTTCCTATATCTAAACACAAGCATTATATAATTAAATATCGTAATTATACAACTTTTCTATGAGGAAATAATACTAACTAAATTCATTAATTAAACATGGATATGATGTCAAAATTTTAGGATCTACATTAGAGATTTCTAAATTTCCCTTTTCAGGTAAAGCTTTTACCTTTTATAACAACTATGAAAAATAGAGATAAATATAAGCAAAATAAAGGGACATATAGATATCTGATTTTTTCATGAAGGGAAAAGATGTAATTATTCTCTATTTGGAACATATTGGGATATTGGTTCTCACATTAACTATGATGAATCATCAAATAAATCGTGATAATATTTTAACATCATTTTTAAATCAAAATATGATATAGAGAAGAGAATATTCGCTTTTACAATAACAGAACTACTGTTTATACAACATCAAACTCATTCACATATCTTTCTCTAATATTATTTACTTTTTATCTTTTTGTTATTTATACTATGTATCATTTATGAAATAACTCTTATATATAATAAGAGTAGTTCTATACACCCTCTATCATTTCCTATTATATATACTCCCATGAAGAACTAAGGAAGACAATATATAGCATGTACTGGCTTCATATAGTTGTTTATCATTTATTCTCAAATGTAGAACTATTGAAGATGCTATTTCTATCCTAGATAGCCTCTATACTATTTTAGGTAAAACCCAATCAAGGTTTGGGATTAGTTTATTTGGTTAATAAACTACTTGACAGAAGGTGATTACTAAGTGGAGAGGACAAGATATCGCTTGAAACTAAACCTCTTAAATTTATTCCATTGTTTATTTTTTATAATTTTGTTTACTATATTTTATTAAACATATATCGTACCTTAAAAATTGAAATTAAAATAACTGAATTTATATTTAAATTTAAATTGGGTTTAATATACAATGTTGGATATTATTATATCTATTTAAAAAAGTTAAAAGTGGTTTAAACTTGATTTAACTTAGTTAGGATTATAATTTTGGGGAAAATTTTGAAAGATCAAATTATATTCTAATACAATTTTAGTTAAATATGAATTATTTATTAAATTTAGGGTATTTAATTTTAAAACATTTTTAAAATAAATTTTAATTGGAAACCCAATCCCCCTCCCCACTTTAGTTATCTACACCGACCAACATATGGTGCCAATGAATTTCAAATTACTTTTTACTGTGACTTAGTTTTACCAAAAGGTCAAAATTTCTATTATTTAAAAAAATTTCATTTATGGATAATAATAGATCAAAGAGAATAACCACTAACCATCCACTTTATTTTACTATAACTAATTGTATAGGTTGGATGATCAAAATGAAAATCCATATAAAGAGTGTGGGATTTGATATTTGGACAGTAATCAAGGAAAAATATGAAATACCCAATGTTATGGGAGCTAAATAGATTGATTCTAATATTGTAGGTTCCTGAAAAAATCACAAAGGAGAATGTGAATCCCTATTAATCCAAGGGAGACTCTACGCAATTTCCCTCAAAAAATAGGGGAAAAAACTCAACGGTTGGCACAAGATGAACTGGTCCGCGATCCGGTCCAATAGTTAACGGTACCTGGCCGGTTCAACGAAGCACCCCCCACCGCGGACTGCTGTCATTCATGGAACATAGGAAAGGATCCTCCGTGGGCACGAGGCAGGATGGGCGCCAACTCGGTCCACCATCAACCCCCCAAGCTACGAGCCGCATCAACTATCCTGAACCACGTATGCTGTCGTTTGTGAAACAAAGGCAGAGCCCTGCGCGGCCGCGAAGCACTCCCCAAGCTAGTTTGGTTCGTGAGGGAGGTGCGTTCAATGCCCCCCCCCCCCCCCCCCGCGAGTTTCGGATTGACCAAGTCTTCCATAAACCTGATTTTCGATCATGGGACACCTCAAAATGTGCCGCATGACCATGGATACATCTCTTTCCCCACTCTATAAAAGGAGATTGAAGGGGAAGAGGAGGAGAGATCGATCAGATTCGGGTGGAAGGATTTCGAAGGAATGATCTTAGGATTTTGAAAACAGTGAAGTTCCAGTGCATGAACCAGAGCAGGTATGAAGCTGGAAAAGAAATAATAAGGAACTGAAAATGAATAACAACTTGGTGAACCGTGAACTTAAAATAACAAAAAACAATGACCGAAAACCGTGGACCCTCCGTGGATGCACTCCCAACTGACCAGGGATTTTATACCCCTTTTTCGATCCATCACACCGCGTAGCACCCTCCTACGTGGGCGAGCCCCGACTGACTAACCTCCGACCGGCATCGCCCTTGGTCGCCGATGCTCACGTGGACCCCTCCGCGTACTAACCTGGTACGCGGGCCGAACCTGAAGCTGCAGACCACCCTGGTTCGTGGGATTCCCATCAGTTCGCAGACCACCCTGGTCCGCAGACGGCCTCTCCAACCACGTAGCACCTCCCTACATGAAGGGCGCCACTCCTCATACACCCGTGTGGCCTGCCAAATCCTTCGGAGTTCCCATTCCCAGAGCCAGATAAAAATCCTTCCAATACGGCCTAATCCTTTGCAACCCCCTTATTGGCCCATTCATCATCCCCGAGCCGAGGCCTCCACCAGAGCCATCAGACCTGTATGATGTAACTTCCAGGCGCACCAGCATGCCATTATGAGTTCACATACGCACAGTAAGTGAGGGCCAAGGGGTTCCTCCGATCCTTGAGCGGATTCCGGAAGCATTACTGGGTTCACATTCCCATGGTAATGTGGATTCCAAGCCCAGGAGTCCCCTTTCTGCCTCTTTACTCACCAGGAGGGGGGACCCCACTTCCATTTCCCTTCACCTCAGGCGGTGAGCACTTCTCTCCCCCCTTCTGGGGGTGACGGGCAACCATCCTGTTGTAAGACCCTATCTTTTCTTTTCGGATGTAGCGCCCATGCACCTATTTACGTCCTCAGGGCTAAACGCCCAAGAAAGGTGGGATGGGCATTGGCACCCCACCTTTCTTCGTTCTCAAATCCCTCTCCCATTGGGGTTTGTCACCACTGGGAATCCCTTCTGGAGAAAGCCCAACACCATCCTTTCTGGAAGCCAATGACCCTACTCCTTTCAACACGGAGGGCTCATTTCTCCACTGCGCGACTTCTACCTTCCGCAAACATTAGGAAGAAGGAGAGTTCAGTAGTACTGGCCTTCTTCTCTGCTCATCGTCTGTCTCCCCTTCCCTCGGCAAGGAGAAAGCGTGAGGTTAGCCGAGTCTATTGCATTCTCTTGTTTCTCACACTGAGCATGACTCGCGTGGGATTAGAGATTCATGATGATCATGGAACCCACCCAACGACGGTGGAAAATCTGAACTACAAGGACTTTTATCCCTGTCTCCTAGGAAGGGTACGTAGGAAGCCTCCCTGAGGTTCAATCCCAACACCCGGTCGATCTGACCATCTTAACGTCGGTTCACACCACCACCTTTGGCAGCCTAGAGCATAAGCCCCATACCAATGTGAACTACGTGGACATTGATCCCCTCTCTCAGGGTACGTAGGAATCCTCCACGAGGTTCAAGCTTACCACTCGACCGTTCTTACTTCCTTCATTTCGGTTCATCCTTTGTAGCGCATGATGTTAAATTGTACTACCGAACTATGTGGATCATGATTCCTCTCGCAAGGATACATAGAATTCCCATACCATGGGTTCGATCTAAACGCTCAAGTCGTTATCTATCCCCTTGATGAAAATAGACTCCAGAGTTCCCAATTACAAGGCTTTAAACCAGTGCCCTTTTAATGAGTCCAGAATCATCGGGGTCATTAATCAAAAGAGGTATGGTAAACCTCGGTCATAAATGATTTCGAACCCCTGCATCCAGCTTCCCATTTCCAACCAGGAGTAATCCATGGTTACTATTATTGGGTATAAACCAAAGATTCATGAACATATAAATACGTCTTAAATCTATAATAGAGTCCCAGAATAGGAAATAGTTCACCCAAAAAGGGTGCGATGAGCCTGACACCCATCCTCTCGACCAATGTGAGTTCTTAAGCATCGCTGGCCAAATCACCCAGCGAACGCATGCCTTTGGAAAGCAGGTCCACGTATTGTTGGATGTGGAACCATTGGGAATTTCGAGGAGAAAATGGTGCAACATATATGAGTGATTAAGTAGAACCCAATCTTTTCAAATCAATCATTGGGTAGTGCACGTTTCTCCCACACGACCCCATCATGCGCCGTGAAACAAAAAATGGTGAACCTGACATGAATCTTTAACCAATCATGATGGATTTAACCTAATCCCACTCTGTGCCCCATTTATACTCACAAGGAGGGCTAAGAAAGGTCATTAATTATGCATGGGGTCATGAGATGTGGCTTTTATGGGTTTTCTGTTTGTATTTGTTAAGATATTTTTACAGGAACCATTCAGAACTCCCTTCGATCCAATGTCATCATGATGGAACTCATAGGCTCATGCTTCTAACAGTGCAATGACAGATCTTCTTCACCAACAGAGGACCTCATCACCAACCCAACTTCATCAACGCTGGTTCTTGGATGCATTGATTAGAGAGTACCACTTGAACGGTACTGTCCCAACGGCGGAGGTGGCCATGAACACCCTCCAATCCACCAGGTCTCACCGGTCTCTTTCCCAACAGCGGCCACAAAAGCTGATCCAGACGGCCCATGTTGCCATCTCAAACTATTTAGGGAGTCTATGACTGGAATGAGGCAATGCGTACCTGCCTTATCTTACAGAGGCGGACGACGTCGACGCTGAGGACTTCGTCCCCACTGAACGGGGGTTCCGCTCCAAGGCCCCTATCGGAAGATGTTGTCATGGTCACACAGCGACTCAACATCCTCACAGTTAGGAGGATGTCACCCCGAGGATCCAGGCCCATGCTCCCAAAGCTCCGGCCCCTCAGACTTCCCGACAAGGGAGGAAAACGTACAACCAGGGACTGGTCATCACCCTTGTCCCTAATGAAGAGATCTACTTCCCAGTCACAGAGACATATCACGAACAAGCACATAAACCTGTTCGCTCCTCCAAAGCCTTCCATCCCGACATGGCGGAATCATACGAGCAGGCACACATCCCCATCGAGCTCTATCAAGCCCGACGCTCACAAAGGAAGGTGCCTAACCGCCAAGAACCTCTCCATGCTCAGGGTCGTGAAGCCCACCAACCTGACGTGATGGAAACCAAGGGCCTGCAGAACCAGATCCTAGAAGATGCTCTTGACGACCACCTTCCTGACATTATGGCGATCAGCAAAGCCCACCATCCATATGTGGTGTCAATTAATAGGCAGGCACTCATCCCTTCCAATGAATGCCACTGAATCGATACGGTGGGAAACCAACATGTGCAGGGCCAGATCCCTGGGGATGAAAATAAGTTCCACCATCCCGATGTGGTGGCAAATGAAGAGATAAACCAGCATATCCCAGAACAATGGTATATTAGTTCACCTACCCCGACATAGGAGAATTGTCAGTACCCACTAACCACCAGAGGACCAGAGTTGGATATTCCTACTTCGATACCGGAATGGGCCTTCATACCCATTCCATCCAAAGATGTCTCTCTTCATATCCTGGAAATGATAGAGGAGAAGGTATCGATCCCATATCATTTCATTCAAATGTTCCAGAATGTAATTGCATCAGCAGAAACAGTAAGGACTCGGGCCTGTGAGCCCATATCCCCAATTGAGGCGACTCGTCTAAGAGATGAGATAGCCACCTATGAGAAAATATGCATCCCTTCTTCTGCCCAGGAGGGTCGTCGGCTATATTTTTTGATACAAGGGAAACCGGATCGAGCAGCTTCACTCGTTCCAACTGGGGGACACCCGTCCATCATGGTGGATGATCCATAGCAAGCATATATCGCTACTAAAAATCAAGATGTCCATCAGGGTATCCCGGAAACATCATGGGACCCGATTAGAAAGGGATCCAAATGTGAAGGCCATTATCAACAGCAGATGGTCCTTTCTTCCTACAAGAAAGCTCCTAGAACGCTATGAAGGCAGTCGAAAAATAAAGAGTGGGTTAATAACTCTGCTCTGATGGAAGTTGGGGTTCCCAATGCCAACAAGCACATGTCGAAGGCTAAGAACATGCCCACCCATTACCATATTATGTGAGTGGAAGCAGCAGTTGCAAAATTCCTCCCCGCAATGTCACTACCAGCAGCTCTGAAGGTCCTCCCTAAAGCACTTGTGGGGGCCTCCCCCACGGGCATATAATGATCGATCACAAGAGCTTCTCTGTTGATGCGAGTCATGGCATCCCTCCGCGTGACTAGAAGATCGAGCAGTAAGAAGGTACTCCACTTGTTGTGGTCCACCCTAAAGCCCCCCCTGGGGTATACATTGCAAGCACTATCCATGGTGTGGGACAACATATTATGATAGTAGTCCACGCTATCATTGTTGAAACTGTAGAGGCCCTCCCCGTAGTGACGTCTCATCATGACAAAAAGGACATCCCCTTGTCGTGGCCTGCCCTAAAGGTCCTCCCCAAGGGTTATTTTGAAAAAACAGTCCGCGCAGCCGGGCATCAGATCACGGTGGTAGTCATCACCTCCCGGATAATTGAGGTCCTCCCCATAGAGTTGTCAATAAATGAAAAGGCCCTCCCCTCATTGTGGTAAATTCTGGAGGCCCTATCCAGGGTGTATCCTAATGATATTCTCCCTACGACAACTGTAATGGTAGTCCTATCTATTGCAACAGCTGTGACGGTAGTCCTCACCTTCATGGCCACCATTGCGAAGGTTCTCCCCATATTGGCCCCAAGAAACAAGATGGTCCACCCTTTGTCGCTGTGTGTCTTGAATGTCCTCCCCAGGATGAACATTGAACGTAAAACCACGATGGTCATCCTCACCATGACGGCTGTTGTTGTGAAGGTCCTTCCTGTAACAACGCTACGCAGCTAGAAGGTCCTCCCCTAGCTGTGACACGCCTTGGAGGTCCTCCCCAGGGTAAGCACTACAAAAGACCTCTATGCAGTAAGGCATCAAGTAGTAATGGTAATCCTCACCATTGTGGTCGCCATTGCGAAGGTCCTCCCCACAACGATGTATCATATAGATAGGAAGGTCATCCCCTACCAAATAAATCTAAGAAAAGCCCTCATATTTTGAGGCACTCAGAAGGATGGGATCGAGCATGTCAGATTCCCAGCTAGTCTCCAATGACACCCTTCTTCAATCAGGAGATGGTTCGATGCCACGTTTATCTTCTGAACCACCTCATAATCACCCACGTGATAATTTGATACCTAACGGTCCCACTGCCTCGGACCACACTATCGGTGAGCGTCTCAGTTGGGCTGACCTGGTAGAGGAATCAATAGAGTAGGAGTATTCTGACATGATGCACTTGAGGAGATGACTGGCCAGGGATGATATACCAGTTAGGTTTTGGCCCACGACCACCTCTTAATTTGACATACCCATAAAGTTGTCGGAAGAATCTGTGCACGACATCTGCTCTATTATATGGACAACCCTCCACCGGCTAAAATCATGCTTCCGGCCCTACGACGGGTATGTTGACAATGTCAAGACAATAGGAGACCTCCTGCGTCACATCGACCTGGAAGCTCTTCCTTCGACACGGCAACAGTGACCCAAGAGGCGTAAAAGAAACATTGAGATAGCCTACCTCCGTGCACTGCACCAGCTGCACAGCCTCATCAGTGACGCTCCAATGGGAGTCCATATCAGGGGATGGGGGGAACATGGAGCTCTGCATTTCACTCTGCTCCCCACCCAGAAGAACCCATTCGTCATAGTGTCCTGAAATGTCATCACGTCAAGACAGAAATTGAGTAGGGTCCCTGTTCGGGAAAGGCAACACACCCAACAGAGACAGGCCTTGAGTAAGTCACAGAAGTGTCAGGACCGATAGGAACAAGCCATTCAAGAAATCCTGAATCAGGACACTGAGAGCATACAACAGGCCTCTCACCTAAGAGAGGCCAATCAGCGGTCATTTCCTACCTCCCTAGAAGGGATTGATTCACAGATGAACTCGGCATCAATCCCAGTTCACCCCTGAATGGGGGAACACAAGATCAGGCATGTAGCGATAGTAGTATCCACTACCGCAATCTAGGGTCAACCCCATCATGGAGGACTGGGGGTATTTTTAACAACAAATTAGCCTGAAAGTTCAATAAAAATGGGAAGAGACTCAACATCCAAGGAACAGATCCAACCCCAGCCCTCAGGGCTGGGGGAATTTTTACCCTCTCAACAACAACCTCCCCCATGAGAATCAGTATTCTCCCGTATAGGGAGAATGGTCGGAAGAGTAGGCTCTTGTCCTATCTAATCCTTTGAATCATCATCCCCTCCAAGAGGGAGTTGTACCGTAAGGTCGCATCAAAGAACTCTCTGTGTCACCCTTCATCAAGGAGTCCAAAGGAAATCTCGAGACATGAAAAAGAAGGCCAGTAAAAGATGTGGGATATCAACTTCATATTTCGAAGATGACATCTTCTCTTCCCCACGATTAACATCCATCAACACCATAGAGGATAACCCCATGGGTAACACTGAATATGGTGAATATCTAGATAGATCGGGAGACGATAGTTCTGATCAAGTTGTGACCCACAACGAACCACCAGGTGTGCACACCCGAAACCAGAGGGCTGCCCTAAATATGGCTTCCCCTTCAGCTATCATTCCTCTGCTCACCCTGTGAGCTCCCAATAGAGATAAGAACAAAGGACCGGTTACCCTTAAACAACCTCCTTCTCTCTATAAAAACGAGCCACTAATGCTCGAAGAGAGGTTCGCACGATAGGAAAAGGAAATGAAATAATTGAGGAGGATTAACGTCGAGATACTCCAGAGGAACCGCATTATTGAAAGCACGTCCCAAGAAGAGACACACTTTGCAATCCCAGTAAGTGAACCTCAAGGACCAAGGTTTTCCCTGGAAAACGAAGTGTGGTCAGGGCTCCCACCCAATGACGTTTCTGGCCCATCCAACTACCTTAACGTGGATCTGGATGAATACCAAGACTTCCCTCCACTCTGGAAGAAACCAGAGTACGTCTGAACCCTCTAAAGGTGTCACAAATGGAAAATGCACCCCTAGTGCCAACCGAGATGGATCCTCAAGCAATGCCTCGGGCTACACCTTCCCAAGAACGGTCCTAACATGATGTAAACTAGGGTCTCACCAACACCATCGAGGCACTAACAGCTCTATTGGAAGCGATGGAAGGTTGACACGCTCTGATACAGCCAGAGCGGAAGCCCTACCCGTATTGGGTTAGCAACACACCACCGCCACCAAATTTTTGGAGCCCGGTATTCCCTATTTTCAATGGATCAGGTGATCCAGAACAGCATTTGATGCATTGTGCATCTTATTGCGATCATATGATGGGAACTCCAAGACAAAAAGATGTAGTGAAACTCAGATGTTGTGTATGGACCTTCCAAGGATCTTCCTTCATCTGGTATATGAGTTTGCCAGCCCAGTCAATGAAAAGGTGGGAAGACCGTCAGCAGCAGTTCTTGATCAACTTCACCTGAACGTTGCCTAAAACAACGGTCGACAACCTCATGAACTGCAAGCAGAGGGAGAATATGAGGGTCTGATATTTCATATCCATATTAAACGGTCTAACCTACTCTCTAAACAAGCCAATGCCTCAAGATGAGATGTTTTCCATATACATCAATAATCCTCGAGATCAGCTGCGAACACTAATCATACCAGTGGAGTGCACCACTGGCTTCCGCCATCTCTCTTCTATTGCCCAGAGAATTGAGTACTCCCAAAAGCGGACCAATTTGATGTCCTGAATAGCCTCACAGACTCCCACAAAGAGATCAGTTAGAGCTAAAGTGTAACACACCAAGCTTCCATGGTACGCACCTCTTTGAATAATAGAGCAGCATGTGTTGTACGCAACCTTGAGTTCTAACACACCACGACCAATAAAAGTATCAGTTATGAATAGTAATAACCACTTTTTGAAATTATATATAATTTACATTTCAAAATGGACTTCATTTTTGGATTTGTAATATCGAAATTAGCCTATGTTGAATTTTTGGTATTTTTCTGAGAACTTCCTATTTTTTATGAATAGTGAAAAATACTTAAAAACAACTTTTTTTAATCAAAATAATTTATAGTGATAACTTATACTATTGAGTTGTTTTAAAGTATAATTATAATATATTTTTACTATTTTATCTAATGGTTTTCATCAGAATTAATTTCACTTTGAAATTGGACATAAACAATTGTCAATCTTTTGAAATATATTGTTTCTTAAAAACACGCTATTTGTTGTGACAGCGGAAATTATTTATAAAATTAATTAATGAAACTTATATGTTTGGAATTTCATAAAATAGACATCATTTTTGAATTTGGAATATCAATTATAGCTTAGGGTGAAATTTTGGCATTGTTCTGAAAAACATCAATTTTTGATGAATAGTGAAACCACTAAGTGGTAGTTAAATAACTGATTTTTCATTTAAATTAAATATTATCACTTTTGGGATTTTATTTTCAGAAATCTGACATACATGGTTTTCATTATGAAGTAAGATGTGGTTCAATGGAATTAAAATAATTTTTGGTGAATAGTAACTTTTAAGTTTAGTTAATCACGATTAAAGGTAATTAGTGAAATTTAAGGTAAAAATGATATTATAAAAATATGAAAATACCATTACACTTGTCCTACCCATATTTTATGTTTCATGACCGACCAAGACAATCCCTGGGTCAACTTGGGGACCCCATGGAGCCACTTTGGTAGGAAAATGACATAAATAACTTTTTATTTAATGTTAAAATAAAATGGTCACAAACAAGAATTGTTTTACTAAAACAATTTTTAAATGGGGTTATACAAGTCATATTTTTGACTATAAATATTAATTAGAAAGATAAATATATTTCCTACATCATGATTTTTTTTTATAATTTTTAGACATTATATAAATTAAATTATTTATTACATCATGATGATGCAGCGATTACATCATTAATTAACGATTTAAATAAAATGAAAAGATAATGTAAATTCCAAGGCTTAAATTTGTCCAAAGCCTATTGGATGGGTATATTCCAAACCCTTATCACCTTATCCTAGAAATATATAAGTGTGGGACCTTTAGAATCTGAAAATCATTGTATAATAAAATAAAATTTCATTACTTTCCAAAAGTGCCCTCCTCTCCACTTATAAAAGTCCCCCCCCACTCCCACCTTATTCACACATTCATGCCATTTGGATCGGCCAACCTCTGACACAATACTCTCCCAAATTCCCTCCCTTACTCTTAGAAGCCTCACTTTGGGCAGAAGTCTTCCCAAGGAATCCTTTGGCTCAAATCAAAAAGAGTTACCCGATTTTAAGGTAATGTCTTCTCTTGTGTTCTTTTATTTTATTTTTCTTCTCCAACCCCCTAAACACTTTTTATTCGTTTCTTTTGTAACAACACCAATATCATAAATATACTAGGATGTTGTTATAAGAAGTATTCTAGCTACACTTACACACACCTACATCTAATGGTTAAAGAACATATTGTTTCTATGGATGGCGAATTTTTGCCTCACAAAACGATGATTGTTCAACACTCATATAACACAACTAATGGTGGACATTATGATGAAACTATTTTTATATATGATATATATTATGTTTTTGTTTCCTTATTATTTTTTATTTTTCATTTATGGCATACCATTATGGTTTCCATTATGGGTAAACGTGATATTTTCATTTTAGGAAGTGTGGACTACCGCCCCCTCAAAGTGATTTGAATCATTAATACCATATGTGGGATGCATAAAGGATGGAGTAAATGGTATTATACACAATATTATACTGGAATTATATTATAAATTTATATCATTATGATTTCATTCCATTAAATACGAAATATAAATGAAAGTAGTGTTCATGCGTATGTACGGCTTACTGTCTCCATGAACGGTGCATTTCATTTTATTACCTCTAAATGTTACATAATATTATGAATGAATGTCTATACTGGATATATATGATATATATGATATCTACATCATGAATATAATTCTGGATATAATGGATATTTCACCACATGAACAACTTGTAATTATAAGAAGTTTATTTTTGACTCAAGTACCAAAGATCGACAAAACGACCGTTATTAACTTAAATAATTACATAGTGTTCATAACATGGTAATAAGTGATATAAAAGGAATAAAAAACTTGAAAAAGGTTCTTAATCAATTATAAATTAACTCTAGTTTATTATTCAGGAGGTTAAAGAACAGTCGAGTCAAGTCGGACATGAGGTATGGGAATTTCTTAACCCAATTTCCATTCTTTGGGTTAATCTCCTACTTTCAAATTATGTCATGATATTATGATGTCCTATCTTGTATTTGTACATTCATTATGTGTACTTATAGTGAATACACATAATAGATCTATGTTATTTTAAAAATGATCTTTTTAAGGACTTCGTCTCAAATTGAGGCATATTTGGTTTTATACACAACTTTCTTTTATACGATGTATAAACCCCTTTGACTTTTACGTTTATTCAAAAGGAATATTTTTTATACAAATCGTTTTACTAAAAAAATGGAATATTTTACTTGCCGTACATATGCGGTGACAATGACTTCTCCGCCGCTGTGACCATTATTTGAGTTTCGGATTCCTCTACAAGTCATAACTTTTTTTTAATGAAAAATAAATACAAAGTTTTAACTTTCATTTATTTTGGTATTGAAATGGTTTTGAAAGTGTTTTTATTATATCAATGTGTTGTATTGATATCTTTTGATTGAAATGTGGAAATGTTTTGTTTCCTTTATGCATGTTTTATGTGATATGATTATGTTATGGTTTATGATATGTTTAAACCTATTCATATGAGGAATGCATTGGACTTAATAAGTGACAGGTGGAGCCCGCTATAGCTCCTCGATGCATCGGTAGGTCTCATGAGTCAAACTAGTGTCTTGGCACGAGTCCTTGAAAAAATCTTATTTGTGGTCTTGGCATGAGGCCTTGCCTACGTGGTTATGATAGTCTGGAATTATGCATTCCATCATTATGAAAGTGGTTATTGTTATTACATGTGATTATTTGACCAGTAGAATATCCATGTGAATAAGTAAATGGCATTATTTCATTTTACTTTTTCCATATTATGATAAAGTTCATGTTTAAAAGGCTTTTATTTTAGTTATACATTGCCTTAAATTTTAATATTTGTTTATGAAAGCTTCCGCTATATTGTTATCCTTACTGAGCATCTGAGCTCACCCCTTTCAATGTTTTAATTTTTCTAGGATGTGAAGAAGTATATTATGAATGATCTGCAGGGATAATATAAGGGGATATGAAGAGAAGATGTTGTAGTTTTGTTTTACTTTATGATATAATGTAAGACTTGTGAATGTATCTAGTGTTTCCAAGGCTACTAAACTAATCGGTATTTCGAGACTTGATCATTTGTGATCATGCCAATGTTACGAAGTAATGCACCGACTCTGGGTAGCTGGGGTCGGGGCGTTATAGTTGGTATCAGAGGTAGTTTAGTACTAACCTTGGAAGCTAGATTTAGATAAACTATGATTAGAGCACATAGCCCGAAGATAGACTTTAAGGATTAGTATAGAATAACTACCTAGAATTTTGGTATTATAGATATTTTGTGAGTTTTCCGAGCAATACATCCCTGTCTGGATACGAGCAGGTAGAGGCGGCTTTGGCACAGATGTACCTAGGGGTAAAACCTGAAAACACCTCTTTGAGCTAGACTCGAATGGGAACTGGTGAATGAAAATGGGCCTTGCTGCACTCTTGGTTACGACACTCCCGGGGGATATGCTTAGGATAATTCTCGTTTTCTTTACAAACCACTATAAAGGGTTATGAGTATATACTTCCTCAAAGAAATTTTTTTTATGATTATGGATTATATCCATAAATAGTTCAATTTATGTTAAGTATTTTATAAGTATGGAATTATGTATTTTGATTCATAAACTAATATAGTTTATGCCATTGTTTAGAAATGGAGCCTAGTGGAAGGAATGGAAACCGTATCAATGCACACACTCCGTGTAGGGATAGCCCTCCTGCTCAAGATAATTATTGTGTAGCTGGAGATACAACTGGTGCTGATTAACTTATTACCATACTGGGACAACTCACTCAGGTTATGAAAAATAACCTTACTCATATGGAGCACCCTGATCTGCAACGTGGAGGATCAATGTTAGACCGCTTCATGAGGCAACAACCACCAACATTTAATGTGGGTACAAATCCATTAGTAGCTGAGTAATGGATAAACTCCTTAGAGAAAATATTCCATGCCTTGGGGAGTAGCGAAAGGGAGAAGGTTGTCATGGCATTCTACCACCTCACTGTAGATCCGATCAATGGTGGTCGCTGATTCAAAACACGAAGGAAGATGAAAAAGTATCAAGTATGGAATGGAGAGAGTTAAAAGGGCTTTTATTAGAAAAATACTTTCCACATGACCATAGAGCAGATATGCAATGGAAATTTCTGAGTCTGAGACAAAAGGAGGATGAGAATGTCGCAATGTATGAGGATAACTTCACAAGGTTAGCGAGGTATGCTACAGATTATATACGTAACCCAAGAAGTAAGATTGATCGTTTCTTTGATGGGTTAAAACCATTTCACCTTCGATCTTTAGTATCACAATCTTTATCAACATACGAAGATATTGTCTCATGTGCTATCAAGACAGAAAAAGAATTCTCTAAGACTTATGACGACAAAGTAAAGCAAGAGAAGAATAGAACAGTGGAACAAGAAATGGATAAAGGGAAAAAGGGAAAGAAGGATTTTCCATTATGTGATAATTTTGGGAAAAATCACCCCGGTACTTTCCTGAAAGGAATGGGAGTTTGTTACAAATGTGGATAAAATGGTCACCAGGCACGTGATTGCAAGGGAAAGAAAGAGGCTATCAATGTTGAATGCTACAATTGTAGAGAAATGGGGAATTATGCAAATGAATGTCCTAAGCGTTAGGGAAACTTACCTCAGAAAAAGACAAGGGATCAAGGACAATCTTATGTTATTACTACAGTTGATGCGGAATAATTAATGTATTGGTGCTTTTAGACTCAAGGATTATATTCTGGTTATAATGATAATGTGATATATATATATATAAGTATTGTACTTCAGTACTTTTTTTCATTAATGATTTAATATGATGAAGGTAATCATATTTTTAGTATGTGGCAATAAGAGAAACTTTACTTTGTTTGGAAATCTGATTTTACAATTGATTTTTGAATTTATAGACCTTTTAGAGAAAGTCTGGACGAAGGTATTTTGGATAACTATAAAGGTTGGAATGGATTAAGTTGAACTTTAAATAGTATTGTTTAATGTTAAAACATTTATGAAGATTATTTTTGGAATATTATAATACTATAGTTTTAGGAAAAGGATAACCTGCAGGGTGGGCCATAATCCGTCGTGTCGGACAAAGCTGCAGGAATCGAACCCACAACCATAGTGCAACAGGCCTTTATTACCTACCACTAGCCTACAGGAAGTCCCTGGTTATTACAAAATAGTTTTACTAATCTAAATGGTATGTGTTAATATTTGGAACCTTATACAATTAGGATAAATAGAATATTTTTGAGTTCGATTACCTTTTAGAGTGAAAGATGGGTTCGTGGTAAAAATTTATTAAAGAATGAAAGTCTACATAACAAGTATGTATATTATCTTAAGTTCTTAATAAATCTCCAAAATAAATTCCTCAACTTTATAAAAGGTAACTTAAAACAAAAACGTTTCCAGTTAACTTTTCCAATTGGGGATTCAACGAATATTAAACCAATCACATGTTTGTGATTTTCTTATGGTTAACTTTCTCCTAGTCCTGACTTCTACAACTCTCCATCAGACCTTGATGGTTTGTTTCTCCTCCATATCCATATTTTCATATAATCCTAGTATGGGCTATCTCGGGTGACCTTTTTACTTCTCTTTCTTTCTTTTAATGTTATATTCTTATTAACCCTATTTCCGATGTGGGTTTTCTACAAAGGTATTTTCTATTTTCAACCTTTTATTTTCAAAGAAAAATTTCAAATTGCGAGGATGCAATTTGTTGAAGGAGGGGAGAATGTAACACCCCGTTCTTCCATGGTACTCTCCTCTTTGAATAATAGAGCAGCGTGTGTTGTACGCAACCTTGAGTTCTAACACACCGCGACCAATAAAAGTAGCAGTTATGAATAGTAATAACCACTTTTTGAAATTATATATATTTTACATTTCAAAATGGACTTCATTTTTGGATTTGTAATATCGAAATTAGCCTATGTTGAATTTTTGGTATTTTTCTGAGAACTTCTATTTTTTATGAATAGTGAAAAATACTTAAAAATAACTTTTTTTAATCAAAATAATTTATAGTGATAACTTATACTATTGAGTTGTTTTAAAGTATAATTAGAATATATTTTTACTATTTTATCCAATGGTGTTCATTATAATTAATTTCACTTTGAAATTGGACATAAACAATTGTCAATCTTATGATATATATGGTTTCTTAAAAACACGCTATTTATTGTGATTGTGGGAATTAATTATAAAATTAATTACTGAAACTTATATGTTTTTAATTTTATAAAATATACATCATTTTTGAATTCGGAATATCAATTATAGATTAGGGTGAAATTTTGGCATTGTTCTGAAAAACTTCAATTTTTGATGAATAGTGAAACCACTAAGTGGTAGTTAAATAACTGATTTTTCATTTAAATGAAATATTACCACATCTGTGTTTTGATTTTCAAAAATCCGACATACATGGTTGTAATTAGGAAGTAAAATATGGTTCAATGGAATTAAAATAATTTTTTGGTGAATAGTAACTTTTAAGTTTAATTAATCGTGATTAAAGGTAATTAGTGAAATTTAAGGTAAAAATGATATTATAAAAATATTAAAATACCTTTACACTTGTCCTACCCCTATTGGATGTGTCATGGCCGACGAAGACAATCTATGGGTCAACTTGGGGACCCCATGGATCCACTTTGGTAGGAAAATGACATAAATAACTTTTTATTTAATGTTAAAATAAAAAGGTCACAAACAATAATTGTTTTAATAAAATACTTTTTAAATGGGGTTATACAAGTCCTATTTTTGACTATAAATATTCATTAGAAATATAAAAAGATTTCATACATCATGATTTTTTTTTATAATTTTTAGACATTAAATAAATTAAATTATTTATGACATCATGATGATGCAGCGATTACCTCATTAATTAACGATTTAATGAAAATAGAAAGATAATGTAAAATCCAAGGCCTACACTTTTCCAAAGCCTATTTGATGGGTAGATTTATAACCCTTATCACCTTATCCTATAAATATATATCTGTGGGACCTTTATAATCTGAAAAGCATTTTATAATAAAATAACATTTCATTACATTCCAAAAGTGCCCCTCCTCTCCACTTATAAAAGGCCCCCACCACTCCCACCTTATTCACACTTTCAAGCCATTTGGCTCGGCCAACCTTTGCCCATATACTCTCCCAACTTCCCTACCTTACTATTAGAAGCCTCACTTTGGGCATAAGTCTTCCCAAGGAAGCCTTTGGCTCAAATCAAAAAGAGTTACCTGATTTTAAGGTAATGTCTTCTCTTGTGTTCTTTTATTTTATTTTTCTTCTCCAACCCCATAAACACTTTTTATTCATTTCTTTTGTAACAACACCAGTATCCTCAATATACTATGATGTTGTTATAATAAGTATTCTAGCTACACTTACACACACCTACATCTAATGGATAAAGAACATACTGTTTCTGTGGATGACGAATTTTTGCCTCACGAAACGATGATTGTTCAACACTCATATAACACCTGTAATGGTGGCCATTATGATGACACTATTTTTATATAAGTTATATATTATGTTTTTTTTTCCTTATGATTTTTTATTTTTCATTTATGGCATAAATATATGGTTTCTATTATGGGTAAACGCGATATTTACATTTTAGGAAGTGCGGACTACAGCCCCCTCAAAGTGATTTAAATCATTAATACCATATGTGGGATACATAAAGGATGGAGTAAATGGTATTATACGCTATATTATAATGTAATTATATTATACATTTATATAATTATGATTTCATTCCATTAAATACGAAATATAAATGAAAGTAGCGTTCATGCGTACGTACGGCTTACCGTCTCCATGAACGGTGCATTTCATTTCTTACCTCTAAATGTTACGTAATATTATGAATGAATGTATATACTCGATATATATGATATATATGATATCTACATCATGAATATAATTCTGGATATAATGGATATTTCACCACATGAACAACATGTAATTATAAGAAGTTTATTTTTGACTCAAGTACCAAAGATCGACAAAACGACCATTATTAACTTAAATAATTACATAATGTTAATAACATGGTAATAAGTGATATAAAAGGAATAAAAAACTTGAAAAAGGTTCTTAATCAATTATAAATTAACTCTAGTTTATTATTCAGGAGGTTAAAGAACAGTCGAGTCAAGTCGGACATGAGGTATGGGAATTTCTTAACCCAATTTCCATTCTTTGGGTTAATCTCCTACTTTCAAATTATGTCATGATATTATGATGTCCTATCTTGTATTTTTACATTCATTATGTGTACATATAGTGAATAAACATAATAGATCTATGTTATTTTAAAAATGATCTTTTTAAGGACTTCGTCTCAAATTGAGGCATATTTGGTTTTATACACAACTTTCTTTTATACGATGTATAAACCCCTTTGACTTTTAAGTTTATTCAAAAGGAATATTTTTTATAAAAATCGTTTTACTAAAAGAAAAAATGGAATATTTTTCTTGCCGTACATATGCGGTGACAACGACTTCTCCGCCGCCGTGACCATTATTTGAGTTTCGGCTTCCTCTACAAGCCATAACTTTTTTTTAATGAAAAATAAATACAAAGTTTTAACATTCATTTATTTTGGTATTGAAAATGGTTTTGAAAGTGTTTTTATTATATCAATGTGTTGTATTGATATCTTGTGATTGTAATGTGGAAATGTTTTGTTTCCTTTATGCATGTTATATGTGATATGATTATGTTATGGTTTATGATATGTTTAAACCTATTCATATAAGGAATGCATTGGACTTAATAAGTGACGGGTGGAGCCCGCTATAGCTCCTCAATGCATCGGTAGGTCTCATGAGACAAACTAGTGTCTTGGCACGAGGACTTGACAAAATCTTATTTGTGGTCTTGGCACAAGGCCTTGGCTACATGGTTATGATAGTCTGGCATTATGCATTACATCATTATAAAAGTGGTTATTGTTATTTCATGTGATTATTCGACCAGTAGAATATCAATGTGAATAAGTAAATGGAATTATTTCATTTTACTTTTGCCATATTATGATAAAGTTCATGTTTAAAAGGCTTTTATTTTAGTTATACATTGCCTTAAATGTTAATGTTTGTTTATGAAAGCTTCCGCTATATTGTTATCCTTACTGAGAATCTGAGCTCACCCCTTTCAATGTTTTAATTTTTCCAGGATGTGAAGAAGTATATAATGAATGATCTGCAGGGATAATATAAGGGGATATGAAGAGAAGATGTTGTATTTTTGTTTTACTTTATGATATAATTTAAGACTTGTGAAAGTATCTAGTGTTTCCAAGGCTACTAAACTAATCGGTCTTTCGAGACTTGATCCTTTGTGATCATGCCAATGTTATGAAGTAATGCACCGAATCTGGGTAGTTGGGGTCGGGGGTTACATAAAGCGTCCTTTGACATACCCAACCCAACCCCTGTGCCTGCTCCACCGCTCAGGCCTCCACCAAATCGTCAAGGTCCCCCTGTATATCAGCGACCGCCTCCGCCTAAGAAGGATGATCAGAGAGGATCGAAGAAGAATCAGTTTGAGTAATGAAGACACAAATTATACTCATTCCGAGAGGACCAAGTCCGTGTCTACTTCATCGCCGCCATGAATTGCAACATACACCGCCTCCCGGAGCCAAGGAAAACCGTATAAGACAGACGCGATGACAGGTTAGACTACTGCCCCTACCATCGAATGTTGGGGCACAATATCTGAGAAAACTTCGTCTTCAAAGACCTCCTTCAAAGGATGGAAGACTCCGAGAAGGTCGAGCTGGGACCACCCCCAGCACATGTGACGTATATTTCCACCACCGACCCTGACAAAGGGGAGCGAAAACAGGAAGTCACCTGCAATAAGGGGCAGAAATTTGATGACTGAATGACTTAGAAGACTGTCAATCGAGCCCAAGGCATACTCTGTCCTCAACTACAGCATCCAGTGCTACCGCCAACAGCCCCTGATGCCACACAGCCAACAATATCAGCCTCACAACCCTCCATGAGCTGGTCTTCTAGGTATAATCGAAAAGGGAGGAAACAAGTGCAAGAGGATAAGTCCTCAATGTGGACAAAGTTAGTCCCAATAGTGGTGGATTTTATGCCCAGAAACTTAGCGCCATGGGAACCGACCCACCAAATGGAACCATCAAGGACAATCGACCGGGTTGATGTGTTAGTGGATGAAGAGAAAATATTTGATTCCATCGATGTCATACATCTTATGGGATCATTCCTTTAAGAAGGGTATGGTTATGAACCTGAGTTCCCAACACGAGGAGCTGGGATAAGGAATTGCAGAGGCAGGGGATACCAGGGGAGATGCAGTTGCGGCCGAAACCAACCATATGGTTAGACCTCAGCCCAAACTGTTAATATCATGGAAACCCATGGGAGATCCCTTCAACGGACTCAAAAGAAGAATGAATGTCCCTCCACATCCACAAGCAGCCACTCTAGCCCCATTATCCTGTAGTACCCATCAAAGTAGGAACAAGTATCTAGCTGCATAGTGCACAAAAACAAACCGATCGGGCCGAGTCCCCAAAACGTGTTAACACCGTCGACATCCGATCCTGTGGATGATCCCTCCTCATAACATACTTCAGCTCCCAAAAACTATCCCGCTAATGGATAAGCGTTGGCCGCTGGAGCAGAAATAAAATATCCTTTAGTAGTTTTCATTCATACCAGCCAAACTGTCAATCCTGGATGCCCTAATTTTGTCAGCAGACCTCGAAGAGGTGCTTATAGAAGCCTTCCTCAGCCCCCTGGAGTTTCAAGATGAGGTAGTCGCCTCTGAGATTTACCAGATAGAGACTGACTCAGCTGAATGCAATGCAGTGATTTCCTTCACTGATCAGGATAAAGATGCCATCATGCGAGGACACATCAAACCACTATATGTGTCCAGCACACTAAATTATATTGAGATCTTCAATGTCTTTATTGACAATGGCTCTGGAGTTAACATCCATCCCCTAAGAACCCTTTGTATGTTTGGCTATAGTGAGGGTGATTTGATACCCTCTTCCACAACTCTGTTGGGTTACAAAAAGAGTTAACATAATCCAAGGGGGAAAATAAGCTAAAGACCCATTTTGGTGACCTTATGGCCTATTCGGAATTCGTGGTGGTCCGTCAGAACACAGGGTTCAATGCCCTGCTGGGAAGGCCGTGGATCCATAAGCACATGGCCTTTTATTCATCCTACCACCAGTGTATTAAGAACTGCATTAATGGGAAAAGTGGGAAATTACACGCCGACAAGGCCCCTTTCGAGCTCTCCGAGTCACATTACATTGAGGCCGGGTTCTTTGAGAAAAAGAATAAGAGGCCTTCGGTTGATGGTGTAAACTAGATCCCTGCTCCAAATGGTCTGGAAATGGTTCCTGATGACCCCCTTAGATAGCTTGGTAGAGACTACATACTGCCCATCAACCATGTTTAGAGCCGGGGTCAAGTCTGGACACGCACTCAGCTATCATCATGACTTCATCCATAACAGCCGAGCGTGACAATGAGGGAATGTCTGATAACCCTCAATTTGGGGGCGAATACTTGGGAGAGGACTCCAATAATGCCTTTCCTCCGGAATCCCAAGAGCCTTAGTCAAGAGCTCTCCCCTCGCCAGATCAAGAAGATGAGGATTTGGGAGAATAAGAAAAGAAAGATCTCAGGGATTAACCTCCCACATTTGAGGAAGGTATCTCCACCACTATGGATGAGATCAAGGAAATAAACATGGGCAATGATGGGCCCACTCTCATTTGTGCAGCCATGTCCCCCGAGGATCATGAGGTATATACCACTTTCTTGAGGTGACATCGAGATGTTTTTGCCTGGAATTACGCGGAAATGTCGGGGCTCGATCACGAAGTGGTGATGCATCACCTCGGTCTTCCAGAAGACCAACGTGGCTATAAATAGGCCACTAGAAGGACAAACCCCTCACATGCTGCCAAAATAGAGGTTAAAGTCGATAATCTCATTAAATCAGGATTCATTCAGGAGTTCTAGTACCCCATCTGGTTGTCCAACATCGTCCCTATCATGAAAAAGAATGGACAAATCTGCATCTGCATTGATTTTAGAGATCTCAATCGGCATTGTATGAAAGATGGTTTCCCAGTCCTGATCACTGAGTTATTAATTGATGAAATGGCTTGGTATGAGGCTCTATCCTTCATGGATGGATATTCTAGGTATAATCAAATCAGGATGGCCCGAGATGACGTAGAATCCACTGCCTTCAGGGTTCCTCAATGAGTATTCTGTTATAGGGTCATGCCCTTTGGTCTCAAGAATGTCGGCGCCACATATCAGTGTGCCATGCATCTTATCTTTAAACCATTACTGGGGAGATTCATTGAATGCTACATGGATTACTTGGTGGTCAAGTCCAGACAGCACTCAGATCACCTGTCATACATTGAGACCGTCTTCAACAAACTCTGACAGCATAGCCTGAAGATGAACCCCTTGAAGTGTGCATTTGGGGTTATCTCATGGAAATTCCTTGGCTTCGTTGTACACCATCATGCCATTGATGTCGACCCTGAAAAGAAAAAGGCTATCCTTAGCTTATTGAATCCCTGCAATATCACTGAGTTGAGAGGATTCCAAAGACACCTAGCCTATATCAGGCGATTCATAGCCAACCTGGCTGGCAAATGTTTTCCCTTTACGAGGTTAATCAAGAAGGGAGTCATGTACCAATGGACAGATGACTACCAAGAGGTATTCGAGAGCCTAAATAAGTACCTCTTAATTCTACCGGTGGTCATGCCCCGTTTGAAGTAAGACCTCTCATCCTATACGTGACCACCCTAGAACGGTCGCTGGGAGCCTTCCTCGCACAAAAAAATGACGCTGAAATTTAAAACAGTCTATATTACCTCAGCCGAACCATGATTGATGCTTAGAATCGATACTCAAACATCGAGAAGAGTTCTTTAACATTGGTCTTCAATATTCAAAAGTTTTGACAATATCTACAGCATCGTGAAGTCCATTTGGTCTTATGTAGTAACCCGCTCAAGTACATCCTCAGCCGCCCGATGCTGACCATGTGCCTATCCCAATGGGCAGTCATCTTGCAGCAGTTTGACATCTGGTTTGTGCCTCAGAAAGCCATCAAGGTCTAGGTATTAGCATATTTTCTGGCAGAACACCCTTCCACGGGGACCACCGCACTGGACACCGAGCTACCTAATGAAGACATCTTCTTGGATCAAGAGGATTTCCCAGCATGGGAAATGTACTTCGACGACGCATCCCGAAGCCCAACCTGGAAGAGGATGGAAGATCCCAAATTTAACAAGGTGTGTTTGGGGATAATATTCATGTCCCTAGAAAAGGAATTCTTTCCATATTATTTCCTCCTTTCAGAAGGATGTATGAAAAATGAGGCGGAGTATCAATCCCTCATTGCAGGCCTGGAGCTCACACTCTAGGGAAAAGTACAGCACTTTAAGGAAGAAGGTGACTCGGAACTGGTCATCCAGAAAGTCAATGGAGACTATGCTATTAAAAAGTAGGAGCTGGTTCCCCTATTTGACAATGTCTGGGGCTTAATGGCGGAATTTTCCATAGAACCAACATTGACCTATATTCCCTTGTCTTGGAATTCTCAGGCCGATGCATTAGCTAATGCGGCCACGACCCTAGCTGACTCGGACCGGGATGAAACGGTTATCAGTATTTCTCACCATATAATGGCCTTGTCATTTGTTCAAACTAAGATAGAGGAAATCCACAAAGTCAGTCATGTCCCAAAACCCTATGCTCCTACCACCAGCTAGATGACCCCCATTTCAAACAACCTTCAACAGGGAGAACTTCCATCAGACATGGCCGAACAAGAGAAAATACGGAGAAGGGAAATCAACTTTTTCCTATATGGCGTCACGGGTCAGTAAGATGCCCTCTACAAACATGGCCTCAATGGGGTACTCCTCAAGTGTATCGATGGGGAAGAAACCGTTGCAGTAATGAATGAAGTACATGTTGGAGTATGTGGAGAACATCTGCCGGGGTCTAAGATTCCCCATCAGGTTTGAAGGCTTGGGTACTATTGGCCCATAGTTGCATGATATTGTGAGCACTTTACTGCAAAATGTCACTCATGCCAAATTAATGCCAATAGTATACACCAACCCCTGGAGTTACTTCATCAAGCCAAGTAAACCTAGACATTTGTCATCTGGGGAATGGATGTTGTGGGACCATATCCTCCTGTCACGGCCAAACAGATGAAATATATCCTGACAGCAACTGACTTCTTTTTCAAATGGGCATAATCTATACCCCTTAAGGAAGTTGGGGAAAGAAACATTGTCATCTTTGTGAAAGCCAATATCATCACCAGATTTGGTGTCCCTCATACTATACTGATGGATAACAGCACCAACATTTGCTCTAATGAATTGGAGAAACCATAACAAGAATATGGTATCAAGGCTAACCACTCATCCCGCTACCATGCAGTGGCCAACAGACAGATAGAGGCCGTCAAGAAGACATTGTCCAACATTCTACAAAAAATGGTGGACAAAGACAAGAAAACTTGTCCAAACAAACTCTTTCATGCAATATGGGCCTATCGAACCACAATACGCACCACTACATTGGATACTCCGTACACATTAGTATACAGAAAAGAAGCGGTCCTTCCCGTTGAGCTCCAATTTCCCTCGTTTCGTGTTTCCATTTGTGATCAATTATCCAACGATTGGTAATAAGAAAAGAGTCTAGGTGAATTGGAGTAGCTAGATGAGAAGCAGTTGTACACTTTGCACCACCTAGAAGTGTATCAGAACCCGATTGCATGATCCTTCAATAAAAATGTATGTCTTCAGTCTTTCTTGAAAGAAGAATTGGTGTTGGTCCTCCGGACCCCAATGATACCAGAAAAGAAACCTCCAAAGGTAGAGCCCAAGTGGGAGGGACCATATTTTATACACAAGGTCTACTCCAATGGAGCATATTCCCTGATCTCCATGGACAGGCATTTCACTACCGCTCCCACAAATGCAAGATTCTTGAAAAGGTATTTCGCATTGAAATTAAAAGTGCATTTTGTCAGAGCTGCAAGACGTTAAACTACCAAGCACCCAACATTCCAAACTCTATGACCCAAAACTAAGATTATTTCATCCTCACCTGCATAACTAAATGCAGTTATCATCTGAGCTGCAGGACGTTAAACTGCCAAGCACCCAATGATCCAAACTCTATGACCCAAACAAAGAGTATTTCATCCTCACCAACATAACTAAAATCAGTTATCGTCTAAGATGCAGGACATTAAACTGCCAAGAACCTAACGGTCCAAAATCTATGACCCTAAACTAAGTGTATTTCATCCTCACTGGAATAACTAAAAGCAACAACCGTCTAAGCTGCAGGATGTTAAACTACCAAGAACCCAACGGTCCAAACTCTATGACACTAAACTAAGAGTATTTCGTCCTCACTGCACGATATTAAATAGTAAGGATTTCAAAGAACTACGTACGGCTTGACTCTTTCATTCACAGGAAATATAGTGACGTCTGGATCCCCTATCCTAGCCCGGCCATTCCCCAATGGAATAAAATTAAAAATATACCATTCCACCGTGTATGGACCAACACTGCACGGGGATTAATTCCTACAGAGAACTATGTACAGCTTGATTCATGATCTCTCAGGATACATAATGACACCAAGGTCCCCTATCCTAGCCTAGCCACCCCTGAATAAGAGTTTAAAATGCCCTCTCCCATCGTGTATGGACCAGTCCAGAACGGGGTGTATTCTTCATCCTTACTGCATGACATTAAACTACATGGATAAAGATAAAAGAAAAAAATGCCCCTTCTCCCCCGTGTACAGACCAGACCTGCACAGGTTGTATTCTTCGTCCTCACCGCACAGTGTTAAACTGCACGGATTTTAAAGAACTATGTGAGGCTTGATTCCTTCCCTCGAAGGATATGTAGTGATGCCAGATATCCACACCCTGGCCCATCCACCTCAAATGAAGTCAAAAATACCCCTTCCCCCGTACGGACTAGATCCGCATGGGGTTTACTCTCTAAAATACCTACGTACGACTTGATTCCTATCCTTGTAGAATACGTAGTGACTCCAGGGTTCCCCATCCTAGCCCAGCCAATTTTAAGAAAAAAGGCTCTCTCCCCCTGTGTACGAACCAGACCTGCACGGGGTGTATTCTTTGTCCCCACCGTAAGACATTAGACTACACGAATTTCAGAGAACTACGTGAGGCTTGATTTATGCCCTTGTGGGATATGTAGTAACACCAGAGTCCCCTACCCTAGCCCAGACATCCTCAAATGAAAGTCAAAAATGCCCTCCTCCCCTGTGTATGGACCAGACCTACACGGGGTGTATTCTTCATCCTCACTGCATGATATTAAACTACATGGACATCGATGCAACCCACCCAAGATATATGGTGAAACGAGAGGGAAATACTCCTTGTGCATTTGGATGCATCCTCTCCATACATCAGACTCCATGACCCGAATAATTATGGAACATTATAACCATTTATGGAAATCGGAAGTGGAATGTCATCGACTTGGGGACACCATTGCATGACTATGCATACCATTCCCTCACTAGCTCTGCATATTGATAGCCCCTGGCCCATCTACCAAAGCCATTATTTCCCCAGGTGATACTCTTCCTTGCTCTGTACGATTACCGGACTCAGACCCCCATATCATATCTCTCGATCCAGAAATTTATGGAGAAGTGGTTTACATGTTCGTTCCCCTTTACGCATCCAAACGTTGCTAGGGTATCACTACCCGGTTAGCCTATGTATCTGCCCGTGGTTCACGTAGCGACCTACATGTACGAATATCAAGCAAGGGATAGGATACTTTGACTCAAAAGACAATTGAGGTGAAGACATTTCTTGTATGCTTGGACACCATTATCCTCATATGCCAAACTCTGTACTGTGAACAATATAGGATTTTCCTAATAATTCATGGCCATCGAAAGTCGAAATTCATCGACCAGGGGACACCTTTTCATGACTATGCATACCATGCCCTCAGCGGCTCTGCATATTGATACCCCCTGGCCCGTCTACCAAAGGCAATATTTTCTCGGGCGATACACTTCATAGCTCCATACGCTTACTGGCCTCAGAGCCCCCACACCACATCTCCTGATCCGAGAGACCTCAGAGTTACAGTTTAAAACCTTCATCCCCCACCCTGTTCAGAGTTTATCAGATCATGTTTACTCAGTCATCCTTCGAGTGACTGCAGCAATAGTCACCCAATGGTCTGATCCCCATGACTGCTAAACTAAGAGTACTTCGTCCTTACCACATGATGTTAAACTGCATGGAGTGAAGGTACACCCCCGTGTGAAAGATAAATCGGTGTAGGGAGATCTCTGAGATTTAACAGCAACCAGGGATGAATATCCCTAACATGTCTAGATGTTTTCTTACTAAATGATAGACTTTGTGGCTTGGATAATCGCGGATCCTCATTACCATTCACGGCCATCAGAAGTGGAAATTTATCGACCTACGGACACATTTTCATGACTATGAATACAAAGCCCTCTGAGGCTCTGCATATTGATAGCCCCTGGCCCATCTACCAAAGGCAAGATTTCCTCAGGCGATACTCTTCCTAGCCCTATACGATTACTGGCCTCAGAGCCCCCATATCATCTATCTTGATCAATGAAGCCCCAGAACCACGATTAACACCATCAAACCATCTCCATTCTTAGGACATGCCGAGATATTCATGACCAAGTACATTTTAATCATGAGCAGCTTTTTCAACTACGTCTTTACCACATTATGTTAAACTGCATGGAACATCTTAGCCACTTCGCATAAAGCTACAAACACCAAGCATTAAACATCCCAGGAAATGCCTCCAACTACAAGCATTTTTACTGGTTTAAAAAAAATACCCCCTTTCCTCGCTGCATGACATTAAACTGCACAACATTGGAAAAAATGACCTCCCGTCCTTGTTGCATGACGTTAAACTGCATAGCATTAGAAAAATGCCCCTGTCCTCACTACACGACGTTAAACATCACATCATCATTTAATAATTCTCCTCATCTGTACTGCATGACGTTAAACTGGACGAAATCCATCCTTGTCGCATGATGTTAAACTACACGGTCAGACCTGTCATGGGTATAGTAAGGAATAGAGGCTTTTCTCTATCCCTCAGTGCACGGGTCAGACCTACACAAACCACCATCTCACACTAGCGTGAGAAGGGATGACTTCACCCATTCTCTGGAAATTTGGACTATATTTTTCTCCCATATCTAGGAACAAACTCCTCATAGACCATAAGTTGTACTTTAAAGAAGCCGAACTCTCATAAGCCACCCCTGGTGGTCCCGAATCTCAACTTCCTGGAAGTTTCTCGGCTATCGGGAGAATGTAAACATTGACCCAAGGACCCTTTGCATGAAAATTCATATCATTCCCTATGTGGCTCTGCATATTGATTTCCACTATCCTGACTACCAAAGGGATGATTTCCCTAGGAAATGCTTCTCTTTGTATGCCTATTGGATCCTGAGCCCCCATGTCTATCCCGGTATTCAGAAACCCTCTGAGATACAGTTTACCAGACTCTTTCACAACACTACATAAATATGATGGAACATCACTAACGAGACTATAGAGAACCAGGAGAATCCATTCCATTTTAAATGATGTCTGAGATGCATGACTTTAAATTGATCCAAGCTCCAACCATCCTTTACGCTAGATAAATTCATAGGACAGGGACCCTGGGTCCACACTCTCAATTAATATAGATGTTCCAAAACACTTCCAGATGTCGCATACCCTTTCCGAGCCACCCCCAGTGGTTTTCAAAGTTCTCTAAGCCACTCATGATGGTTTCCATTAGACGAAATTCCATTAAGTCCTCAGGCCACCAGAAATGGAGACTCATTGACTTAAGGACACCTTTGCATGACTATGCATACCATCCCCTCAGCGGCCCTGCATATTGATCCCCCCTAGCCCATTTTCCAAAGGCGAGATTTCCTTAGGTGATGCTCTTTCTACCTCTTCACGCTGATACGACTCTCATGCCTTGAGACATGCCCTGCATGTCATTCAAATCTAATCATGTTTCCCCCACGTGCGTGTGAAAGGTATTGAGACATCTTTAAATCAACCAAAACTCATTAGGGCCCTCGCCCCACAATTTCTATTCAAAGTTATTCGACCTAAAACATCATTAATGATTGTATTTTAAGTGGAACTTTAAACCGCTCACAAAAAGAGGTACAAATCCTGTTAGGCCGAAAACCCGAAAAGGGTGACCTAAGAAAATGTCAGGCCATACCCCCTGGGGCCACACAAAATGGGACCAGGAAAAATTAGGGTATTAATAGAAAAGGCAATAAGTTTGTGGGGTTTTTTCTACAAAACCCTAGAAATAGTCAAACTATGCTTGTTGGATCCCATGGTCCAGGAAAAAATTAGTGCTTGTTCCTATTTTCCTAAATTATGATTAATTATGATTCAGAGAGTTGTTATTTATGCAATGATTGTTCCAGTAACAATCAAATTTTATAGAAAGTAAATATTGACATATATTGTATTCCATTTGAACAAAAAAAAGTATGACATCCACAAGCTGGGGCCTCTCCCTCACAGAAACCAAAAAAATAGGGGGGTAAGTAAAATAGAGTGTACAAGAATGGCTCTGACATTCACAATGTAGCATGGATCGCTCTCTATAGTAGATCGAAAATCGTGTGGTGAAGGTTGTTGCAAGTCTGCTCCAGCACGATCTTCTCCCTAGGCTCAACCTCGGCCACCAAAAGAGTATTCCCCACTATCGTTTGGAGATCGTTGATCCATTTTCTAGTGGATTCAAGGTTACCAGTCTAAGTTGACAACTGATCCCTTAGCATCCCTACTCAAGATTCACATTCATTCAACTCGGTAGATAGGTTGGCTGCAAGATCTCGAGAGCTCACCTCATTTTCCATCAACTGATGGAGCTTCATCATGGATTCCTCCAAGGCTCGGCTCCCGCAACGAGAGTCAGCGAGGTGAGAAAGATTGCATTCACTAGCTGCAACTTCCTCACAGGCCATGACAACCTGGAAAGTAAGGAAATTAAACTGCCGATAGTCAAATCCACCTAACCCCAAACCCAGGAAGAGTTGTCGGAGGGCTTCGCTTTTATTTTCCATCTCAGCCAGAGGAGTTTTGGAAACAATCTCGCGAATCCGAGGCCAGTACCACCTCCACACTACTCGGTGGTATACCATGACATGAGGATCTCTAGTATCCTCACTCGGTAGCATGGGAACAAAGTCTAGAATTGTGATCAGTGGAGATATGTGCACGCTAGAAGTTGATTCCGAAGCCGGAAGGCCTGAATCTTCTATCCTTGGTTCTACCTTGGGAATCAAGTTACTAAGTCCGGTGTTAGCCTCAAAATCTTCAGGAATTGTCTCGTTGGGACCTAAAGCCACATGGTCATCCTTATCCATGTCCAAGAAGTTTTGGTCCGTCTAAACTTCGGCCTCCGAGGGGCTGGGAGTGGAAAGTCCCATAATTCGCTTTGACCGATGAGCCATCAGTCAGTCTTCCCTCAGGGACGATGAGGAAGATGTGGTAGGCACATTAGCCATAATGACTCTTGATTTGGGAACCTACTGGACAGCCTTCCCCGGGATCCCATCAGTATAATATATTATCCACATTCTTGCATACTCCAAGGATAGGCTGGAAGGTGCTCCTATACCAGGAAAGGGAATGGTTGTGTCGGATCCATCCCACATCAGCATCAGCCCCCATTGACAGAGAGTGGTTGGGTGCAGCCCTCGAGCCTAAGGAGGGGGAAAGGAATCTTGGACTTGCATACATCCAAATTGGCAAGAAAAAATATATGGGTTATACAAATCCCACAGTGAAACCCCGTCATTTCGTGTGGAAAAAAACCCATCCAGCAGTGAAATCACGTAAGAGCGCTCTTACAGGCTCCCCAAGTGGTTGTCAACTACCACGCTAGATGGGGAGGGGTAGGGAGTGAATGAAAACTGGGATAAGTAACTTAGAAGCTCGATGACTTCATCATAACTGAGGAACTTCAAGTTAACCCCAGCTATATCGAGCAGGGTAGGCCGAAAGGTAGGAAGCGGGATGACTGTGTTATGAAAATACTCATAACAGCAGTAATGATTCACTATCCAGCCATATAAGAATTGAAATGGCCCACTCAGATGGTAAGGAGACCTGCCCTTTTGCATGTGCCTCAGTAGTTCGTAAATACAAGCCAAAGTGGGCATGACCAAATTCACCAGGCGGCCCTCTGCCAACTCAACTGCCATCATCAAGATGCAAGCCCTAACGCCTGGGTTGATATCCCTAGAAGGGAATGGACACCCACTCAAATACATAGCAAATAGACCTACCAGCCTGAGCATAGGCGACACACCGGGGCAAACCTCATAACCCCATGAAAGGTAGTCTCCCACCTACAGAACCGCCCAGTAGGAACCGGGGATAGTCTGTTACTATTTAAAAGGATGATTCCAAGGGTGCTTGATCTTCATCAAAGGAACAGAGGTATTCATAAATAACCCCACCCAATTTCTATATGAAATAAGAGAGCAGGCACGGAAGGCCAGATCCAATGGCCACTCCGCCATATCCAATCGATCCCTCTCCAACGAAGGCACCTGTTCGACATTGTCCCATGTGTCAGGAGTGGGAAGAAACTCGTCATACATCTCACCAATGATCGGTAGCCCTCCCAATTGATAGATGTCCCATAAACTAATTCCAACTTCACCATGGTAAAGGTGGAAGGTATTAGTGCTTGAACCCCAGAGACTGAGTAGTTCAGGATTGATTAAAGACGGTGGGTAAACAGCTAACTGGGAAGCCCACACTACGGATTACAAATTGACTGCTCCCAGTGACTCGAGAGATTCTCAGCAATGATGATGGACCCAGAAGTCCCAGCCACAGTCATTTGAGAAAATTCCACTAGATCAAAGATCCCACCTAGGAATACACCCCGCATCAGGATCCACTCGAGCAAGGTTGATAATAGAGGGGTAAATCTTGAAGATAGATTCTTGAGAGAATTCTTGAGTGTACTGATTAATTTGGGTCAAAACAGAGCCTCTCAAAATGAAAGTGTCATTCGGATCAGAATCAAAGATCATCTCCCCCAATGGGGCAAGGTTCTCCTGGATGCGCATTGGTGACACTTCCAAGCAAGGATACGGAAGACCTGAAATAGTAGGGGGGATAGATACGTCGTCTTGCATACCAAATCCATAAAGCGGAAGTGGATTTGATAGTGGAAAACCCAGGAGATAAGGAGAGAGCAAGTCCTTTAAGCCACCATCTCGGGAATGATGGATTGACTTGGGTCTTCTTTTATTCTCTACGCTCTATTAATCATATCTAGACGTCTCCCTGGACCAATTGAGAGAGCCTCGACAGTATAACACAGTGCAGGGTGAGAGATAACCATATTTTATCCCTACAATATAAAACCCAAGAATATTGTTAGTCCAGAATAATAAAATCTGGACAAAAATACCAAGTATATGGTGAGGTCCGCGAACGGGCCTCAAATGTGGTTCACGATGACTGTATCCAGTGAACTAACCCTACGCAGAAGAGGCCCGCGAAGCATTGGATAGAAAACCGTAATTCAGGTTACTTCTCCGAATATTAATCCCAGATTTAAATTTTTAGGTTTGGAAGACATAAAAAATGTTCAAAGTCTAGAAGATTTCAGTCCGTGGACCATCAAAACCATGGAGCAAGTTCCTATCCAGCCCATCGTAGCATACTTTTTAATTAATTAAAAGTGTTAGTTCGATGTTCAAAAATTGGTCCACAGGAGAAGGCGGGTGCGAACGAGGGATGGTTCATAGAAGTGGAAGCTGGTTCGTGGACGAGGCGTTTTGCAAAGGAACGAGCATGCGGAGACAGGAAAGCAAGAGAGCTCTGGATTCATGAAGAATCTGTTAAAATACAAATGAAGGGCCCCTGTATTTATAGGCGTGGTCCCCTAATAGTTCCACTCCCCTACTGCAAACCAACCAAGTTTCTGGACCACTCTAGATCGAAATTGCCTCCTCTTCGTTCCAATCGGACCCTATTCCGATGGAGGGCATTTGTAGGGTCCTGAAAAATTCATAAAAGAGAATGAGAATCCCCTTTAATACAAGGGATACTCTACCCAATTTCCCTCAATGAATTGGGGAAAATACTCAAAGGTTGGTACAAGATGAACAGGTCTACGGACTGGTACAGTATTTAACGGTATGTGGTGGGTTCCGCGAATCACCCTCCTCCACAAACCACTGTCGTTCGCGGAACAGAGGCGGGGATCCTACGTGGGCGCGAGGCAAGATGGGCACCAACCCGGTCCACCATCACGAACCTCCCAAGTTGTGAGCCATGTCAAGCGGCCCGGACCACGTACGCTATCATTCACATAATAGAGTTGGAGCCCTATGCGGCCGTAAAGAACTCCCCGAGCTAGTTTGGTTCGCAGGGGAGGTGTGTTCAATGCCCCCCACGAGTTGAGGATTGACCAAGTCATCCGTAAACTGGATTTAATGTCATGGGCCTCAGCAAAAGGTGTTGAATGACCATAGATACATCTCTTTCCCCACTCTATAAAAGGAGATCGAAGGGGAAGAGGAGGAGATATCGATCAGATTCGGGTGGAAGGATTTCGAAGGAAGGAGCTTAGGATTTCACAAACAGAAAAGTTCTAGTTCACGATCCAGAGTAGGTATGAAGCTGGAAATGAATTAATAATGAACAAAAAAAGCATAAAATCTTGGTGAACCAAAAACATAAAAAAAAAAGAAGACCGCGATCCATGGCCCCTCCGTGGCTGCACTCCCCGCGGACCAGGGAGTTTATTCCCCTTTTTCGATTTGTCGCACTGTGTCTCACCCTCCTACGCAGGAGATGACCTGATCGAAGAACCACCGAGTGGCGTCTCCCTTGGCCGTTGCTGGTCGCGTGGACCCCTCCGCGTACCAACCTTGTATGCGGGTGGAACCTGAAGGCGCAGACCAACCTGGTTTGCGGGATGCCCATCAGTCCGCAGACCACCCTGGTTCGCGGACGGCCTATCCAGCCACGTAGCTCCTCCCTACGCGAATGGCGCCACTCCTCATACACCAGTGTGGCCCACCAAATCCTTTGGAGTTCCCATTCCCCAAGATAGATAAAATCCTTCCAATCTGGCCTGATCCTTCACAACCCCCTCATTGGCCCATAATCGGCCTCGAGCCGAGGCATCCACCAGAGCCACCGGACCTATATGGTGTATCTTTCAGGCGCACCAGCATGCCATTTTGAGTTCACATACCCACATTAAGTGAGGGAGAAGGGTTTGATCTAGCCCTTGAGTGGATTCCCGAAGCATTCTTGGGTTCACATTCCCACGTTAATGTGGAGTCCAAGCCCGGGAGTCCCCTTTCTACCTCTCTACTCATCGAGAGGGGGGACCCTGCGTCCATTTCCCTTCACCTACAGAAGTGATCACTTCTATCCCCCCTTCTGGGGGTGATGGGAAACTATCCGGGTGTAAGCCCTTAGATTTTCATGTCGTAGGTATCACCCACGCACCTCCGTACTTCCTTAGGGCTAAACGCCCTGAAATGGAGGGATGGGCATCGATGCCCCTCCTTTCTTAGGTCTCAAATCCCTCTCCCATTGGGGTTTGTCACCATTGGGAATCCCTTCTGGAGAAAGCCCCACACCATCCTTGCCGGAATCCAATGACCCCGCTCCTTTCAACACGGAGGGTTGATGGCTCCACTGTGCAACTTCTACCTTCTGTGAACATCAGGAAGAAGGAGAGTCCAGTAGTACCGGCCTACTTCTACACTCATCGTCTGTCTCCCCTTCCCTCGGCAGGGAGAAAGTGCGAGGTTAGCCGAGTCTGTTGCATTCTCTTGTTTCTCACACTGTGCACGACTCACTTGGGCTTAGATATTTTTGATGATCATGGCACCCACCCAATGATGGTTGACAATCTGAACTATGTCAAATTTGATCCCTATCTTCTAGGCAGGGTACATAGGAAGCCTTCCTCAGGTTCAATCCCAATACCTGGTCGATCCGAACATCTTCATGTTGGTTCACTACACCACCTTGGGAAGCCTAGAGCATAAGCCCCATACCAATGTGAACTACGTAGACTTTGATCCCCTATCTCACGGTATGTAGGAAGAATCCACGAGGTTCAACCCCAGCACCCAGCCGTTCCGACTTCCTTCATGTCAGTTCATCCTTCATCCCATATGACGTTAAACTGTACTACCGAACTATGTGGATCCTGATTCCTCTCATAGAGATACGTAGGAAGCTCGTACCAAGGTTTTGATCCAAACGCTCGAGTCATTATCTATCCCCTTGGATGACAATACAGTCCAGAGTTCCTGATTATGAAGCTTTAAACCAGTGTCATCTCAATGAGTCCAGACCCCTTTGGGTCATTAATCCAACGAGGGATGGTAAACCTCTGGAATAAATGATTCCGAACCCCTGCATCCAGCTGACCATTTCCAACCAAGACTAATCTGTGGATACTATGCTTGGGTATAAAACTTAGATTCACGAACATATGAATACGTCTTAAATCTATAAGAGAGTCCCGAAATAGGAAATAGTTCCCCCCAATAGGGTGTGAGGAGCCCAACTTCCCATCCTCTTGACCAATGTGAGTTCTTAAGAATCGTTGGCCAAATCACCCAGCAAACGCCTGCCTTTGGAAAGTAGGTCCACGTATTGCTGGATATGAAACTGTTGGGTGTTTCAAGATGAAAACGGTGCACCTAATATGAGTGATTAAGAAGATGGAGCTTCATCAAGGCTTCCTCCAAGGCTCGGGTCCCGCAATGAGAGGAAATGAGGTGAGAAATTTTGTGTTCACTAGCGGAAACTTCCTCATGGGCCATGAAAACCAGGAAAGTGAGGAAATGAAACTGCCGATAGTCAAAGACACCTGACCCCAAACCCAAGGAGAGTTGTCGGAGGGCTTCAGTTTTAGTTCCTATCTCAACCATAGGAGTTTCAGAAACAATCTTGCAAATCCAGGGCTAGGCCCACCTCCACACTGCTCGGTGGTCTTCCCTGACACAAGGATCTCTGGTATCCTCACTCGATAGCACAGAAACAATGTCTGGAATTGCGATCAATGATGACGTGTGAATTCTAGGAGTTGATTCCGATGCCGAAAGGCCTGATGCTTCTAACCCCAGTTCAGGCTTGGAAATAAAGTTGCTAAGTCTAGTATTAGCCGACAAAACATTAGGAATTGTCTCGCTGGAACCTGAAGCCACAGGGTCATCCTCATCCATGTCCAAGAAGTTTGTGTCTGTCTGAACTTCGGCCACAGAGAGGATGGGAGAGGAAAATCCCCTGAGTCACTATGACCGATGAGCCATCAGTCGGTCCTACCTCAGAGCCGATGAGGAAGGTGCGGTAGGCACATCAGCCGTAATGACTCTTGTTTTGGGAACCTTCCGGACAACCTTCCCGAGGATCCCATTGGGATAATATCTTATCCACATTCTTGTATACTCCAAGGATAGGCTGGCAGTCTCTCCCATGCCAGGCAAGATAATTCTTGTGTTAGATCCCTCCCACAACAACATCAACCACCATTGACAGAGAGTGTCCTGGTGTAGCGATCGAGCCTTAAGAGGTGGAAGGGAAAGTTGGAGTTGTATGCATCCAAATTGGTGAGAAAAATGATATGGGACATACAACTCGCACAGAGAAACCTCGTCAATTTTTATGGACAAATAGTCGTCCTGTAGTGAAATCACGTCAGAGCGCTCCTCCAGGCTCCCCCGGCGGTTATCAACCACAATGCCGGAAGGGGCGGGTAGGGAGTGAAATGAAAACTGGGATAAGTCACATAGAAGCTTGATGACTTAATCAAAATTTAGGGACTTCAAGAAAACCCCCGCTATATCGAGCAGGGTAGGCTGAAAGGTAGGAAGCGGGATAACTGTGTTATGACAATACTCATAACTGCTGTAATGATTCACTATCTGGCCGTATAAGAATTGAAATGGACCACTCAGATGGTAAGGTGAACTAACCTCCTGCTTGTGGCTTGGTAGTTCATAAATACGAGCCAATGTGGGCATGGCCAAATTCACCGGGCGGCCCTCTGCTAACGCAGCTATCGTCATCAAGGTGGAATCCCTAACTCCTGGGTCGATATCCCAAGAAGGGAATAACCACCCGCTCAAAAGCATATCAAACAGACCTGCCAGCCTGAGAATAGGTGGAACACTAGGGCGCACCTAAAAACCCCATGAAAGGTAGTCACCGGCCTCCAGAACCACGCAGTAGGAACCTGGGATAGTTTGTGACTATTGAAAAGGATGAGTCCTGGGGCACTTGATCTTCGACACAGGACCAGAGGTATTCCGAAAAAAATCAATCCAGATGCTATAGGGAATAAGAGAGCGGGCTCGCAAGGCCTTTCCCAGTGACCGCTCCTCCATAACCAACAGATCCCTCGCCAACGAAGGCACATGTTCGACATCGTCCCATGCGTCAGGAGTGGGCTGAAACTCATCATAAATCTCACCAATGATCGGAATCCCTCTCAATTGATAGATGTCCCATAAATTAATGCCACCTTCATCATGGGAAAGGTGGAAAGTATTAGTGCTTTAAAACCAATGACTGAGCAGGTTAGGCATGATCAAAGATGGTCGGTAAACAAAAAACTGGGAAGCCACACTGTAGAGTATATATTGACTGCTCCCAGTGTCTCGGGAGATTCTCGGTAATGATGATGGACCCAGAAGGCCCAGGCCCAGTCATATGAGAAAATCCCACCAGATCTAATATTCCACCAAGTAATCCACCCCGCATTAGGATCCACTCGATCAAGGTTGATAATAGAGGGGTAACTCTTGAAGACAACTTCTTGAGAGAAGTCTTGAGTGTACTGATTACTTTGGGTCCAATCAAAGCCTCTCAAAATGAAAGTTTATTTCTAATCAGAATCATAGATCATCTCACCAAATGGGGAAATTTTCGCCTGGACGCACTCTGGTGACGCTTCCAAGCAAGGAGATGGAAGACCTGAGAAAGTAGGGGGGGATAGGGACGTCGTCATGAAGACCAAAGCCATAAAGTGAAAGTCGATCTGATAGTGGATAACCCAGGATCTCAGGAGAGAGCAAGTCCTTCAAGACACCATCGTTAGGAAGGATGGATCAAATAGGGTCTTCTTTTATTCTCTCCGCTCAACGAATCATAGATTGACATCTCCCTCGGCAAATTGAGAGAGGATCGGTAGCAGGCCTCAGTGTAGGGTGAGAGGGAACCATATTTTCTCCCTTCATTATAAAAACCATGCAAATGGTTAGTCTGGAATAATAAAATCAGGACAAAAATACGAATTATATGGAGAGGTCCATGAACGGGCCTCAAAATGTGGTTCGTGATGACTGCATCCCGCAAACCAACCCTACGCGGAAGAGGCCCGTGGTACTCTAGCCCGTGGAGAGTTGGCCAGAAAACCGCGAACCAGGTTGCCATGCGGAATCTTAATACCAGATTTAAATTTTTAGTTTCGAAAGACTTAATAAATTTTCAATATCTAGAAAATTTCAGTCTGCGGACCATCAAAACCATGGAGCGAGTTCCTATGCGGCCCATCGTAACTTACTTTTTAATTAATTAAAAGTGATAGTTCACGGTTGGGAAATTGTTCCATGGGTAAGGCATCCATGAATGAGGGATGGTTTTCAGAAGTGGAAGCTGGTTCGCGGACGAGGCGTTTTGCGAAGAAAAGAGCACGTGGAGACAGAAAACCAAGAGAGCTCTGGATTCACGAAGAATCCAGTAAAAGACAAAGGAAGGGCCCCCGTATTTATTTGTGTGTTCCCCTACCGGGTCTACTCCCCTACCGCAAACCATCCAAGTTTCAGGACCACTCTACATCGGAATAGCCTCCTCTTCGTTTCGATCAGACCCCATTCTAATGGGGGCATTTTGTAGGGTCCTGAAAAATTTGAAAAGGAGAATGTGAATCCCCTTTAATCCAAGGGAGACTCTACCCAATTTCCCTAAAATAATTGGGTAAAATACTCAATGGTTGGAACAAGACGAAACGGTCCACTGACTGGTCCAATAATTAACGGTATGCGGCCGGTTCTGCGAAGTACCCCCCTCTATGGACCGCTGTCGTTTGCAGAACAGAGACAGGGATCCTCCGCAGGTGTGAGGTAGGACGGGCTCCAACCCAGTCCACCATCACAAACTGCCCAAGCTGTAAGCTGTGTCAACCGGCCCGGACTACGTACGATGTCGTTCGCCGAATAGAGGCAGAGCCCTGCGCGGTTACGAAGCACTCTCTGAGCTAGTTTGGTTCGTGGGGTAGGTGCATTCAATGCCCCCCGTGAGTTTTGGATTGACCAAGTCATCCGTAAAATGGTTTTCTGGTCATGGGCCTCTGAAAAAGGTGCTTCATGACCATGGATACATCTCTTTCCCCACTATATAAAGGGATATAGAAGGGGAAGAGGAGTAGAGATCGATCAGATTCGGGTGGAAGGATTTCGAAGGAAAGAGCTTAAGATTCCGCAAACAGTGAAGTTCCAGTTCGCGAACCAGAGCAGCTATGAAGTTGGAACCGAATTAATAATGAACTGAAAATGCATAACAAATTAGTGAACTGTGAACTTACAATAAATAAAAAGAAGACTGTAAACCATGGCCCCTCCGCGGATGCACTCCCTGTGGACTATGGAGTTTATGCCCATTTTCTAATCTATCGCACCGTGTAGAACCATCCTATGCGGGCAAAGCCCCAACCAATGAATCTCTGACTGTTGTTTCCCTTGGTCGCTGCTGCTCGCATGGACCTCTCCGCATACCAACCAGGTACGTGGGCCGAACCCGAAGCCGTGAACCACACTTTTTCTTGGGATAACCATTAGTTCTCGGACCACCCTGGTTGGCGGACGACCTATCCAGCCGCGTAGCACCCCCCTACATGAAGGGCGCCACTCCTCATACACCCATGTTGCCTACCAATTCCTTTAGAGTTCCCATTCCCTGTGCCATATAAAAATCCTTCCAATCCAGCCTGATCCATCGCAACCCTATCATTGGCCCATTCATTAGCCCCGAGCCGAGGCCTCCATCTGAGCCACTAGACCTATATGATGTAACTTTTAGGCGCACCATCGCACCATTTTTAGTTCACATATCCACGGTAAGCAAGGGTGAAGGGGTTTCTCCGGCCCTTGAGCAGATTCCCAAACCATTACTGGGTTCACATTCCCACGGTAATGCAGAGTCCGAGCCCGGGAGTCCCCTTTCTGCCTCTCTACTCACTGGGAGGGGGGACCCCACGTCCATTTCCCTTCACCTCTGGCGGTGAGCACTTCTCCCCCCCCCCCTTCTGGGGGTGACGAGCAACCATCATGGTGTAAGCCCCTATCTTTTCTTGCTGGAGGTAGCGCCCATGAACCTCGATACTTCCTCAGGGCTAAACGCCTAGTAAAGGTGGGATGGACATCGGCTCCCCTCCTTTCTTCAGTCTATAATCCCTCTCCCATTGGTATTTGTCACCACTGGGCATCCCTTCTGGAGTAAGCTCCACACCATCTTTGCTAGAAGCCAATGTATAAAGACCCTAAGCTTAACGTACATAGATATTACCTTATTTTTGTGGAATACTTAGTACATAACAAAAACACACACACAAGGACCATAATAGTTTAGTGTCTTTGGAAACTCAGAATATAATCTTCTAATCATAGTGAAAGATCTTCAACATCTCCCATAAATATCTTCCTTTTTTTACCTAAAACCTTTATTTATATCCTGGGGAAAAGAAAACATAAAAGGGTGATCTCAAATGCTCAGTAAGGGTAAACAAAAGAAATATCAATCACATCATATACATAAGAACATAACTTTTGGAAATCTTAACCTGCAAAAGAGCTCAAAATAACATAACATGGGATAAATCATAGAAGTGAAATGTAATCCCAATAATCATAACTTAAAACATTAAACTTTGTGGCATACACACATAATCATAGAGAATCATTTCTTGTTAGTCAAGACTCATTTCCATGACTATCTTAGTGGACAAAGTCCCTTTCTGAACCGAGTTACCCTCGTTTCAGTCCTGCTTCACTGAACCGGTATAACCTACCGTTCCAGCCATGTCTATCTCATGAGATATAACATCTTTACCCAATGCATTGGAGGGAGATATAGGTCCCACCCATCTCATAATGATACCATTCTTATGTGTTCCACAAAATCATAAATCATACATCATTGCATATCCCATGTAATAAAAATGGGATTCTTAAACAACATTACATCATAAAACAATTCATATAAGATAAAGGAATTCATAAAAATATTTCCATCACAACATAATCAAATCCATGTAATAATAGTTATAGAAACAGAACCCTATATTATCTTAGATGAAAAATAATTTTGATAAAACACTTGAACTCCATTCTTGAGGAAAATATCCTTTCTACTTCAAAAACACTTTTCATTTCTTAACATGTCATAAAATTTTAAACTAAAAGAAGTTGATTAAAAATAAACTTGAAAACTTGTAAATGATGCTTCTTGGAAATAATGTTTTAAAAATCCATTCATGCCATATAAGTTAAAAAAACATTCTTCGTACTTTTGTCGGAAAAGTCAAAAAAGTACCTCGTATGAAAAACGACAAAAGATTCCATTCATATCTTTTACTAAAAACTCACCGAAGGGTAAAATAGGATTTAAACAATGGTTGGTGAATGGAAATAATATTACATATTGAGGAAACATGGATGTTGATGATAAAATACACCCTAGTAAATTTCAAAGTATAAACAATCTCGGATAAAAATGAGATTGTGATATTTCCCTTACCTTAGGTCCGACTTGCATTGTACGTGTCCGAACCTCCTGTAAAATGATTTAAATAATGTTATTGACTTTTTCCAGAATCATATTAATTTTTATTATATCATATATGGTCTACTTATGACTTTATATTACCCGTTATTTTGTAAATTCATGTTAAAGTAGCGTTTTGGGTAAAATCATCTCATTTGTCGTTCGTCTTTTTAACTTGTAATTATTAATATGATTACTTGGATCATGATTACTTATATCCAGAATGTAAAACATGATTTATATATAATATTTATATTCAGAATATAAATATATATAATATATTGATAAATGGAATGAAATACACTGTTCATGGAGACGGTAGTCCGTACGTACGCATGAACACTGTTTTCGTTTCCTTATTGAATTGAATGGAATTAAGTAGATGACATACATATAAATATACATAAATCCAGTATCATTATTATTTCATATATTTCATTAGTACTTATTATATATACTTTATAATCATTCGTGAATGGTTAATGTGGAGAATGAATCTCATCGCGTCGTGGAGACGGTAGTCCGTACGTACGCACGAGCGATGATATCGTTCCCATGGTCATGGAATTGAGTTAAAGTGTATGTATACTATTTAAGTATCAATATAACTTTATTATAATCATATATAGTTACTCATTACACCATTATAACCATCCTATTAAGGTGGTGGTGGAAAATAGATTACACCACGGCGTGGAGACAGTATTCCGTACGTACGCACGCGCGGTGATTTCATTTTCCGTAGGATGGATAGATGGTTAAATAGGGTTGTTTAATACTTATAATAACATATCAGTATATGATTGATACTTATGTTATTACTTCATAATGACACAACTAAAGAAGAAGAATATGAAGAAGAAAGAAACTGGAAAGGATCGGTAATGGATATTACCTCTTCTTTGAAGTGCTTCTTTGAGACATCCTTTTAGGGAACTAAAATTGGTCTTTTAAGAAGACCAAAACCTCTAGGATGATACTAGGGAAGTGGAGAAGAGATTTTGTCAGGGTTTGGCCGATCTTGAATGCTCAAATTGGTGTGAGGAGGAGAGGGAGGAGGTTCCCTTTTATAAGGGAGGAGAGGGGCATCTTAGGAAAATCTCAAAATATTATTTTATATTAAGGTCAAATTCGGTTTATAATGGTTAAAAATGGTCTTATTTAGAATATAAAGTGGGGATGGGTCTAAATACTCTCATAAAATAGGATTTAGACAAGTTTAGGTTATTATTTTAACCTTATCAATTATATTTAACTCTAAGTTAAATAATTTAACTTTTACCGTGTCTTTTTGTTTTCTTACACTATATGGTTAATAAACTTACTATATGAATCCAAAAGGACCCCAAGTTGTTTATTATTAATATATCTATCCTTATATAATTCATTTGGCCTAACCTTATATTTTTATGAATTAAATAACAATTAATAATATAATATTTATTTTAAAAACTAATTTATGTCAATTTTGACACTATTTGGTACATGATTTTTATGAAATTTCTAACAGAATGATAAGTTCGAACCAAGTTTCTTAAATCAACAATAACATGTCATATTAACCTATAAAATTAGTGTAAGTCATAAAAAGTCTCAAATTACATTTATTTGGGCATTTATAACATCAATTATGTTATTATTTTCTTAAAATGGTAATTACTGCATCATCATTGTGTCATAAATAAATTAAATTATTTAAAGTATAAAAATTACAAATAAAATACCATTATGTAGGAAATAGTTTTAGCTTTCTAATTAATATTTATATTCGAAATTATATTATGTATAACCCTATATTAAAAATGTTTTAGTAAATAAACTTTGATTTTAACTCTTTTAACTCTTCTTTGAATTAAATAATAATAAATGTCCTAATCTAATCCAAGTGGGCCTAAATGATAATATTTTACACTTAAGGTTGTTTTTGGTCGAGATACACTTGTCCAATAGGATTAGTACATGTGTTAGGGTAATATTAATATCCTTTTTACCCTTAATTACCCTATTTACTTTTAACCGTGGTAAATAAAAGTAAAAAGTTACTATTTGCCAAAAATTATTTTCATCTCATTGAACCACATTTTACTTACTGACATCAAATGTGTCTCTCGGATTTTTGAAATTCCATTCACAGAAGCGGTAAAATTAAGATTTATGAAAAAATTAATTTTTTTAACTACCACTTAGTAGTTTCACTATTCATCAAAAATTAAAGTTTTTCAGAAAAATGCAAAAATTTCACCCTAAGCTATAATTGATATTCCGAATTCAAAAACGATTTCTATTTTACAAAATTACCAACATATATGCTGAATTAATTAATTTTATAATTAATTTCCGCTATCACAACAAATAGCGTGTTTTTAAGAGATAATAAATATCCAAAGATTAACACTTGTTTAGGTCTGGTGTAAATGTGAAATTACATCCAATGACCAACATTGTATTGAATTGTAAAAATACATTCTAAATATACTTTAAAACCACTCAAATTAATAATTTATCACTATTAATTATTTCGATTAAAAAGTTTTTTAATTAAAATTTAGTAATTTTCACTATTCATCAGCAAATGAAAGTTATCCGAAAAGTAAAAAAATTTCACCTTAGGATAAATTCGATACTATGAATCCAAAAATAAATTCCATTTTGAAAAATAAAATTTACAAAATTTCAAAAAGTGTTTATTACTATTCATAACGGCTAGTTTTAATAATATTTTAATAGCATATTGCTGTTTAGTGAAACTCGGTATTGCGTACTACACACGCTATCGAGGAAGGTCGTGATTGCGTGTAATACAAGGCAAGTCAAGGATGCGTGTTGTGAAAGCTCCTTTTGGTGTAGCGTACAACACAAGACATTAATAAAATTAAAAAGAATATTTTTCATAAAATCTCGAGCTGTTACATTCTACCCCCCTTAAAATGAATTTCGCCCTCGAAATTCATCAGGGTTATAAATGGTTTACTATTCAAAAGTTCCTTTAGTAGAAACCCACATCGTAAAAAGGAATATCAACACAAATATTTAAAAACAAAAGTATGACATGTAACGGTTACCCAAATAAACTAATCACTGGGTTTCCACGTAGGTGAAAATATGGATATGGAAGAGAAATCTAACCATCATGTTCTGATGAAGAGTGGTAGAGAACATGGCTATGGAAAAGCCAGCAATCACAAATCCGTAAATTTGTGACGATATAAGGTACCATCTGATTAATCAGATATAAGGGCACTAGGACAACATTTTTGGTTTTCAAGATCATTTCCCTAAAGTTGATGAAATTGGAATTGGAAGAAATAATTTCGTGATTTTGGTATAGTCTCACCGTTTGTCGTTCTTTGGAAAATTTCCAATTCATATCTTAAAGAAATGAAGTTGAATTTTTCATTCGTGATGTGTTAGCAGATCATGTGATAGAATGATGGGTCATTCCATCTGTCTCAAACAAAAGGTTAGAAAAGTTATAAAAAAATACATAAGTCCATCTATAGTGAGATTAATCATGTATGGTTCCTAAAATGGACTTATACATCATATATCATACTGCTTAATATAATAAAAGTAGTTTCGACTAAACAGGGACTTCCTGTAGGCCAATGGTAGGCGATAAAGGCCATTCGCACTTCGGTTGTGGGTTCGATTCCCACAGCCTTGTCCGACGTGATGGGTTGTCGCCCGTCCTACAGGTTGTCCGTTTTCTAAAACTACATTACTATAACATCCAATCAATAATATCGAAAAAAGAACTTCTATCCTTAAACAATACTAATTTATGTCCAACATAATCCATTCTAGTCTTTAGGCTTATCCATAATACTGCAGTCCATTGTCATAATATAGTGAAAACGATTACCATAGATTTAATACCATCTTTGATCCCCATATATCATAAGATATGTCTTGTTGGTCACATTCCAAACATTCAAAGGCCTTAATCATGTATTCTCTTGAATACCCATTGAACCTTAGTGAAAACATGAATGCAGTTAAAAGTTAACACTTTCCACATACCAAAATCCTCAAAATTCTATATACTCAAACCATGATATCACATAGTCCTTATATCAATCATGATCTCATGAATACAATCAAACATCTCATTATCTTCTTATCCTTTCATTATGAACATATCATCTACTTTCCAAAAGTATCTGAATAACCTTTCATGGTTACTAGTACCATTAATCATACACTTTCAAAACTTAAGGAAACACAACAGTGTAACAATCCTTAGATGTCTCTTTATTCCATGAGATTACTTATACAACATTACACATGATAAACATGTAATCATTCCACTACATTCTTAAACCATTGACCAAGATTCAAAAATTCTTTCATCTCACATATCATTTGTAGTCTATTCATCATCATCAACATAAATACATCCCATACGACCATACTGATTCTCTTCATGAGACTTTCCCTTTGGTCATTGGTTTGCATAATGCTCGTACATTCCACATTTAAAGCATTTAACCATTGTTGATGTCGTAGCAATACCATTATCCTCATCCATGGTGTTAACTGAACCTTTTACATTGCACTTACTAGCTTTGTGTCCTTCTTTTCCACACCCAAAGCATCTTCCAGTCCCTTTGAAACATTCTCCTTGATGCCTATTTCCACATGATATACATAGGGGAAATTGAACTTTACTTCCTCTACGATCATCATGAAACTCCATCTTTCTCTTATTAGTCGAGTCAGGAAACTTACCAAATTTTACTTTATTGATCATATTATGAGATTGCTGATTCGGCATAATAATGATTTTTGGACTTCCAAATCCCATTTCATTTGGTTTCTAATGAATAATATCATTCCATTGTCCATCATATCCTCCATTATTGTGAATCATCTTGTTTCCAGCCATTTTCTAAAACCCAAAAAGAATAGTGTGAGAGGCAAAAATCATAATAAAAGGGGATTAACTTCAATATCTAACATCTTTGGTTTAATCTAATATTGTTACCATAGTTTTAGGAATATATCCTATATGTATACTTATCCTTAGGGACATCCCTAGACATACCTTAGAAATATCTCTAGGTATCTCACTAACGTTTTCGCATCCTAGTTTCCAAAGGTTGACTAAAACATTCCTCTGATACCAACTATAAAGACCCAAAGCTTAACGTAAATAGATATTACATTACTTTTGCGGAATACTTAGTACATAACAAAAAACACACACACAAAGACCGTAATAGTTTAGTGTCTTTGGAAACTCGGAATATAATCTTCTAATCGTGGTGAAAGATCTTCAACATCTCCCATAACGATCTTCCTTTTTTTTTACCTAAAACCTTTCTTTATATCCTGGGGAAAAGAAAACATAAAAGGGTGAGCTCAAATGCTCAGTAGTGGTAAACAAAAGAAATATCAATCACATCATATACATAAGAACATAGCTTTTGGAAATCTTAACCTGCAAAAGAGCTCATAATATCATAACATGGGATAAATCATAGAAGTGAAATGTAATCCCAATAATAATAACTTAAAATATGAAACTTTGTGGAATACACACATAATCATAGAGAATCATTTCCTGTTAGTCAAGACTCATTGCCAAGACTATATTAGTGGACAAAGTCCCTTTCTGAACTGAGTTACCCACGTTTCAGTCCTACTTCACTGAACCGGTATAACCTACCGTTCCAGCCATGTATATCTCATGAGATATAAAATCTTTACCCAATGCATTGGAGGTAGATATAGGTCCCACCCATCCCATAATGATACCATTCTTATATGTGCCACAAAATCATAAATCATACATCATTGCATAACCCATGTAATAAAAATGGGATTCTTAAACAACCTGACATCATAAAACAATTCATATAAGATAAAGGAATTTATAAAAATATTTCCATCACAACATAATCAAATCCATGTAATAAGAGGTATAGAAACATAACCCAATATTATCTTAGATGAAAAATAATTTTGATAAAACACTTGAACTCCATTCTTGAGGAAAATATCCTTGATACTTCAAAAACACTTTTCATTTCTTAACATGTCATCAAATTTTAAACTAAAATAAGTTGATTAAAAATAAACTTGAAAACTTGTAAACTATGCTTCTTGAAAATAATGTTTTAAAAATCCATTCATGCCGTATAAGTTAAAAAAAACATTCTTTGTACTTTTGTCGGAAAAGTCAAAAAAGTACCTCGTATGAAAAACGACAAAAAATTCCTTTCATATCTTTTACTAAAAACTCACTTAAGGGTAAAATAGGATTTAAACCATTGTAGGTGAATGGAAATAATATTACATATTTAGGAAACATGGATGTGGATGATAAAATACACCCCAGTAAATTTCAAAGTATAAACAATCTCCGATAAAAATGAGATTGTGATATTTCCCTTACCTTAGGTCCGACTTGCTTTGTACGTGTCCGAACCTCCTGTATAATGATTTAAATCATGTTATTGACTTATTCCAGAATCATATTCATTGTTATTATATCATATATGGTCCACTTATGACTTTCTATTACCCGTTCTTTTTTAAATTCATGTTAAAGTAGCGTTTTGGGTAAAATCGTCTCATTTGTCGTTCGTATTTTTACCTTGTAATTATTAATATGATTACTTGGATCATGATTACTTATATACAGAATGTAAAACATTATTTATATATAATATATATATTCAGAATATACATATATATAATATATTGATAAATGGAATGAAATACACCGTTCATGCAGACGGTAGTCCGTATGTACGCATGAACGCTGTTTTCGTTTCCTTATTGAATTGAATGGAATTAAGTAGATGACATACATATAAATATACATAAATCCAGTATCATTATTATGTCATATATTTAATTAGTACTTTTTATATATACTTTATAATCATTCATGAATGGTTAATGTGGAGAATGAATCTCATCGCATCGTGGAGACGGTAGTCCGTACGTACGCACGAGCGATGATATCGTTCCCATGGTCATGGAATTGTGTTAAAGTGTATGTATACTATTTCAGTATCAATATCACTTTATAATAATAATATATAGTTACTCATTACACCATTATACCCATCCTATTAAGGTGGTGGTGGAAAATAGATTACACCACGGCGTGGAGACGGTATTCCGTACGTACGCACGCGCGGTGATTTCATTTTCCGTAGGATGGATAGATGGTTAAATAGGGTTTTTTCATACTTATAATAACATATCAGTATATTAGTGATACTTATGTTATTACTTCATAATGAAACAACTAAATAAGAATAATATGAAGAAGAATGAAATTGGAAAGGATCGGTAATGGATATTACCTCTTCTTTGAAGTGCTTCTTTGAGACCTCCTTTTAGGGAACTAAAATTGGTCTTTTAAGAAGACCAGGACCTCTAGGATGATACTAGGGAAGTGGAGAAGAGATTTTGTCAGGTTTTGACTGATCTAGAATGCTCAAATTGGTGTGAGGAGGAGAGGGAGGAGGTGCCCTTTTATAAGGGAGGAGAGGGGCATCTTAGGAAAATCTCAAAATATTATTTTATATTAAGGTCAAATTCGGTTTATAATGGTTCTAAATGGTCTTATTTCGAAGATAAAGTGGGAATGGGTCAAAATAATCTCATCCAATAGGATTTAGACAAGTTTAGGTTATTAGTTTAACCTTATCAATTAGATTTAACTCTAAGTTATATAATTTAACTTTTACCGTGTCTTTTTGTTTTCTTACACTATATGGTTAATAAACTTACTATATGAAGCCGAACGAACCCCAAGTTGTTTATTATTAATATATCTATCCTTATCTAAGTAATTAGTCTGAACCTTAGATTTTTAGGAATTAAATAACAATTAATAATATAATATTTGTTTTAAAAACTAATTTATGTCAATTTTGACACTATTTGGTACATGATTTTTATGAAATTTCTAACAGAATGATAAGTTCGAACCAAGTTTCTTAAATCAACAATAACACGTCATATTAACCTAGAAAATTAGTGTATGTCATAAAAAGTCTCAAATTACATTTATTTGGGCATTTATAACATCAATTATGTTAATATTTTCTTAAAAAGGTAATTACTGCATCATCGTTGTGTCGTAAATAACTTAAATTATTTAAAGTATAAAAATTACAAATAAAATACCATTATGTATGAAATCATTTTAGCTTTCTAATTAATATTTATATTCGAAATTATATTATGTATAACACTATATTAAAAATGTTTTAATAAATAAACCTTGATTTTAACTCTTTTAACTCTTCTTTGAATTAAATAATAATAAATGTCCTAATCTAATCCAAGTGGGCCTAAATGATATTATTTTACACTTAAGGTTGTTTTCTGTAGAGATACACTTGTCCAATAGGATTAGGGTATGTGTTAGGGTAATATTAATATCCTTTTTACCCTTAATTACCCTATTTACTTTTAACCGTGGTAAATAAAAGTAAAAAGTTACTATTTACCAAAAATTATTTTCATCTCATTGAACCACATTTTACTTACTGACATCAACCGTGTCTCTCGGATTTTTTAAATTCCATTCACAGAAGTGGTAAAATTAAGATTTATGAAAAAATTAAATTTTTTAACTACCACTTAGTAGTTTCACTATTCATCAAAAATTGAAGTTTTTCAGAAAAATGCCGAAATTTCACTCTAAGCTATAATTGATATTCCGAATTCAAAAAGGATTTATATTTTAAAAAATTCCCAACATATAAGATGCATTAATTAATTTTATAATTAATTTCCGCTATCACAACAAATAGTGTGTTTTTAAGAGATAATAACTATCAAAAGATTAACACTTGTTTAGGTCGGGTGTAAATGTGAAATTACATCCAATGACCAACATTGTATTGAATTGTAAAAATACATTCTAAATATAATTTAAAACCACTCAAATTAATAATTTATCACTATTAATTATTTCGATTAAAAAGTTGTTTTTAATTAAAATTTAGTAATTTTCACTATTCATCAGAAAATGAAAGTTATCCGAAAAGTACCAAAATTTCACCTTAAGCTAAATTAGATACTAAGAATCCAAAAAAAAGCCCATTTTGAAAAATAAAATTTACAAAATTTCAAAAAGTGGTTATTACTATTCATAATGGCTAGTTTTAATAATATTTTAATAGCATATTGCTGTTTAGTGAAACTCGGTATTGCATACTACACACGCTATCGAGGAAGGTCGTGATTGCGTGTAATACAAGTCAAGTCAAGGATGCGTGTTGTGCAAGCTCCTTTTGGTGTAGCGTACAACACAAGACATTAATAAAATTAAAAAGAATATTTTTCATAAAATCTCGGGCTGTTACACAATGAACATACTCCTTTCAACAAGGAGGGTTCATTGCTCCACTGCGCGACTTCTACCATCTGCGAACATCAGGAAGAAAGAGAGTCCAGCAGTACTGGCCTTCTTCACCACTCATTGTCTGTCTCCCCTTCCCTCGGCAGAGAGAAAGTGTGAGGTCAGTCGAGTCTGTTTTATTCTCTTGTTTTTTCACACTGAGCAGGACTCACGAGAGCTTAGAGATTTGTGATGATCATGGCGCCTTCCCAACGACGGTGGACAATCAGAACTACGTGGACTTTGATCCCTGTCTCCTAGACAGGGTATGTAGGAAGACTCTCTAAGGTTCAAGCCCAACACCCGGTCGATCGGACCATCTGCATGTCGGTTCACCGCACCACCTTTGGAAACCTAGAGTGTACGCACCATACCAATCCGAACTATGTGGACTTTAATACCCTATTTCAGGGTAATTAGGAAGCCTCCATGAGGTTCAAGCCCACCACCCAGCCGTTTTGACTTCCTTCACTTCGGTTCATCCTTCATCCCACATGACGTTAAACTGTACTACCGAACTACGTGGATCCCGATTCCTCTCGCAGGGATACATAGGAAGCCCGTACCACGGGTTCGATCCAAATGCTCAAGTCGTTAAATGTCCCCTAGATGAAAATAAACTCCAGAGTGCCTGATTACGAGGCTTTAAACCAGTTTCCTCTCAATGATTCCAGACTCCTCGGGGTAATTAATCCAAAGAGGGATGGTAAAGCTCATGCATAAATGATTCTGAACCCCTACATCCAACTGAAAATTTTCAAAAAAGAGTAATACATGGATATTATGATTAGGTATAATCCAAATATTCTCGAACATATGAATACATCTAAAATCTATAAGAGAGTCCCGAAATAGGAAATAGTTCCCCCTAAAAGGGGGCGATGAGCCCGAATTCCCATCCTCTCGACCAATGTGAGTTCTTAAGCATCGCTGGCCAAATCACCCCGCAAACACCTGCTTTTGGAAAGCAGGTCCATGTATTGCTGGATATGGAACCATTGGGCATTTTGAGACGTAAACGGTGCACCAGATATGAGTGATTAAGCAGAACCCAATCTTCTCTAATCAAGCGTCGGGTAGCACACGTTTTTCCCCCACAACCCCGTCGTGTGCCTAAAAACAACTATGTTTGAGTTTGATTGTTTCTATATATCCATGAATGAATTATATTCTACCTTATGGGAAGTTTAATTCAATATACTATCGAATTGTTCTGTGATATATTAAATCGGAGACACACATGTTATTTATTAGGAAGTATATTCAAACATGAAATAAATAGGCTTAAATAATTATACCATTTAGTATGATTCATTTAAGATGAAATATGAATTAATTAATTCATATCATTATAGTTGGTTTAAAGAGTTCTTGAACATATTTCATGCACATAAGAAGAATACCAATGAAAAAGATAAAGTGATGCAAGTTTTACAATTCTAACAAGATACGTATAGATGAACCTCTATTTATATTAAAAAATTCATTAATATAATTATATTTCCAATATAGAATTTGATTATAAATATTATGATAAATGAGGATTAACAAAATGTGAACAAATAAGAAGATTATGAAACTAATTGAAAATTAGTAACTTTAAAGAATTCAGAATCGAATCAAAAAGAGAAAATTAAAGATGATAGTTTTAGTGAGGATGAATAGCCTACGGAGATTGATAACGAAATGTCTCTCCTAGACATATCATTTAAAAATTTATATAAGAAGATTAAATTATTTATGACAAAAATTTACCATGCAAATTATGGCCAAAATAGGAATTGACAAAAGGAGAATCAGTTTGGTGAAGTGGCCTATTATTAATGGGAAAGAAAAGGGAACATGATTGTCAATTTTACAAAACTGAAATATAAGAATATATACATGGAAAATGGAAAATTTCTTAATAAGTAAATTAAAACCACATCAAGTTCCTTTTAGTATAGTTCATTCAACTCTAACTTGAGTAGAGAATACAACAATGAGATAACTAACATGTGTTCTTTGATATACACATCCAAGGTACTAAATACTATTTTGGCAACACCAATTATTATTTTAAATCATTCTAGGGATGAAAATATCATAGAAAATTTGGCTAGTTAAGATTTAGTTAAGTATTATATTATACTGAAGTAGACATTAATTTAATTAATAATAATAATAAAAGTTCAAGGAAGTAACTTTCATTTTTTTCATTTTATATCTTAATTTTCAAAAGAAAATGACATGAATTATCTGTTATTAAAAATAATAATAAACTCCAAATTTCTGATGATGATCTTAAAAATGATTTATAAATATTTAAAAATGGTAGATAATACAATACTATAATTCTTAGTAAAAAACAACATCTAGGTATAGTGATGGGTTTGGTTACTTTCCAGGACAGAAGAAAATTTGTAATAGTAAATTCGTTCCTAGATCAAGATCACCTAACTCTATAAATTGTTCTTATTCGTATGAACATAATAATTTTTTTTTAATTTCTAACATACTAATGTTTGTTAAGGTTATCCTTTCCAAATAGCTTTGGATCCCTAAACAATATATTACTAATGATTCTGAACCCAAGAAGTGTTGGTATTAAAATGATTTATTGTATATTTTTACTCTAGGAGAATTTCTTAAAGTGTACCATAAAAAAGTTGTTGTATCTGGACAATCGATGCTATAAAAACATGACTAGGGTATAATAGATATTTAATAACCATATTAATTTAGATTGTGGACATGTATCTTTTAGTGACAATGAAAAAATAAATATAATTGGAATCTATCAAATCGGTAATTATGTTACTCTTTTGATTTGTAAAGTTTTATTTGTATATGGGTTAAATTATAATCTACTTTTCATCTCATAATTTTGTGATGATGGTTATCATGCCAATTTTGAGAATAATTCTTTATAAATTTTGGATTATAAACATGTTTTAATTTTTACTTCCTTTCATAATGACAATATTTATATTGTTGATGTCAATTCATTACTTTCACACAAAAAAATTCGTAAGTTTCATTCAAAATAAATCTTAGAGATGTAATAGAGGACTAGGCCACTATAAACATCACTCATGTAGGAATCTAAATATGAATGGATCAGTCTAGGATATTCCTAAATTCTAATTTTCAAGAGATAAAATCTATAACACATGTCAATTGGTGAAGCAGCATAAGTTCTCTTTCATTCCAAATAAATAAAATTAAAATTATAAAACCCAATATTTGTATCACATGGATTTTTTTGGACCCTATACATTTTCTAGAATAAATTTGATGAACTATTCTTATGTTTTAGTGGTTCAATTATCTAAATACAGCTGGGTATTCTTTCTAGCTCCTAGAAGTGATACTTGTTCTAATTCTAATCAATATGAAAAATTTTATATATTAACTTAGTGGACATTCTATTTAAAACATATGAAGTTATCATGGCCATGAGTTTGAAAATAATGACTATTGATCTCTATTCTCACAACATGACTACAAGCATAAATTTCTTTCTCCTAAGACTCCATACTATAATTGGGTTATTGAAAGAAGAAATAGGACTGACCAAGAAATTTCATGAACTATGCTTAATGATTATGGGCTAACTATTTATTTTTTGTAAGAGGATGTGAATATAAATTTCTATATTAATAATAGGGTTATTATAATGAATTTTTTAAAGAATACCCTATATGATTTATCAAATGGAAGAGTACCAAAGGATAATTACTTTACAGTTTTTTGATGCAAGGTCTTTTTACACAAAACAAATAGGAGTTTCAAAATGTTTTCATCCAATATTGATGAATTAATTTTCCACGATTATTCAATATATAGTATATCATATCGGGTATTAAATAAAAGAAAAATAATTATGGAAGAATCTGAATATGTGATATTTTATGAGACGGACCTATATGATCTAGAGAATATTTTATAAAACCATGAGGATGAAAACTCCAATTTAAATATCAATTCCTGAACTAACATTTATTATGGTTCTGGGAAACCTATTGTAGAAAATAACAAATTTCTATGAATATTGTTCAACATAATTTTGAAAATGATATACCAAATACATCTATCTCTATAACTATTAGGGCTCCTAGAGACAATCCTTTTGATTTTGTAGTTCAATATCTAGATGATGGAACAAAAACTAGATCTTCTCTTAGAAATCAGGTTGAACATCAAGCCTTATTGTCTCATCGTAAACCTAAGAACATCACAAAAAATAGATTATTAATTATGGGTAGTATAAGTGAAATAATAACTGAATCAATATGAAAGAAACAATTTCTAGGGACTAGTAGAAATGCCTAATGACTTCCTAACCAATGGAAATAAGTGGTTGTCTAGGAATAATGATTATGAGTCTGTAACTTTAATAAGAAATTAATATAGATTGGTTCCATATGTGTATAGTTAAGAGGAAGTTATTTTTTATGAGTAAATCTATACACCAATATCAATAAATTAATCAATTAGAATGTTCTTTCATATATATCACATTTGGATTTCAATGTATATCAAATGGATGAAAATAGTTCCCTTTTTAATTGTTATAAAATTGAAGATTTTTTTATAAAAACCCATGGAATTCAAACAATATATTTCTTAATAATGTTGTTAAATTAACAAAATAACTTTAGGGTTTAAAAAATCTCATAGAGCTTGGTATGATTAACTCATTTCATTCTTTATTTCTAAATGTTTTTCAAAATATATATCCATTTCTAATATATTTATCAAAATAAATTCAAAATAAGTTTTATTAATTCATATTTATTTATATTATATTATTTTTGGATCATATAAAAACTATTTATGAACCGAATATTCAAATATGTTGAAAAATAAAATTGAAATGAGTTTAATTGGTGATTTAAGGTTCTTGGTTTTCAGATTTTTCCAAAAAAACGGAAAGAATCATTTTGAATCAAATAATGTACACTTAGGATCTTGAAAACTTTTTTTAATGGATAGAACTGAAGGAAATGATTCTCCCATGAGGAAAATATCTAATTCATTAATTTATAAAACTTAGAAACTAGCAGATTAAAATATCTAAAAAGTTATGATTTGTAGCTTCTATACTTAACTACTAATCAAATCAATATTATGTTTTGTGTATGGATGTGTGATTGATTTAATTCAAATGAAACACAACCACAGTTAAATTTATTGAAAAGGATTTTTAAATACATCAAAATTTTATCTAATTTATGATTATTTTATTCTAGAGGACACTCATTTGATTTAGTGAGTTATTCAAATACAAATTTTAGTGGTTATAATAATGACATAAAAAACCTCTTGAACATATAAAATTTTTTGGGAAGGTTTCTAGTTTCATATTTAATTAATAAAAATATTTTTGTTTCGTTTCTATTGCGAAATATTAATACACAGTTATAGGAAGTTTCTATGCTCAATTTTTTTGGGATGAAACACACTTTACTATATTATAGATATAAATTTAGAAATGTTACTATACATTGTGATGACACAAGTACTATTAAAATTTATAAAAAATACTATATCTAATTCTTGAAAAAACACTTTTATATAAAACATTACTTGGAAAAATGATATATCACTATATAATTCACTGGTATTGAACATCATCTTGATAACATATTTATAGTACCTTTGAATTTTGAGTGATTAAGTTATATTGGACATGAAATATGTATGATTAATTACACTTAAATGTTCACTATTTTAATATAATTAATTATTAACTTTTAAATATTTATATGTTTTCCTATATCAAGTATTCTCTTAGTTATTTCATTTTAAAAACAACCGATATATGTTCGAAAATATGGAATATATTTCTTTTTATTTTCCTAAAAGATACTATTCAAGAATCCCTAAATGATTAAAATATATTAAATTATATTCCAAATCATTGAACTCTATTCTAACCCAAACCAAACCCTCTTTTTGACCCTACTTCACTGAATCCCTAATTCTTAAATCATGAATCCTAGTTGAGGGTAGCCAAAATGAAGAGATCTTTAGAAGAATTCGATCTAAAATCATTGAAAGGAGTGAAAGATTGTTCAAGAATATATATAAATCATGTGAATCCCCATTTACTTTCTCATTTTTTCAGTCTAGAAAATGAAACAATGCCTATTGTTTGAGAATAAGTATTTCCTTGGTATGCAAATATGTTTTTCATCAATGCTGGAAAAGTTATTTCATGGATGAAATTCACCCCATTTTTCAATCATGGTAAAGGTGTTCAACCTCAATAAGGTATTTAAAGTTATAGATAATTTTTATTTGATTATTATAGTTAATCATGGTCAAGAGAGTGATCTCACTTCAACCATTTGGGTTGATTCCTTAAAAGTTCCACATCTTGGAGCATATTGCGTCTATAAAAGTTCTTATCCTATGAACCAAACCCAATTGGAGATTGGGAATATATTTGGTAAACTGAATAATTTCCAATCCAATTGAATATAAAATATAAATTATAAATGTGTATAATTTTTTTTTTATATTCATTCAATACATTATTTAATCTAGGTAGGGAGACTTCAGCTCTATAAGGCGTCAAGAGTTTTTCTTTCTAAACCTAATGGTTTGTGAACTTCATATTAGTCTTCCTAGGTTTTTGATGACTCATATATAATATTTAAACATAACTTCATAAATATTTAACAATATTAAATAAAAAATTATTTTAGTAAGTATTGAATATAAAGGATAAAATGATCTAGTTGTAGAAATATTTGTGTATTCTGCTGGTGTTTGTTTAAATCAAACTGCATGCAAAAGGATGACGATCAACTGGAATCCCTAGAAAATCTTGTGGATAAGTGACGAAGAGATTTTTTATTAATGATTAAATCCAATATTAAATCCTAATAGACTTAGGGATATCATCAATCCTATATTGGAAGCAGATTAGTCTGTTGATGCTAATTATTTCTCTGATGAAGATGAGCACCAGCCTCTTGTAGATGTGGCTGAGAAAGTAAAAAAACATTTTGGGTATATATTAAGATGGAATACTATTATTGAGATTCCAAATAAGGGATAAAATGTAAGAGAATAATTATCTCATGTTCATTATGTTCAATAGTTTTATAAAATTCTTGTTGAAGCTGCAAAAAGATCCTAACATACTATTATTGATTAAAATAGTAGGAAGACATGTAGCTCCTGGTGGGGAGAGAATATCTAGATATTTTATATTTAGACCTACTATAATTACCTCATAATTTGTCTATGATACGGATATAGTTGAATATAGTCCTTCTATTTTTTAGATAGGGGTGTCTCTCCCCTTCTATTCCATGCCTTTTAGTGAAGAAACCCCTCTAGATAATCCATTAATAGACATTGATGTTACTGCTCCTGCAAATGTCCATAATAATGATTTCAAGGATGATTATTATTGTGATTATTCATCAAATCTATAATTATCTACCATTATTATTATTTCATGAGATAAGGAGTCTTTTTAACTAGATATTCCTTCTACACCCATTCCAAAATGACAAGTCATACCCTAGACTTATGATGATCTTTTGTTGTTTTTGGCTACTCCTCCCTCTCGTTGAGTTGTTCCTAAAAATATTTCTCATGATGAACCTCTTTATGATTCTTAATCTATAACTAATGTGGTTTCCATGGAATATTCAAAGGAATAATCTAACTCTTATTTTAAATATATTTATAAAACATCTGAGAACTTTTCTTCTAAAGAAAACGCACTAAATAGATATTCAGATTTTGAGTTCAGTGACTCTAGAGCCTCATATTCAATGGAATATCATGATCCATTATAATATGATCAAGATCAATATTTTCTTGTTCAATAAGTTTTAAATTCTTCTACTAAAAATTCTATGTACACCTCTCCTAAATTCATTGAGATCAAGAATGGTCTTTCAGATGATTTAAAGGATGTTTTCTTGATAATTAGTTGTGTTAATTATCATGAAATAGATGAGGATATTTCCTACACTATTAATAGTATAGTGTAAGACATCCATCCTAAGTTTTTCCCAAAATTATGTCATATATACTATGATATCTATAGTTTGAAAATATGGATGGAAATACTTAGAGGTCATATTGGAGCCCTATTTGATGATTTTATAGACATACTATCTTCCAAGGACAAAAAGAATATTTTTCTTATAAACTATCCATTTAGACCTTCTACATCAAATCCATCACATCTTATGAGGATATATATATATATATATTATTACCTTATAATAATGTTTATTTGTGATGAAATTCAGAATATCATTGATAGTGAGGGGGATATTAGAAATGAAGTGCATTTTTACAATTTTGATCATGGATAAATAAAGTACAATTTGTTTAATGATTAATCTATCTGGACTACGAAATATATATGTATAATTAATGGTGAAATAAATTATTATCTTATAATTTTTAACACCAATTATGATCTCAAAACTCATTTTCTTTAATTAAAATTACATTTTAAGATGCCTCTTTTGGCTACTACTTCCAAATAAATTATGGAGAAGTTCTTGGTGATGACTTATTTTCATGGATTGCTCTTGTCAAGAAATGATGAGTTCATTAAAATTATAAAGCATTGGAAAGGGTTTTAATAGATATAAATAGTAATTTTGAACCTTATATATATGTTATGAGTACACCAATGTTGGAATTTATTGATCTACCTATTCTCCAAGTAGTTTCCATATCATTTTCAATATTAGTTTTTTCATCTTTATCAACTCCAAATTATACCTCACTTTCCACACCACCAAATATGCCTTTTGGTCTATCAATTTCCCAAGCCCTTGGATAGATATGACCTATTCCAAAGTCTATCACTATTCCTAGAGTTCCTACTTATCATTTTCCTCCTCCTACTTCAGATCCCATTGTTGGTAAATGGAAGGACCCCTTTGAACCTTCAACCAATCCAAACAATAAGATTCAGATTCTATTTTTATTTTGATAGGGCCTTTTGTAAAAAAATAAACAATTAATGGAATATATGTTTATTATTATTTATGTGCCTATTATTTTTATTATGTGTTCTTTATTCCCTATTTATTTCATATTTACTATATCACCATTATATGTTATTTTTTATAATCCCTAAGAGATAGTAAAATATATTTCCTAAATAAAGTGGGAATAAGATATTTTTTTTGAGTAACATAGGGAACTTTAACACACTATAGTAGATAAAAATATTTAATTCTTCGTCTTTAATCTTTCTGAATGGGAGTTTGTGTCCTGATTTGTGACAATCAAAAAGCGGGGTGATTATTGGATTACTCTATAAATTTCTTTTTTTATTAATCAGAAATCATCTTTATGTTTCTCCCAATATATATTTTGTTTTATTAAACACAATTAATTTTATCTATAATATATGAATATTTTAATAATTCTTCAATTGGTTGTGAATCATAGCTAGACATCCAATCGACCATAAGTATGAGAAATGAAAATTTCTCAAATTATCAAATCGACCACAAGACTATTTGATCGACCATTGCAGATATATGGAAAGAAACTTATGTGACTACAAGAATATCTGAGTGACCACACATTGTAATCCTATTAATTTTCTTAACTAATATATTCAGAAATGCTTGGGTTGACTACAATTCCAAATGATCAACCGCACACCTGATATATAGACCATAGCTGTTTTTTCCAAAACTGTTGGATTAAACAAACAAGAAATTTATCGACTAAAAATACAAATTAAAGGGACCAAAGTTCTGTAAAAAATATTTGTGTGATTTATTAACTATAATTTGACTAACAATTGACAACACATTAAAAGACTTTATATGCCAAATGTGGAACACCAAAAAAGTAAATAATTGACTGCAAGACTATGTAACGATTGTTGTCAGAAGTCTCAATTTGAAAAAATATTACATTCATTGCGAGTAAAATTAATCAACCATAATTTAAAATGACCGCCCATGTGAACTATCAATAAGTTACAAGTACAGAATACACTGTGGTTTCTAATGTGGAAAAATTATACTGACGATATCTAAATTCCTATTATACAATTAAATATATCGATTGAACCACTTGTTAGTATCGAATTAAATTACAGTCATAAGAATTAAATTATACCATTATTCTTACTAATGTAATGTTTTCTATAATAATGATTTATTAATGTTCATTTTTAGGGAAATATTCTTCCTTTTAAAATAACCTAGATACATAGAATAAAAGTTATAAAGATAAATAAACATAGAGATATTTAAATTTTTTATGAATGAAAAAGTTGATCTTATTCTCTATTTTGAATGTATACAGAATTCTATTATCACCTTAATATCAACGAATCACCATTGAACATATGAGTTTCATAAAACATCATTTACAAATCAATGGACTACATTTGAGAGAGAAGATTCACCTACAAAAAATAGAATAATTATATTTACTCAATCAAACTATTTCACTTTTCTTTCTCTATTTTTCAAAAATTCAGAGTTGTGTGTTCATTAATGTATATATATATTATTTACTATATCCTACTCTAAATTAGAGACTGCTATAAAATCTTTTTCATTTATTATTATAGGCACTCCAACAAATAACTATGGAAGAGATTGTGTATCTTAGACTGTATGTGTGCAGTTGTTTACAATTTATTATCCCATGTAGAACTATGAAATAGACTCTATATATCTATGACATCCTTCTGTGATATTTTATATAAATCCCAATACTTATTTTGATCAATTAATATGATTAATAAACTTCTTGGTAGAAGGTGATTTACAAGTAGAAATGACTGGGACTTATCTTGGGACTGACCCCTTGAATTTATTTCATGGTGAAATTTTTCCTATTTTGATTACTATTTTTTAAAAAATTTAGGTTTCTGAAACACATATGAAAAATACTACATTGATATTTAACATTCATATTTTTTATATACTATTTTTTATTTTATTAAAACTATTTCAAAAGATAAAAGAGTTTTAAACATATTTTAACTCAGTTGTTAGGACACATTTAAGAATATTTTGGAAATATAAAATTACATACTTCTACTATTTTAGTAATCTTGGTTTTTTTTAAAAATTTAAGGGATTTATTTTTCATTTTTAAACATAAATTTTAATTGGAAACACAATCCACATCATATTGATTTGTTCACTCTGACCAACATGATTTTTTTCGTTGTTTTCAATGTTATGGTGGAAATGTTTTGTAAATTGTAATGTGATTACTGAATATTGTGATTTATGTAATTGGCTCTAGTTTATTTCCGAAGAGGATTTTGTATATGGATCATATTCAAAACATTTTATTCACATTTCATTCATGTTTTTTGTGTGTGATTATTTTACAAATAAGAGGTTTAACTATTTAATGTGTTAATAACTTATATGGAATTTCTCTATATAACGTTTTGGTGGAATTATACTTAGAAGGATGAAAATTTTCAATCATGATCTGTTATATGGTTTTAGTTCATGTGGATGTTGTGGAGTTTGGTTCTTGGATGGTTTCCATATATTCCCTTTATTTAAGGGATGTATAGGGACCCTTAATGGGTTAGTACATACATATAATTTCTAAAATATGATTTAAGGATTGGCATGAGATACCCCAAAAGACTTTAGTACCATTTGGGGATAATTATTATGGGGTTTTGTTACTGAAATTATAATTAAAAACTAATATTTTTGTTGTTGTCACACTACATTATCAAACAGGGTATCTGAGGAATTAATTTTGAATGCCTTTTACTTGGTATCGAGGATGATTCTTATTGGGATGGATTGGTTGAAAGTATGAAACTGTTGAATCTCAATGAACATTCAACGGAATTGTGGGAGTGTGGGTAGATTCTAGTGGTTTTATAATAGTGTATGTGGGGAAGGTTATCATGTTGTTAACCTTGTAATATGTTAGGTACCACGGGCCTACTAGATGATATTGAAATGTAGTGGGGCATGGTCTGTTTTTTTTTGTGCATTTTCCTATGTTTGGTGGGGTGATACTTATGAGAGAATGAGTCTGGTTGTGTGATAAAGTAGTGTGGGGGTGTTCACCCATTGGGTTCAGATGATATCGAGTAATACGGTGGGTAAAAGCCTATGAGTGGGTTCATGAGATTAAATATTCCTTGAGGAGGGGAGTGTGTAAAGACCTGTAAATTCCAAAGAAATTTTTTTCTTAATTTTCTTTGAAATTTTACAAGAACGCAGTTTCTGACAGCGCCTGATTCCGAGGCCCGGTGTTCCTGGAATCAATTTCTGAAGTTTGGCTCGGGTATGTTCAATGAACAAACGAGCGGGTTTTTCTAACTTTTGAACCGGTGCTCGGAATCAAATTTTGAGGGCACAGATGGAATCACATCTCCGTTCTTTTCTTAGAAACTCCTCTTCCGGAGTTGCATTTTCTCGGGTGTGGTTTTTAATTTTCGGGCTTAAAGATTAGAAGAAAAAAATAATTGTACGACAAACATTATTTTATTTCACTTAAGCCGCTTGGAAGCCACTTGAAGCCACTTAAAGCAGGTTAAGATGAGTTGTTGCGGATAGGGTGTTATCCGAAAATATCCTACCCTCATTGTAGGATATTTGTGAGGTGGGACCCGCACAAGCCCCACCATTTCCTTTCTGCTAAGTAACGCACCCACGAAAACCCGTCATTATGAAAGCCAACTGACGCGTTTTCTTAATTTCTTAACACACCAATTAATTGGGCGGTTTTCATCATTGAATTAATTGGGCGGTTTATTTCGTTGAATTAATTCTATGAATTAATGGGTCGTTACTTATCTCTTTATTCGTTTCTTAACCGGTTTGAAATCCATTGGCGTAGTAATAAAATAAGACCAACGCCACATCATGAGGATTACATTTTGGGAGACCTTTGACAGAATTCTTGTGCCTTCACCCTTCTTCGTGAAGAACACGAAGAACGCGAAGAACGCGAAGAACGCCGGCCTCCGACGAAGAATGCCGAAACCGCGGAAATCGACGATGCGACGCCGTGTGCCGCGACGCCGACATTTCCTCTTCTGCGACGTTCCTTCCTCCGCAACGAAATCTTCATTCATCTGTTGGAGGTAAGAGATTTCGGGTTCCTTTTAGAACTCCTTTGTGGTCTTCATCAACGCACGAGTTTAATTATTATTAATTAAATATTTCTGTTCTTTAACCTCGGAGTTCGACGACGCGACGCCCTTCCGCGACGACGCGACACCATTCCATGACGCGACGATCGCCTCCTTCCCCGGTGATCAAATCCGCGAAGAACGCGCGTGCGATGACTTGATGAGGTAGGGATTTCATTTTGGAATACCTTTAAATTCCCGTGAATGTTTCTTTAAAATTAAAGAACCAGTTTCATATGAACAATTTTAATTTATTAAAATTGTTGTTTCATGTGTTGAATAAATTCTCCCGTTGATATTATCTAACGAGGAGGGTGCGGGCCAAACGAACACAGCCCGACAACCCTCCGCAGATTGTTTATTGATGCGTGGATCGACGGGGGATGACAAACGAGGCCGCAAGGTGATTTTGAGGCCTCCGCAGTGAAGGTCGGGTCTAGGGAGGACCATAGGAAAAGACGGCAGGAGAAACGGACCACCGGAGTGCGTCCGGTGGTCCGCGGAAGGTGGTGGCGGCGCGCCGCCGGAAGGGAGGCGGCCGGCGGTTCGCCACCGGCCTCAATCAGCGGCAAAGGGCGGGGGAGCCACGCACCCCACCCACGGTGTCCGCTCGGCCGCGCTGGTTGAGCCGCGGCCGGCCGGTCGGTCCAGACCGAACCGGACCGCCCGGACCGGGCCGGGCCCAGCCGGGTCGGCCCGGGCCCAGACCCCCGTTTTCGGACCACTTTCGGTCAAATGCCCGTAACTTGAGCTACGAGCCTCCAAAAGACGCGCTGTCAGCGGCAATGTGATCCTTGGATCAAGACGGGCATTTCGGTATATTGTACTCAAGGTTTCGGAATACTTTGGGTTCGCCCGGGTTGGTTCATCCACGAAACCAACCGGGCCCTCGGAGCAGAAACACTCATATCATGAGCTCCGGACATCCGATTGACGTGTCATCGACTTTGATGGATTCCTCTAGGTGAGACGGATCTTTTGGCTCACTCTGCCGAGGTTTGGACGCAGGTGGAGTACGGTCGGGTTGGTTTGCCTTAAAAACTAACTGGGCCCCTGGGACGAAAAAGCCAATAACTTCCAGACCAGGTGTCCGATTGACGTGCCGTCTGTTGCGTTGCATTCCTATTGATGATACGAAACTTTTTGCATCCTTCGCCCGAGTGTTGGATACAGTTGGATAGTGGACGGGTTGGATCGCACCCGAAATCAAACCGGGCCCCTAGGACGGAAAAGCTGAAATCTTTCAGACCAGACGTCTGTTTGACGAACCGTCATCGGCGTTGGTGATCACGTTGAGAATACGTCCCTATGATCATAACCTATGAGAGTTCGGGGTACAGTTGAGATACGGCCGGGTTGGTTCACACATGAAATCGACCAGGCCCCGGGGACGAAAAGGCTAAAAACTCACAGACCGGGTGTCCGATTGAAGCGCCGTCTATTGCGTTGAGACCCCTATGACGAGGCGGTACATGGAGATACTTCTTTGTGGGAATTTGTGATACTTGGAGTATAGACCAGTAGCTCGTGGAGCGGACCCTCCTGGAGACGAGCGTGCGGAGTACGGAGACCGTGTAGCCAGCTGAGACCTGATGACTGCTTGACCGACTCGACTTGGAGTGAGTCGACTAGCCCAGTGGATGGAGTGCCCGGTATTTGGCGACAGACCCATGGCGAACGGAGCGCCTGGTAGTTGGCCGCAGACCCGCGGTACTCAACAGGAGGAGTACCTCTGTAGGCTATTGGGGGGAGCGCCCGGTATTTGGTGAAAGACCCACAGCGGACGGAGTGCCCAGTAGTTGGCCGCAGACCTGCGGTACTCGACAGGAGGAGTACCTCAGCAGTCTTAGGTTAGTGAGCAGTACCTCAGAGTCATGACAGGACCGCTGTACACTCTAGAGACGGAGCTCTTCTGCAGTTATGGTTTCGATAATGAAAGTCCTGGTTGATCTGAATCTTTTGACCTTTGTGTTTACCTCATGATTGTGATTGGTCGCTTGATAACTTAGGTATATGTATGGGCATATACCTGGGTAGTGGTTATCCGTTGATTTCACAATCCTTGTGTTTCCTCATGATTGAAATGGGTTACTTGATAACTTATGTATATGTATGGGCATATATCTAAGCAGAGGTTATCTGTTGAGATCTTCTTGTGGTTGTCCTTGTTGGTTTAGTGAGACCTTGAGGGTCTCGGGGTCCCTACTGAGTATCTTTATAATCACCCCTGCACGGGCTATGCCCGCACCTCGTTGTGTTGGTTTTAGACGACGGGCAGTGCTGACGGAGGCTGAGTGTTCGAGGACTGGTCGGTACCCGGAGGTGGACTACACGACGAGTCAGTACCCGGAGGTGGACTACACGACGAGTCAGTACCCGGAGGTGGACTACACGACGAAACGACACAGAGGATGTTGACGGATGAGAGCATGGAGGATGCTATCTGTACCTACCCTTCAGGTAGTATCCGTGGTGGACGACCAGGAGCTGCGCTATCTGTACCTACCCTTCAGGTAGGATCCGAGGAGGACGACCCAGGAGCTGCTTCCTTCTTCCAGCTGATTGTATTTTTTTTTTGTACCTTGTTCAGTTGTAGTTGTACTTTCTTTTGGGTTTGTATTCTATCCCATTTTACTTTTCACCATTTCTTGTGTACTTAGTTTTTTTCTTCTGCTTGTACTATGTGGTGCTTGTTTTCTTTTATAAAGGAAATGCCTTCCCAGTTATCGGGATTTACGCCTTTGGTGCTAGTCGCCAGCCACTGGCCTATGGAAGGCGGGCTTGGGGTAGTCACGGCACGGGCCCCGAGGACGGGTCGTGACAAATTGGTATCAGAGGAGTTCGGTTCTACCGCAGAACTTATAACTCTCATGTTTCTTTCTGTGAAGCAATAGTGTTAAGAGTACTGAGTGTGGTTTTTAGTTCAGGGAAACCAGTGTTGGTGCGGGCAGCCGACGTATCCATATATCAGGACCCTGACAACTAATTTCTGACTTTGTGCACGAAAACACTGATTGCGTGTGTGTTTTCCAGATGTTTTATTTAAATGTCAGATCAAACCAGGTCAGATCACTAGGTATAATCATTTGATTGTGTCACGTTGTTTCTTTCAGGATGCCTCCCTATGGACGACCAGCTAGAGCCCCGAGAGTGGTACGTACTAACAGCCCGCCGAGCGATGAGGCCTCAGTACAGGGCCCTATCCCAGTTGAGCCACCAGCGGTACTACTACCCGTTGGGCCACCGATCCCACCAGCCCCAGCAGCAGAGGATGCACGTCGCTTGAGCGCACTGCATGAGTTCCAGCGCTAGAGGCCACCTAGGTTCCAGGGAGGGACGGACCCACAGGCGGCTGAGAATTTGCTGGAGGTTGTGGTGAGAGTCTTCAGGCTAGTGGGGACACCGACAGATTTCATGGTGATCCTAGCTGCCAGCCTTCTTCAGGCAGCAGTAGGCAGATGGTGGATCCTGATGCTTCAGATGCATGAAGAGGCGACACTTCAATGGGCAGACTTTGAGAGCCTGTTCCGGGCAGAGTTTGTACCATCCACCCTTCGAGCGGTGCGTATACAGGATCTACTTCAGCTGCGGCAGGGTAGCATGTCAGTTGCGAAGTACTCAGTGAGATTCACAGACCTCTCGCACTACTCCACATATATGGTACGAGACCCCTTCATCAGGGCCCGAACCTTCGAGCAGGGGCTCAGGCGAGAGATTAGAGTTTCTGTTGTTTCTCACAGCTTTCTGACGCAGACAGGGGTGTTGGAGAGAGCCCTCTTGGTGGAGAGTTTCCTAGTTGAGTTGTCACCAGCATCAGGACCCACCACTAGCCGGCTTATGGCAGAGTCTTCTGTAGAAGGAAGTAGACAGATGACGCAGAGGTCCAAGAGGACCAGACCTACCAGTGGCTGACTGCACGACTCAGGTTTAGTTGTGCGGGGAAACCAGGGTGGAGTCAGAGCCAGACGTGCCGAGAGTGGACAGTGTTACTCATGTGGCGGAATTGGTCACATGGCACGTGACTGTCCGACCCGCCATGCAGATGACCAGCAGTTAAATGAAGAACCTCCGAGGCAGAGGCAGAGGTTCGATCAGGGCGGACCGCAAGGAGCAGGCGGACATGGCAGTGGAGCTGGCCGTGCAGCTAGAGGTGGACGACGCTTCGGGATGTTTCCACCACCACCAGGAGGCCCACCCCGACCGCAGGGGACAGGAGGGCGTGGGAGAGCTCAGCTTCAGGCAGCTGAGGCCTATGGTCATGGAGCATCGGAAGTAGATGGACAGGAGCGGGACTAGCTTCTGACTTGGAGGCTATTGATCATGTTGCTTCTGGTTTAGTTAATGGTTGTCTGTAGTTGCCTTGTGTCTTGTACTATGAGCTGCAATAATAAAAAGACACTTATCTTTGTTTGGTTGATACTGAGTGGTCACGGTTAAACTATTGACTTTACCCTCACTTTCGAGATTTCTACTGGAGGAGACCTAGTGACCTCACACTAATGCTGATAGTGTGACTCGACCCTTAGAGATGAGAGTGACAGTTGGATCTCTTGGTAGTTACGTCGAGGCCTTACGACGTTATCCATGGCATGAATGCATCATTCATGTCAGGATTGACAGTATTAAGCAATGAATGGGGTTCATCCAAGGGATGAGACCAGATTTCTCTTATCGGCAAAGAAGAAATCATAGCAGCTCTTGTGAGACTAAAGAAGGTCCAGGTTATCCATGAGCGGATGAAGACAGCACAGTGCAGTAAGAAACAGGAAACAGGTGCCAGTCTTAGAGACTCAGGCGTGTTAAATGTTTCATGAAGTGGAAGATTTAAGGATAGATGAGTCTGCGAAGCAGCAGACGTGGAGGCAGAGCTAAGAGAGCAGTATGAGGTGGTGTACATCTTAACATGCTATAACAAACCGCCTTAGTTATCCCCGTCAGGCACAGGGAGCTGGAGGGCGGTGGAAGAGTGCGGCTGCGTGCAGTCAAGGATTGTGACCCAATGGCTCTAGAAATGATTCAAGGGATAGTCTGTGTCCACTACTAGCTGTTGTAGTAACGGACCTCAATATGAATCGTTCCTTTCTTTCAAAAATCTTGTTCCAGACCTAGAGTTTCCGGTAAGTCGTGGACTTGACCCTCATGTCTGGAGATACCTTGGGAGGAGACTCGATGATCACACTTACACCGATGGTGTGGTCGGACCCTCGAGGCAAGAGTTTCAGTTGGAATCTCTTGGTGGTAGTGTCGAGGCCTTACGACGTTGGTTTGAGTATGGACTGGGAAATCACAGTTCATACACAAATTGATGGTATTAGGCAAAAAAAAGTTGTAGTTTAACTATGACGTCGGGATGGGTTTTCCTTGGTCGGCGAAAAAGGAAACCACCGGCAGCGCAGGGTAACTCTTGCACAGGAGGGTGCGACCGATCACTCTTGAGTCGGTCAACCTTACCCTTGTAGTAGCAATCGTTTTGAGTTCAATTCTAACAGAAAATAGAGACCTATGGAGTTCGAGGATGACGACCATGTCTTCTTAGGTGTCTCACCTCGACGAGGTTTATGGAGATGTGGCCAGGGAGGCAAGTTATCTCTGAGGATCAACAGTCTTTTCTAGGTCCTCAGCTGGGTAGGCGTTGTGGTTTACCACTTGACCCATCCACATTAGTTGCACTAGGTGCACGATGTTTTCCAGGTATCTCAACTGAGGAGATACATGCTCGACCCTTCACATTTCATCGACCATGAGGAGCAGGACAATGGCGATGGGGTTACTTCCACGGAGGTTCTAGTGGGGATCAAGGATCGACAAGAGCAGATCCTACGGGGACGATCGATTCCTCTGGTGCACTTTCTTGGGCAGCACGGGAACCTCCAGGTGAGCACATGGGAGCGGAAGGCTCAGATGCGTGCTCAGTACCGCCTTTGTATCCCTAAGTTTGTGGTGAAGCTTTACGGGGACGTAAAGCCCTGTGGTGGGAGTAATTTAAAGACCCATAAATTCCAAGGAAATTTTTTTCTTAATTTTCTTTGGAATTTTACAAGAATGCAGTTTCTGACGGCGCCTGATTCTGAGGCCCAGTGTGCCCGGAATCAATTTCTAAAGTTTGGCTCGGGTACGTTCAGTGAACGAATGAGCGGGTTTTTCTAACTTTTGAACCGGTGCTTGGAATCGAATTTCGAGGGCACCGATGGAATCACAGCGCCGGTTTTTTCTTAGAAACGCCTCTTCCGGAGTTGCGTTTGCTTGGGTGTGGTTTTTAATTTTCGGGCTTAAAGATTAGAAATAAAATAATTGTACGACAAACATTATTTTATTTCACTTAAGCCGTTTGGAAGCCACTTGATGCCACTTAATGAAGTTTAAGCAGAGTTGTTGCGGATAGGGTGCTATCCAAAAATATCCTAACCTCTTGGTAGGATATTAGTGAGGTGGGAACCGCACGAGCCCCACCGTTTCTTTTTTGCTAAGTAACGCACCTGCGAAAACCCGTCATTATGAAAGTCAACAGGCGCGTTTTCTTAATTTCTTAACGCACCAATTAATTGGGCGGTTTTCTTCATTGAATTAATTGGGCGGTTTATTTCGTTTATTTAATTCTATGAATTAATGGGTCATTACTTATCTCTTTATTCGTTTCTTAACTGGTTTGAAATCCGTAGGCGTAGTAATAAAATAAGACCAACGCCACATCTTGATGATTACATGTTGGGAGACCTTTGATAGAATTCTTGTGCCTTCACCCTTCTTCACGAAGAACGCGAAGAATGCGAAGAACGCGAAGAACGCCGGCCTCTGAAGAAGAACGCCGAAACTGCAAAAATCGACGACGTGACGTCGTGTGCCGCGACACCGACGTTTCCTCTTCTGCGACGTTCCTTCATCCACAACGAAATCTTCAATCATCTGTTGGAGGTAGGAGAATTCGGGTTCCTTTTAGAACTCCTTTGTGGTCTTTATCAACACACGGGTTTAATTATTATCAATTAAATCTTTTTGTTCTTGAACCTCGGAGTTCGACGACGCGACGCCCTTCCGCGACAACGCGACACCCTTCCGCGACGCGATGATCGCCTCCTTCCGCGGTGATCAAATCCGCAAAGAACGCATGTGCGACGGCTTGACGAGGTAGGGATTTTATTTTGGAATACCTTTATATTCCCGTGAACGTTTCTTTAAAATTAAAGAACCAGTTTCATATGAACAATTTTAATTTATTAAAATTGTTGTTTCATGTGTTGAATAAATTCTCCCGTTGATATTATCTAACGCGGAGGGTGCGGGCCAAACGAACACGGCCCGACAACCCTCCGTAGATTGTTTATTGATGCGTGGATCGACGGGCAATGACAAATGAGGCCGCAAGGTGATTTTGAGTCCTCCGTAGTGTAGGTCGGGTCCCGGGAGGATCATAGGAAAAGACGACAGGAGAAACAGACCACCGGAGCGCGTCCGATGGTCGCGGAAGGCAGCGGCGGCGGCGCGCCGCTGGAAGGGAGGCGGCCGGCGGTTCGCCGCTGGCCTCAATCAGCAGCGAAGGGCGGGGGAGCCGCGCACCACGCCCGCGGTGTATGCCCGGCCGCGCTGGCCGAGCCGCGGTCTGTCGGTCGGGTCGGGCCGGGCCCAGCCGGGTCGGACCCAGGTCGGGTCAGACCCGATTCGGGTCGACCCGGTTCGGGCCGACCCAGGGGGGTCGGGCCAGGTCGGCCCAGGCCCAGACCCCCGTTTTTGGACCAATTTCGGTCAAATGCCCGTAACTTGAGCTACGGGCCTCCAATCGACGCGCTGTCAGTGGAAATGGGATCCTTGGATCGAGACGGTCGTTTCGGTATATCTCACTCAAGGTTTCGAAATACATTGGGTTCGGCCGGGTTGGTTCATCCACGAAACCAACCGGGCCCTCGGAGCGGAAACACTCATATCTTGAGCTCTGGACGTCCGATTGACGTGCCGTCGACTTTGATGGATTCCTCTAGGTGAGACGGATCTTTTGGCTCACTCTGCCCGAGGTCTGGACACAGGTGGAGTACGGTCGGGTTGGTTTGCCTTAAAAACCAACCGGGCCCCTGGGACGAAAAAGCCAATAACTTACATACCGGGCGTCCGATTGACGTGCCGTCTGTTGCGTTGCGTTCCTGTTGATGATACGTAACTTTTGGTATCTTTTGCCCGAGTTTTGGATAAAGTTGGATAGTGGCCGGATTGGATCGCACCCGAAATCCATCCAGGCCCCTGGGACGGAAAAGCTGATATCTTTCAGACCAGACGTCCGTTTGACGAACCGTCAGCGGCGTTGGTGATCACATTGAGAATCGGTCCCTATGAGCATACCCTATGAGAGTTCGGGGTACAGTTGAGATACGGCCGGGTTGGTTCGCACACGAAACCAACTGGGCCCCGGGGACGAAAAGGCTAAAAACTCACAGACCGGGCATCCGATTGACGCGCTGTCTGTTGCGTTGAGACCCCTATGACGATGTGGTCCTTTGAGATACTTCTTTGTGGGACTTTGTGATACTTGGAGTATCGACCAGTAGATCGTGGAGAGGACCCTACCGGAGACGAGCGTGCGGAGTACGGAGACCGTGTAGCCGGCTGAGACCTGATGACTGCTTGACCGACTCGACTTAGATTGAGTCGACTAGCCCAGTGGACGGAGCGCCCAATATTTGGCGATAGACCCACGGCGGACGGAGCACCCGGCAGTTGGCCGCAGACCCGCGGTACTCGACAGAAGGAGTACCTCTCTAGGATATTGGCGGGAGTTCCCGGTATTTGGCGACAGACCCACAGCGGAAGGAGCACCCGGTAGTTGGCCGCAGACCCGCAGTACTCGATAGGAGGAGTACCTCAGTAGTCTTAGGTTAGTGAGCAGTACCTCGAAGTCGTGACAGGACCACTGTACACTCCAGATACGGAGCTCTTCGGCAGTTATGATTTCGATAATGAAAATCCTGTTTGAGCTAAATCTTTTGACCTTTGTGTTTACCTCATGATTGTGATGGGTCGCTTGATAACTTAAGTATATGTATGGGCAGATACCTGGGTAGTGGTTATCTATTGATTTCACAATCCTTGTGTTTCCTCATGATTGAGATGGGTTACTTGATAACTTAGGTATATGTATGGGCATATATCTAAGTAGAGTTTATCTGTTGAGATCTTCTTGTGGTTATCCATGTTGGTTTAGTGAGACCTTGAGGGTCTCGGGGTCCCTACTGAGTATCTTTATACTCACCCCTGCACAGACTATGCATGCACCTCGTTGTGTTGGTTGTAGACGACGGGCAGTGCTGACGGAGGCTGAGTGTTCGAGGACTGGTCGGTACCCGGAGGTGGACTACAGTATGAGTCAGTACCCGGAGGTGGACTACACGACGAGTCAGTACCCAGAGGTGGACTACACGACGAGATGACACACAGAGGAGGTTGACGGACGAGAGTGTGGAGGAAGCTATCTGTACCTACCCTTCAGGTAGGATCCGTGGTGGACGACCAGGAGTTGCGCTATCTGTACCTACCCTTTAGGTAGGATCCGAGGAGGACGACCCGGGAGCTGCATCCTTCTTCCAGCTGATTGTCTTTTTGCTATTGTACCTTGTTCATTTGTAGTTGTACTTTCTTTTGGGTTTGTATTCTGGCCCATTTTATTTTTCACCATTTATTTTATACTTAGTGTTTTGCTTCCGCTTGTACTCAGTGGTGCTTGTTTTCTTTTATAAAGGCAATGCCTTCCCAGTTATCGGGATTTACACCTTTTGTGCTAGTCGCCAGCCCCTAGCCTATGGAAGGCGGGCTTGGGGTAGTCACGGCACGGGCCCCAAAGATGGGTCGTGACAGAGTGAGTTATGGTGAGGCTTTTCGAGATATGCCATATTGCCTGGGGAAGGTGTTTACTAGTATTGTGTGATTCTTTTTTGGTTTGTTGATTGGAAAATTTCAATGTGTGAATTAGGGACTGATGTAATCGATGAGACACTTTTGGGGGTGGAAACCCTAGTTCTTGGTGAGAATATGTGGTTTTTGGGTTTATGTATGGGTGGGAAAGGATTTGGAGGAGTGACATGTTATAGTGTTGGAAAATATTTGGGTAATAGATCAAGGAGCATTGTAAGGGAATACACAAGGTTGGAAGAAATTTATTTATTTTTTGATGGTGTGACCCTGTTTTCATATTAATTTTGGGAATATGTCATGGAAAAAATTCCTTGTGAGCTAGAAATGGTCATCACTGGTGATTCATGTTGGTGTTTAGGTATCATCGAGATTCTCATGTCTAATCATTACATTCAATGAGGAACATTGAATAGTCTATATTGCTTCGGTGTTATGTTTAGAAGAGAAACAATGAGGATAATCCCATGGTAAGAAGTTTATTGAATATATCACAGGTGTGAAAAAAAATTTCAAAGGTTCGTGGATAATATGAGACTAGTTAATGGATGTTGAAGATGTAAATTAGATTCTAATAAGAGGATGGTTTCTTATTCCTAAGAGAGAGCATAATTTTTAATTTTAAGGGAGTGTTGGATGGATTGTGAGTGTTGGCATCGAGCTCATGATAGAGTTTATGTGGTCTAAGGGAAAGCTGGATTGTAGGTGTGTTTTTCCTTGTAGAGAGAGTATAATAACTAGTGGTTGAAGTGTATTGATGATATAACTATATAATTACACTAAAAATCATGTTCATTCTACATTGTGGCGGTGTGATGATCTTGTTAAACCTATGAGAGTTATGGATTCATTGTTAATCAGTGTGTAAAAGTTTAAATTAGTGTGGCCAAGTGTTTTAGGGAAATGATTGCTAGTAGGGGACCAACAGATTACTTTTCATAGAATTAGATGTGGTGAGGTGGAGAATTCATCGAGCATGTAAATAGAATTCAAGAAGTATGTTTTTGGTAGAATATCCATGTGGTGGGCAGCATGATAGATCAAAACCATCCATTGTGAGTAGTCATCTAGTAGGAAGCATCATAAGATCAGGTTTTAATCGATTGATCACACCATCGTGACTCAAAAGAGATGGGTGTATTTGAGAACAATCTCTATATAGACAGTAATGGTGAGTTGGTAACATGAACCTTGTTGAATATTTCTCCTTGGTTATTGGAGTTTCATAGTGGAAACACATTCGGTGATTATATATGGAACACAACGAGTCCTTGGTGAATTACCAACCATTCTAGGTTGTGTTTGATAGTTTAAGGATTACCTCAATATCATGAGGATGTGTTATAGTGGAGATATTTTAATGAACCCTGGATTTTTGGGTCATTAATTTTTTATGGAATTTGAATTTTTTTCTTGAAGAAGGATTTTTTAATTAATTGGGATTCATATTAGAAATATAATCATTGGAACATCCGAAGTAGATGTTTTTTATGTGGATCAAGGCCCAAGATGTATCTTTAGGGATTATGTGTGCAATACAGAAGGTTCTTGGTGAAACTTTACTAACATTTTAGATATAGGAATTCACCACGGTGTGTTGATTGAGTAACATGGATTGGAGACTTAGGAATTAAGAGTCCACGACACATCAATGAAGGGTTTTCACCATGGTTATGATTGTAGGGAAAACACTACATCACAATCCTTATGGTCTACGTTGTAGAGGGTTGGAAATTGGTGTCAAGCCCTCTTCTCCTTCATTATTGGATTTTTCCGTAACCAATGGTCCACTTCATAATGTGTACCTAGTTGTGGGAGACCATGACATAGACTCGTGGGGACTTTTCATTAGGGTTCCTCAAGAGGTAGGCCCTCCTGCTACCGCAATGGTTGGTTGCTGACACCTGTGACATTATACACACGAAAATATAATATTTAAAATATTAATTACTACCTATAACTATTAAAATGGTAAGAGTATAAGACTAGAGGGAATGATTGAATTGTGCTAATTACCAAAACACAAGGAAAATAAAAATATAAAATAATAAAACACAATTAGAAATTGAGGATGGTGATGATGTAGAGGTGAGAATGATGATTTTTTCAAGTGTGAATGTGGGTGAGAGTAAAAATTAAAATAAAAGAATAAGATAAAGAAAATACATTTAGAGAAAAAAGATCATGAATAAGGGAAATTGGTTTGTTGGTTTTTTGAAAGATTTTCCTTTGTTCGCACATCTGAATTGAAATAACTAGAATGGATTCATGGAGGCTAACCAGATTTTTCATTAGGTCAACCTATAATTTAATAGCCTCTATATTTTATCAACCACAGAGATGATTCCATCAATAAGTGAGAGGAAATCAATTAACCACTAAGTTCAAATTTTCAGTTGGTCTCAGTCGGTTACAATCTCATGATCTTGATTCCCTTGTCAATGAGATTGTTAGATTGAATAAAATTGAATCTAATACTAATCAGTATTTGTTTTCACTAATAATTGATGTTTTTTAAAAAATTGTTATCTGAAAGGAGAGAGAGAGAGAGAGGGAAGTATCCTATAGAAGAAAAAATACATGAACAAAGTAAAATGGATTAAACAGATCATCCAATTCCCCCAATTTTCATTAGATTAAAATCATTGTGGAATTAGACATATTATGATATTCTAAAACAGATATTTTTATAATGAAACGAATTAAGAAAAAAAGGAGAAAATAGAGAAGAGTGTTTTATCACCTTGCTCGATCTCCAAAATCTCCGACTATCTGTTCCCTGTTCTCAGCTTCATTCCACATTCAAAGGTGTATGGTATGTGTGATATGTTGTCTCGCTTCTCAATATGGATGTGTGGTGAATTGATCAATACCTGGATGGTTTTGGAATGGAGTTGTTGAAATGAATGGTTATGTGACTCTCCTTCTCCTAATGTGATGATGTGATTATCCACTGATTTTGGGCTCTTCATATTCTCTAAAACTTTGGTTTCCAACTATTTTCATAGATCCTCGATGATATCTCTTACCTCTACATGGCATGTTAATTATGCCTCTTTCTCCTTGTTAGTAACTAGATCCATAACTCCCTCAAACAAAATGATTAGATTGTTCCATGTAGCACAATCCCACAGAAATGTCATATACCATAATTTCCATATAATTGTTTTTAATTATATGGAATTATTTTGACACAGAAAAATATAATGGTGTATGATTCTGAGGCCTGTAGTGCCTGTAATGATCCATTAAAAATGTTATGTTTAAAAATAGTGCGGGTGAGTAGTTTTCATGAAAAAGTTGAATAACTATTTAACGGGTTCCCAAATTAGAAATTTAGAGGCAAAATTGCATCCAGGATAGTGGGTTTACCCTAGTGGTGACTTATGTTTAGTTGTTGTAGGCCTCTGGTGAGAATAACCGAAAATGGAATACCTGTAAATAAAATAATTAAATAAAGTTATTTTACTTGTCAAATGCTAAAAACTCACGAACGGTGACTCGGATTAAAATCATGAGACCATCGATGAACTCATGAGGGTATGCATTCTTTACAAGAATTAAAACATTGGTCGATGCGGGCCAAATATGGAAGTTTGTTTTTGGCCATAAATAAAATAATTAACTAACATTTATTTTATTGTCAAAATCCATAACTTTTAAACCATATCTCGGATTGAAAATCCGAGAGTACCATTGAGTTCATTGGGACGTGTTTCCCTTAGGCAGATCCTAACCTCGAATGGCGCGGGTCGAGGGTGAATGTAAATAATTTATTGATCTTTTTTAAAAGGTAAATCCAGTAAACATATGGGCGGCGTTTTCTAACTTTTGAACTGGTGATCAGATTAAAAATATGAGACCACCGTCGAATCTGTAGTGCTAGGATTATCTTAAGAGGGGTTTCACTTTGAGCATAGTAGGTCAGGTGAAAAGATTGTTTTTGTGGCTTTTAAAGAAATAATAAAATAACATAGGAATTGTTATTTTATTTTACTTTCATTTTCTCCAGTGGATGAGCGTCGATGGAAGGACCAACGACATGTCAAGCGATTAAATTTATTGACCACCTTAATTGTTGTAACATCACCGTTGGAATTATGAAGGTTCCTTAATAAACCTCATTAATTCCATGTGTGTTACATACCCTTCTCCTCTCCAATTTATAAGGAGCTCGGGAAGGGGTTTTGGCATGGATTCACCAACCAACGAAGCTCTGGTGAAGTACTGTGACGCCAACCACTTGGAGGACGAGACCGGTTCCAATGAGTGGTGATGAGCACCATCGAATCACGAACCAATGACAACGATGATGGTGGTTATGTCAATAGTCTTCAGGGAACTTCTCTTCCAAGTAGGGGGATTATTTGGATGTTTTATTTTATTAATAAAACTTTCTATCCTACTTGATATCATGTACAGAGGAGGGCGCATGCCAAACAAAAAAGTCTCAGACCCTCTGCCACTTTGTTCATGATATGAAATTTGGGGAAAAATTCCCAACTCGATGGAGACATGAATTAGTAGGTCATGCTATGACGGCGATAGCACGGGAGAGATGTAGACACAGATGGAAACACAAACGGACACCAGATCCTTCTTGGTGACCCACAAATGAAACTGTCGGTGCACTATATTGGTGGCTTCCGGTGGTGGCTGGAGAAGACAAGTGGTAACCAGATGCTGGAGGTTGAAGGGGGAGCATGACGGCATGTCGCGGTGGCTGAAGGCATCCAGCCCTGCCCATCCATGCGGGATAAGGGCGATGCTCGCAAGCACCGTCAGCATAAGTGGCAGTGGCCAGCAGGCCGCAGATGGAAGGTGAGGCACATCCCGCACCGTGCTGCGTTGGTGAAACCCTAGTCGGACAATGGTGAAACAGTTAATTGTAGTGGGGAAATGCCCCACCGGATGGTGAATGGCCCCATAAGCACGTGGCCAGTGGGATGCAACGGTCTCCCTCCAGGCGGACCAAGCGGGCGTGGGATGGTGAAGATGACCGGACCAGCCCAGTCGGCTGGACCTACCTGCAGGACGAGCCAAACTCGCCGCCCGGCGGGTCGGGCTCACCACCTGGAGGGCCACAATTGGTGGGTCGGGCCCTACCTAGTGGGCGAGGCCAACCACGGCCCGAGCCTGTGAACAGAACCTGACCGACCCCGATGGGACGAACCCAGTGAACTGGGCTGAACAATAATAGGTCGGACCTAGGTGGGGTCAGATATACCCCAAGACCCGTTTCGTCAGGAACGTCTGACCGAGTCGGACTAGGCCTCGACCCAACTGGTCCCCGGATGAATAAACACCCATAACTGACAATCCAAGTGTCTGTTTGACATTCCAATAGTGACATGAGGATCCCTTTAGGGAAGTGGTCCCTTTTGCATATTCATGTTGGCCTGACCAACCCCAGCTGGACCAAAGTGGGATCCCCCCCATTTCATGGAAAGGGATGTAACTAACAAACCCAGTGTTTTATTGACACACCGTCTAAGGCATAAGGACCCTAGTGAAAAGGTGGTTCTTTTGGGATACCCCAGGTGAGTTTTGGATATTGTTGGAGTATGGATGGGTCGGATCAATTCTGAATCCATCCAGGACCTCGACACCAAAATGACAATAACTTATAGGCTGGGTGTTTGGTTGATGTTATGTCTATTGCATTGAGAACCTTATGACCTAACAGATCATCAGGTTAATTCTTTGTGGAACTTCATATTGGTTGAAATACGACTGATGGATTGAGGAGTGGTTCTCCAAGAATCAATCGTGCTATGAGAAGAAATCCAGTGGCTGGTAATGAGACAGAGGTTGAAGACAGAATATACAGAGATTAGTATCGAGCGATCTAGTGTGTGCCACCACTGATCCTATGCGGGCCAGATTCTATGTGGATCAGCACTCAACGATCCTCTGTGGGTCAGCGCATACTGATCCTATGTGGGTCAAATCCTGTGTTGGTTAGCAGGGGTTAGTAATTATCAACCCCGGGTGGGTCAGACCTTGTATGCATCTTGGGGGGGTTAATACCTATCGATCCTATGTGGTTCAGCTCATAATTATCCTGTGTGGGTCAAATTCTATATTGGTCAGCGGGGGTTAGTACCTATTGACCCCAGGTGGGTCGGACCTTGTATGCGTCTTGTATGGGTTAATACCTATCAATCCCATGTGGGTCAGAATCTGTATGGTGAAAAGTAGTTCCTCTTGATAGAATATGATGATCTAGCTTCATGACTAATCATTTGTACTTCTGTAATTCACTAAAACCTGGTTTGAGCTGAGACTTTGTTTGAGCCGTTTCTTTTTCTTTGTGCTTCATGATTTAGATCATGCTTTTGATTTTAGAATTAAAGTACATGGTTGAATATTTTCCTTTGGGGATTACTGAGAGATCATCGGGTGTATTGGGGTCCCCTACTGGGTATTTTTATACTCTCCCCTGCATGGGTTTCACCCGCATCATGTTGTGTCTTATGCAGATGAGAAGCTGCTAGGTTGATACTTGAGGGAACTAGGACCAGGTGGTACACTGAGGAGACGGGCTGACGTGGAGTGCTATGGAGACAAGCTATACCTAACCTTCAGGTAGGACCCTCAGTGGATGATCCAGGATATGTTTTCCATTTTCAATTGTACTTGTACTTTTCAGTTGGCCTTGTATTCCGACCCCCTTTTTCTTTCAGTCTACAGTTGTACTTGTGGTTGTACTTTACTCTCATGGTTGTTGATTAGCCACTAAATGAGGATAATATTAATTGTTAATTTATATAATATTCATGTGATTTATTAGTCATAACCACCATTTTAGTGCATTTTACACTTTGAACATCATTTCACATTATGATTGTAATTCCTTCTTAAAATGCACTATTATGTGGTACATTTTTTTCACATCATTTAAAGTACCCAATGATTCATATGAATTTAAGGAATTTAATTATCCATTTTTCAATTTTATATTTTGGAAAATTGATCTAAACTTCAATATGAACATATTTCATTCAAGGATCAATGGAGAATTCATGGAAGAAGATGGGGATATTTTGTGATGAAAGGAAACAATTCTGGAGAAGTCAGATTGGACACCAGCCCCATGATTCTAATGTGGGGCCCAACATACTGGCCCAATGAATCCCAACATTCATTGGATTCTAGGAGACATGTATTGGAACAAATCATTCTTCAAGATCCAATACTAATTCAGTTTCCATGGTGGACATTAAGGTGGACCAATTTGGAGATAAAATTATGGGACAAATTCTGCGGCCAAGAAAAAATCCATCCAATATAATCTTAGCTCCGAATAAATAACTCCAAATGGGCCAAAATTTTAAATCTGGTTAGAAGACATCCGGGGATACATTTTCTTCATCTATGGCCCACTCTAATTCGGCCATCTAGAAGGACTTCCAAGCACATCTATTCGGTGGTTTCAAGATGGATGCCACCTTGGGTCAAGAGTGGAAAAGTCCAAATTCCACAAGCATTCCACCACCCTAGGCCTACCATAATCAGGTGGGATGCTTTGTACTATTGGAGGCTCGACCCAAGGCTCCCAAAATTCCTATTTAAGGCAGTGGTGGTGGAGTCATTTATCATCTTTGAACTTTGTTTTCATCTTAATGGTATGCTGCCAATTTGATGTTGTAATCGCTTTCCCTCAATTGTAAGTTCCTTGAATTACCTTAGCATATTTATAAAAGTTTTTCATCTTAACTTTTTATATTCTTCTTCTTATCACTTTGATACTGTTGTCTCAAGGTGTGAACTTGTTCATACCAAACCATGTGATATTATGACACAACGGTGGAGTGATTGTTATTTCATTTTTTTACTTCTCATATTCCTCCCTCATGAGTCTATTTTCCGATTCCATTGAAACCATAGCATCAATAAGGGTCTTACCCACTTTTGGGTTGATCCAAGGGAGTAGAAAGGGGATGTATTTGATGTTATTTATCACTAACTTAATCACTAATCACTTATTTTAGACGAGATATTTATTTGACGAATTTAAAACTTCTTCATCCTTATTGAATTTTATGGTCACACACTTCAAGTGCTAATACGAACCTTAACCTTGGAGTGATCAACGATTTGATCCTTAAATTGTATATGTGATTAGTATTAGGGTGTGTAGGAATTAAACAAATGAGTGATGATTTTTTTTATCTTCGTAAAATAACTCATCTCAAATATAAGAAATTGAAATAGTTGAAAAGGGAACGCGTCCAATCCACACCAAGTGATAACCTAGGATCCAATCATACATTAAAATTGAATTAACTTCCATGTCTTAGAGTTTACTTATGCTCATATAGAATCAACCCAAGTTGACCTCTTCATAGCCAAAAATAGTCCATATAATTTACATGTCTATAGGTTTCTTCTTAGGTCTCTGATGATTCGACAACCCAAGATAAACTACAAGGACAGTTCTACCTTCATCTTTTAGGTAAATTTGAGTGAGAATAGAATTTTGGAACCGTTTCCATGGACCCAATTAAGTCATCTAAACACCCATTATATTCTCCCCCATTTCATCTTTTCTCATCCAAATTCTCTTATCTTGTCCCCTTTCCATTTTTTTTCTGTTGGTGCATGTCCGCCTACACCCGCAATCAATCAAACCGTCTAGTTAGGGTGGATAGTCTTGGGGTTGGGGATTCAAGTACATCAAGGGAACTCTTTCCATCAGATCATAATTTTCCTAATACTCCAGAGTCCAAAATTGAGCCGATTTCAATGGAAGGTCTTCAATGAAACCAACTCATAACCCCAGGTGGAAACCAAAATGGAAACCCAAATGAGGCAGCCCCAAACTTGGGGAATGCAGTTGATCAATCCACGAATGACTACCTCACACCTTCCTGGACCAATTCCCCCTCATTAATTAGACACAACTACCTAGTAGATTCCAAAAACATCTTTAAACCCCATGTCCTAAACCATCATCCCACATTCCCTGGAATAGAGTCTGAGATTCCCTACCTTCACATTAAGGAGTTCAATGACATTGTAGAAACCATGTGTCCCCCACATCAACTAGAATCGGTTAAGACGAGGATAATTCCTTTTTATTGAAAGGATATAGATAAAAATTGGCTACAACTTTTGAGACCATCATCCATCAACTCTTGGGACCAACTGAAAAGAGAATTCTACAAAAAATGCTTTCCCCACCACAATACAATTACACTTAAAAAGAGTATCACAAACCTTTTTAAAAAAGAGGTAGAGTCATTCTATGAAACATGGGAGAGGTTCAAAGACACTCTAAACATGGTTCCACAACATGGTTTTTCTATTCCTGAAAAATTGAAAATTTTCTATGAAGGGTTGGGTCTGGGGAACAAACAATTCATTGACATGATGTGTAATAGAACCTTTTAAAAACAAAGCCCCAAATGATGCTTATGAGTATTTAGAAAGCATGCTTGAAAAAAAACAAACATGTAGAACTTCACCTTATTTTGAAAATCCACAACTAACTACTAGAATTCATACACTTAGAGAAGAGGAAATCCTTAGGGCTAAACTCGCAGCACTCTCTAGGAAGGATGAAGAGATAGACCCTGGGAAAGTACAGGAAATCCAAACATCTGGACCTTTTTGCAAAATTTGTGAAAAACATGACCATAAGACAGACAACTGCCCAACCATCCCATCCATCAAATATGTTCTTTTAGGAGGACCCCCATCAAATGTAAATTCTTTGAACTTTGAAAAGCCTCAATACTAAAACAACTTCCACCCAAGGTATAATGACCACCCAGTCTTCCGCTGTAAAGATAACCACCAAACTAGCCAACCATAGGGACAAAATCCTTACCCGCATCAGAACTACCAAACCCATAACCAGTTCCAAACCCAACCTATCCATTACCAACAACCACTAGTCCATTTTCAACAAACCGGCCCACCTCCAAAATATCCCCCCGGGATAAAGAAATATTCTAAATCACCAACCCAAACTGTTCCACAAAGCCTACTAGAACAACTGTGAAAAAAATTGAATGGATGAAATAGGAAGTCTTTTACCTTAAATAAGAACTTAAATCCATCAAAACTGGAAAGGCACCCATGCCTACTCAGGTGGTTCCATCATCAACATCAAGGGGAGAGTTAAGTTGTAGTCAAACAACTCATGAACAACTAAAGGCTATGACTATTTTAAGAAGTGGGAAATCAATTGAGAAACCGGAAGAACTAATTCATAACCCACCTGAAGATTCCAACTTGGATGAAAATTCAAATGAACAAAATGATAAATCTAAAAAACATGATAACATTGTCAAAGAAACAACTCTTCAACAAACAGCCCCACAACTGACACTATTTCCTCAACGCGTGAGGGGGGAAACCAAGCTTGAATTGAGTGAAACATTGAGGGAAATATTCCCAAATGTCAAGTTGAACATTAACCTTCTCGGTTCCATCAAACCATACCTACCTACTAAAAGTACCTTAAGGAATTGTGAAAATTTAAAAGAAAGTATTCACATAAAAACCAAGTCCTTCTGGCTGCTAATGTGAGAACCACCATTCAAGGGACCATTCCTCCTATGTTGAAAGACCCAAGTTTCCCTTGCATAAATATTTAGCTAGGAGAGTGCAAAGTTTTCAAGGCCTTGTGTGACCTAGGTGCTAGTGTCAATATTATTCCCTATGTTGTGTGCTGGCAGTTAGGCCTAGAAGAAATCCAATCCACATATGTCACACTTCAACTTACTGATCGTAGAATTAGGGTTCAAAAGGGGATTTTAAAGGACATTCTGGTAAAGGTTAAAAACCTCATCTACCCTACTGACTTCATTGTCCTTGACAACCATTCAAACATAGGAAATAAGGAAAAAACCCCAATCATCATTGGTTGTCCTTTCCTTGAAACAGTCAACTCTGTTATCCGAGTCTGAAATGGGAAGATGACCATCATCTTTAGAAACATGAGTCTAGACTTGAACATCTATAATGCAATCTCACAAATAGGGGATGACGAGGACATTTATGAAGTAAACATGATTGCAATAATTGATAATGAATCCATAAAACATCAATGAATATTTGATGGATGTTTAAGTCAGGATGAGATTGATTTCCTTTGTTCACATGAAGGAAGTTTATCTCCTTGGATTGAATCATTTTAAAATTGATATTATGACAAAGTATTTTGTCCAACAATCAGTGAAACGTTTCATCATACCACATTCATGGAGACCAATCAATCTTCCTCCCCTAAATCTGATCAAACCAATCTGGTAGATAAAACTTCTATGTGTGGGGAATCAATCCTATTTGAAACTCTAAAAAAAATTCATATTGATCCAATGTCCCAATATTATTCTGAAATTATGAACGAGCCTGATCTTGAATTGAAGGAACTTCCTGATGCACTCAATGATTCCTTCTTAAGGGACAATTAAACACATCCTATTATCATTTCTTCTTCTCTTAAATCCAATAATAAGAGGATTATTCTTGATGTACTTATGAAACATAATAAATCCATTGGTTGGACCCTGTCTGATATTCCTAGGATTATCCCACTTATCGGGACTCACAAGATTGTTCTGGAATCTGATTCAAAGACATGTTGTCAACCTCAACGGTGACTCAATCCTAATCTCATGGAAGTAGTGAGGATGGAACTTCTAAAATTGTTAAAAGTAGGTATCATCTATCCCATAGCTGAGAGTGAGTGGGTGATCCCAATCCAAGTGGTTCCCAAGAAGGCATGAATAACAGTGATAACCAATAAATATGGAGAGATTCTTCCAACTAGGGTGAGTAATGGATGGAGGTTATAAATTAACTATAGGAAGCTAATATCATTCACCAAGAAGGACCATTTCCCCTTTCCATTAATTGACCAAGTCTTTGAGAGAGTGGCAGGTCAAACCTTCTACTATTTCTTAGATAGGTACTCGGGGTACAATCAGATTGAGGTGTCCCTAGAGGATCAGGGGAATATTACATTCACCTGTCCATTCAACACATTTTCCTTTAAACTCATCACCTTTGGTTTATGAAATTCCCCTGGAACCTTCCAGCGGTGCATGATGGGAATATTCTCAGACATGGTAGGGGATTTTCTAGAGGTATTCATGGAATAATTCTCTGTGTTTGGGGATACATTTGAGAGATGTCTGCAGAATGTGGAGAGAGTCATGTCAATATGTGATGAAAATAATCGGGTCCTAAACTAGGAAAAATTCCATTTCATGGTTATAGAGGGACTAGCTCTAGGCCATCTGGTCTCAGGTAGGGGGATTGAGGTTGATATATCCAAGGTTGACATCATTCCTCACCTTGAATCACCCAAAACTGTCAAGAAAGTGAGGTATTTATTATGACATGATTGTTTCTATAGAATATTCATCAAGTACTTTAGGTCAATCCCCCATCCCATTTTTGCTCTCCCAGTAAAGGATGTTCCATTTGTTGGGATAGAAAGCTGTGAGGGTTCATTCTCAACCCTCAAATCCTCTATCACCTCTCCTCCCATTATGAAATATCCAAATTGGAACCTTCATTTCGAACTTATGTGTGATGCCAGTGACTTTTTTGTACAATCTGTGTTAGGACAACATTGTGATAAAACACCTTATGTAATTTCTTATGCAGGTGAATCCTTAAATGATGTCCAAATCAACTACACCAGTACTGAAAAAAAGTTACTTTATATTAGGTTTGCATTAGATAATTTTAGGTCCTACCTCTTAGGATCCCCCATCACTGTGTACACTGACCATTCTGCACTAAAATACCTCTTCCAAAAACAAGATTCTAAGGCTAGACTGATTAGGTGGGTCCTTCTCTTGCAATAATTTGACCTCAAAATCAAGGATAACAAGGGCGTTGGAAATGTTGTAGCTAATCACCTATATAGGATAGAATTTAAAGACAACTCAAATCACCTTTCTGTGTCTGATTCATTTCCTGATGAACACCTATACTCTATGAGTGACTACCCTTGGTATGGTGACATAGCCAATTTCTATGTTACAGGAGTCATTCCAAAATTATCAGGGACTCAAGCTTGAAGGAAATTCCTTTATGATGTTGGGAACAATGTATTTGATGATCCATACCTCTATAAGTTATGCCCTGACCAATTCATTAGGAGGTTTGTCGCAGAATCTGAACAAGAGTCTATCCTTAAATTCTGTCATAGTGAGGCATGTGGAGGCCAATTTTCTTATAAGAAAACATCTGCTAAGATTTTTTAATGTGGTCTCTTCTGGACCACCCTCTTAAGGGAATCCTACACATTTTTTCAAAGCTATCCTAGGTGTCAACAAGTACGGTCCATCATAAAAAGGAATCAAATTCCACTCACTCCCATATTAGTGGTTGAAATCTTTGACTGTTGGGGAATTGATTTCATGGGACCCTTCCCAAACTCTAGTGGATATCTTTACATTATTTTAGCTACTGATTATGTCTATAGATAGTTTGAGGCCATTACTACAAAATCCAATGATCATCAAACTGTGATTAGATTTCTCAAGGAAACCATCTTCTCTAGATTTGGAATTCCAAGGGCTATCATTAGTGATCGTGGAACTCATTTTTGAAATCTTCCATTCTCATCACTCATGGAAGAATATGGAATTTCTCACAAATTGTCCACTTCATACCACCAACAGACCAATGATCAAGATGAGTTAGTAAATATGGAGATTAATAATATTCTTGAAAAAACAGTCAATCCTTCTAGGAAAGATTGGTCTGAGAAACTCTTGGATTCTCTTTGGGAATATCATACAACATACAAAACCATCCTAGGAATGTCACCATATAGGTTGGTTTACGGAAAAGAATGTTATTTACCTGTTGAAATAGAGAATAAGGCATTTTGGTAATTTAAGAAAATGTATTATGACCTCTCATTGGACGGAACATAAAAGAAATTAGATCTCAATGAACTAGAGGAACTAAAAATGGAGACATAGGAAAATTCAAGGATCAATAAAGCTAGAGTTCAAGCCTACCAATCTGGGAATATCAAGGTCAATCATTTTGAACCGGGAAAACTTGTTCTCTTGTATACTTAAAAACTTCATTTACACCTGGGAAAGTCAAGGTCTAGATGGTCAGGTCCTTTTATAGTCCATCATGTGTACCCCCATGGGGCAGTAGAGATTCAAGATCCAACAAGTGGTTACATTTTCAATGTCAATGGTCAATGGTTAAAACCAGTCATTGAATTATTCAATAAACAAGATATAGAGGTTGAGTTAACTGATCCAACCTATGAACTAGGAAAAAATTGATAGATTTAGGATCCACATCCGGCTAACGACATTAAAAAAAGCGCTGCATGGGTGGAAACCCATGGTTTTCATGTTTTCAATCTTTTTGGAATTATTCTTCTAATCATTTTGATATTTTAAAAAATAGAATTTTGATATGTTCTTCTATTATGAGTATGGATGGGTACAAAAGGGGAGCACTATATTCATCCATGTTATATGGTTTGATCCTTGAGTAATACCTTACTGAGAAATGTAAAAAGAATACAATATATCATCAGTTTATTTTATTTTATTTTTATGTGTTTTTAGGTTAAAAAAATAATTAAATAATAATAAAATAAAATAAAAATATAATAATAATAATAATAAATACCACATTGTAGGTCGTGGGTTAAACCCCGTCACAACCGGAAAAGCCGTGAGGATTGTAACCCAGGACCGAAGGGAGACAGGGGTGCGCGCTTACCACTAACCAACGACTTTTTGTGCTTCCTTATTCTATTATTTTTATTTATATACTTATATTTTACTTTTTTATGATATAAATATATATTGTTTTGTTTTGTTTTTTTTTTGTTTTTGTTTTTGTTTCCTTTTTCTACTAGGGAATTCAGCAAGTGACATGGATATCAATGGACTAAATTGGAGCAGCAAGAACTTCAACATTAACCACCAGGAGACTCCATTCCATGATCCTCATATTTCAATTTTCTTTTTGAACATCAATTATCTACCTCTACTCCTAAATTTTCATTTCTTCAAACACTGGGTACAATGTTATTTTAGGTTGGGGGGAGATGAAATAAAAAAAATTGTGTAAAATATTGAATGATTTAAAAAAAATGTGTGTAAATGGAAGGAAATATTCCTTTAACTTTGAACATGGAAATACACATTCCACACTTTGAAACTAAATATCAAATAATTTCACATGCCCCAATTCTAATTTTAATCCTTGTAAAATTTCATGAGCATAGATTTTGGAAAGTGTGGCTGTCCAATGTGATATTTCATTGTTTATATTTTAATCCAAATAAAAAAACAAAATGCACGACCTTTGGATAGTGGGGTATTAGTTTGATTACATGGGCCCCCCAAATAAATAGCATAGTTTTGGTGATAATTTTAGTTTTAATGTGTGTATTCAATAAAAAAATTAAAAAAACAATAAATTTGCACGTAGAGAAATGAAATGACCTAATGCGTGGATTTCAGCACTTATAGATCGTGACTCCATAGTTGTCTGGCCCAGAGTTTGTAATTGTTCCTCTATTTTTGGTAATTTGAATTTTTTATTGACTGAGTTAACTTAAGATGATTCCCGAGTATGTGGGTTTCACTTGGTGCCCTAAGGTCTTTGAGCCTGGGAGTCATAGGAAAAGTCTCGCTATAGGGGTTGACTCTTTTGAGTGCAACTTCAATTACCATGGAAAAATTGAAAAAAAAATACAAAAAAAAATGAATAATAATCTTAATATTGAAAATTGATTCAACCTAGCACTTCCATCATTTCCACCTTGAATAAAGATGAACCCCAATGTCTATTGTGATACAAAACACAACCTCATAATTAATTGATATTAGATGAAATATGGAAAAGAATTTGAACAAAGCAATGGGCTTGGGATTGGGATATTTTTTATAAAGAGATATTATATTAAAATATTTTGATGGGTTTCATGATTTTTTGGAATAAGGGTATTTGGTGATAATAATTTATTAAAATGTTTTTGAAAAAGGGAATTCAATTTTCATATTGTTGAGATATATTTTGCCTGGGACTAGAAAAACTCAAGTTGGGGGGTGTGATTAGCCACTAAATGAGGTTAATATTAATTGTTACTTTATATAATATTTGTGTTCTTTATTAGTCATAAACTCAATTTTTGTGAATTTTACACTTTGAACATCATTTCATATTACGATTGTAATTCCATCTTAAAATGCACTATTTTGTAGCACATTTTTGAACAACATTAAATGTACCCAATTATTCATCCGATTTTGAGGAATGTAATTATCCATTTTTTAATTTAATATTTTTGAAAATTTATCTAAACTTCAATATGATCATGTTTCATTCAGGGATCATTGGATAATTCATGGAAGAAGATGGGGATATTTTGTGATGGAATGAAACAATTCTGGAGAAGTGACATTGGACACCAGCCCACTGATTCGAAAATTGGGCCCAACATATAGGCCTAATGATGCCCAAATTTCATCGAATTCTAGAATAAATGTAGAGGAAAAAAGAATTTTTCAGTATCCAGTACTTATTCGGTTTCCATGGTGGTCATTAAGCCGACCGAATTTGGAGATGAAATTATGGCCCAGATTCTGCGGCACAGAAAAAAATCCTACCAATATAACCATATCTCGGAATCCAGAATTTAAAATGGTCCAAACTTTTACAGGAGGTTAGGAGACATCCTGATATCCATTTTCTTCTTCTATGGACCACTCTAATTCGTCCATCTAGAAGGACTTCCAGGTGCATCTATGCGGTGATTGCAAGATGGATGCCACCTCGGGTCAAGAGTGGAAAGGTCCAAATTCCACAAGCTTTCCACCATCCTAGGCCTACCATAATCAAGTGGGATGCTTTGTACTGTTAGAGGCTCAACCCAAGGCTACCAAAATTCCTATTTAAGGCAGTGGTTTTGGATGAGTTTATCATCTTTGAGCTTTGTTTTCATCTTAATGTTATGTTTCCAATTTGATGTTGTAATCGCTTTCCCTAAATTGTAAGTTCCATGAATTACCTTAGCTTCTTTATAAAAGTTCTTCATCTACTCTTTTTATATTATTCTTCTTATCACTTCGATACTATTTCCTCAAGGCGTGAACTTGTTCATACCAAAACTTGTGATATTATCACACAACGGTGAAGTGATTGTTATTTCATTGGTTTTTTTACTTCTCCAATTCCACCCTCGTGAGTCTACATTCTGCTTCCATTGAAACCATGGAATCAATGGAGGGATAACCTACTTATGGTTTGATATAAGGGAGTAGAAAGTGTCTGTATTGGATGTTTTTTATCACTACCTTAATCACTAATCACTTCTTTAAAATGAGATTTTTATTTGACGAATTTAAAACTTCTTCATCCTTATTGAATTTTAAGGCGACACACTTCAAGTTCAAATATGAAACTTTACCATGGAGTGCTCAATGCTTTGATCCTTCAAGTGTACCATTGATTAGTATTAGGGTATGCAGGAATTAAATCAACGAGTGATGATTTTGTTTGATCTTTTCAAAAGAACTCATCTCAAATATAAGAAATTGAAATAGTTGAAAAGGGAATGCGTCCAATCCACCCCAAGTGATATCCTAGGATCAACTAATACTTTAAAATAGAATTGTCTTTAGTGTCATAGAGTTCACTTAAACCCATTTAAAATCAATCAAATATGTCCACTTCATATCCAAAAATAGTCCATAGAATATATGTGTCTATAGGTTTCTTATTAGGTCTCTGAGGATTCGAAAACCCAAGATAAACTACAAGAACTATTCTACCTTCTTGTCTGGGGTAAATTTGAGAGAAAATTAGTTGTAATTTACTTTTTTGGTTATTTAATTCAGTTTCCCATTTTGAGTGTGTTCAGATATCTAAGACAATTCCTTCCCTATTCAGGAAAAAGCCTTCATGTGCTAGTCACCAACATCTGGCCGATTGAAGGTGCGCTTGGTGTAGTAAGGTCTCAGCCCCATGGGATAGGTTGTGACAAAGTGGTATCAGAGGAGTCAATTCTACTGAAGAACTAGGACTCTAATCTTTTTAATGGAAAAATATTTTTAAGATTATTTAGTATGGTTTTTAGTTTGGGGAGTCCAGTGTTGGTACGACAACCGACGTATCCATGCACCGGGACTTTAAATTCTGATTTCGGACTCGATACATGAAAAAACAGATTGTGTTTGTTTTGGAAATTGTTTTCCTTGGTTTCATTCATCTCACCAGGTATAACTTAATGATCGTGGTGCAACATTTCCTTATCAAGATTCCGCCGTGTAGAAATCCAGCTAGGATTCCTGAAGGAGTAATGATAACAGTCCACTGAGCGATCCTATGTGGATAAACCTCCTAGTAACCCTATGTAAATCAGAAACAGATGTTACTAGTGGACAGTTCACACTGATTGAGCACATTGCACAAGTTCCATTAGAAAATGCCTCTAAGGTTTCGAGGGGAGACAGATCCCAAGGTAGCTAATGACTAGCTTGAGGTTGTGGCTAGAGTTTTCACCCTAGTTGGGACACCAGCAGATCAGATGGTGATCCTAGATGCTAGTATTTTTAGTGTTTGATTATGAGGATGGTCCACATGGTGAAGAGGCGTCAGTACATGGATCGTTTTCTGAGATGGTACCTTCGGATAGTGTGACAGCTATATCACTTCCCTTTGGTCAATAGTTACAACTGTGTGGTATTGGTAGGGAACACATGCAGGATTAGTGCATTACACATGTTTCAGCATTATATAAACCCTTAGGTTCTAAGGTGAGCCTGACTCATAGGTATCTAAGGACTGGATTGAGGAGGTAGCTGAGTTTCCATCTAGTCAGGGAACCACTTTATCAGATGGCGGTCCTCGTATGTAGCATTCTACGTGGCTCATCAGGACTATGACAGTGTTTAGATTACCCTGATCATTCAAAGATATTAATTTTTTGTTGAAAATCTTGAGAACCATCCTCAATGAAAAAAGTCTCTATCCATAAAAAAATATAAAGAGTAAGGGTTCCCTAGAGCTACTACAGCTTTTACAGGATGAGATGTTGGTAGATGAGTATTCATCAAGGCATACCGAGCATCCTAGGTACTCGATGAATACAGTACGGTAAGTTATTCAGGGATCAAACATCCTATAGAGATGTTTTTAGGGACATCCAGTCCATCACTATTCCTTTATGCATTCCTACTTCTGTTTGGGTTCTATAGAGAACCATTGTGGTTGAATTTTTGTTGGGTGAGCGGATACAACCAGTGAATGTTTGTAGTGGGAAAATGTGAAATTGATGCCAGTGTCAGAGACTTGGGTGTGTAAAATATTTTGGGAAGAGGATGTGATTGGAACATATGAATTTGTAGGACAGCCTATGTGGAAGTGAGTCTAGGAGAGAAGCATGAGGTGGTATACATTTTGACATGTTACAACCACCACCCCAATACGGTCCCCACTAAGCTCAGGGAGCTGGAGGCCAGGGAAAGGGAGTAGCTACATCCAGTCAAGGAGTGTCACCAAGGGGCTCCAAGAATGATTCGAGGTACGGTCCATGTCTACAACTAGCTTCCTTATTTATATACATAGGTACCAATCTTTCCTTCTTACAATGAATCTTGTTCAAGACCTCAAGTTTATGATTAAACCGATGACTTCACCCTTACGTCTGGAGATACCTTTGTGAGGAGACTCGATAATTACACTTATGCAGATGGTATGATCTGAACCTTAATGTGAGAGTTTCAGTTGTAACCTCTTGGTGGCAGTGTTGAGGCCTTACGCTGTTAGTTTAGGGATGGGCTGGACATCCATAGTCCATACTCAGATAGAATATTTCTGGCAGAAAGGATGTAGTATATCTATATCATTGGGAAAGGGATTCCATTGGTTATTGAAAAGGGAAACTGAGATAGAATAGGATGAACTCATGCATAGGAGGGTACAATCAATCACTCTTGAGTCAGCCATCCTTAACCTCGTGGCAGTTGGAGTTTTGTGTTTTCAGTTCCCAATAGTAGGGGTAAGGTGTGGGAAATCTTTTCAAAAGATGTTTCTAGGATTAACTCCCTAAAGAGAGAGGGACCTCTGCTTTGGTTGGGTACAACTAGGGATTTGTACCTAACTTCTCTAGGGTAGCATCACCCTTGTTAGCTCTGATGAAGAAGGGGTATCATTTCATGTGGATGGATAAGTGTCATCTGATCTTTCAGAAGCTAAGACAGAGACTAACGAGTTTCTCCATATTGAGGCTACCTAGAGAGGTCTCTAGGTATGTTGTCTACTGCGACGGATTAGGGACTAGACTAGGTTGTTTCCTAATACAGGAGCGAGTAGTGATCGCCTACGTCTCACGGAAGTTGAGACAGCCTGAGCAGAACTACGCTACCCATGACCTTGAGTTAGCAGTAGTGGTCTTTGTGATGAAGATGTGGTGCCAGTACTTGATGGGTGAACAATTTACTATTTACTCTGATCACAAGAGTCTCAGGTATATCTTCTCACAAGGGGACCTGAACCTGAGACAACGATGATGGCTAGAGTTCCTCCAGGACTATGAATTTGAGATAGTCTATGCTCCTATGAAGGGGAAACATGGTAGTAGAGGCACTCAACAGGAGGTTTGGTCTACAACTATTTAGTGAGTCATCAGAGTAGCTAGTAACAATGAAGATATCCTTCATGTATATAGATAGAGAATATTACCTCCTATCTATGACTGGAACTCCCTAAATTCTTCATCTTGTTTGGGAGACACTGCTTGGGGACATTTACAGCAAGGCCTGACGTGCCCAGATATCCTTAGGACGGTCTCTTGAAAAATTTTCTAAAGGTAGGGAGCACGTCATTCTCTTCAGATGACTCACCATGGTACCAGTGATGCTTGGGGATGAGGTGTTGAAGAAGTTCCTTACATACCCTTTAACAGTACATCATGGAGTGGAAGAGATGTACCAGGGCCTCTGGTGTCAGTACTGGTGGTCAGGGATCAAGGAAGCAGTGGAAAAGTTTGTACCATGATGCCTCACTTGTCAGTAAGTGAAGACTGCACAGATCTGATAGAGTTCATATGCCGATAGAAGACAAGGATCCTTGGGGTACGAGGAGGGAGAACATGTCTTCCTATGGGTCTCACCCTGATGAGGATTGTAGATGTATGGCCGGGGCGACAAGCTATCTTCTATGTTTATCGGACATTTCCATATTCTCAACAGAGTGGTCGAGGTGGCGTACCATCTACCTTTTCCCCCATAGATGCACTAGGTGCATAATGCTTTCCATGTGTCACAGTTGAGGAAATGCATGCATTATCGATCACACATTATCGACTGGGGCAAGTTTTACTTTTACTTTGGGAAAACTTTTATGGAGTTCCCAGTGGAGATAGAGGATCGACAGGATCGAGTCCTTCATGGATGGTCGATACCTCTAGTGCAAGTTTAGTGGCAGCATGAGAACCTCCTGGAGAATACATGGCAGTGGGAGGGTCATATTAGTTCTTAGTACCCTCGTTTGAATGATTTTACTTTGTTTTGGATTTTTAGGACATAAAACACTATTGTGGGGAGAATGAAATGTCCCAAAATTTCTGTATAATTTTTTAACTATACGAAATTATGTCGAGATAGAGAAATATGATGTCACTTGATTACAACGCTCGGAGTGCTCGAAATGATATGTCGGAAAATGTTATGTTTAAAAATAGCACACGTGAGTGGTTTTACAGAAAAAGTGGAATAACTCTTAAATGGGTTCATGAATTAGAAATATGAAGGCACTATTGCATTCAGGATAGCAGGTTTACCCTAGGCGCGACTTAATTTTAGTCATCAGAGGCCAGTGGAAAGGAAACCCAAAAAATTGCATAACTATAAATAAAATAATAAAATAATGTTATTTTACTTTTCAAATTATTATCACTCACGAACGGTGACTCAGATTAAAAATTTGAGACCACCACTTAGCTTGTGTGGGTATGTTTTCTTTAGTAATATACTTACATTGGTCTGTGTAGGCCAATTATAGAAGTTAGTTTTTGATAATAAACAAAATAATTAAGTAACATTTATTTTATTGTTAAAATTCATAACATCTAAACGATAGCTCAGATTGAAAATTTGAGAGTTCTGTTGAGTTCTTTGGGACATGTTTCCCTGAGGCAGAGCCTAACCTTGACCAATATAGGTTGACGGTGAATGTTAATAATTTATTGAACTTTTTTTAACGATACATTCAATAAATGCGTGGGCGGAATTTTGTAACTTTTGAACCAGTACTTAGATTAAAAATATGAAGGCACCATTGAATCCGCAGTGTTGGGATTCTCTTATTGGATGATTCACTTCAACCGCAGTAGGTTGGGTGAAAAAGTTTGTTTTTATGGAATTTAAAGAAATAATAAAAAACATAGAAAATTTTATTTTCTTTTCTTTTATTTTTCTCCAACGAATGAGTAGAGGTGGCAGGACCAATAACATGTCATGCCCTTAAATGGATTGACTAACCTTTATTATTGTTACCACACTATTAGAATTAGGATGGTTGCTTAATTAAATGAACCTCATTAATTACACATGCATTACATACCCTTCTCCTTTCCTATTTATATAGAGCTCAGGGAGGGGTGTTGGAATGGCTTCACCAAGCGATGATGCTGTGGAAAAGTACTGTGATTCCAACCACTTGGAGGACAGGATCGGTTCCTACGAGCGGTGACAAGCTCCACTGAAAGATGAACCAATGACAATGACGAAGGATGTTTTGTCGATCATCGTCATTGAACGTATCTTCCAAGTAGGGGGATTATCTTGAATTTATCTTTGATGAATTAAATATTCTATCCTGTTTGATGTCATGTAACGCAGAGGGTGTATGCCAAACGAACAAGGCCCAGAGCCTCCGCCGCTTTGTTCTTGATGTGAACTTTTGGGAATAATTTCTAAATCAATGGAGAAATGAAGTAAAGGGTAATGCTATGATGATGATAATGTGGGAGAGATGTAGATGCAGACAACACCAATAACGGACACTAGAGCATGCCCGGTGACCCATGGAAGAAACTGTTAGCATGCTATGTCATTAGTGGTCGAAAAAGACCGACAGAAACTGGCCATGAGAGGTGGAAGGCGGTGCACGATGGTGCACCGTGAGGGCCGCACGAGAAATGGGTGGTGCCTGCAGGCACCACCGGTGGAAGCGGCCGCTGCCAATAGGCCACGACAGGAATGTGCAATGGGGCCCGTGTCGTAGCAGGAAGGGGCGGCACAGCCCGCACTGCGCCGCGTTGTCAAAACCATGGTCTGCCAAATAGTTATTCGTTAATTGCGGTGGGTAGTGCCCAACCGGCTGGATAATGTCCCTATATGAGCAGGGCTAGTGGGATTCAACGGTCCACCTCTAGGTGTACCGAGCCGACGTGGGACGGCCAAACCGACCGGACCAGCCCGGCGGGCCGGACCTACCACGACCCGGGATCGTGAATCGAACTGGACCGACTCTGATAGGCCATACCCAGTGAACTGGGATGACCCTTAACAGGCCGCACACAGGCGTGGTCAGATAGACTCTGGGAGCTATTACGTCAGCCCAGTCTGATCGAGTTAGACCGGGCCTAGATACAATCGATCACTAGATGAATAAACGCCTCTAAGTGACAATCTAAGTGTCTATTTCAAATGTCGCCAGATGTATTGGGATCCCTTTAGGGAAGAGGTCCCTTTAACTTATTCTGATGGTCCTGAATGAGCCGGCCCAGACTGAGGTGTGATTCCCCCCATTTCACGAAAAAGGATTTAACTAATAGATAAGGAATCTGATTAACGCGCCGTCTATGGAATAAGTACCCTAGTGAGAATGTGGTTCTGTTGAGATACTCTATGAATGTTTTGGACAATGCTGGAGTATGGCCGAGTTGGATCGCCTCCATATCCAACTGGGCCCTCAACATCAAAATGTCAATAACTTATAGACTGGGTGTCCGGTTGACGCGTCGTCTGTTGCATTGAGAACCTTATGACATGACATATCATTAGTTTACTTCTTCATGGATATTTGTGCCTGTTGAAATAAAATAAAGGGATTGAGGAGCTGTTCTCCCAGAATCAAGCGTGCTATGAATTAGAATCCAGTGGATTGCAGTGAGGCAGTGGTTTGAGACAGATCATATGGAGGTTAGAATCGAGTGATCCTATGTGGGTCAGCACCAATCCTTTGTGCGTCAGATCCTGTATGGGTCAGCACTCAGTGATCCTATGTGGGTCAATGCATACTGATCTTGTGACGGTCAGATCCTGTGTGGGTTAGCGATGGTTTGTATCTATCGACTCCAGGTTGGTCGGACCCTGTGTGCATCTTGGGGGGTTAGTACCTATCGATCTTGTGTGGTTCAGAGTCTTTATGTTCAACAGTAGTGCCTCTTGATAGAATAAGATGTTCTAGCTTCGCGTCAAATCATCTGTACTTCTATACTTCACTGATACCTGGTTTGGGCTGAGACTCTATTTCAGCTGGCTCTTTTGCTTTCTGCTTCATGATTTAGATCATTCTTATGATTTTATCTTTGAGGTATATATTGGTATGTTTTATTTTGTGGATTACTGTGATCCCTTTAGGGGTCTTGGGGTTCACTACTGGGTATTTTTATACTCACCCATGCACAAGCTCCGCCCTCACCTTGTTGTGTCTTCTACAGATGACGAGCAGTTGGGCTGAGACTTGAGGGAACCAGGACAAGGTGGTACATGGAGGAGACGGGTTCATGTGAAGTGCTGTGGAGATGAGTTGAACATACCCTTTTGAGATGATCATTGGTGGGCGATCCATGAGCCTTTTCTCTTTTCAGTCGTACTGGTATTTTTTTTGGGCTTGTATCTCAGCCCCCTTTTTCCTTGAGTCTACAATTGTACATGTGGTTTTACTTTACTCTCTTCATTTTACCTTACATTTGTTGGTTTTTTACTTCAGTTTCCACTTTTGAGTCTATTTAGATATCTAAGTCAATGTCTTCCCAATTCAAGAAAAAAGTTTTCCAGTGCTATTCGCCAAATCCTGGCCTATAGATGGCGGGTTTGGGGTAGTACGTTCAAGCCTCGTGGGACGGCTCATGACAAGAACATTCTCGCACCTGAATGTTATCCACATGCATCATTCAAGACCATGATCATTGAGTGAGGCCACCTCCCACATGTGTTTAATTATATTATATATTCATAAATATATGTGTATATATATACTTATTATTATTAATATATTTATTTTATTATTATCATTATCATTATTATATTCGTTATATATACATTTTGTTTTTTTGTTGTTCTTTTCTTCTACTTGAACTACACAACCATCATTCATCACGGGGGAGAGGAGCTCGATTCTGGAGGCATCATTAGCATGGAGAAAGGGGGTCGGATTCGGTCACAACTCTCACTTACACACAATTTCCCTCTTCATTTGGTGGTGTAGTCTTCTTCAACGGTTCGGGTTCTAGGTGGGGGAAACTCATCTTCACCCTTGCAGTGGATGTATTCTTCAGATCTGGAGAGGGGTTTTGGCATTGGTGGTTTAGTGAGGGGCATGTTCGAGATAGGATAAAGATTCATAGTAGGGCTAAGTTTTCATTGTGGTGGTAGAGGGCTTCAGCTTCCATATTCCTCAAGCATGTAAGGGTCTTCAATGGTGGCTCGGGCTTAAGGAGGGATGTGTGGAAGTGTGTAATGGTAGGAGATCTCAATATAGCTTCTACAGATATGGGAGACAATCTTGTTCTTAAATAATTTCATCTCATATGTGATGGTACAAGATATTGGTTCATATTAATTAGGTTGCAAGGATCAGTTTTGGGATATGGTGGATGGATCATACATATATTGAAAAGCCAATGGTGGATGGATGCTTCCCCTATTGCCTAGCCATAGCAGGGTTCTCTGTTCTGGGTGGTGGCGGAGGCAGTGGTGATATCTGCTCTGCTTCGGAGTGCTAGTGGTAGAAAGCTTCCAAAAGTATAAGAACTCGGTTCAAAAAACAGACACAATGAATAAATATTACAATTTACATAATAAATGAAAACGAAATAATTGAAATAAAAAACAAAGTTAAAATTTATTTATTTATAAATTTAAAAAACAAAAAAACTTAATAAATTATGTGAATTAGATTAAAATAACTAAATCATAAGAAAAATTAAAATAAGTACAAAAATATTGAAAATATAGAAAATAATAAAATAAAAAGATTAATTATACAAAATAAGATTTATTTATTTGAAAACATAATTATATTATTAATTATTCAAATAAAAGATTAAATGAAATAAATATTTTGAAAAAACATAAAAATTCAAATAATGAATGAATTATTGGAAATAAATAAATTAAATTTAAAAAAAATGAAAAATATAAAAGTAAATACATTTTAAATTAATTAATATTAAAATATTTAAAATGGATAAAATAAACATTAAAATAACAACATTCACAAAAAACACTAGTTTAACAATTCAATACAAAAAAGAAAATAATTGATAATTAATAAAAAATTACATTATTTGAATAATAAAAAGATAATTAGTAATAATAAATAACGTGGATAAGTGAGTTAAAAACAGCCACAACAAACTCCAATATAATTAAAAAAAAATTATCCATAAACAATTGCATATTTTTTTCCTTTATAAAACAAAAAATAATGATTTCCCAAAGTGAGTTCAAATTGAAGAATGTTAAGATATTTAATTTTTAGAGGAACACAATATAAGAGTCACGATTTTGAAATAAAATGTTCACAGATGGTCATGCATAAATTCAAACATCCACTATAAATTAATGTAGGAATGAAATAGTATATGTAGATGCTCAATTACAAGATGGGGTGAATTGTATGTTTAAAAACATTTATTTTTAATCTTAAGAAATCTAAGTTTAACAAATTTAAACAAGGTAAATTCACAAACCCTAAAAAATTTCTATAAGAAAAACATGCTAGGTTCTGAAAATGTGGTTCCAGAAATGAAACTTAAGGAAAGAGTACTAGGAAAAGATTCTACCTTAAAGCGTATAGAATCTTATTTATCAGAGTAAGAAAAAGTACAAGAAAGTATATAAATATTATACATTCTTCCATTATCAAAATGTAGCAGAAAGAAAGTTGATACAAAACAATTAACAAGTATAAAATATTTTAACCCAAAAGTAGGGAATCAAAGAACCTTGCATAAAGGTCTGTTGATTTATACTTTTAAAAAAATTTATCTTACCCACACCAGGGTAAGCCCTCGATAGAAATATAGGAATTTGTCTTGCTATCCACGCATGACCTCATTCTTTAAGGTTGTCATCACCTCTATCTTTATATCCTCGGAAGCACACAATTGTACTCAAAAACTATCGAAGTTGCACAAAACAAGATGAACAAGTTGTTCAGAACGCACAATTCTTGAGAGTCTCTATCTCTAGAAATAAATTCACAACATGTAATATCTAGGTCAATGGAATAGTTATGTCCTCATTCAAATGTGAACCTATTTATAGGCACATCTCCAATAGTCGGATCCCTCCTCCAACGGTCATATATTTCGTTGAATCATGGAGGGACTTATATATGTTTCACTCAAATAATAGTTAGTTTGAAACTGATTACACAAAATCATTTTATAACAATAACATGTGTTAGGAAAATGATTTTTTTTAACTAAATCTATTTTTCGATGTATAAAGAAGAAATAGAATTCGAAGTATAACTAAATAAACATTCATAGTTTATAATACATGGTCATTCAAATTGTATTTGACAAAGAATTCGGAATCTAAATTCTAAAGATACTAGATTCTGAATTGTAAAGAATTCAGTGTCTAAATTCTGTGGAATTCGGAGTTTAAGTTCTGAGGAATTCAATGTCTAAAAACAGAATAGTCTATATCTAGGGAATTATAACATTCTAAGGTTTTACATAAGAATCTTTATTTTAGATTTAGTAATAAAATGAGTTTAATTTATAGAGATTATAAAATGAAACAATGAAAACAAAGGTAATAATAATAATTTCCTTAGAGAAGGGTAATTTTCAATATGAAAATAATCCTTAGGGAAAAATGGTTTTCCTTAAGATAATGTGTTTGTGATTTTCAATACATAAATTAATGGAAAATTCATAAAGAAGCCTTATTGACTAAATAATATCCCCTTTTTTAAAAAGCAAAAACATTCTTATGAAAAAGAATATAAGCACTAAGAATTTTTCTTTATGAACATAAAAGAAAAACTTATCTTTCTTTACTTAAGAATCATGGTTAATACGACTAACTCCCCCATAGATTTTGTAATCTCTAAGGATTGTATTATTTACTTCCTTAAAGTGATTTTTATTTTTCTTTCATAAGGAAATATTCTTTGAGTAAACTCCCCTTCTTTTAAGACATTATCTTCTTCACTTAGTTTTTTTCTATCATTGATTTCTCCCAATTTGTGATTATCAGAATGGAATAAAGAGAATGGAAAAATTAAATGGTACCTGAAAGATTAGAACTACATACAAAAAAACAAATGAATCAAAATAATAGTTTTTCATTAAGGTCGTAAAAATTAGTTCATGGAAAGTAAAACAAAAGATCGGAATTAATGATAAAAATTTCCTTCTTTTTTTCCTTTAGTATTGAATTCTCAATGATGGTCTTTATATTTTTAAGATCCATATGATATTTGTCAAATTTCTTGATCAGCTATTCCTAATCCTTATTTTTCTACCCCAGATATTTGATCTTTTCATTCTGAGACATTAGGATCTCTACCTCAGACTTCAAAAGATCTTCTTTCTTACTAAACTTCTCTTCGAACTCGATTCTGATATCTCTTTCCCTCTTTAAATTCAAAGCAGCAGAGTTCAGTTTCCCATTTATATCTTTTACTTCTTTTTTACAAAGTTCTTGTTCAAGATTCATATTTTCTGAAAAAAAATTCATAAGATGCTTCATCCTCACATCTTCTCTATCAAAGGATTCATTGACAAAGACTTCAATGTCATCAATAATTCTCATCTCTTCAATCATCTTCTTAGACCACTTAGTGTTTTACTTAAAAGACCTTCTATGGGAATCATACTTGATATAGATAGTTTTGAAATCTTATTCAATATAAATGATTTTTTTTGTAAGCATGCTAACTGGATCCGATTTTTGATCAATTCAATGCTGAAGCATTTAACAGTTGGAGGCAATACTCAGAATCAATGGAATGATGTCAATTAATTTCTTCAACGATTGAACCACAAAGTCTTGACCCAAAGAAGACTATTCCGAATCAGATTTACTTGTTGGTGAGAATTATTTCTCTATCTGAACAACCTTTGTTTTTGAAGAACTACCAAAACCTTTATTAGCTAACAAAACTTTTTTACGAGTATCAACTATCACATGTTTTCCAATATATTATTTTGAAATGGCTTCTACAAATTTTGTGGATTCATGTTCACTATCTGATACTTGAACTCTTTTTTCCTCATTACCTATTTCTTTCTTAGCATCTGCCACAAGATAATATGGTTGAATGAAGTCATGATTGATGCTCTCATCATCAGAAGGTTTATCAACCTCTTCCTGATCTTCAATCTATTTTCCATGTGAATGAATATTGGTTGATTCCACCTGAGAAGACTGGATTGACCATTTTTTCGAAGGAATTTCCTTCTCATGATATTCTTCAAATTTCCTTATCTTATCATGAGTGTCATCACTTTTTCCCTCTACTTCTTCTTCCGCATCCTCTTCCTGAACTATTTATTCTACTTCAGGTTCTAGAATTACCATATTCTTTCCCAAGTCTCTACTGGTACTAGTTATTTGAGAAAAGAATTGGGTACCTAAATTTGTTCAGAATCATTTTCAGTATCCTTGAGAATATATTGAACCATCTCATCTTCATACATTTTCTTCTTTTTTTTTTCTTCCCTTTTTCTTAACTTTCATACTCTACAACATACTTAATCTTCAAATCTTTGGCCTCAGTAGGATCCATGCCAATTCTTGGATCTCCTTCATTCTTGTTCCACTTGTCTTCCCTCAAATTTTCAATGAATTCATTGGGATAGGGTTTTTTCTTCTTAGGCTTTGGAGTGTTGACTGAGTTTCCTAAACAAAAGTTTCTTCAATTACTACCGGTTCCATCATCTCTCTCTTCTTATGACCATTCTTGGAAGTCTCAGCTACTTCCAACATCATGTATAAGGCTTCTATTTCACTTTTGGATACATCATAAAATTATTCCGATTTTTCATTGAAACCAACCTTCATTCTCCTTAAGGTATCATCACTGAGAAGAATGACTTTGAAAGTTCTCGGCTTTGAACTACAAGGTATTTTGAACGATTGTAGGAATAAGACAATGATCTTGGATAGAATTTTTATATGCACAGTGATTTGCGATATGAGAGTGCCATTGTAGATATTTCTGATCATAAGGAAGATATAATCCACTAAATTTATCTTCCTCATGTTTACCAATAAATCTAGAAGGAATATATCACTCTTCTTCATGTTTTCCTTATCTCATGTTCGTGAAACTTGGAAACCGTGAACCCATAATTCTAGTAGCCTGAAGTTTGTTGAGAGATGATTTATCATTGGTGTTTTAATTCCATTGAGTCCAAGTCACTCTAATTCCTTCTCCTTATGAGAAATTCAGGCTTCATCTGGTAGTTTGTGGGTGAAGAAAATGGATTCTCCTTCATAAGGTATTCCAATGATACTAGCTACCATATTGAAAGAAAGAGAATAGGTTTTCCTAGATATTTTGAATGATAATTTATCACATCCATCTTCATTGAAAAAACATGTAGACTCCTAGAACTCAATAAGTATCATTGGATAAACTATATCTTGTCCTTTTGGTTTAGCAATGCATAGACTTTCGCATCCATTCAACTAGAAATTTTTCATAACGAAGGAATTATACATTGCAAAGAACATCAGATCAACTATCCTCTCCCAGTAGATTTTTCATTATAAAATTTTCTTGACTGAAGAAATTTTATTCTAATGATATCCCTCCAAAGACATTTAGATTTAAGAAAACCAGAAAAGTGGAATGACCCTTAAGTAGGGAGGCAGAGCTTCAGCACGCAAAGGCTTGTAAACTGATATGGGATGAAGAATAGGGATCCTTTATATAGGCGTTTAAGCAACGATTCATATTCTGAGATTAATCCAACAGTTCAATGATGCTTGATAAGATCCGACAGTTGAGATGAAATCCAAAGAAGGATTTTGGTAGGTTCTGATCTTTTTAGGGTTTTAAGATAAAAAATCAAATTTAAGGAAACTGAATCCAAAAAAAATTTCTTAAACAAAATGAAAATACCAACAAGTAAAATGTTCAATTACTAAAATTAAGTAAGGAATCATAACATATTCATTACTGAAAAAATATTTAGTAATAAGAAAAATTCTATATGAAGAACTTTAGATTCCAGTAAATGTTCTTTAAGGAAGAAGAATTTTGGATTCCAGAAATTTGAGTAAAAAAAATAGATTTACCAAATATTATTTGACTAATAAAAATTTTATTATGAAAATATTTGATTAAGAAAAAATTTTATTATGAAAAGTTTATATTAATAAAAAAATTGATTATGAAAAATTGTTGATTAAGAATTATTTTTTGATTAATCAAAAAATAAACTCCCTATATGAGAAGGATTTTCTTAATGCAAGGAGAAATGTTTCAACAAAAAGTTAATACAGAACATTATCAAACAATGATCATTCCAAACTTTTTCTTAATGTATTAAAATCAATCATAGGGTAAAGATTTTGTAAAAATATAATCAATTTGATCTTGAATTCCGATAAACTGAAGAATAATTTCTCATAAAAGTGTGTGATCCCTAAGAATGTGATTCTTAATATCTAGTTGTTTTGCCCAATAGTGAAGTCCAAGGTTTTTACATAGGGAAATGGCACTAGTATTATCACACAATATCTTTGTTTTCGTAAAACTCATACTATAGTCAATGAGTATGTGTTGCATCCATAAAACACGAGCACAACAACTTCCAGTTACTACATATTAATCATTAGCAGTAAAGAGTGCTATTGAGTGTTTCTTTTTGCATGAACAATAAACTAATGAATATCCTAAGAAATAAAAAGTTCTACATGTACTTTTCATATGCATTCTACATCTAGCAAAATCAGCATCCAAAATGATTTTTAAAACAAAATCATTTCCATAAGTATAGAGAATCCCTAAAACCATGGTTCCCTTTAAATAGAGAAAAATTATTTTCACAACATTTAAATGATATTCATTTGGATTATTTTGATATATGGAACATAAGAATACTAAAAACAATAAGTTTGGATGACTAGCTATCAAGTATAGTAAACTTCTTATCATTCCTCTAAATGATGTTTGATCTACTGGTTTCCTAGATTCATCCAGATCAAGAGAATTTGAGGTACCAATTGGAGTTATTATATTTTTAGTGTTTTCATATCCATACTCTTTAAGAATATCTTTAATATAATTATGTTGAGAAATATATATTCTATCTGGTTTTTGAGAAATTTGAAAACCTGGGAAAAATGTTAACTCACCCATAATACTCATTTCAAAATCAGATTTCATTAGATTCTCAATTTAATCTGTTAAATATTACTGAGTTGAACAAAATATAATGTCATCAAGATAAATTTGAACAATCAAAACATTTTTCTTATTTTTCTATATAAAAAATATTTGGATCTAATATTCGCTTAACATAATTATTTTGTAACAAAAATCTAGTAAGTCTATCATACCATTCAATAAGATATTTTTCAAGTCCATATAATTATTTGGTTTGGTTGAAAACATGTTCATGATGTTTTGTGTATTCAAAACTATGAGTTTGTTTAACATAAACTTCCTCTTGAACATATCTGTTAAGAAAAACACATTTTATATCCATTTGAAAAAGTTTGAAGTTAAAGAATTCTACAAAGGCAAGTAAAATACGAATAGACTCAAGTAAAGCTATAGAAGCATGGATTTATTTATAGTCTATTCATTCTTGTTGATTATATCATTTAAGAATTAATCTAGCATTATCTCTTACAATGATTCCATTTTTATCACTCTTATTTCTGATGACCAATTTTACTCTAATTACAGAAGTTATCATAGGTCATTCAACCAAGGTCCAGACTTTATTCATTTCAAATTCATTTATCTCATCTTACATGGCTTTAATCCAATCGCCATCACCAAAAGCTTCATTAGTGATTTTTTTGTTCTAATTGGGAAAGAAACAATAGATGATCTACTTCATTTCTTAATAATTATTTAGTCCTTACTGGTTGACTTACATCACTAATGATACTATCAATGGGATGATTCTTAAGAAACAATTGATTCAGGTTATGTAAAACTAGTTCATCAACATATGGTAGGAATGTTTCTGGGGTAAATGCTTCAGAAATATTTTCTTGAACATTTTCTTTATCAGAAGGATCCTTTATCAAGGGTTGATAATCAGTTTTTGAAAACACGCCTGATAATGGTGGTTGGGGTTGTTTAAAGGCAAAAGGATCAGTTTCATTAAATTTAACATTCAATGTTTCCTCAATAATACAGGTGTATTTATTAAAAACTCTATAAGCCATAGAAGTAGTAGAGTATCCTAGGAATATTCCTTCTTCAGATTTGGGTGCAAACTAATGTAAGTTTTCTTTAGTATTCATAATGAATACTTTGCAACCAAATACATTAAAGTAAGAAAGTCTAGGTTTTCTACCATTCCACATTTCATAAGGTGTTTTATTAAGAAAATGTCTGATTAAAACTTGATTTATAGTATAACAAGAAGTACTTACTGCTTCATCCCAAAAGTGTTTAGCGATAGAATATTCAGTCAACATGGTTTTGGTTATCTCTTGATGAAGTTGATTTCTTCTTTCAACAACACAATTCTGTTGAGGGGTTCTTGGAGATGAGAAGTTATGAGTAATTCATTTCTTACTACAAAAAGTTTCAAAATATAAATTTTTAAATTCTCATCCATGATCAATGTGAATATTTATCAAAGGATGGTTTTTATCATTTTTTGACATGGGCTCTAAAATTTTTTAAATAACAAAAATACTTAGATTTCATTCCTAGAAAATAGACCCACATAAATCTGGTCTAATCATAAACTAAGAAAAATACATAATATTTGCCTCCAATACTTCCAGTTTGTGTTGGACTGAAAAGATCGATATGCACTAACTGTAATGCATCAGATGTTGAGACTTCACCGAATGATATAAACTTGAATTATTTTTCATTCCATATTGACAAGGATCAAAAAACTTTTGATGAATCAAATATATTCTCTGGTAGATCCTTAACAAATATTTTATTTGAGATTTTTCATTAGTTTCCAAGGTTACAGTGTACAAAAAATTTACTCCATAACCAAGATTGATCTTCCATTTCACTAAGGAAATATAAATCGTGGCTCCTAAGGTATTCTAAGTATAATTTGTATATATTATCTTAACTATGGGTACAAATAATTAACTATTCATTGGAATTGTGTATTAAGAATTTATAATTCCTAAAATTCACAATGTATCCTCTATTACATTATTGACATACGCTAATGAAGTAGTTATTAAGACCTCTAACAAACAGAACATTTGAAATCAATGTTTTTTCAAGAAGAACAATGTTACATGTAACAAAAATTTCTCCCTGGTCATTATCTCTGAATGTTAATTTTCCTCCATTCTTCTAGATAAAATTTTCAATAAATTTTTTTTACCAGACATATGCCAGGAACATCCACTATCTATGTACTATGTATTGCAGTTGGTACTATCTTTATTTTACATGAAATAATAGAGTTAGTCTTTCAGAATCCAAACTTTCCTGGATCCATAAATTTCAGAAATTTTGATTTTAGGACTCCATACTTTCTTATTAAAATATGCATTATGAAAACCTAAAGTTTGGGTTTTTTTACATAACATTTTTTCTCCCAATTTCAACTGCAATGGCATTTTTTACAAAATGGATTACTTTTGGGAATAAAATATTTGTTACTAAAAATTGGTTTTGAATGAGTATAACCAAATCCAGAACTATTCCATAGAGGAAAATTTTGAGAATACATCTTGTAAATGTTTTCCTTACCAAATTTATTGTTTTATAGACATTTCCTTAATGAAAACATTTTGGAATTTAGTTTAATAACAATGTTTTTTCCCAAAAACATTAGTTTTAGGACAAGAGCTAGCTTATAAAATATTTTTCAAGGAAGTAACATTTTCAAGATCTTTATAAAGTTTATTTTTCTTTGAATTAACATCCTTAATGTTTTTAGAAATACTTTCAAAATAAATTTTTTTCTTATCTAGGTCTTTAGAATGATCTGATACATCATTAGTGAAAACATAAATTCTTGAATTTTCATTCCCCAACTTCTTTTTTATCTTACAATTATCATTATCAAGTAGTTTATAAAATCTAGGAAATTATTTAAATTAAGGTATGGAATTATCTTCTATTAAGGAAGATTCATCATCAAAATATTTATAATATTGTTTATTAGAAAACTTTTCATTTAAAAACATGTTGGTTAAAGAATTAGGATTGTGCACCTTATCCATAAGACAATGATTTTAAATAGGTAATATGGATGTAAGACCAATATTATTCTAACATGAATATCCATAATATGAAGATTCATCAAATGAGTCACCACCACTAACACTCCTTGTATCATTATCCTTCAAGACTTTATTAGACTTAGTTTTGTTATAATAATTATCTATTTATCATAGAATTATTTTCATTCTTTTCTTTTCTCTTAAGTATAGGACAATCCGGACTGATGATTTAAGACCTTTTACATTCATAACAAGTGACTTCTGAATATTATTTATCCTTTATATCTTTATTCTTATATCTATACTGAAAATATTTCATCCCCGTTATCTTGTTCGTTCTTCAAGAATGATTTGATATCTCATTATTAGAATGTTGACAACCACTAGATACAGATAGAATAATAACTTTCTTAGACATATATCATATTACCCATTACAGAGTCTTGACTTTTGTAGTTGTAAAGGCTACACTTCAGTTTCCATTCTTCATTTTGTTAAAGTCAGTATCGTTCTTCATTCTTGTCTCATGTTGGAGAAGATTTCCAAAAGGATCATCAAGAGTAATTTTAGATACTTTCATATTCTGGTCAATAGATATTCTTTTTTATTACCACTCATTTTTCATGATGTCAATTATCTTTTCCACAAGGGATTCATCATTAAGAACTTTATCTCCCTTAGATTATAGACTGTGGATAATGGTCATAAATATTTGTTGCACTTTTCAAACTGGTTCTCCATAAAGAAATATAAATCCATGATATTATGCTCTCAGCATATCTCTTTTAGTCTCTATCACTTTTGAAGTTCCAAATTGAATAACTTTAAGTTTCTTCCAGATGCAGTTTGCAGCTTCACAAGAAGAAATTTGACTATATATATTCCTTGTCATAGAACACAACAAAGTATTTCATACCTTGTAATTTATTTGATATTATGATTTTTTTGTTGCTGAATGTTTTGACTTCCTTGTTTGGAATTTTTTAATCACTAGTTAGAATAACAAAATTTTCTACTGCAATATTAATGGAAAATTTCTTCATTCTCTCTCTCCGGTACTCATAATCATTACCATAAAAAATAGGAGGACTAGTATGATTTAAATTTTTGGTGGAACCAATATTCATTCCTACCATTCAATAATAAAATATCTTTCCAAAACACTTGTTAGTAGAAATTTTTTTTTGAAAAAGATAAAAATATCTTAGAAAAACTGAAGAAAATAAAAGTTAATAAAGAAGATTTTATAGCAAAGAAAACATGAGTAAGAAAACTTATATATGAATATTAGTATTTTAGAGACCTCCTCTAATACCATTTGTAGGATTGAAATAGTATATGTAGATTCTCAGTTATAAGAGGGGGGGTAAATAGTAATTTTAAAAACATTCATTTTTAATCTTATGAAAATCTGTGTTTAACAAATTTAAAAATGGTATATTCACAAAACCTCAAAAAGTTCTTTATGAAAACATTTATAGGTTATAGAAATATGGTTCTTGAAATGAAATATAAGGAATGTTTACAAGGAAAGCTTTCTACATTAAAGTTTATATAATCTTACTTATCATATTATGATAAAGTACAATAATGTATATGAAAATTATACTTTCTCCCTTCATCAAAATACAGCAGAAATAAACATGAAACAAAAGAAGTAACATGTATAAAATATTTTAACCCAATGAGTAGGGTATCCAAAAACCTTAGATAATGGTCCCTTGTTTTATACCTTCAAAAAATTCTATCTTACCCACATTAGGGTAATCCCTCTATAGGAATATTATAATTTGTATTGCTATCCCCGCAATCCTTCGATAATTAAGGTTGTCATCACATATGTCTTCCTATCCCCATAAACCCTCGATTATACCCAGCTTCAATCAGAGTCGCACGAAGAAAGATGAACAAGGTGTTCAGAATACACAAGGCATGAGAGTCTCTCTATCTAGAAATCACTTCACATCATGTAATCTATAGGTTGATGGAATATTTATGATCACATTCCAATGAGGTCCTATTTATAGTCACATCTCCAACAATCGAATCCCTCCTCTAACAGTAATATTGTTCATAGAATCTCGGAGGGACTTGTACACATGTCAATCAACCAATAGTTAGTTAGAAATACATTAAATGACATCGTATCATAACAATAACATGTGCTTGTAAAATGAAGTTTCTTAACCAAATATATTTTTCAGAGTCTAGGGATGAAATAGAATCCAAAGCCTAACTAAATAAACATTTATAGATTATAATACATGGACATTCGGATTCTATTTTACAAAGTATCTAGAATATGAATTATAAAGTTTTTAAAGTCTGAATTCCAATGAATTTGGAATATAAATTATGAGGAATTCAGAGTCTAAATTATTAGGAATTCAGAGTCCGAATACTGAGGAATTCGGTGTTGGATTTCTAAGGAATCCGGAGTCTAATTTCTAAGGAATTTGGAGTCTGAACACAGAACCCTCTATATCCAATTAATTATAAGATTATGAGGATTTACATAAGAATGTGAATTTTATATTTAGTAATAAAATGAGTTTTATTTATAGATATTATAAAATGAAACAATGAAAACAAAGATATGGGTAAAAATTTCCTTAGAGAAGGGAAATTTTCCTTATGATAATAATCCATATAGAAAAATTGTTTTCCTTAAGATAAAGTGTTTGTGATTTTCAAAACATTGAGGAATGGAATAGTCCTAAAGAAATCTTATTGAATAAAAAATTAAGGGTGAAAAAATTCATTTATCATTGACGCTGTCATTTCTTCTATATGGATTCACCTACTCCCATTCTTCAATTCCAACTCAAGATCCAGTTTTAAGAGTGGCTATAGGTTAAATATAAGTGAATATAAAATCATTATAAAATGATCCTTTGAATTTCACATTCTCCTAACATCCAAAAGGTTTTTTTTTAATTTTTTTAATTTATTATTTCATTGATACAAATTATATGATATTTATATAAGTCAATTTTACATTCTTCATCTGGGATCAATGTTTCCCTCACATAAAGGAGATCACTTTTTACTACAAGGAACATTATTGTTTTTTTCTTTTTCATTCTAATTTACACAGACATGTAAGCTAAGAGAACTATAAAAAATAAAATATTTGATATGTACAAAGGGATTAGACACATGAAACTCGGTGCCTAGAGTCTCATATGTTTTCCATGGGATCCCATTTTCCCATTTTCCCCCATTTCAAAGGATTTATTTGATTATCATTTTCTTGGGATCCTTAAGCTGATTACTTTTCAAATTGTGGTTACTTTATATTCGACAAAAAATTTCCAATTTCCTAATGTTTCGATAATAATTCCATAAATACTTATCATATATCACTCCCTTTCTCATTTCTTAATCATAATATTAATAAAAAATGTATCCTCCTCTCCGAAATCATACTACCCAAACAATTATATAATTAGTGTAAACCTCAACATACATCATGTTATTATACTCTAGGAAGGAATAAATTTATGTGTATATTGAATCCTAATAACCCTCAGTTTTGGGAAAGAATCTGAAAATTCTTCATCACTTTTTTACAAAAAAATCAAGGGGTGATTATGTGTCTAGAATTTAAAGAAAAACATACTATAGAACAATGACTCCTCTCTCCCACACTTATAACTCAAAAATTTCCCCATTTTTGAATCTCAAATTGGGAAACAAAGTAATAATAGTTCGATTCAAATAGATGTAAAAATGAAGCACAAAAAAGGCATTGTGTTATAGGGTGATAGGGAATTTCAATGAAAAATTGATTTCAACACAGAAAAACTAATAAAATAAAAAACCTATACAATGGAAACCTACCCTCCCCTAAATTTAATTTTTTTTCTTAATTTAATGATATTATTTTTTTAAAAAATAAAAAATATGCTTCAATGCATTGAAAATTGTCACATGGTGACCAATGTTGTATTACAGTAGTTAAATGAAAGTGAATGTAATGGGTGCATGCAAACTCCACTTTAAAGCTCAAAATAATTCTCAACCCTTTAGATTATAGTAAGCCAACACCTGGTAATATATTGATTAAAAAAATTTAAAATATCTAGGCGGGTATTACCCCCAACATAATTCATAATAGCATGTAGTAAAAGATTAGAAGTGAATAAAAATAGAAAACTAGAACAAGACATCACTTAATGTGGGATCTCTAACAATTAATGTTTATTCAAAAGTTCCTATACTTTAAAACTAAGTGAAGTACTCTAAATGATCCCCTCAATTTCATTAAAGGCTAATAAAATATACATAAGAATCCAAAATTAAATGTTCTTGAACAAATTAAACCAAATATTGAGGGAAGGAGGATTTATGTAGATGATGTTGAACATTTATCCCATCATTTTCATTTACTTAATTTATGGAAACAGTAACACTCTCTTAGTAAAAATTAATTTGACACCATTAGAAAGACATGAACATACACTAGAGAATCAAGTAAAAGTAGATATCTTAATCTGGAATGAGAAATAAAAATAAAACAGAACAAGAACCAAGGGTTAGTTCCTGTGATACATAGAGTCTATAGTCCTTAGTTAATCTTGATATAGATTCATCCTTCTTAAAAATAGATGGAAGCCAAGCACTTTGTAATTTCTTCAAAGAGGTATTTGATCCTCTGACCATTGAACACGAATGGTCTATTTTTCACTATAACTAGCTCTAAATCTCCATTTACCAGAACTCTATGAATGGTTATGTGTCCATACCACATGGTTTTTAATTTTCATGGGAAAATTTTCAACCTAAAATAGAATGGTAGGACTATCACTACAAAAAAAAACAATAGATTAGAGGTATTTTTTGTGAAGGGATTTTGTATAACACTATATATATTCATTTTTAAAGGGGTTATGCACAACCACCTTTTATCATCAAATTAAGGCTGGGTTCACAACCCCCTCTAATTTGTTTTTCATTTTTATTGGTAATATTTGGTTGGAAATTAGAGGAAGTAGTGTAAAAACTGCCACAAATTTAATAATTAGTGTCCCTGTATGTTTATTTGGATTTTAGAGACCTAATATATATACAATATGAAGGTTCCAGGAGTAGTGGAAGCGCATGGGTGGATGTGCCCACTCGGCTTTTTGTCATTATCAATGATCAATCTGGGATCAATACGACGATAAATGCCAGTCTCCACATATCGAATCATAGAAAAAGACAAAGAAGAAGGTTTGTCCCGGAACCACAAACAAGGATCATTACATGTAGATTATTATTAATTTAATCAATTTAAAATAAATAGCTTTTGGGTGTTCTTTCTTCAATGATGTTCTTAATCACGTTCCGATGTGATTCATCATTGTGTCGTAGAAGCCAAGTGTATACTTCCTCTAGCAGTGATCCACATGTGTTCCTCGTATCTCATGGTGTCGCCAAAGGAGTCTCCGGGTGCTAGCGTGGAGAAACCATTGCTTGCATTGTCCGCCTTAGATATTCTTGATCTGATGGAAGAGGATCTCTCCCGGTCATGAGAGCGTTCATGGGGAAAGAGGTTCTTTCGGTCTTGAAAGAATTCTCTAGAATTTTTGTGTGTGGGTAGGAAAAGAGTTGGGGTTGTGAGGATATTTATAATCAGGTTTGAGGTTGTAGAGTTATGACAATAAATGAACGCGTTACATGTTTTATTTATTTCATTGAATCTTATTTAAAACCCCCATGTTGAATAATTAATTCCTTGACATGTGCCCACGCTGATTATAATAAATATCATTGAAAACAATATTATATCCTCAAAATTCCGACTGGAAAAACTACTTGGCGTGTATTCATAAATACGTGGCATGTACTTGCTTTTCATTAAAAACTATACTGTGTGTACATTAAATGTACACGGTGTGTATATCATGTTTTCATTTATTCATTTCCTTTCCATAAAGAAAACTACATGGTGTGTAAATATTAATACACGGCGTGTACTTGTTTTCCAGGAAAAACTACACGGCGTGTAATCTTTAATACATGGCATGTATATCTTGTTTTTCACTTCCTTCTTCTCCATCATTAAAATGATTTAGGCTTCCTTGAATAATTTTAAAGCCACATATGGCAATAATATTTATTCTACTTGAGATACTTGAATACACTTAGTGTGTGACCCTCTAGGCCTCTTTCACATTGGCATTAGGCAAGCTTGCCTAAAGTCCAAGATTACTGTCTGGCAATGGGTCAAGGCACCCAAGAGAAAGAAGTTGATGCCACATTGACGTATCACCTCATATGAATGATTACTGTGTAATTTAATCCCATTGTCTCAATATCTCATCAAGCAAGTTTCATGGTAGTGTCATAAACCTATATGCTTGATCCATCGTTCTTTGACTACCTAAAATAAACTCGTCATTTACACCATGTCCATGGAATTTAATGTGATAGTTCTATTTCAATCAAATGTCCAAGATATCAACTTCCATAAATGGAAGGGAAAAATCCTTCCTTGACTTATCCATTAACAACATGTCACTCATGATGCACCCAACGTACCCTACTTCCCCCCAACTGTCTGTGTGGCGGTTTTCATTAGTAAATCTAAGTGCGCGAGTCATGAAATGAGTTAATGATAATCTTCTAGTCTAAGGACCATTACACACGCTCATAGATAGCAATGTTAGATGACACCAAGACATGCTGAATTACTACTGGTGGGTCTGTTCTCATAATCTCCCATCTTGGAGATTACCAAGTGCGAACTCCATGAGAGGGAGTCTCATATTCTTACAAGTACTCACACATGATGGTCTGTTTACTATGTGACCTATCATAGTATGTCATCCAACTGTAGAACATTATTTAAGAATATTGTTATAGCCTTTCAAGGTTCTCATCATAGCGGGGATCTTTCATGACCTTATTGATGCAACAAATATTCCATGAAATTATTATATTATAGTCATGTAGAACAATGAACAATATATATTAAGTGAACATTCATGTAATCAAAGTAAAAAATAGTTGGTTATCAGGACACCAACCCTTAAAAACTCCTACTTGGACTACAGCCAACTTCCTATGACTTTTAGTCTGCTAGACCTCACATGATGATCATGTTTCTTCTGAGTCAAGGCTTTAGTCAAGGGGTCCACTATGTTGTCTTCCGTGGAAATACTACTCACTGTAACTTCACCTCTCTGAGAAAAATCCCTCAAGAGATAATACTACTGAAGTATGTGCTTTGTCCGTTGATGTGACCTTGGCTCTCTTTAAAGTGTCGCCGCTGTAGTATTATCACAATAGAGTGTGATAGGATCTTTACTGCTCGGTACTACAACCAGCTCTTGGACAAATCTTCGCATCCATACTGCTTCTTTAGCTGCCTCAGAAGCTGCGATATACTCTGACTCTGCTGTAGAATCTACCACCACACTTTTCTTCGAGCTCTTCCAGCTCATTGCACCTCCATTCAAACTGAAGATGTATCCAGTCTGCGACTTCATGTCATCTTGACCATTCTGGAAACTAGCATCTACATGTCCTCTGATGACTAGTTCCTCATCTCCTCCATAAACCAGGAACATATCCTTAGTACGCCTCAGATACTTATGGATAGTCTTGACTGCCATCCAATGGAGGTCTCCTGGATCATCTTGATATCTGCCTACCACACTTAATGTGTAATCAACATCTAGCCTCGTACATAGCATAGCATACATGACTGACCCAATCACAGATGTGTAAGGGATCCTTTCCATTCTATTTATTTCCTCATTTGTCTGAGGACACATTTTATTGGAATGATGAATGCCATGTGACACTGGCAACAATCCACTCTTGGATTTTTCCAAACATAATCTCTTCTGTATCTCTTCAATGTATGTACTTTGACTCAGGCCCAACATTCTCTTGGATCTATCATGATGGATCTTGATCCCAATAATATATGCTATGACGCCCAAGTATTTCATAGAGAATCATTTATGTAACCATGCCTTAACTTACTGTAAGACAGGTACTTCGTTTCTAATTAGTAATATGTCATCAACATATAAAATTAGGAAAACGATTGCACTTCCACTAAACCTTTTGTAGACAGAAGGCTCACATTCATTCTTAACAAATCCAAATTCCATTACAGCTTTATCAAAACGAATGTTCCATGACCTTGAAGCTTTCTTTAATCCATATATGGATTTCTGCAACTTGCATACCTTGTTGGAATCCTTTGGAGTCACAAAACCTTCAGGTTATGTCATGTAGACATCTTCCTGGAGGTTCCCATTAAGGAATGATTTTTTGACATACATTTTAAAAATTTCATAGTCATGGTATGCGGCAATGGAAAATAGGATTCTGATGTATTTCAGCATCGCAACCGGTGAAAAGGTTTCATCATAGTCAATTCCTTGACGCTGTCTAAAACATTTTGCAACCAGTCGTGACTTATAGGTACTGACTTTCCCCTCCATGTCCAGTTTCTTCTTGAATACCCATTAATTACCAATAGGCTTTACATCAACTGGAGTATATACCAAAATCCAAACTTGGTTTTGGAACATGGAATCCATTTTAGAATTCATGGCTTCTTGCCACCTGGCAATGTCTGTGCCTTAAACTGCTTTCTTTTAGGTAAGAGGATCATCATTGTCAACCAATAATGAGTCACCATCCTCGGTGACAAGAAAACTATATCGTTATGGTTCTCTCACCTATCTCGTGCTCTTACGCAGTTCTTGTGTCTCTGGAACTGATTTTTCTTCCACGGGGCTTTGTGGAATCTGTTCTTGTACCAACTCTTGTGTATCTTGAGCTTCAACTTCATCGAAGTCTATCTCTCACCCACTATCTCTTTTGGAGATGTATTCCCCCTCAAGGAATATGGCATGTCTTTCCACTGTAACCTTTTTGTCTGAGGGGTTGTATAGGTAATATCCCCTTGTTTCCTTGGGATATCCTATAAAGATACACATTGTGCCTCGAGGTGAAAGTTTGTTACCCGAAGAGGCCTTAACATATGTTTCGCTACCCCACACATGCAAATTCAATAACATGGCTTTGCATCCACTCCATAACTCGTATGAAATACAATTTATCGATTTAGTTGTTACTTGGTTTAGTATGTGTGCTGCAATTTGTAATTCATATCCCCAAAAGGATAATGAAAGACTCGCATGACTCATCATTGATCTCACCATGTCTAACAGGGTGTGGCTCCTCCTTTCACTTACACCATTCCACTGAGGTGTTCAAGGAGGATTGAGTTGAGATAGAATCCCAAACTCTCGTAAGAAATCAATGATGTCCTAATAAAGATATTCTCCTCCTCTTTCTGAGCGGAGTTTCTTAATCTTCTTACCAAGCTGGTTCTCAACTTCATTCTTGTATTCTTTGAACCAATCAAAATAATCTGACTTATACCTCATTAAGTAGATATATCCATATCTACTAAAATCATCAGTAAAAGTTATGAAGTTCAAGAACCCACCCCTTGATTCAACTGGAAATGGTCCACACACATATGTGTGAACTAATTCTAGAATATATTTAGCCCTTTCACCTTTCCCACTAAATGGGGCTTTGGTCATTTTTCCTTGTAGACATGCATGACATACAGCAAGTGGTTTTAGTTCAAAAGAATATAAATAACCATCTTGATGTAATTTTGTCAAATGTTCCTCATTGGCAGAACCAAGCCGATGATGCCGAAGTTGTGTGTGGTTTGAGTCATGTGAATTAACTTTTTCATTGATTTCCATTACTTTGATTCTGTAGTCTAACAAATAAAGGTCGTTATATAAATGTGCCCTACAAAAAAAAATGTTATATTTATAAAATTAGCAACATCCATTTCCAAACATGATGATAAATCCATCAGTATCTAATCTGGATACTTAAATAATTTTTTGGTTACAGAGGGTATATAATAACATCCTCTCGAAACCAAGACCATCCTAGTAGGCAATGTGAGTTGGTAGTCTCCGATAGCTACATCAGCGAGTCTGGCTCCGTTAGCTGCTCGTAGATCCCCCTCACCTAAGTCAATATTTATGAATCTACTTGGTTCCTATATTTGGATACAGATGTGAGCACCAAAAGTAGTATCTAATACCAAATTAGTAGAAACAGATAGATTGCATTCGATAACAAATACACCCAAAGCTTCCCCTGCTTCCTTGGCTGCGTGCAGTTTTTCTTCTAGTGGCCCTTCTTTCCACATGCGAAGTATACAAAATCTAGTTCCCTTTCCTCCCCATTGATCTTCCTTTTCTTGGAAGGCCATATAGAATATTTGGGCTTAAATCTCTTTGCCTTCCCTTTCCTTTTATTAACCATAAGGACAGAAGGTTTTTCATGATTTATGTCATTATCCACTTGGAGAATAAGTATAAGAAGATCAGAAGGAGACTTCTCAATGTTGTTCATGTTAAATTTCACAACAATGTTTGAGAAGCTCTGGGGGAGTGATGCAGGAATGAGATCGGTACCCAGTTCTTCGGAGAGTTTAAACCATAGAACCTACAAGTGCTCAATGTAGCCAATGAGCATGACTACATGAGGCCCAGTTGGGGCACCCTCTCTATGCTTTCTCTAAAATAGATCCTTAGAGATCTCAAACCTTTCCTGTCTCGCTCTCTCCTTGTATAGACCACGGAGGTGCTCGAGCATGCTATTGAAATCCATGTCTTCATGAGACTTCTTGATCTCACTATACATCGATGATAGCATCAAACATTGTACGTCTAGAGTGTCCTTAAAATGTTGATCATAGACCAGGATATCTTCATCACTTGTCCCTGGGGTAGGCAGATCAGGAAGTGAGGACTCCAGCACATAAAACTTTCATTCATGGCGTAGGATAACCCGAAGGTGCCTAAACCATTCTTGAAGGTTACTACCAGTGAGGATGTTGTCTTTATCCAGAATTGATTGTAGAGAAAATTTGGTTGATGAGTTAGACATTCCAATTCCACAAATTAAAAGAGCAGATTTATTAGTACTTTATTGATTACATTTTTATGAGAAATAATAAATGAATTAATTAATTATACCACTGTTTTATCAAGTCCCAGTGACCCTCACCATGGAACTCTAAATGTCTAGTTGTGTTGACATTATAGTTCCAAGGATCCATATTTCCCTTTGCATAACCCCAACAAGGGTTGGTCAAACTATTTGAAGGTTTTTAGGTAGACAGGTCTTTGCCAACTGTGAGCTTACAGTTCCTTGATCTATTGAGTGGACTCCCCAATCCTGAAATACTAACTTGGATTTCCTCAACTCTTACCTCCAATATTACATCAAGTCTAGAAAGGGATACTCCTCTTGATGTAATATGGTTAAGTCAACCCGAAACCTTTCATAAGGGATTCCATTATAAAAGTAAGTGTCCCAACAAGGGTTGGAAAAAACATAGTTTTATTAAGTCTTTCCCTTAATCAAGTAACAGAAGGCTTGGTCTGACTTGATATGGTATTGAGGTATTTTAATCTTTTTTGTGTAGTTTTTCGTTATCACAATCCTGTTAACCATGTTTTGATAATGTATACCCAGAGTCTTGTTTTTTTTATTCCATCTTTTCATGCTTGTTCATTTTATTAATTATGTGATCGCGACAACACATACATAATAAATAAACTATGCAATCAGACATAAATAAAATAAGATGGCATGATCATGAGCTTATATTGGTTATCATATCTAGTGGTTTTGATAAGCTATCCCTGACCTAGGGAAAACACCTTGAACCTAATGGTTTGTGTTTTGCAGCACCCACCTGTCCACCTTTGTATCTTATTGTGTCGGTTTCACCTCAAATTCGAGATTTGAACTGTCTCCTCTAGCTTGGGAGATCCTCCATTACATGGGTTTACATTAAAGAAACCATGGGCACGCAGGCCCTACATTTTTTGGGTGAAGGCTCGAATGCCAACAAATTTAAATTAAATAAATTAAATGAAACCATACACATACAAAGGGTCTTTGGTCTAGCTCATGATCATCCATAGCATGCAACAACATTTACACATATTTAGAATTCAAATTCTTTTAATCGTTCTTTCATTTAAGATAAGTCACACTCGAATTCAATTAATTATGAACTTATAATTAATCAATTCTTTATCTTAAATTCCTTTCTCAATTTCATTAAGATTTGTCTCATCCATATTCTTTATACAGGTCTTTGTATGGTGTGTAGATTATATGTACACGTCGTGTATTTGTTTTCACTCTTTATCCAAAGTACACACCGGGGGATTTGGCGGGTTTTCTGTACATTGGGAATTTTGTAGTACACAACGTGTAGATAAATCATACATGACATGTACTTCTTTGTTACACGGTAACTGACTTGGCGATCCAGTGTATGCAGTACGCAGATTATCCTTGTACACGGTTTCACCTGGGCCAGAACGGACTACACGACATGTTTCTCCAACATACACATTGTGTATTCCAGTTTCCACACGCCATTCAATTCTAGTTAAAACGGTGTGATTAAAACTTAGGCATATTCAATTCACACAGTGTGGTTTGGAGGACTAGTTTTTGTTCATTTATCCTAAGTACACGGCGTGTAGTTTTAATTACACGTCGTGTAATCCCGTGTTGTACAGTCAAAAAGAGTGGCTCTTCTAGATGAGTTCCTCATTTTTACTTTAATCAAAAATTTAAATTAAAAGGTTGTTTCTGTGATATGAATCGAGAAATTAAGGAGGAAGAATAGATCTCATTTATTCAGATTCATAGAACGATTTATTTAGAATTGAATCAAATATAAATGCATAAATTATCAACAAAAATTAAATAATTATAATCAACGTTGTAACCTCCCTCTGATACCATTTGAAGGTTCTGGGAGCAGCAGAAGCACATGGGTGGATGTGCCCACTTGGCTTTTTGTCATTATCAATGATCAATCTAGGATTAATATGACGATAAACGCCAGTCTCCATAGATCGAATCATAGAAAAAGACAAAGAATAATTTTTATCCCGGAACCACAAACAAAGATCGTTACAGGTTGATTATAAATAATTTAATCAATTGAAAAGAAATACCTTTTGGGTTTTCATTCTTCATTGATGTTCTTAATCACATTTCGATGTGATTCGTCGTTGCGTCACATAAGCCACGTGTAGACTTCCTCTAGCAGTGATCCACACATGTACCTAATATTTCAGGATGTCGCCAAAGGAGTCTTCGGGTGATAGCATGGAGAAACCTCTGCTTGCGATGTCTGCCTTAGATTGTATTGATCTGATGGAAGAGGATCTCTCTTGGTCTTGAGAGCATACTTGGAGGAAGAGGTTCTTTCGGTCTTGAAAGAATTCTCCAGAATTGTTGTGTGTGGGTAGGAAAAGATTTGGGGTTGTGAGGATATTTATAATCAGGTTTGAGGTTGTAGAGTTATGACAATAAATAAATGTGTTACGTGTTTTATTAATTTCATTGACTCTTATTTAAAACCCCCATGTCGAATAATTAATTCCTTGACATGAGCTCATGCTGATTATAATAAATATCATTTAAAACAATATTATATCCTCAAAATTCCGACTGGAAAAACTACACGGCATGTATTAATAAATACACAGTGTGTACTTTTTTTTCATTGAAAACTACACAGCGTGTACATTCAATGTACACAGCGTGTATATCTTGTTTTCATTTATTCATTTCCTTTCCATAAAGAAAACTACACGGTGTGTAATTATTAATAAACGGCGTGTACTTGTTTTCCAGGAAAAACTACACGGTGTGTAATCTTTAATACATGGCGGGTATATCTTGTTTTTCACTTCCTTCTTCCTCCATCATTAAACTGATTTAGGAATCCTTGAATAATTATTAAACAATGTATCAGAATAATATTTATTCTTCTTGAGACACTTGAATACACTTAGTGTGTTACCCTCTAGGCCTCTTTCTCGTTGGCATTAGGCGAGCTTGCCTAAAGTCCAAGATTATTGTCTAGCAACGGGTCAAGGCACCCAAGAGAAAGAAGTTTACTCCGCATTGACGTATCACCTCATACGAATGCTTACTGTGTAATTTAATCCCTTTGTATCAATATCTCATCAAGTAGGTTTCATGGCAGTGTCATAAACCTATATGCTTGATCCAATGTTCTTTGAATACCTGAAATAAACCCGTCGTTTACACCATGGCCATGGAATTTAATGCGATAGTTCTATTTCAATCAAAGGGCCGAGATATCATATTCTATAAATGGAAGGGACAAATTCTTCCTCGACTAATCCATTAACAACATGTCACTTGTGATGCACCCAACATACCCAACATCCTACCAACTCTCTGCGTGATGGTTTTCGTCAGTAAATCTAAGTGCGCGAGTCATGACATGAGTTACTGATAATCTTCTAGTCTAAGGACCATTACAAACCCTCATAGATAGCAATGTCCGATGACACCAAGACATGCAGAATTACTACTGGCAGTTCTGTTTTCATAATCTCCCATCTTGGAGATTACCATGTGCGAACTCCATGAGAGAGAGAGTCTCATCTTCTTACGAGTACTCACACATGACGGTCTGTATACTATGTATCCTATCATAGTATGTAATCCAACCACATAACATTATTTAAGCATATTTTTATAGGATTCAAGGTTCTCATCATAGCGGGAATCTTCCATGACCTTATTAATGCAACAAATATTCCAGGACATTATTATATTATAGTTATGCAGAACAATGAACAATATATAATAAGTGAATATTCATGTAATCAAAGTACAAAACAGTTGGTTCTTAGAAAACCAACCCTTAAATAATATTCATGGGGATATATATTAGTCTATATGCATATATAACATGGAGTTTTTTAAAAGGATATAGTAAGGGTTTACAAACCCCTCTAATCTCTTAAATTAGATGTTGTTGATGAAATACCTTTAATACCATAGATTTGAGGGGGTTTCGAAACCCTTCTAATTTAAGAAATTATAGGGGGATATGAACCCCCTCTGATTTAAGATAATAGAGGGGGTTGTGAACACCCTCTAATCGATGACATTAGAGGGGGGTTTCAACCCCACTAATTCAATAAATTTGAGAAGCTTCATGAACCGTTGTTAATCCTTTGATTTGAGGTTTTTTTAACCCCCTATAAATTTTATTTTTTTTAAAAAAATAAAAATCATATAAATAAAAATTTTATAATATATATGTGTGAGTGAGAATTTGTTTGTGTGTTTTTATATATATGTTACATAAAAACATTATATAAATGTACTTAAATGCATTATAAACACACACACATATATATATAATGGAATTATATAAATAATTTAATTAAATACTTATACGTATATCAAAAAATGTATCCATATATAAATATTGGCATAAATAATGTAAATGTAATTATAAATATATTTATTCAAATACATAAAATTTAAATATGGTTTGCGGGGAATTTTCGCCTCTGAGCGGTGTGCTCTCCCAAACTACGACGGCTAGGATTTCTTCAAGATTCAGTCCCCTCTCCCCCTCTGGCCTGGATTTTCCTGTGGATTCATCTCTTTGTTTCGGTCTGATGAGGGAGTCTTCGAGACATGTGCGTTCAGCCCGATCTGGTTTTCCCTCTATCTCGTCTGGCGTAAACTTCTCAGTGGTGCGACAGTGTTGATCAGTGTCATTCGGTGTGGATAGTTATCGTCTGGCGTGACCATCTCGGAAGTGTGACGATGTTTCTCAGTGAGTCTTATTCATCTCCATTGACGACAATGATCGGTGTGCGCTTGGATTCTAGGGTCGGTCATCCAGCTTTGTTGGGTGGCCAGGGTTTCTCGGTGGTTTGTTGCGTGCTCTGTGGCTTCATCGGGTGGCCTGGGTCTCCCGGCTCATCTGGCGCGATCAGGTGCGGGTCTTCGGTCATATCTGCAACACTTTGGAGGGGGCAGGGGGGTTTAGGTTGTGTTTTCTCTGGGTTTTTCAGTTCTCTTTTTGGTATACTCTGATTTGGATTACTGTGATATGTTATATTTGGCTGGATCTGGGTATGTGTGTTCTGGTTGGATATCGTTGGATATTCTCTGGTTTTTCTAATGCCATTCATTGTTGTGAGGTTTCGGTCCCTGGTAAGGGTTCATCTGTGGTTCTGATCTGAGCAGAAACATGCCCAAAGTGTCGCTTCTATTTTAGGACTACCCGGATCACCTCATCATTGGCACTATCTTGGTGCGGGGTTGGGCCACCCAGTCCCAGGTGACGATGACCTGATCTCATGCCTCTTGGGTTGTCTTTCGAACTTATGTGACTATGGTGGCTGGAGTGTTTTAGGAGGGAAGAAGTTTGGTCTAGGATGAGATTTGATGGTGGTGCTTGGAATATTCAATTTGGAAGGGTGAATGGTTCTTCTTCGAGGTCTGTTGGTATGTTGATGCACTCGGACTTGACCTGTGGATCAGGTCCCTGAGAAGGTTCCAGAGCTGTTCTTCATCGTTGCAGTGGTTTTCTGATTTGGATGTTGAGAGGGTATGCCGTCAGTCATCAGATCGGTCCTGTGCTTTGACACAGGAAACTTGTTTGTTTTTAAGCCTTGCAAAGGTGGAGTGCTTTTCCATGAACATTTGTCGGCGAAGGGTAGCTTCATGTGTCAGTTTGGTTTATCTCACTAGACCTTCGGGTTGTGAAACATTTTAAGTCAATGATGTATTGGGTTCCCCCCTTTATCCCTTAAAAGGGGGTTTATGTTTCTTTGAAGTAATAATAATTAAAAATTTAGGGCCTTCGGGCAATTGGATGGAAATATGGTTTTATAAATACCATAAAAATATATTATGATTTATATTATACATATATTATATTAAATACATTTTAATTATATATTTATGTATAAATACATTTTTATTATATTATACATAAAAAATATATAATATAGAAAAACTTATATATATATATATCTTATATATATTATATATATTATATTATAAATATTTCAATATATATAAATTTATATATATTATATTATTATTTTTTATATATTTCAGTATACCATAATGATTATAAATATATTTTAGAATATATATATATATATATAATATTTATAATATATATTTCAAATTATATGACTGTATGTAATTATGTTTATATGTATACATAAATATATTTGTATAATTTTTTGTACATTTATATATTTTAATATGTATAAAATTTATTTCATATAATATTAATTATTGGTAACATAAAATCATAAACATATTATATATATATATATAATTTCATTGAAAAAAACAAATCATATAAAACCCAAGAATGTGGTTTTTATAATTTATATCACTATAAAAACAAATATATTTTAAAAAAATATGTTTATTATTTTAAAATTTGTATAATTAATATTATATGATATACAATTTTTAAAAATAAATATATATTAATATACATAATATTATTCAACTATATTTATTGAAATACATATATATTAATATACATAATATCATTCAACTATATTTATTAAAAAAATATATATATTAATGTGAAAAATAATAAATATAGGCATTAAAATATATTATATGAATATTTATATAAATTGTATTTCATATAACAATATTTAAATATTTGTATAAATTTTATTACATATATAATATTTTTCTAAATTGTATTTCATGTAATATTAAGTATTCATATTTTTTCAAATGAAAAGTGATTTCGTTAGGGAAACGAGATGTTCTTATAGATACTAGGCATTGCGTCCCTTTTATATTGTGAAGAAGAAGACATACTTATTTGTTTCCAACATATTTCTACACCCCAGGACAGTTTTCTATTATCGAATGGTTTCCAATGGGTTTTCTTGTGGAACCAGAAACACCCAATGGTTATGTATACATGAGGACATTTTTTCCAAAGGCAGGTGCCTTTCACGTGTTCAGACCTACGGTGCTTAAGAACTCACATTGGTCAAGTGGATTGGAGGTTGGCCTCATCACAACCATTTAGTTAGTTATGGAAAACTGCGGGACTCTTATAGATTTAAAAATTTTACATGAATCCTTCTTATTTCCCAAATATTATGTGCATCATCCCAAGATTAGTAATCAATTATTAACATGTGTGGAATTCAGAATCATCTATATATATCTGAGGTTCTTAATCAAGGGAGACATTTGTATGTATTTGAAGTTCCCCATTGATGGTATCCTATTATATACTACTTAGAGATTTTTCATTTGTTACAACAATGATGCTGGTTTTCTAGCCACTTAGTGGGACACTCTGGAATTAATTATCATCCAATTAAATGATGTTCACTTTCAGATTTTATTGTTATCTAGGTAGATGAAGGTCACTCTGGAGTTTATCATCATCCAAACAGATGGAAATTGTTTGATGTCGGGGTCTAACCCATAAATTGGATTCCTATGTATCATTCAGAAAGGAATCTGAACCCACAGAGTTCAGTGCCACTAAATAGGGTAACATCCCACCTTTTAAGGTCATGTGATGAGGAACCAACCATATAGTTTAACTTTACGTGGAAAGGATGTCTAGGTTAAAGGTTCCTTCTTAATTTTTGGTGTGGGACTTATGTCGAAGCAACCTAAAGAACATAGAAGGGATATGAGTTTCCATGTTGAATTCGATCATGCTAGATATATAGCCCAAAAAAGAACACGGTTGATTTATGAGCTAGGATTGATCTATTGGGAGGCTTCCTACGTATCTTGTTTGGATGGGAATCAATACCCATGTAGTTTGATGTTGAGGACCCACACCTAAAGATGCACTGAAGGGTTTTTCTTATAGGAAATTATCACCCATTGAGATGATAGGATGGGTCTTAATCCTGAGAAGGATACCCCTTATAAAGGGAACTATAAGGATGTTTTAAATCATGGTTATATGGGGGTTTAACTCAGGGTTTACTCTTGAGATGGATACCTGAAATAAGGGAATTATGACTGGGACTTATTCCTAAGGGGGTTTCCCATTGAGCTCGACCCCTAGGCGTGATTAGTACATATCCTAGTTAGAAATAATTATAGTTCTTGTAGCTTATTCCATAAGGTGTATTGTACGGGTTTCAAGATCATCACTATCTTCTATGCCCATGTTAGTTATACTTAGTGCGTGAAACAATAGGAAGTTAAATATTTGAAAAACCACACACTCTTCCTCATTCATTAGTGGAAGAGTCTTGGGCTACGACGGAAGAGGTCAGGGCTATGAAACATCCCTCTCTTCACTTTACAATGAATGGGAATCCACGGTGAGGAAGGAACCAAGGTTAAGGATGTGGTGGTGGAGAGGATCAAGATTGAAACACCCTACAAGAAAGGCATGGTTCTTACACCAAGATGGCTACCCTACAATCAATTCCATAGTGGGATGAGGATCTAATTCCCTGTTTAATGGAAAATAATGTTTGATCCATACCCTTCTTGTTGGGAAATAGAGGCTCTTGGTCTGAGAGACAAGAAGCGACAAACATGGTCTTATCTCTATAATCCATGACTAGGAACTCTTCAACACTGTCTATGGGGTAAGGAACCTCATGACCATAGGTATACAAACCCATTGGAATCCTGATGGTCCTTACCCTCTAGTAAGACAAGTGATGGAAACATATAATTGTATAAACCCAAACCCAAATTGGATACACTTTGTCATGCTTTTCTTCATGGTTTCACAAGTTATCAGGTCTTTGTGGAGGCTTTAAGTTGGTCCCTCTTAGAGAAGGGAGCCAAAGTAAGAGAGGTCCTACCATGAATGTCATTGAAGAAGGCCCGATGAGTTTCTCATGTAGTCTAGAATGTAGGGATAACCAAGGAGGCTCACACAAGGATGATTCATGCATGTAGGCCTGGTAGAACTAATACACATTGGGTGATAGACCCCCTGGGTGAATAAACTTGGTGAGACCTTTCTCAAGCCTTCACTAGTCGCCACAGGTGTTCTTAGTGGTACGTTGTGTACGTCCCTAGTTAAATAATGGGACCTCACACTAGTCTTTATTGATTAAGTGTTGGGATAATTCCTTGACTATTATTTCATTACTTTAAACCATTTTGGGACTTTAGTTATACTACTATCCTTTTATTACCTCTTCTTTTATTTGTTATATAACTACCTTTATGGTTACAATTGGCTTTAGAGAAGAACTAGGGATATTGGAGTTGCAATTGGACTTTCAAAATATTCATCCATACAAAGGAAGACCCCGAGGACCTATTTATGAGAAATTATGGGATTCTGGGTGAAGGCATAAGTTTGCTCATGTACGTTGCACAGAGACCTTGGGTGCCGATGGTGCTTGGGGTACCTTGGGAGAACATTTCTTTTGGGGTCTTCTGATCTTTGGATTTCTTTATAATCTTTCTCTTACATTTCCTAGGGTATTTTTATTTTGTTTCCTTTTTATCCTTATGATAAAATAGAGTTTCAAATAACTCCCTTCCCCCATCAGGATTGTATCTGATCGAATGAAGAGGGTATAATCATGAGGAAATGGATAAAAAGGATAGATGAGGTGTTCCAGAATCCACATTTGGTTGTTCTCCCATGTCTATTTAGTAGGCTAGTCACACGGGATAGTCCCGAAGACAAGATTACTCAAATATAAATAAGACTCCCATTTTAGTAAAAAAATTGTGTAACTCTTAGATTTGTAGTCTTTCTTATCTGGTCATTCTCACATATCCTCTTCTCAATTACATTTTGATGAAGACCTCATTTTTGAAGACATAATTTGTATCTAGCTTCATGATGCATATGTTTAGAAAAATGAATTACAGGAGGAGCATTCAATGATGCTCATGTCTGAGGAACTTATGGAATGCACTGGCACGATCCAATTGGGATAATTTATGCCTTGCTAATTTTTATTATTTTTGAGACTTTTTTCAAAAATAAATTTACTATGAAATGAATCTTGATATTTATTTATAGGTTTGACTGCCGCTAAGATGAATTCAGTTTCTAAAGAGTTTTCAAGTAAATGGATTGTGGAGATGATGAAGATCATAGGGCATGATTATTAGGATATCTTAGATTCCACCCTTCCTTATCTAGTGGGGTATTTGAAGAAGTATCATTGTGATTTTCTAAAGAGTTATTACATTACCCTTTTTGGTTATTCCCATCAATGGGAGGACATTACCCTGGATCTGAAGAATTATCTCGCTTCATATTGGTTTTAGGACCATAATAACTTCTCATCTGCCAAAATTTCCAGCATGGGAACATATATTAATGTTAGGATGGCATCCATAATGTGATTTATACACCATATACCATTTGACTCTGATTTGTAACCACACAGTTGTAATATAACCACTTTTCTATTCATCAATTTGTATTGATATTTATAGATAGATCAATTGAAGGGTTGGAAGAAAGGTTGGGATTCTCACCTAGGATGGTGTGTTAAGCTTGCATGGATGTGGGTGTACTGGTGTGCCAAACCTATGCATAGTTAAAAATGGTTTTGGAAGGCATCGGGATTTATGAGGCAATGAGGGTAGGTCAAACTTATGTATATAGGAATGATGAGTTTGTGTTGGATCTATTGAGACGGTGGAGTCTAGAGAAGAATTCATTTCATATGATTCATGGAAATTTGGTATTATTTTATGGGATGTTCATAAGATCTCTGGGGATCAGATCCATAGAGATATGTATGACGAGTTTATCCCTCTGAGGGAAGCATGGAATGACACTGATAGACTGCACGCTTTACCACACGAACTATTGAAAATATCTCATGATATCAAAAAGTAAGACCCTCACATAAAATGGGGTATTCATCCAAAGACATGGATGAACATTCCATTGAGGAAGAAGAAGATAGAAGGCCCCCTTATATGCCTTCGATGAGCTATCCCAAGGTGGCAATGAGAAGTTTACTCTGAACCTTCTGGTCGATGCTAGAAAAAGGATAATTTTACATGTTGTGATATGAAGTCATGCCAAAAGTTCATACCAAGACACTTCATGTGAATTTTATATCCATGTAGATTAGTAACTATCTACTACTTGTTCATGAATCCAAAGGTGACATTAGGCCAATAAAATTGGTTGTAGCAGCCAAGCTAGTGGATAATATGTTTGTGGGACTATGCACCGATATTCTAGGAAAAATGCATAGGAATCAGTTGTATTTTATTGTCGAGAAAACTAATTTCAGAATTATGGGACTATTACAGGTTTTTTGGGGATGGATTGAGGGTCACATTAAATTTTACTCGGTGCAGAGTGGGATACATGTTTTTAGGAGTAGGTTTCAGTCATGCTTCCTGGTTATATCTGTTATTCAATTTATAATTTAAACGACATGAAATTCAGACAAGGATGGGTTTTTAAAGAGTTAAACTTCTTTCGTAATTGGATTCCTCTCATGTGAAGGTTTTTTGATGTTGAGACATCCAAAATTTATTTAAGTTCAAACATTTAAGCCTTCAGGGTGGTGTGTTGGTGACCAAGATTGATAGTGGAACCATATGTGAGGCTTATGCTTCTTACAGATTTTTCACATTAATTCAAATGCCTATAAAATATTTTTGTATCCCCCATGATGAATATCATAATGGAATATCATTCACCAGTATCTCGAAAGATATGGATTCTCAAAGCTGTGGAATTGATGGGGTGGTGGTCATCCTACCTCTAAATTACAAACAAATAGATTGACCATATGGTATGTCGATGATTGTATTTCCTCATACCCTGAAGGGGTGATAGATAAGGCTATTCCTTGAGTTGTGGTAAAAATGAGGATAAGGAAAGATCTTTCTTGTTTGGAAGGTGCCTCATTTCCTTGGGAATTTCTACTGTTTGAGCCTGATAGTGAATATGATGAGGTACACAGCTCTCAGAAATGATATCGTGCATGATATAATCCACCCACCCAAATCAAGAGGACTACAACAACATCACCAACTAAAGCTACACATAGGAGGTCTAGTAGTTATCTCTTAGAAGAGAATTAGGTTCCCTTTTCTTGTCTTCCATCTATGATGGAAGGAGTTGGGAAGCCCATAAAATATAGGGTTTCATAATAATCCTCACAGTATTCTGGAATATATTCTGAGTACATACAACTAGATGTATTTCAATCACAGAGGGACTTTTCTTTTGATGATAAAACTATACGGGCACTCCTACCTGAGGGGTTTCATATTCCAAGGATAGAATATCTCTAACATTTAGTTAATTTTTTATTTAAGGATAATTCTATCAATGTGGAAATTCATATCTGGGATCTAGAGATACTCATCTATGAAACGGATAATCGGTTTCCTACCATGAGGTGAGTGAGGGATATGATAGATTGTGACTCAACTGAAGGTATTTATTATTCATATTTTGAGGAATGGCATGAATTTTTCTATCCCAAATATGTGAGTTCTCTTATTCTCATATTCTTTTATTCTTCGAATTTACATTTTATTCAAAGTGGTATTGATAAGGGGGAATACCATATTAATTTTTAGCAGGCTAAGGGAATATAAATTAAGGTTCTGTCACCAAGGTATTGTGTTGGTGGTACTCTGATCAATGTTAGTGGATCACCCCCCAAATCTGAAGATGTGTATCCTGGCCAATATGCCATGGAGGATGAGGTGGTGGTGTAATTCCTACCTATAATACTTTTTTTAGGAGGTTGATATTAGTAGTCCTCTGAAAAAATGAAGAATAAGGGATATTGAAGGGTGAAATCCTTGGCTAGATGTTTTTACCTAAAACGATAAGTCTTTCCGACACCATTAATTTTTTCCTCATCCAATGTAAGTGTATAATCTTCTTGGGATTGAGGTAACTCTTATTTCTTCTCTCAAGGAGGATAAAAATGATACTCCATGAACTGAGGAGGGCGCTTTGAACCAGTTGCAGATTCCTACCAGTGAAATTGATCCCTCAATTAAGGAGGTGTTGAGTTATGGAAATATAGAATGTGTTATTGGAAATGAACCTATCACTACTATAGAAAATATGATGCATAAATTATGTCATAATTATTTCATAATAGGTCACATTTTAATGATTAAAATCCATTTATATAAACTAATGGGTCATCTCATGTTCTAGATAATCTGATAATGACTGATACTAACCACGTGGCTTTCAACGAGGAGGCTATTCTGGGTATCAAGTCATCAGAGGAGGATCATGAACCAACAAATCCAAGTGTTCCGATAGGCAAAATTAACTTGAGCATTGAGATGTTAATATAAGATATGATAAATCATGGAAGGTATTTTGATGAAATCCTAGAACATATTAATATTTCTACTACTTTAGAAGTATCTGGGGAAATATATAAAGAACCAAATGGATGTGAGTATTTATCTTCCATACAATAAATATTTTTATGCCTGATTCTCAAATAATTATTGGTTGGAATTTGCAACTCCATCAACAGACAAAATTGTGGTGATTTCACATGGAGAAGGTGTTGAAATAAATCTCAATACCACTATTGAGGGAGATCTAGATCATGTTCATCATGAAATGAAAATTCCTACAGAGCCTCATCTATAAAATCAAGGCTAGACCCATAAGAGTTCCCATAGGGAAGAGGTTACAACCAAGAATATTGAAACTAGGAATTCTAGGGAGGAATATTCCCATACTACTGACTTTTTGTGGGGTAAGGATCACCAACTATTATGACTATACCCCACTATTGATATTCTTTGGATGTTAACAATGATTTTATATATTATTTAGGATTATTAGCTTTAATAGATAGGTCTAAGGAAAAATCATCTATATTATCTGGACCAGCATCGAAAGACAAGGAATCCACTTTTAAGGAGGGAGTCGAATAAGGGAATTCTTTGAGTGCACTGGTCTCAAAGTACATCCCTCCTTTTGATAGTGACACTAAATCAGATCCAGAGTTCTAGAATACTCTTTGCATCACATCTCTCAAGGCTTATTAGGATATATAGATGATAATATCTGAGGCACCACTTGAGGTATTCCCTTCATGAATCCAATAGATTTCATCTTTTTTTCATCATGTTGGGATTTGATGGGTTTGTTTACCATCTAATCCATGCTATGGTGAAAAATACTATTCTTACATGGGAACAAGAGAATAAGAATTGGAAATACCATTAAAAGGAAAAATCCTCAAAAACATTTTTCAATTTTGAGCTACACTATCCCATGTAGAGGTCACCCACAACACAAAGTTGGAAGGATAAAAACATTAGATCAAGAAGAAGTCTTTTGAAGTGTCACGCCTTCAGCGAGAATTGGATCCCACTAAGGGAGAACTCAAATAACTCAATTTTTCATTAGGATAATACCAATAATAATGTGCAACTACCATTGTGGATTCCAAGAAAGCACTTCTTCAGGGTGAGGAAACTAAATTCGGTTGACTGACAAAGCTTAAACAAGTAGAATATGGGGATCTGGAGGATGTTCAATAGATAAAGTGTTACATTGAAGGACTCTAGTAATATATGACAAATAGACTTCATTTTGCGGATATTTCTTTTATTTTACTCCATAAATGAAAATATTTTTTTCCTATCATATATATCTTCATCTCGTATTTTTTCCAATACTCAAAACCTCAAAGATGATTTTCATAGCATTACATCTTCAAAACAAAAAATCATAATTATAATGATTGGGATGGGGGCACATTAACTTTTACCTAATCCAAGGATCTTAGGGAGTGTAGTTTGACTATTATTATGGTCTTGTGGAAAACCCCACACACATTTTTTCTTATGGGTAATCACCCACATTTTTTCCAAAGCTCGATATGGAAGATACATAGAGGGTAAAACAGGAATATTTTTTAGGCCACCCTTTTCTGGTTATTAGCCTAATAAAATTTTCTCTATTTATCTTTTAATTTATCAATTTTTCCTAAACAATTCAATGTATAGGTTTGGTGAGTTCATACATGAATTTTACCTAGAGTCCCCTTTGCGGGTTTTCAACCTGGTGTGTACTATATCTCCTTTTATATATGGGTAGTTTAAATTCATGAAAATTGGTCAAATGATGATAGTGTTTTAGGTAAAATATATTTTATCATAGAGTTTTAAATGTTAATGCAAACAAGGATTGATGGTTGAGAATGTCCGAACATTCTTCAGATACTTCCATGGGGAATCATGAGTAATTTTTTTATGGTTCCCGAATACTAAATGGGAAATATGGGATTATAAAAGGTACCTCCTATGGATAAAGTTAATTATAAGTGATAAAACCATTATGGGGTCTATGGTATGCATGGAAAACTAGGGCACATAATGTATGGTGAAGTAGTGGTATCCTTCAGCTGACAGACCCATTATGTGGGAAACTTATACAAGGCCAACAAGGGTGTGTACTGCATAGTTAGGTAAATAAGTACACAAGACTTCTAACATTATATATCTCATGGGTGAAGGAAGTTTATGATTTAGATGTTTCAAGACCATAGTGGGTGGTTTTTCCAAGGAAATATGTATGAGAAAAATGGGATCAGCTGTACCGACATCAACCATGTATATGAAGAAACTTCTACATGAATTTGATGTATGAAGGATGGTAGATTTTGTTAGATAACCAATGTCTAGGGAAGAATCCCCCTTTTATGGAAAAGGATGAAGTTATCTTACAGTTTAATGTTGTGTGACTAAGACATTAAACTAGTATTTTATCATCTTATAATAAGTAAATTATGATTTGTAGTTAAAATTCACGAATCCATGGCATTATGTTGGATAGTTTAAATTCATTATACAACTGCATTATACTGTTCAGTGTGAATTCATGTAGAGAGGACATTATATTGTGTATTTAAATGTCATAAATCAAAGACATTATATTGTGTAGTTTAATGTCATGCATAAAATAGTCTAGGGGTTCTATAATTTAAGGTCTTTATCATTGACTGAGAATGTTGATGATTCTCCCAATCTTGGTAGTTTATTTGGAAATTTTCTATAATGTTTATGAATGGAATTTTAAAATTGTAAGCTGTGATTTTGGGAATCCCATATTATATGAATTGTATTGGGAAAAATACCTACGATGTAAGAGGAGGTCTCACTCATGAAAAAAGTTACAACAGATTGAAAAACCCATTTTGGGGTCTGTTTTATACAAAGACAACTAGGGCATGCACTATATAGTCAATAGTGGCATCCTTTGGTTAAAAACACATTACGAGGTCTGTTTTATTCAAGGAAAAATGGAGCATGTACTACATGTTTATGAAAAGGATCTCTTTGGAATTCTAACATTCTATCATTAAAAGCCAATGAAATTTTATGGAGATTCCGATCTTTTCAAGCATAGAGTGTGGTTTTTAGGGAAAATCACCTAAATACGGAAGAGGTATTCCAAGTCATGATTTCAAAAGAATCAAGGGATTAACATTTCTATGCCTAAATGTCCCAAACATAAAAAGTATAGTGCATTTAGTTTTAGTTCATACGAATAGGACAATAAGATTATGGAAATGATGGATGATACATGGTAAAATGGAAAAATATTATTCTGGTATGATTTGAACATATGATGGGGGGAAATGTAAATCATGGTCATAGAGATGTTTATAGTGGGATAAAGGATAGGGGAGATATATGCATAGGATGATTATTGATTTTATGTTGTGGGTTCCAGCATACCATCGTCAAAAACATAAAGGGACCAATGAGGATTCTACTAAGGGAGAAATTGTCACTATTTCAAAAACCCATTATGACTGTTAATTTATGCAAGTCCAATAGGGGTAAATACTGCATATCCAAATAGTGGAATTCATTGGATGACAAACCTATTATGGGGAAAATCTATACAATGCAAACTGGGGTGCATATTGCATGGTTAGGCAAAGGAGCTCTCTGGTATCAGACATTCTACCACAAAAAGACAAGGAAGGTTTTTGAAGATATGAAAGTATTTAATATTAGGGGTGTGAAATGAAGAAAAGGGTCACTATTCAATGCATAAATGAAGCATTGGATTGATACTGGCCATGAGTTTGGAGTCCCTTTCATATATTTTACTCATATGTTGTAGAAGGACATCTCTCGTTTCCTTGATGGACACCCTATAGAGAGGACCCAAAATCAAATTTCCTGTGTATATTTTTCTATATATATTTGAGAGGGAGAATTTTATTTTATCTGGTGGCTGGGGCTAGTATATAAGGCCTAGTATTCACTACATATCTTAATGGGATAAAGATCACATCATACATAGTTCCCTGGGTACTGTGTAAATTAATTTCATGTGGGACATACATTATATTATGTAGTTTAAAGTAATGCATTAAGGACATTTTCTCGGTGCAATTTAAAGTCATGTAGCAAGGATATTGGTGTTTTGAGATAAAGATCAATAGATAATGTGGTTAAACTAGGTCATAGGGCCCAAGATCCACAATTCATCTTGTCATAGTATGAATCAAGACACACATAGTTCTAACCGATATGGGTTCCTGCATAAAATGATAACTTTTATTGGATCTCCTCATATAGATATGACTTTTACATAAGAAAGAATAGTATTTTCCACGTTTTGATGTTGCTGGTTCTTGGATAAAAGATATAGATGTCACTAGGTATCACATAGGGATGAGAAAAAATCAACACATAGTTCTTAAATAAATTTCCCCACTCTAATTGAATTAATAGGTGGAAGATAATGGGTTTTTTCAATATGGGATAATACAAAATATGAGAACATGTATTAAATACCCTCTTAAAGATACGACTCAAACAAAAGACAAATGAGTCATTACTTGTATTATTTTATGGATAAGGCCAAGAATGAAAGTACGTACATCACTGCATATCTCATAGGATTGAGAATCAATCCACATGTATTTCCCAAATAGCCATGAAATTTATCGTCATGAAGTGAGTATGTGAGTGATTCCAACATAAAAAAGGAACATTATGGCTGGACTAGGGGATAAAACATTGATATGGATACATATCTTGTTGGGGAAATAATCATGCCACACACGGTTCTTGAAGAATTGTTCCATTCATCAATCAGGATTTGATATGGAGAAAAGGGGGTTTCAAAAATTTCTAAAATGATGGTTGGGCCAAAAGCATGAAGTCTATGTATCCTTGTGTATATTGTTGTAATGAGAATCAAGAAAAATGTCCTAGAATGTTTCTCTATGAACATTTGATTCACACACAAGGAAAAGGAAGGGATTTCCTTTTCCAAAACCATGGATAGGCCCATGATTGGATATCTAGGCATTTCTACATATATTATTGGGGAAATAATCAAGCTACAAGTTTTTTCATAGACACCCATGAAGTTTAATATCATAAAGTATCAAGAAAGATGAACCAGTGTTAAAGGATGGAAACATTACAGTTGGATTAGGGGATACGACCTAGGTTTCACTGCGTATCTTACTAGGGAAAGAATCAAGACACACGTAGTACATGATAAAGTTCCCCGTGCAGGTCAGATATATACACATGGGATGTGAGATTGTCTTTTAAATTTCTGCTGGACTCGAGATAGGATATCTGGGCATCATTATGTATATCATTGGAATAAGAATCAAGACATGTGTAGTTCTTAAATATGGTTCCCCACACCAACATAGGTTTTATGTGAGGAAGGGGATATAATATTTTTCAAATATTTTCCACAATATGGTTGGGTTCAAGACATAAAATGGTATGAGAATCAAGACATATGTTTTGGATGAGTTCCCAATATGGATTTGGTTCACACACAGGGAAAATGGAAATTATTTTTTACATTCATGGTTTGTCCCAAGATTTAGGATCTAGGCATCACTACATATCTCATCAGAATGAGAATCAAGCCACTCATAGTTCTTAATGAACCATGCAGTTTATTATTATGTGGAGAATATGGGTCACCTGATGTGAAAGAAACATTGAGGATGGACCAGGAGATAAGACCCCAGTGTCACTACGTATCTTGTTAGGGAAAGAATCCAGTTACATGTAGTTCCTGATAGTTATTCCCCATTAAGATATGGTCCAAGCACATGGTAAAATGGGGATCACATTTCACTAGGGGGTGGTAATGAATTGAGTGAGGCTTACGAATGGAAGGCACTCATATTTTGAGGGACCACAAGGAGTTTCTACTCATGGTATCTTGGGAATTTCTTAACGTAAAATAAGGGACACATTATCCATATAGTTTAATGTCACATGGTGGAGACAAATGGTGCTATGTATTTTAACGTCCTACATTTAAGACAAAATCAATGTGATTACACAATGTACTTATTCTAGAACCTTTCATTTTTTATATTTGTATTGAGTTATCCATCTTTTGAGATGAATAAATAATCTCCCTTAGAGTTGACCTTATGTATGGAGTAAGGTCCCTCCCACTTTGGTTCAATCTTTGGAGGTTTCTTTATTTGAATAACTGGGGTCCTGAGTACCAATACCAATTATCCTTGAAGGAATGAATGAAGGAAATCTTTCTTATTAAAGAACTATCCAATTCAACTATGATAGAATTCCAAGTGATGCATGGTATGGAATTTCATTTTTTCTAGTCTCTCCAACTCATCCAGACATTTTTGATATTTCTAATATAGAGATAGCTAGTCATAAATGGAAATATGGAGTGATGGAAAGAAAACATCAATAGGAAAGGATACTTCTTTCCCATATACCAATGAGTGCAGCGTTGACCATGTGGCAATACGAGTTATGGTTAGGTAGGCCCATATGGCATGAAATTTGTTTTTCAAGCCAAGACTTCATATATTTATCAACCATTTTTTGGAGTATTTTTGACACTATCTTGTTAAAAGCCTCTATTTTTCCATTGGCTACTGCATGATAGTGGGATGAATGGTTGGATTATATATTTTACTCTTGAGATAACTTCTTTACCACAACAGTGTAGAAATTGGTTCCATTTTCCATCAATATAGTATGAGGTACACCAAATATTGTGATGATATTAGTTTTGAAAAAGGTAATAAACCTTTTTTCCTCGAATTCATTGAGTGGTATTGCTTAGCCCGTTTGGAGAAGAAATTGCAGCATAAAGGATATACTTGAACTACTTAGCCATAGTAGGTGGATATGGTCAAGAAACATCCATTCCCCATGTGGAAAATGGTAATTATTATTTATCATTATGTAGTAACTCTAGGGTTTGATGAATGAAATTGGAATACAATTGGCATAGATGATATTTGTTAGTGAATTATGTGTAATCCTGCATCATTGAAGGATAGAAGTATCCAAGTACTTGGATTTGATAATAAATCATATACCTTGATTGCTGGGAACCAAAGTCTCCTCCAGGTACTTACTCCATGAGAGTAACAGTCTCTTATCAATCAACACATCTACGAAGTACTCCATCCAATCCTTGCTTTTTGATGAATTTGTGGTGATTTAGGCCATTATAAAGAGGTAAATTTTCCACTCATCTCCGAATCTGCTCTTTTCGAGCTCTATTTGGTGGAGGTAATCCATGTTGAAGGCATTCCATTAAGAGTTTCATACATCCCATAGTAGGACCATATGGATCAGGAATGGGGATGATTTCAGTAATTTCCTCTATTTTGATATGAACAAAAAGTGAAGCCACAAGACCATGGGAATATTAGTGGTTGTTTCGTCCTGATTTTGATTTTCAAAAGATGTAGCTGAATTTTACAATGCATATTTTTTAGAATTCTATGATCGATAAATGTGAGACAATGTTGGATCTAAGTGGAATTATTCCTTCAATCCTTATAAATAATAAAAATGGGGAATTAAATCCTTTTTTATGGAATAATCCTTGTTGATCTACTCGATTATCAATTCTGAATCACCCTTTACCTCTAGGTAGTTCATAAATAGTTGGAGTGAAAATTCCAGGCCTGTAATGTGGGCTTTATATTATGCATCATTGTTGGCACCACATTCTAGTAACGGGGAATTGTATAGAAACACATCCTTCTTTGGGGGAAATAAGCATTATTACAAACCTAATATTGTTGAGCTTAGGGTATTCCATTATCTACCCGATTAGACTATGGGAATCACCATCAAAATACATTTCCCATATTTGAGAGTTGTCCTAAATAGAGAAGATTTATTCATCAGGCAGTTTAATATTTAATGATGTATCATTTTCAGATGGGTGCTTTGTAAGAATGTCTTCCAAGGATCATCCATATATTTTTTTGGAACAAACTATATGTCAAACTACTATAGAATAACTACCCATCATTTTCATTTTCTTATCAACATAAGATGATTGAGGAGAAATTTTAGCGGGTTATTATGAGAGACTAAGTGGACCTAATGATGCTATTAATAGTTCCTTAGCTTTTTAACTGAAAATATTAAAACCATGCATATCTTCTCAATATCTAAATATCGATTCTATGTGTCAATCATGGTTCATCTGAGATAATAAAGGTTTTTTCATTCCCATCATCATTCTTTTCTGAAAGGAAAGCACCTAATGATCTCTCTAAAGTTGTCACATATATAATGGGTGGTTTTTATTCAATATGTATCCTCAATATTTGTGGGATAATCAAGAATTTCTTTAGTGTATCAAATTTCTCTTAACAGTCACTGGTCCATTTATATGTAACCCCTTGTTCATCTACTTGGTGAAGTGAAAACACTTACCTGAGAGATTGGTTAAGAAGTTCCAATTGTTGGCCAAGTGTTGTTGAAGTCCTATCAACTATTTAAGGTTTCAATTAGATGATAATTAAAGGATATATTTAGTCTTCTCAGGATCCACATCAATTCCATGGTGAGGTACAATGAAGCTAATAAATTTTCATGAGGTTACCCCAAAATCAAATTTCAATGTGTTCATATTCATATTATGCTATCGAAGCTTAATAAATTTGGTTTCTGAGCTAGTCAGGTGGTCATAACATTTTCTTGATTTCACCAATAAATAATATATATAGAATTAAACAATTATTCCCATTAAGGGTTTGAATGTGTGATGCATAGCATGTTGGTATGTCGTACCATCATTCTTTGTGCCAAATTGAATTACCTGATAGAAAAATATCCCTTAAGGGGCTCTAATGGATGTGTTTTCTTCATCTTCTGGTGAAACATGGATTTGGTTGTACCTTGAATATCCATCCATGAATGATAGAGCATGATAACCGGACATTGTATTAGTCGAGAGTTCTATGATTGGAACATGGAAGTCATCCTTAGGAAAATGTTGGTTGATATATTTGAAATCGATGAAAACCCTAATTTGAACATTATTATTTTCATAGGGACAATGTTGGATAGCCATTTCTAGTATTTTAAATTTCAGATAAAATCAACCATGAAGAATTTGTCCACTTTAGCCTCAATTTTGGAGGCATGAATTAGGCATGTTCTCCTAGAAAATTGCATGTATAACCAATGATCTTCTAGAAAACCCAAGTGATGGGTGACCACCTTAGGGATAAGGCCTAGAATCACTATGTAATTCCAGGAAATCACATCTTGGTACAACATTAGGAAGTAGGTGTATACCTCCAATTATTTGGGAGTTAGGGCTATAGTAATTATAGTGGGGTGTGGAATTTATTTGGTACCCAGATTTATTTCTATGAGTTCATCCATGGTGGTAGAGAAATTTTCCACGAATGATGGAGGGGAGTCCCTAAGATCTTCTTCTTATTACTCTTCCTGAAGCACCACACTTTTTTCTTCTTCGTAGGGTTGATATGATAAAAAACGTTACTTGGAAGGAAATGGAGAGTCCCTATTTGGAATTTTGGAGGATGATGTAATCATTTTGGGCTCACTTTCTAGCATGAATCCTTCTTGGAGTCTTGTAGGGGTAATGAGGGACTAAAAATGAGTCTTTTCACTTTCTTTTATAGTCATGAAGGCTTATTCAAGTTCGGCTGGTAGAAAAAAGATTTTTTGAAACTCCTAGAACATAATTAAGACATTTTAATTGAATCTTTTATTATAATTTGGAGATTTGATAACTTATTTAGTGCGACAGAGCTCAACTGTAGTGATTGACATTACAGAATATATTGAATGAATTCGTGAATTCTGGCCCACCCATTCAATTTGATTATTAGACAGTATGCAATCTCCAATGAGCTAGTTTAAAGGGTTAGCTAAGATCATATTCAAGCCATTTGGGGCATTGATTTGGGTGGCATTATTTTCCATTTATTTTTTTCTCAATTGTGATAGAACTTTGCATGAATGTATAGTGTCTTTTAGGATTTTAAAGGAGACTTATCACCATCAAATATCCCTATTTTACTGTTAATATAATTTTGAGACATTTGTGATATGATGATAGAATGGTTACATGTTGTTTCATCCAAGGTCTCCCCCATAGAACATTGAATGTTGTGTAATGCCAAACTACCATAAACTCGAATTCAGACACAATATCTATGTACTGAGTTATGAGTTTTATCTCTTTGAGATGTTCATTCTCATTCTTGTCTTTAAAAAGTGGAGGGATAAAAGATGGATTTAGTGAGACACAATCAGTGAAGTGTCCATATCAGAATGAGATTAACCACAGATTCATTTTTTTAAAGGATCATCAAACATCAATGTCATTAATCTTTCTTGACAGATATATGGTCTGGATGTGTCCACATATGATGGTATCCTCATCCCGGTCATTGAAATATATGACCACATGACATTTTCCGGATCATTCTCTATATAGTAAACATCTGGGATAAAGACCGTGACGTCAAAATCATTAGGGATTGATAAAGCCTCAATGAGTGATTCTTGAGGACCCTTTTATAGATTCAGGGAATCGATGATTAATAAAATCATTGGTACTTAGGACAGTTGTTACAAAACATCATTTTTTATACATAGTTCTACACTTCCCTGCATATGGATTCCCTTTTGAATGTTCCTTGGTAACTGATTTTCCATATCTAGATAGACCATCCATTGGGAAAATAGTTGGAAGTGCTTCTAATCTTGGTGGATTAGGCTGATTAGGTCTTGCCTCCCGTTGAGGCGGCAATGACATAACGTCTAACTGGTCATCCAAGATGATCATGTCATGAAATACCCTATCATGTGTGGGGGAGTTACCCTATTCCTGTTGAACTCACTAGAATAATCTCCCATGGGTTTTAGCTGCATAAATGGTTTGATCAGGGTGTGGTTGAAGTATTTACTCCTATCATGACCACGTATTCCCCCTTAACCACATCCTTGAAGACCCAGTCCTTCAGTTCCCCAATAAAGTATAAGGAAATCGGGTTCACAATTATTCTCATAAATTGAGAAGGTATCCATTAAGTGAATGATATTAATGGAACCAACCACCAACTCTTTATATAATAAAGAAACTTCCTGAAGGATCCTCTCTTATTGTACCATTTGGTGGGGTAGTTCCTATACTTTTGAGATGGTCGGCATGACGTTTTATAGGGTTATATACATATTTTTCAATGAAATGAACATGTATTCTTATTTTTTATCCTCATTCTTCTAGCCTTGTAGCTGTTTTTAGGATTGGCCTTCAATTGACTAGGATTTTGATATAGATGGATTTTCAGTAGAGGAGTGTCGGACATAAATCTTTTGTTTCAACTGTGTTCAGAGAATATAAATAGTCAATTGATTATTTTCATGATAATTCAGTCCCCAAATTTCTTTTCATTCATGATTTTAACATCCTTCCATTCACCTTCCTCCAACATATTGGTAGTATAAGCACATGCTACATGGGATGGCTAATTTTTTAGTTTCAATTTCCTAAAATCCGCCAAATATTTTAGGAAATCTTTGAAAACAAAACACTCTTGAATTGGTGTTCCCTAGAATTTTTTTAAAGGTCAATAGTTTGGGAGATCCTCGTCTCCTTCTTTGTTAGGATATTTGGGATTTGGAAACTGGACTATGTTATTTTCTAGAGTTGAGATGAAGTAGCCAGGGACTTGGTCATTCTAAAAGGAATATACATTCTTTTTCAACTCCCAAAATTGTTTTCACCTATGATCAATTTAACCTTATTAGTGTGGAAACAATTTTTTTATGCTTAGGAGGTGGATATATATGGTATTTTGTAGGATTTGAGGTAGGAGGGGTGGAGGGGCATTATTAAGTGTTATTATATCATCCCATGCCTTTCCTGGTCTTTTTCTATGAGCTGATGGAATTACTTGAGACTTGACATTAGTTTTTATGAAATAGTTTTCCACATGTTGATCAATTTCATCCAGATCCTGAAACCCACCTATGTATTTCATGGGGATCAATATTTTTTGCAACGTGTCATAGAGAATTGCTATGCAAATGGTTAACAAATCTTCATGAGGGAGTGGTAGGTTTAAGGAGTATGTCAATCCTTTCCACAGAGTAATGAAATATAAGACAGTTTCATTCTCCATTTTCTTACAACATGTGACATCGAAGACAGTTGTCTTCTCCAACATTGAGTTGATTTGGATAAGGAAATTTTAATGGGGATCTTCCCATCTAGTGATTGATCAAGACTAAGAACTTGTGTACCAAACAAAGGATATCCCCTCAAATGACTCCATGAAGCACCCGAGTTTCATTTATTCCTTTTGATCAGGGTTACCCATCACATGATAATAGTGAGAGATGAAATGCATCAAGTGCTACTATATATATCATGGGCCGTTAAAGATTGGAAACATGGGATTCCAAATTATTGGTGGGGGAGGATATTGATCTAATCATTCAGGATTAGCCTTTTTATGCATTTAATGGAATATTCCATCCTTCCATAGATTACAATCGAGTCATCAATGTCACAATAGTGTTCATAATCATTAGAGGAATGTTAGGTTGAGCTGGGACCTGAATAGGTTTGGTGGTCAGATCCTGAATGGGTTTGGTGACTCGCAGGACCACTATTGGTAGAACCACTAGCATTTTCCATGGATAAAAAATAGTGTATAGACCATAAAGATCTTCCTAACCAGGTTATAGATGCGTACACAATAGAGGGAATTCTTGATATTCTATTACAGGATCAAAATATAATGGTGTTTGATGACCCACATTGAGAGAATGGTCCATATTTTCCTTGGATAAAAAATAGTGGATAGACCATAAGGATCTTTCTAACCATGTTATAGATGTGTACCCAAAAGAGGGAATTCTTGATCTGATATTGTAGTATCAAAATATAATTCTGTTTGATGACCCACGTTGAGATAATGTTCCATATTTGACTCAATTGTTGCAGAAAAAGATTTTTATTGAGGTGAACCAATTGGAATTACAAGTTGTGGGTGTATTTAAGGATAATATATGGTAAGAAGACTTCCATGAAGTAATTTTTCATTAATTTTTCTAAACTCTCTCATTTACCCTATTAGAAACCTTTTAAGGAGGAAGTGGTTGATTATTTGAGGGGATACCAAAATTTTGGGTGAGCCTCTGGGCTAGGGTACACACACCTCATAAATTGGTCTTAGTGTGGACCATCTCATAAACATGAACTTCATAATCAGAATCCTATGAATTGGTATTATGTTTTGTAGGGTCCTCAACGATGGTGTTGATGACATTCAAAGATGCCTAATGAATCACAAGCATTATATTGGAATCTCTACATGATATCCTATTTCTACACCCTCCATGAGATCTTGCCTTCAACTTTTTTAGATCACAACAATCTACTTATAGTACAATAATTCAAAGTTAATCTCCAAATAATTTAGTCATAAGTGTTCCATGTTAATGTAATAGATCACGGTAGGAGATATATTGATACGGTTCACTATGCAGAATCTTCCATTCTTGGGAGAAGATTGATTCCCTCTAAGGAGGGGATTATTGAGGTGAAAAAGCCCCCAACTCTGTGGGATGGAGTTTTTTTGTTCTACCATCAAAACCATTTGGACCTAGTTCGATTATCCTGATGGTTGGGTTAAAAATAACATAGTCATATGGGTTGGGTTTTTTTTTCTGAACTACTATGGATAATATTAGCATAAATTCTCTTCTAATTTATTGATTCTGGTCCAAATGTGGGCTGGGTGAATTATTCAACACTCACATAAATTTTTCATTTCAAATAAAGATTGTGGTATTTCTAAAATTTTCTCAATATGACTACTCACATCCTTTATGCATGATGTATGATCAATGTTGTTAGATGCATGATGCAAATTTATGTCAACATCTTACTTTCTTTGGACTTGTTGTCAGTGATATTTTTCAAGGCATGTTCTTGTTTATAATATCATTGGTCATGAAAAAATAATTTTTTTTGTAGCTGAACTGAAGCATTGACATTGATTGATTCCACCTTTGACATGATTTTCATTCTTGGGAGCATATTGAAATGAAATTCTACATGTACACCCCATCCTTTAATATGATCATCAGATAGGGAATCTACGATCTTATTATGCAACCTCATCAATTTATTGAGGTATGCACATTGATGAGATCCTTATTACTTCTAAATCTTTGAATTTTAGGAATCTATGAGATATTCCATGTGAATTTGGCATTGTAACAATCATATTACCATAACGTGATTTTGATACTCACCATCTAGTAATACCATTTATTTTAAGTGATGAAGAGTTTTCTTTATGTTGAGGCAGATTTCATGTATACAATCCTCTCTAAACACATTTGGAATGAGGTATTAAATGGTGGATAAAGGCTAGAACATGAATGGTATGTTTTATTTAGAAAACTGTTTTCTCGTGTATAACATATATTATTCATATTTCACCAGAGGTTCCTTGACCTGGTCATACTAGAGTGGATAATTCCCGATTTTTTTACCATAATTAATGGGACTGTTTTAAATTCCCTATACTATGTTGGAAGGAAAATAACCTTAGTGTGGTTTGGATAATGACTACAACCTTGAGCTATCATTCGATTGAGAAAGGATTTCACCTACCAGTGAGAAGTAATCAGACATGAATGGACTTGTATTTTTATGTACCTCAGGATAAGAGGGATTTCCCATCACTACATTTTCTATTGGATAATTATTCTGACAACGCAATTCACTACTGTGGAGATATTTTTCACAGTGACCGCCATCATGGGGAGGAACATCATAGTGGATTACAGCAAGGGGAAGACCCTCTTGATCCTTGGTATTTTATCCACATGGAGGGTTTTCGGGGATCTCATCAATAGATAGACTCTTTATATTGACATAATTGTCCTTAAGAAAGACTTTACGAGGATTTTTTGGACAAATACCTTCATAGTTACAGCTAATAATCCAATAAATTGGTAAAAGGAGGGTAATATTTGGAGCTTCCATAGATAAATGTCTAAAGGTTTCAAGAACTCAAGCATTAAGCGAAGCCAGATCACAGATCATCTCTTAATTCTCCAAGTATTTTTGAGGAGACATATTCTTGGTTGTCTTATTAAAAGAAATTGGGGCCACTTGCTGGGAGAAGTGGTCTTCATGGGAAAGGGTATTTGTCTACCTTAGAGTGTACATTAGGATAGTCTAGTTATCTCTAGTTGGATCAGGTGTATATTCATGACCATGTTGTTTATATGATATGGGAAAAAATTTCCCACGACCCTCCTAGATGGGAGAAAGGGTATGTATTTGATCCGGGGTGACATGCTGATGAGCCACCCCGCCTGTGAGACATTATTATTTATTCATTCGTCTAATTATACTATCATTACTGTTATGATATTCTAGCATGTATATAGTATATGGGTAGGGATTTTCATTATCCCTTTCACCATTTCCCGGATGATCTTCGTGACTTCATTGACTAGAATGAGAATATATGTCCATTATATATCTAGAGTTCGCTTATGTTTCTTCTCTTGTCCTCTGTTTCATACCATTGGATACTAAAGGTTCTGGTGAATGGGGGAAAAGAGTTTAGTATACCCCATGATTTCCATCAGGGCTTTCCAACAAAATTCTCTTGGTTCTTCCAAATGAGGTTGTTGGGAGGCTTGGTGGGTGTAGGGAGGTCTATCTTCCTGATTGCAGGATATCATCGAAATGGGTTAGATGGATTCTATGTATGATTCCATATGATTCTGATTGTATTCTTTATGAATATAAGTAGGTGTGTTTCCCTTCACGTGGTACTACACCATATTTGAATGGAGATATTGGTTGGACGCCACCAGATGATTTTGCTGGCTGGTTGAATGAAGGTGGATGAGTGTATGCATCCTCTCATGGTTTTCCACCAAATTGGGTTGGTGGGATATTTCAAAAGGGGAATGTTGTGAACATACTCTCTATTGGTAGGTTTTCATCCCCGAAAGGTTTTCTTGCATGCTCGGATTTCAGGTACATGGGTCGGATAGTCGAAGGTGAAACCCACATCATGTTGTGGGTTTACTATAGCGTGATATTGATAACAAAAATTATTGGTAGGATCCTTTGTGATGGACCAATATTTCTTGAGGATGGGGCCTTAGGTGGTCTCTTGATCCACCTCACTGATATATTGGAGGGACTAGTAATTGCATTTCAGGGACAAGATCCCAACACAGTTGAAGATGGGAGTTGAAATTGTTTGCTTCAGGACCACTGGTCATCACTAGGTGGATGATCGGGGGTGATTGTGGAGATTGAGGTCCTATCAAGAATCCACCAAGGTTGGGATGGTAGCGTGATGATGGTACTCTCGAACCAGTGTATTAGAGAACCAGCGTTGAATATGTTGAGTCGCAGATGACGTCCTTCACCCTAATGAAGGTCTAGCCTGAGTAGCAGTTGGGAAAATATACTGTGAAAACTTAAAGGAATATATTAGATCTAATGGAGTTATACAAAAAAAATTGATCGTGATTATATATGATAGGCATGATTAGAAAAATACTTTTAATGAAGAATCATTTTTGGATGAACACATTCATGATTTATTTCCCTATCCATCCCTCATTTCCTATGAGAATGGGAAGGGCATAATAGGTTGGTGATACTATAATCATTGTTATGGAATCATTTTGGGTTCACCATTTTTTTTCCAACCAAAATGGGAATTCAATTGGGAAATAGGATGGTCTGATGGTGATTGTTCAGTGCATCTCTTTTATATTGTGATGGAGATGTCATAGTTATTCTTTTCAATATATTTCCACTCATTGTGACTAGTTTATATTTATGAATGGTTTCCAAGAGGTTTTTTGTGGAACCAGAAACATCCAAGGGTTTTTTATCCATGGGGACCTTTTATCCAAAGGCACGTGCTCATTAGGTGTTTTGACCTATGATGCTTAAGTACGCGCATTGGTCGAGAGGATGGGAGGTTGGGCTCATCACACCATTTTTGGGGGATTTATTTCCTACTCTAAGAATCTATTATAGATTTAATATATGTTCATGAATCCTCTATTAATTCCCAAGAATGTGGTCTATTCGAGGATTAGAAATAAATTTTTATCATGTGGGGAATTAGGAATCATCTCTATGTATATGAGAATCTTCATCAATGGAGATATATGTGTATATATGAGGTTCACTAATGATGGTATCCTCTTATATACGAAATTGAGAGTATTTGGTCATTACTAAGATGAAGATGGGTTCCTATCCACATAGTGCGGCTCTATGGAGTTTATTTTCATCCAGGTAGATTAAGGCCACTCTAATGTTTATTTTTATCCATGTAGATGAAGGTATCTCTATATTTTATCGTCATCTTGAGAGACAGGAATTGCTTGTTGTTGGGATCCAATCCAAAAATGGGCTTCCTTCATATCATAGTGAAACAAATTAGAACCCACATTGTTTGCTGCTTCATAATGGTGAACATCATTCCTTTTATGGTTGTGTGAGGTTGACTCAACCATTCAGTTTAACATAATGTGGCAGGTATATCTATGTGGAAGGTTCCTAGACAAATTTGGTGTGGGACTTATGCTGATGTAGCCCAAGGAACATGGAAGGGACATGGGTTTCATATTTGAATTAGTCCCTGCAGGGGATATGGACCAAGAAAGGAATAAGGATGATTTAGGAGTTGTGTTTGAACCTCAGGGGGTATTCATACATATCCCATTTGAATGGTAATCAAATCCCACATAGTTCGGTAGTGAGTTCCCATGCCTATGGAGGCCCTCAAGGGTATGTATCATAGGGGAGTACAACCCTTTTATATGATAGATTATGGCTTGATCCTAAGAAGGATACCCCCTGAGAAGGGACCATGAGGGATATTTTAACTCATGGTAATTTGGGGATTTAAATCAGGTCTATCTACTAAGGAGGATACATGGATAAATGGAATTATGATTGGGATATATTTTTAAGGAGGATGTCAATTGATCTCGAGCCCTTGGTGGGATTATTGAGTATCATGGATGGAAGGAATCAGATTTCTCATAGTTTATCCCATAAGGTGGATTGTGTGCATGTTGTGATCATCACTATCATATAATCCCATGTGATTCAAGATCAATGTGAGAAACAAGAGGAAGTAAAAAATTTGACAAGCCACACACTTTTCCTCCTTTGTTGGTGGAAGAGTTCAAGGCTATATCAGAAGAGTCTGGGGTGATGACACTTCCCTGTCTTCACATTATATTGGACGAGTGTCCAACTTGAGGAATGCATGAAGGTTAAAGACACGTTGGTAGATAGGAGAATGAATATAACCTCCTACAGGAATGGATAAGGGATTACAGAAGGATCAATTCTCTACAATCTCTTATGCAACATGATAAGGATATAACTCCACGTTGAATGGAAAATAATGTGTGATCCATACCCTCCCTACAGGTAACTGGAGGCTCCAAGTCTTAGAGACGATAATGGAAAGACATGGTAGTATACCCAGAATTTGATAATGATAATTCTTCATCATTATCCCTAGGGTAAGGGTCCTCGTGACTGTTGATATACAAACCCACAGGCATCCTGAGGATCCTTATCCTCTGATAAGATAGGTTCCAGAATCCTCTGACCATAGAAATACTATCCCAAATGGGAGACACTCTAGCATGATTTTATCTATGGTTTCACATGTGAGGAGGTCTTGGTGAAGGCATTGAGTTGATCCATCTCAAACAAGGGAGACAAAGGAGAAGGGGTCCTTCTATGGATAGCATCTAAGAAGGCCCAGTGAATGGATCACACATTCTAGAAGGTATGAAGAACCATGGAATCTGATATAATGGTGATTCGCGTATGTAGGAATCGGAGAACATATACACCTTGGGTGATGGACCACCTAGGTAACTACCCTTGGGAAATACCTTGATCAGGCGTTCAAGGGTCTCCATAGGTGTTCTGAGAGGTATGTCACGTAATTCCGTAGTTAAAGAATGGGTCCGCATGCTAGTCTTTATTGATTAAGGGTACGTGGAAAACCTGGAATAGGGTTTGTTTACATTAAACCCCTAGCGGATTAAATTTCCACTAGTATCCTTTAATTCCTTCTTATTTAAGTGTTAGACAACTACCTAGAAGGTTATGTGTGACGTGAGCGAAGTACTAGCGTGATTGGAGCAGTAATTTTCCTTCGGAAAAATACATCCATCCAATGAAAGACATCAAGGGCCTATTTTTAGGAAAATATTGGACCATGGGAGAAGGCGTCAATTCTAACAAGTCGCACACAAGTAGGTCACACTAGTACCTTGTACACAGACGGTTCTTGGGGTACAACGGGTTAACAATTCTTTTATAGTTGCGCGATCTTTGGATATCTTCATCTACTTTATCTTCCTTTTCCTTGGGTGTTTTCCTTTGTTACCTTTTTATCCATGTGATAAAACAAGGAATTAAAAATATAATATAATAAAATATATACATGTAAATATATATTAATTTACATAATAATAAATATATATATTGAAATACATTATATAAATATATTTTTAAACAAATTCTACAAATATATTATGTAATTACTTATATATATATTGTAAATAAACATTTACATGATATATAATTATATATTTCAGTAAATAAATAATTTACATAAATATATTTATAAATTTATAAATATATTTTTATATATATAAGATGAATATAATTATACAATATATACTCAAATGTATATAAATACACATATACACTATATAGTTTATATAAATGAATAAATTTTATATAATATAAATGTATTATAATATAAATACATAAATATTTAATAAATATATATATATATTAATTTCAATATTTATATATACATTTAAATTTTTATTGAAATAATATTTATTTTAATTAGTTTCATATATATATATATAAATAATAATTTGTAAATATAATAACAAAATCCAAAGGCTATGGTGGTAGAGGTGATGTGATGTATTCATAAGTTCTGAGCTTCAAATCCCCCTGATGTAAAATTTTAAAACCATTTGGGATTTCTAGGCTAGTTGGTTCCTGGGTGAATGAGAATGGGAGGTGTGAGGTATGGTCCGTGGTTTAGAGTGGTAATAGAACGAGAGGGGAGGAGAGATGGATGAGATTAGGGTGAGATTGGCACTACATCCATAGGGGGACACATGTTGGTATGGTACAAGTACAAGAATGGTATAGAGCATGGGGGTCATGAATGGGAGGGGTCACATGTGAAATGGAGGTGAGGGTGGGCATGGGATTAAAAAAAACATTTATAATAGGTGATTCAATGAACCACTAAACTACTTGTAATATGTTTCAATTAGAGGGGGTTAAACCCCCTTTAACTTAGTTTTAAATAGAGGTGGTTCTTAGAACTGCCTCTACACTGTCTTATGCAACTCAACCTTTAGCAGTTTTTAAATTACACTAATTTGATCAAAAATTTAGAATGCGATAAACCCCCGAAAGGCTGAGATTCTACTGATAAATTTTATGGGGTTTTAACATCCTCTAAATGGATCACTACTAAATTTTATATTACTTTACTAGCAGTTCCTCAAAACTGCCTCTAACGGGAGTAGGCATGCACATTAGCGGATCTTCCCCATAAATACTGTTAATCTATTTTGAAGGGGTTATAACTCCTTCTAAATTAGAAAATAACCCTCTCTTTTTGGTTAATTGTTTTTTAGTATCTATGAAGATACATGAAATCCATATTATGAATTATTGGGTCATGGAAAAACTCTTTACATCTTTTTAATTTCAAAAATTTCAATTGATTCCATCGTATTTTTTTTCAACTAACTAAGCTCCAACAACCTCATGTCACCAAAAAAATATAATTCCAATGTTCATGGTGTTCACTTCCCTAAAAAACATTTGATGTAATTCCACAAGCATATGACATGTCTCTCCAAAGAGTAGTATTTTTGGGGACATCATTTTGTGAGTTTTGTTTGTGGTAATTTAAGACCAAAATACTCATCCAAATTCACTAACCAATCCTTTATACTGATGGAAACTATATTCTCTTTAATATATTTGATATCTTAGTTAGACACTTCAGCCTTCCCACTGGACTACGGTTGGTAGGTGGTACCAGTTCTATGAGAAAATGAATATTTCTCCATTAAATTCTTCAACATAGAATTTTTGAAATGGATTATATTATCTATAATGAATTCTCTAGGAAATTTAAACCTAGAAAATTGTGTTTTTAGTAATGATTTATATGTCCATATAGATAATATTTTTGATAGAGAAACACCCATAACCCACTTGGACATATATTCTAAAACCAAAAGAAAATATTTATTACCCTAAGTGTATGGGAAGGGTCCAATGAAATCCAAGCTCCAAAAAATCAAAAACCCCAACATCTAGAATTTATTTTTGAGGATAGTCTTTCCTTACACCTATATTTCCAAGAATTATTCACTCATCACAAATAATAACCATGCTCCAAGAATATTTGAATAATGTTGGCTAGTAGAACCCAGGCTATAGAACATTCTATGCAATCCTTTCTCCTCCATGGTAAATACCCCAAGGTGATGAATTAAGGCTCTCAAGTATGGGAAAAATTTCTTCTTCTACCACACATTTCCTCAAAATACCGTCATCACATATTCTAAAAAGAAGAGTGCCACACCATAATTAGTATTTAACCTCAAATATAATCATGTTCCTTTGGTTCTATGAGAGGTCCTTGGGAATAATAGCAAAATTTATAAAATTAGTATTATTTAAATAAAATATACTACTACACAGAATCATCAAAAAAATTTCATCTGAGAATAATGTATTAATCTATCATAGTTACTCAATTTGGGTGTTGGAAATCCTATAAAAATGGTTTGCATCCACATTTCTAGCCAATTTATATATTTAATAAGAAGATAAAATTTCAGCAATAGAAGTTTCCAACTCCAGATCCTGGGTTTTGAGTCCATATCTAGGAGGTACATGATGGTTTAATGTTCGGTAAAACTAATCACCTTGACCCCTATTATGTATTTTCAATGTTTTTAAATGGAAAAAATAATACAATTTAATTCCATTTATGTGGAGGAATAATTCTTCTTTGCATCATTTAACAACTTATTAACATAGTAAATAATATGGAACATCCTATCCTTCATAAACCCCAAAACAGAACCCATAGTTAGATCCATAGAATCACATATTACTTCTAATGTGAAATTTCTATCAGGAGAAATGATAACTAGTGAGGTGGTACTTTCTCATTAGATGAATTAAAAAACTCTATTCATTTCTCATAAAAATCAAAATACATGTCCTTAATAAGTAGTGAGCATAGATTCCTAGTGATATTGAAAAAAACATTATTGAACCTCTTATAAAATACAACATGTCCCAATAAATTTATACTTCCCTTTTCATTCTCAAGTGGGTCAATCTTTGGGAAAACCTCAATCTTGGAATGGTCAACCTCCAACCACTTCTTATAAACCTTTTTTACCCAACACAATACCTTCATTATCCATAAACTATCACTTTTACATGTATAAGTCCATATTTTTCTTGGGACATATTTCAAAAACAGATTTCATATTTTCTAGGAAGTTATAAAAATTACTTCCCACAGATAAAAAATCATCCATTAACACTTAGATAATCCTTTCAATCAAGAATGAGAAAATCTCAATCATGCATCTTTAGAAAAGAGGTTGGAGCACTGCACAAGAAAAATATAATTTTATGGAAGGAAAATGTCTGAAATAGACAAGTGAATGTGGCATTCTCTTGATCATAATGAGAAATAGAAATCTATTTATATATAGAGTATTCATTAGTAGACATTAAAAACCATTTCTAGTTAACCTCTCCAATAGTTGGTTCAAATATGTCATAGGGAAATCATCCTTCCTTTTGGTAGCATTTATTTTTCTATAATCTATAAAAAGACTCAATTTTTTCATTGTTATTTCTTTTTGTTTGTCTTTTTTTACATTTTCTACAACAATAACTCCTCCCTTTAGGGACAACCAAGAAAAGAAAAAACCAAGTACTGTCAAAAATTTGAATGATTATCCCATCATCCAGCAATATGATAACATCCTCTCGAACCACTTCTTCCATGATTGGGTTATGTATTATCTGGGCTTACTGTCCTGGTTTATAGTCAATATCTAAGGGGATTATATGCCTAAAGAATGATATAATTATTTACTTTATGTTAGTAATTTACCATCTAATAATAGAATGGTATTTCCTTAAAAAATTATCAGGTTTTCCTCTTGAATTTCATCTAGTTTGGATGAGGTAATCACAGGTAGTGTAGATCACTCTCTTAAGAAAGAATATTTTCAATGGGATAAGAGGTATTTGTTCTATATATTGGTTGATTCTAGGAAATTGGGAAGAAACATGTCCCTTGGGATTCAAAGGACTTTATAATTCCTCTTGAAGAAGGAAGTGCATACTGATTCCTCTTCATTAATATTATTTATAGAAAAATGTTCCTCACATTTTGAATCTTATTTTTGGGAGTGGATTTGTTTCGGAGTAAAAAATCTAGGTATTCCAGTAATTCCACCTCAAAAGAATGTAAAGGCTCTTTTTACTTACTAGAACATAGGGTTCTATGGTGTACTATTGTTTTCATCCAACATCCTGAAAAAATTCTCTTCCTCCTCATCAATATATTCTTCAACTCGTAACATCTCATCTATATGACATATTTGGCCTTGGGTGGTTTTTAAATTTTTTTTTTGAAAACATTGAAATCCTCCTTTTGTTCATCCAGGTTAGATATTAATATACCCTTTAACACATAAATGAAATAACCCCCTATGGCAATAATGGTCCATACTAGGAAGACCAAAACCTCCTAGAAACACTCCATATTCAATATCATAATGTATGTAGGTGAAAAGAGTCTTCATACCCCCACCAGTGGATCATCTACACAACCAACAAGGTGAGTGATGGATCAATCACCACATTTTGAAATAAAAATAGTGGGTTGGGGAAATCCTAATCTCAAGTGTTGAAATAGAGTTAATGGAATCAAATTAATGCTACCTCAAAGATCACACATATAGTTAAAATATTTTCTTCAACCACTAAAGGCGAAAGGGATGAAAAATCTACCTATTTCATGAATTCTGGGAGGTATCCTATTCTAAAACATAGCACTACACTCTTCATTCAGAATTTAAGTGAAATTATCGTCTGAATTTTTTTATTGAAAAAAATGTTTTTTAGGTATTTTAAATAATTTGGTATTTAAATCAAGGAATCTAGGAAGTGTATTTCAATATTCAGTTTCTTAATAAAATTTAAAAATTTCAACAGCTTAAAATCATGGTTTTACATTTTTATTCTTTTTGGAAATGGTATTGTATGAGAAAAGTTCATAACAATTTAGTGAATCCATTTAACTTATTAATAAATATTCGTCATCCCTTAATTTTTTATTTTTCAAATAATTTTCAGGTTTTTTTAATATTGAATAATAGGATTAATAGTTTTTCCAGTGCTTATGTCCAAATTTCTAGATTCAATATTATCCAGATTTGAGTTTTAATTTCAATCCAGTTACTAATTTTTAGTAGGTTTAGTTACTTTATTATAATCATTGTGGGTTTGGAGAAATAATTTGGTGTTCACAGTCAAGAAATTTTCTCTGAGTTAGGATTCAATGGAAGTTAAAATCTGACCCTTATTTATACTACCATCCTCTATAGAAAATTTCCCCATTTTAATTTAAATATTTTTCATCCATGAATCCATTTGACCTATTTAAAAATAGTTTTCTGATTTCTATTCATAAAACCTTCCTATAAATTATTGGAAAATACCTCTCACTTCATCTTGTAAGTGGAATGATCTAGGTTTTGGTAGGGTCTTATACTGCTACCGAGGTGGTTGATAGAAACTAGGGGGAGCTATTGGTCTAAAAATATCCTATTCACTCCAAGAGAGGTTTGGGTGGTTTATATACCCCTGGTTGTAGGTGTTAGAAAAGGGATCATCCCTAGGATTCATCCTTGGTCCATAACCAGAAAAATTAGAATTTTTCGGAGATTGGGTAGGAATATCAAAATTCGGACAAAAATTATGTGAATGCCCAGTCATTCTACACTAGAGGAATTTTTCCCCGATAGTATTTGGAGTGTTTTCATGGAAAAATCAAGTAGCATGGTCCTCATCTTATCAAACAGGGTTGGGTTATTTACTCATAATGGTTCTTCTCCTAGAGCATTTATGTTATGAGTTTTTTTCTAGTGTGATAATTATTTATATTAGTTCCACAGAATTCATAAAACTATAATCCCCTACACTTGATTGTTCCATCATTTTTTAGTAGTAATGGGATATACTATTGTAGAAAGGGTCTATGAGGAATTGGTGAGTGATGTTGTAACACCCTTATTTTTTATGGACATGTGTTTTTTGAATAAATGTAAATTTTAATTTATATCTTATGATGCACTAAGTTAAATATTCCTTTCACACAAAACACTGACCTGGTGTATGTTACCTGAAACACCTACTTGGCATAAGATGCACAAAACACTGAGTTGGCATACGATACAAGATACACCGAGTTTCTGAAAAATATCACTTTATATTGTTTTAATTAATGAAATAAGATAATTATTATTATCTATTAGACATAGTAATATGAATAATAGTAACTAATTTTCAAATATTGTTTATAATGTTTTAGTATAAATATAACTTATTGATAATAAAGGATATGTATTTTGGAAAAGTCCTTCTATGTTTAAAACATCATTTTCTTGAATAAACTAATTCTAATAATGAATGTAATTTTAAAAACACTTATAAGTTTAATTTAATAAAATAAACATAATTTTTTAATTCAGAATTTCTAAATTATCTTAGGGTGATTTTTTGTGATTTGTTTGGGAAACGTTATGTTTTTTATGAATAGTGAAAAATATAGATTTTTAGTTTTAAAAAACCATTTTGTATAATTAATTATTAATGATAAATGATATTATAAATTAGTTTGAATAAAAAATTAGATAAATATTACATCTACTAGTAAAATGAAATTTATTAAGATCAATTTCACTTTGACATTGAATATAAAATCCTAACAATCTTTTGAAATTTTACTACTTGAAAACATAATTTTTTCGACCCATTTGCGGGATTAGAACGAATATTAATTTTTTCGCTTCTATGAAGTAAATTTTAAAATAATTGACATTAAAAATTCTATGAAGTCTAATATTTACGTTCTAATAGGACCATGCTAATTTTTGACCCAAATGATTAGTAAAAGTAATCAAAATTAATCATAGTAGTTAAGTCCAAATTAAGCTTAATTATGGACTAAACCTATAAAATTGTTCAAAACCCTTTTTATATCCATATTGCATTCATAAAACACCAATTATTGATTTATTTTGGTTTGTTAATACTTGTTTAGGTAATAACATGTGCACAACTAACTTGTTTCTAGAAATACCAAATGATTCCTTTTCATTCCTTATAAAAGGCCACCCCCCCAACCCATTACTCACACCTCTCAAACCATTTAAGTTATTCCAATATCTTTTTAATAATTCTACATGAAATCATACCTTTTACCACGAAGACTCCCATTAGGAAGAAACCTTCTTAAGTAATCCTTTAGGCATAAATGAAAAGAAGTAACCTGCTTAAGAGATAACATCTTCTCTCAAACTCATTTCCATTATTTTCTTTCTCAACCCCCTCCAATATATGTATTCCATTATTATATGATACACTATACGTTTTTTATTAAAATGGTCTTACCTACACTTACACACACCTCCATCTAATAGATGTTGAACATACAATTTCTGTGTACGGCGAACTACTGCCTCACGAAACGATGATTGTTCATTTCTCCAATACCATCAATCTTGGTGGCCATTATGATGGAAGATATATTTATATATGTCATATATTATGTTTAATTTGTATTTAAGCATTTATATTCTTTTTTAAAACACACATCTGTTTACTTTCCATTTGGTGTTAATACGATAATCTCATTTTAGGAGGTGTGGACTACCTCCCCCTCAAAGTGATGTTATTCATTCACACACCACCTTGAATGTATTAAGAATGGTTTTAATGAACATATATGATATATATAATATATTAATTCTACTGGAATAATTATATATACATACATATATATATATATATATATATATAAATTTCATTTACATACTTTCTTTCAATAAAATAATAAAAATGAAAAATATCTTTCATGCATACGTACGACATACAGTGTCCATGAATGGTTTATTCCATTATGTACTTAATTATGTTAAAGATTAGTATAAAAATATTTTAATGGATATGAATTATATTTATATCAATTTATACATTTAGGAATCGTGATATAAGTTTAATCATCAATGATATGACAAATTAATACACATGCAAAGAACAAAGAGAATATTACCTAAAGTGAAATTTTAACATCAAATCGTTAACAAGTATGAAATATAATATCATATTAAAAAAAATATGGTAATAGATAAAATAAAATTATTTTGTAAAATATTTAAAATAAACTTATATTTATTTAACGAGAAGCATGTATGTGTTTGGAGAGAGTAAAGACACAAGGTAAGAGGATTTTCATCTCACTATTAATTTTTTGGAGATACAGGATATATTTTCCTCTCTTTCATTTTTTTTGTGGTGCGTGTACTGAACATGACGGTATTAAATTTATCTTTTACATAAATTTATGGTTATTCACATATCCAATATATGATCCTTCCTTCATGGGGTTTAACTTTCAAAAGTTAACAAATCAGAAAAACATATTTGTCTCAATTTTCTTTTAGAGACTCATGTATTGTTACGCACCTGAACACTTTTTTTGAGGTGTATATAATTAAATTTTACATGTTATATCCTGATACTATTTATTTCATGATATCTATAGTTTCATGTACTTTAATTTTCTTACATGATTTTTATGATCCCAAGTTACCAAGTAATAAGAGTTTATTAAGACAATCTGATCACTTTCTTAGATTGTTTATGCTTATGATTCCTTTAATGAAATATTATTATCCTTTTCCCAATAATATTCATGAGTTTTATCATACTTTACATATTCATGGTACCCTCTATTTTTAGTACCATTTTCCCACTATTTTTTACTTAAGATAATGTTTTTATGTAGAATTTTACTACCTCTCTCTTTGGTTGGAAATATATTGTATTCAAAAACCATGTTTTAAAAAATGTTATCAATAGATCCTTGAAGATAATTATAAAGTAAAAATTGATTTTACTTTTTTTATTGTTTTAAAAGATTCATTTATAATTTTTCAAATCTATTTTAAAATAAATAGTTTTTCAAAATGTGTTATGTAATAAAAAGATTTTTTCAAAGAAAAAAATACATTGTCTTCAAGAAATGTTTCTAAAAGATCTTTAAAAATTATTTACCATCTAACATAACATCCATTGGTGTTACTCATGACATTATGGGAAAATTATTCAATGTGTCCATTCATATTCATTCATATAATGGATTATGTTATGATGACATGATGTTAGGAAACCCATTTCTATTTCACGTGTTAGGTGCTTTTGAAACTTGCTTCATTTATTTGGTTATGTTTATGATGAAATGACTATGAAACCTATCTATTTATAAAAGTTATGATATGTTTACATGTTTATGATACCCATTCAATTTCATGGGTTTTGATATATTTATCTATGATCTTGTGGAATCTGTCTGTATGATTTCATTATGTGATGAGTGGGACCTATATCTCCCTCCAACGCATTGGGTAAAGATTTATATCTCATGAGATAAAACATTGCTGGAATGAGGGTAAATCGGTTCAGTAATACAGAGCTATAATGATGGTTACTCAGTTCCGTAATATATGGATAGAATGAGGGTCACTCGGTTTAGTAATAGATGGATGGAATGGGGGTTAATCAGTTTCGTAAAAGACTGTGTCCACTATGATGGTCTTGACAGTTATGCCTTATCTACATTATAAATTAGTATATGTTGACATGTTGCCACAATTCCATGTCTTATTTCTTTAGTATTATTTCATGGCCTATGATATTTATTTCATTATTATTCATGTCTTATGAACTACTAATCCTTATGTCATGATCTTTGTTTTGCAGGTATGATCTTTTATTTTCATGATCACATTCTCATACCCTTTTAATCATTTTTATACATACATGTCTCCCATTTTTACCCTTACTGATCATTTGTTCTCACCCCTTTTTATTTTTCTTTCCCCAGGATGTGAAGATATGTATTATGTTTGATTTGTCTAAAAAGGGTTCTAGTCAAGAAGAACCTAGTGGGAGATAATGTAGATAATTTTTGTACCAGTGTTTATGATTCCATGTTTCCAAAGGCACTAAACTAGTATTGTATTCCCACATTTGTTTTTATAATGATTAATTATTCCCAAAAGGTTATGTAATGTTAATGTTTGTAAATAGTGGGACATTTAGCTGGTATCTGAGTAAAAGTTTATATATCCTTTGAAAACTAGGATGAGAAACATTAGTGAGAACTCTAAGAACATGTATAAGGATATGTATAGGGTTGATTCAAAGTATAAGAACATGTCCTGGACATTTGGCAAAGGATAGTGTGAGTAGTTTCAAGGAAATAAATCCGTTTCTTGATACTTCAAGTGGTTGTGTCTCTAGAATAGATGTACCTAGGGGTAATAACTTGGAAAAGATGATCTGGTCTTGACATGAGGTAATCTAGTACATGACAACGGGCCTTGCTACACACTTGGTTTGACTCTCCTAGGGGATATTCTTTGGGAATTCATAAAAATTTCAGGAACTATTTTGAAGGATTTAAATATAGGTTGGCTGTGAATAACCTAAGATAAAACTATGGTGTCATAGATAAGGTAATGTTTCATATGTTCAATATCCTATAAGTGATTTTCAAGATTATATGGTTCCTCATTATGATCAAAATTTTCATCTCCGGGATTTGGGTTTTAGTCAATGGTCGGAACCTGATGGAACTGCATTAATGGAAAATGTGATGAAAAATTAAATTATTGTCCTCTAGCATAATTGAATTCTGTTGGAGCTAGAATGAAAAACCTTATTGCTATTCCCACACATATTTCTAAAGCTATGAATCCTTTAGGACTTCCAAATGATCAAATGAGGGAACAACATTCAACTGAGTCTTTTATGAGGTAACATCGACCTTCATTCAGAGGGTCTTCTATTCCACTTATTTATGAAAAATAGATTAGTGCCACTGAAAATATATTCTATGTTCATCAATTTATGGAGCATGTGAAAGTCATTCTGGCAGTTTATTGGTTATATGGTGAAGCAGATCAATGGTGGACTCTAATCAAGATTATAAGACAAAATGATGAGATTGAATCCATGGTTTGGGACATGTTCAAGAACTTATTTTTCTATAATTACTTTCTTTTAATTCATCATACCAAGATGGAGAAAGAGTTCCTTGATTTTAATAAAAGAGATGATGAATCTTTTGGTACCTATGAGGCTAATTTCATGAGACTTGTGAGTTACGCTTTAGGAATTATCATCCAACCTAAATGTATAGTTGATAGGTTCTTTTGTTGATTAAATCATTTTCTCATAAGGTCGTTGTCCATAAGAGACGTTAGTAGATATGAAAGTATTTTGTGTTGTGAAATCATGGTTGAAATGGAGTTAAGAGTCACATATCAATCTCATGGTATTGACAAGTAGAGGAATATGGAGTTAAAAAACTCTAAAACCCATGGAGAAAAGAATATAAAATTTCCTTTATGTTCTGTGTTTTGGAAGTAGCACATAAGAAATTTCATTAGGGGTATAATTAATGTTTTATGTGTGGAAAGTAAGGTCATAAAGAAATTGATTTCTGAGGTGAAGGGATGAAGATGGCTCAAAATGAAAATGGAGAAAAATCCACACATAATGCACCTCACACGATTCAGTTCCTCAAGTGTATAGAGAATGGTAAATATGATAACTATTTCCCAAACCCAAGGGTTGGTGATGATGATCAATGTTAGTGACCTCTTAATCCAAGGGATAGGGGTGAATCTCATGCAATTGCTATATCTGAGGAGGAGTGTGATAACGAAGTGATGAAATATACACTTACCATCCAATCTAGAATTATGAATGACATATTTGATTCTAGATCTACCCACTCTTTCATATATAAAGAATTTTATAAGGGTGTTATGATTCCTACAAAAAATTTATAGGTGGAATTAGCAGTGTAGACCCCTATTGGTATGATGATTGCATCTCAAGTCTATGATTCTTCTCTGGTAGAAGATTGTGGGAATGTGCTTCCTGTAAATATTTTCATTCTTCCTTGGGTAAATTTTTATATCATCCTAGGCATGGATTGTCTTTATTTACAAAAAATATCACATCCATTTTCAAGGAAGGAATGTTACGTTCTATATTTCAAACCCTCATATGATCATCCATAAATGTGATGATAATTATGGACTTCCTATGGAGATTATATCTAGTGTATCGGTCTTAATCCCATTTAAAAGGGTTTTTTTTATCTCAAATGGTTGTGGAGAAGATTGAATTCGATGATATTTATTTTTTTCATGATTTTGAAGGTGTTTTTCTAGAATATTTTCGTTTTTTCCATCAAAACATGAAGTTGAGTTCTCGATAGATCTGATACCTGGTTCCACACAAATTTCAAAGACTCAATGTAGAATTTCCCCGAGTGAGTTTCAGGAATTAAAGAAGAAACTCCAAGAAAACCGTGATAAGGGATTCATTTGACTAAGTGTGTCACCTTGGGGTGCACCAATTATTTTTTGAGAAATAAAGATGGATCAATGAAACTCTGCCTTGATTTTCAAGCATTGAACAAGATCGCGATAAAGAACAAGTCTCCACTTCCCTGTATTGATGACTTGTTTGATCAAATGTGTGGAGCTCAATAATTTTCCACGATTGTACTTGGTTTTGGATATCATTAATTTATAGTCAATGAGTATATACCCAATACGATTTTACATAAAATGTTTGATCACTATGAATATATATTGATTCATTTTGTTCTTACTAATTACCCTACTATCTTCATGGATTTAATGTATAGAGTCCTTAAAGATTATGCTGACTAGTTTGTGGTAATCGTTATAGATGATATTATTATCTATTCCAGTAGAAAAAAAGTGAATGAAGATCACTTGAAAAATGAACTGAATACCATAAGGAAGGATAATTTGTATGAAAAATTTACAAATTTTGAATTTTGGCTGCAAAAGGTTTCATTTTTTGGTAGCATTATCTCAAGAGATGGTAAAGTAGTAGATCCCTCAAAGAAAGAGGCTATTTAAAGCTGGCCTAGACCTACCACTATGACTGAGATCTGTATTATTCTTGTTTTGTATAGATATTATCAAAGGTTTGTGGAGAATTTATCATGATTATCTTATCCTCTAACCAAGATAACTTGGAAGGGTTTCAAGTTCCTCTGGATAGTTGAATATGAGGAAAACATCAAGGAACTGAGAATAAGGTTGGTCGGTAAACCTTTTCATACATTAACCTATAGTGGATAAGGGTTTTTATTTTATAGAGATGCATACAAGAAGAAATTGGGATGCGTTCTTATGAAAAATAACATGGTTATAGCATATGACTCACTATAGTTTAAGATTCGTGATCAAAATTACCCAACTCATGATTTGGAGTTAGCAGTAGTAATATATGCATTAAATATATGGAGGCATTATCTTAAAGTGGAAAAGTGTGATATATTTAATGATCATAAAAAATGAAAATTATATATTCACATAGAAATAATTGAACATGGGCTAGATAAGATGTGAGAGTTGATAAAGGATTTGTTTCTGACGATTTTATCAGGGCGCACACAACTGTCTTTAGCGGACGCAGAGCTATTTCCCCTCATTCCCTTTTTTCAAATGCATGCGACATCCATTCCTTGCTCAGGGAAATTTTCACCTTGATCGAAACATGATGATGAGATGTCAGTTCTTAGTTCCATGGATTCCTCCTCAGAACATGTTACCACATCTGGGTCTCCCGTAATGATTAAGTCGTGGTTCGAAAATCTCATTCCTAGTGCCATATCTTTGTGGACTCCAGTTAAGTACACTAATTCCATCAAGAAATTCCATGGGGTCTTGACATGGTAGAAACCATCGGTCAGAGTAGATGACAACCTCAGACATGTCGAGGATTATTTGGATGTGTGGACATTGGGGAACATGTATTCTTCCTCGTAAGAGGGCTTCTCAAGGGTGTAGAACTCAAGGAATCCCATGTCAGTCGTGGGGTATACTATGCCAGAGGCATGTCTCTGAGTTCTTCCTTAGCTTCCCTTGTTTAACATAGGGTATGACACAAATTTAATGTATATCGGATATGGTTATACCAAAGTCATTTCTTCCAAGGTTTTCCTCAGGCATCTCATGTTTAACATGAGGTAGGCCACATGATTAATGTATTGCATAGACGGAATGAGGGTGAACAGAAGGTTCCATAGAGATGGATAATATTGGAATATCCTGAGGAGGGAGTTCTAGGAGTGTTTACCAGGTGGAAGGATTCAAACACTAAATAAGATTATACCCTGGATGGTGTGTCCCATAATGAGAAGATGTCACCCTGTGAAGGCTGATCTTGACTCCACTGAGGGAGGATCGGGGAGTGTGCACCCCAGAATGGGGGAACACCAAGGTTTACTATTGGCTAGGATCAAACCTCATGGAGGTTTCCTATGTACCCTATATAGATGATAGTGATGAAAACCCATTTAGTTTTAAGGGGTGATGAATTGGGGTGTAAGGAAAGCACAAAAACCCAGATACATGCTGGAGCTTATGAATGGAAAGCGGCCCAAGTACTTTTAGGAGCAGCGAGGAGGTGGATGACATGATTCCACTAGGATGTGGTAGCCCAGGTAAGAATCAAGATGGATGATGGAGAGTTGAATGAAGTAGAGGGATAATGAGATACAACCGATGTGAGGATGATGGTGATGTTGGGATTGAGCCTTGAAGAGACTTCCTACGTATCCTCATCGCAGGTAAACTATGTTTGCATGGATTGGTGGGATGATGGGACACCTGAGAAGGTGACCCATGAGAATGGATGCATGGATGGGATCTAGAGGAAATTGAACCTCCAGGTTGGGTCATGACCTTCCCGGAACACATGGGATTGAGGGATAGATCAGGATGAGACATGGGTGATGGGCTTGAACCACATGGATGCTTCCTACATATCCATGTAGTAGGGAATCAAAGTCAACATAGTTTATCTGATGATGGCTTACTGTTGATTGTTGAATTCAACATCTTATCACCGAATGGGTTTGACAACGGTTTATCGCTAAATGGGGGTCACAATGGATTTCCACAGGATGGGTTCATAATGACTTACCATTGTATATGATATAGTTTTGTGTCATGCAGGATAAAATTGGTGTACAATTTAACGTCATGGAGGCTGGAGGTGAACTGATGTGAAGTGGTCAGGACCAACGGGTGTTGGTCTTGAAACTCAAGGAGGTTTCCTACGTACATCTCCTTGGAAATGATCAAATTTTATGTAGTTAAGGTGGAGTGGGAACCGGCATGAAGGGGTTCGGAACTAATGGGTGTTGGGATTGAACCTCATGGAGTCTTCCTATATACCATTCCTTGGAAAGGATCAAATGAAACATAGTTCAGGAAGAGTGGGAACCGACATGAAGGGGGGTAGGAACCTATGGTTGTTGGTCTTGAACTTTTGGAAGGCATCCTACATACCATTACTTGGAAAGGATAAATGTATACATAGTTCAGGTTGGTGTTTGGGGCTTACACTCTAGGTTTCCCAGAGGGGATATAGAGGATGTTGCTTACAACTCTATTCCCACATGAGTTATGCTTGGTGTGAGAAATAGGTGGTAGAAAGGACCTGACGATCATGGCACAATGGTGCGTCCACTAGGGGTGGTGAATGGGGCTTGTGTAAGGACGTTTCCTGGGTGCCGCTATGGCGCGACAATGGTGGATGGGGCATAAGCATGGAAGCTAACTTGGTTCCATTATGGAGCGGAAATGGTGGATGGGGATTACGCAAGGAAGCTGCCTGGGTGCTGCTCTGGTGTGAAAATGGTGAGTGGGGCTTATGCAAGGAAGCTGCCCTGGTGGTGTTATAGAGAAGAAATGGTGAATGGGGCTTACCCAAGGAAGCTGTCTGAGTGCTTCTATGGAGTGACAATGGTGAATGGGGCTTATACAAGGAAGCTGTCTGGTGCCGCTATGCAGTGGAAATGATGAATGGGTCTTACGTAAGGAAGCTGCTCAGGTGCTTCTTTGGAGCGACGATGATAAATGGGGATTACGCAAGGGATATGCCCTAGTGGCGCTATAGAGCAACAATGGTTAATGGGGCTTATGCAAGGAAGCTGCGCGGGTGCCACTATGGAGCGGAAATGGTGAATGGGGATTACGAAAGGAAGCTGCCCGGGTGTCTTCCTTATTTCTGGTCATGAGGGCATCTCAACTCACTGGTGGGTCAAGGAACATAATTTAGGTCTACACTTATGTGCTAGTACACAAGCGGGGTAATGCCAAGGGCATTAGAACCAGTTCAAACAAAGGGATATGAAAAGTGTGAATCACATTCCCGACATTCAGAACACAATTAGGGTGGCATGACGATGGAGGATAACTGTTGATTCGTTTTTGAAACACAACCTCCTTATCATGCTATCCTGAAATGGGGAAAAACAAATGAGGGTCAACTGCAGACAGTTTTTGAGACATATGACCTGACTCAATGTGTCGTCGAATGTCTTCTGGTGTATTGGCCCAGGACGATACGTGAATTGATGCCGCATTGGACCAGGCTATTAGGGGCTCCCTTCAGACATGGAAGTGGATGAAGACCTAAATGAAGTACACACAAAGCGTGACGTGTAGTGATGGAATATTTGAACGGATTCCAACGCTCTTGAAATTACGCCACTATAATCATGGAATTATGAATCTTATTCTTGGATCATAAGGTATCTATTGTTTGGAGCAAGAGGCATCCTATGTTTGGAACATAGGGTGTTCTATATTTTACAGTCATGTAGAACGGACTATTGGCATCTCATGCTCGGAGCAAAATGCATCTCTTGTTTTGAGGAAGAGGCATCCTATGTTTGGAACATAGGGCGTACTACAGTTTAGAGTCATGTAGATAGGAATGTTGGTATCTCATGCTTGGAGGATAAGGCATCTGTTTTTTGGGGAATGATGCATCCTATGTTTGGAACATAGGGCACACTACAGTTTAGAGTCATGTTTAAAGGACTGTTGGCATCTCATGCTTAGATCATAAGGCATCTATTGTTTTGAGCAAGAGGCATACTATGTTTGGAACATAGGGTGCACTAAAGTCGAGATTCGTGTAGATGGGAATGTTAGGTAAAAGGTTCCTAGAAATGGATGGTGTTGGGTCTTATGCAAGAGCGGCCCTTTCGGGTTCATCATGGAATATGAACCATGTGATGGGGTTAGGATGAGTATCTCGAGGATTGGTTTTACTCAAGGTACTTGGGAAATTGATTATGAGAATCTCAACCCACGACATGGGAAATTAACTCAGAGGAATATGTCGAATCAAGGTGTTTCATGGTGTAAAGAAAGGAATCTCAAATAATGGTATTCCATTAGTGGAAGGTGGCGGCACATAAGGGTGCAATGGAAAATGATGACATTGTGGACTGAAACGTTCGCGGTGTGACTCTCCATTTTTCTTGTGGGTCAGTGACGGTAGCGAGGGGACCGAACTGGAGGGCCAGGACTGCAGCCAGGCAAAGACCGTAAGAAGGGGTTTGGGGGTGCATCCCCCATGGTATGGAACAGTGGTAATGAATATAGGAGATTCGAAAAGGATAGGTCTTCCTGAAGTAGCTTCATGGAGCAAAGGGGCTCATGGATCATGGTGTAACGCCCCGACCCTAGTTACCCAGAGTCAGTGCATTATTACATAACATTGGCATGATCACAAAAGATCATGTCTCGAATGATTGATTAGTTTAGTAGTCTTGGAAACACTAGATACATTCATAAGTCTTACATTACATCATAAAGTGAAAAACTACAACAACATGGTCTCCATAGTCCACACTCATATCCCCTCAGACTATCCCTGCAGGTCAGTCTTAAAATACTTATTCTCATCATGGGAAAAATAAAACATAGAAAGGGGTGAGCTCAGATTCTCAGTAAGGATAAGTATATAGGGGAAAATTTCATAAATAAGCTTAAAAATTTAAGGTAATGTATAACTAAAACATAAGCCTTTTAAACCTGAAATTCAGCATAATATGGAAGAAATAAAATGAAACAATTCCATTTACTTATTCACATGTATATTCTACTAGTTGAATAATCACATGCAATATAAATAACCACTTTCATAATGATGGAATGCATAATGCCAGACTATCATAACCACATAGTCAAGGACTTGTGCTAACACTACATTAATATTTTTTCAAGGACTTATGCCAAGACACTAGTTTGTCTCATGAGACGTACTGATGCATCAAGGATCTATAACGGGCTCCACCCATTACTTACTAAGTCCAATGCGTTCCTCATATTAACAGGTTTAAACATAACATAAACAATCGTATTAAAACTAGCATACGAAATGTCAATACATTCTCCAAAAACAAAGAATGGTATAAAAATAAAACATCCACAGTCAAACATATCACAAAACCTTTAATACAATATGGAAGTTTTGTATCATAATAAATCAAATTCAAATAATCTTAAAATCCATCAAAGGATGTTGACATAGATGAAATCCAAACTATTTGAGATAAATATCTCTTTTTTTAAACATTTAAAAGTCATATAATTATAAAATAAAACATTTACTTTCAAAATATTCTTATAAGCTTGTTAGGGAAGATTTGATAATTTTATAACAGTGGAAAATAGCCACACTTGTTGTATAAGTTAAAAAAAGGCATTTTTACCATAATTCTGTCGAAAAGGTTAAAAAGGACCTTATTTGGAAAATGACGGAAATATTCCTTTATAAAATTCTGATAAAAAGTAAAACAAGGGTATAAATGACTTTCACCCATATTCTGTTAAATATTAAGAATGATTTGAAATGCATTTTTAAGAAACATGGATGTGGATGATAAAGAGGTCCCAGTATATAATTACGTATAAACAACCTCAGATAATGAAAAGATTGTGAAATAAACCCTTAAATTTTAATTTTACTTGGTCGAGGGTTGGTTTACCTCTTGAATAATGGTGAAATAATTGTTATTAAATTATACAAGAATTATATACAATAATATTATATCATATATGATCTTTTAACATTTCTTTGTTAATAATATCTTAGTATTATTGTTGTTTTAGGTGTTAAATGATTTGTTTTCCATTATATGATTTGTTAAATAAGATGTGTTTGTTATTGATAGGTTGTATTTTATTCAAATCCATAATTATATCAAGTCCTTGAACATTATTTTTAATCATCAAATGAAAATTAGTCGTGAATGGATACGATGGAGAATGAATCTCATCGCGTTCGTGGAGACGGTAGTCCGTACGTATGAACGAGCAACAATATCATTCTTTTGATATTAAAATAATATATAATTTGATGATATATCATATATAGAGAATAATTGTAATGTAATATTTATTATTTACTTCAATTACACATGATTATCATACCCATCAAAATAATAATGTTTTGAAAAACAATTACACCCCAACGTGGAGCCAGTAAGCCGTACGTACGCACGTATGGTGACATGTTATTTAAAGTATGGATATAATATTGAATATGGTTGTACCATATTTATAATAGAATAAAATTATATATAATATACAAGATTTATTATTTTATAATGAAAATAACAATTAAAGAAAATGTTGAAGAAGAAAGGAACGAGAAAGAGGGTGGTGAAAACAATACCTCTTCTTCGGATTCTTCATTTTGATCTGATCAAAAGGGCTCCATTGGTTGGATTTATGACAAAATAAAGGCCTATATGATGAAGTGAGAGAAGTTGAGAGAATATTTGGGTAGGGGTTGGCCGAGCCAAAAGGCTTTGAAGGTGTCAATTAGAGTTAAGGGGAAGTTCTCTTTTATAAGAGGGGTGAGGGGCATCTTTAGAAATGCTAGAAATATTATTTTATAATAAATTCATATTCAGTTTATAATGGTTCAAAAGTGTATTATTTAAAGGTTAGGGTGGGGATGTGTCGAAATCATTTCAACCAATATATTTTAGACAGGTTTGGATCACTATATTAACCTTATCATTTAAATTTAACTCTTAGTTAAATAGTTTGACATTTACCATGTCTCTTTGTATTTTTATATTATATGGTTAATAAACATACTATATATTTCCAAGAGAACCAAAAGTGGTTAATTAATGATACAAATATCATTCTATAATCCCTTTGGATGATCCATATATTTTTATGAATAGAATATGAATTAATAATATAATATTTGTTTTAAAAACTATTTTATGTCAATTTTGACACTATTTAATAATTGATTTTTGTTAGTCTTAACATATTTACTAATTCAAAAAAAATTATTTAAGCAATACTATAAAGTCATGTTAACAAATTAAATTTGTGGATGTCATTAAAACGTTAAAATTACAGTTATTATAACATTTATAATACCAATTATTTGATTCTTTCATTAATAAGGAAAATACTACATCAGTATTGTGTCATAAATATATTTAATTATTCAATGTCTGAAAATTATAAATAAAATACCATTATGTATGAAATCATTTTATCATTATAATTAATATTTATAGTCTAAAATATAATATATATACCCCTATGTAAAAATTGTTTTTCTAAATTATATATACTTATGTCATTTTTGTATTTACTTTAACTTAATTAAAGTAAAGTGTCATTATCACTTAAAAGTGGATACATGAGGTCCAAAAATCGTCCCAAAGATGCCCATGGTTGGAAGTGTATCAACCAATAATATCAGGACATGATTTAGGATAAATTACGTTTATTATAATATTATTTTGTTACCCTTATTTACCAGATTTTCCTTTTAACCATTGTAAATAAAATATTTACCGAAGTAATTATTCAAAATGTCTAAATAAAAGTTACCTATTTACACAATTTGGTCCTCATGATTCTAAATATGGAATCCATTTTTCTAAATTCAAAACACAGAAGTGTAATAATTTAATTTAAAATTAATTCCCGTTGTTAAAACAAAAAACATGTTTTTAAGAGATAATAACTATCAAAAGATTGGTACTTTCTTGTGTCCAGCTTAAATGTGAAATTATTTCCAATGACCAAAATTGTATTAAATGTTAAAAATATAATCTAATTATACTCTAAAATCATTCAAATTCATAATTTATCACTATTATGTATTTCAATTTTAATAGTTATTTTTAATTAAAATTTAGTAATTTTCACTATTCATCAAAATATAAAAGTTATCCGAAAAGTACCAAAAATTCACCATAAGATAATTTCGATATTCTGAATCAAAAATTGAAGTCAATTTTGATAGATAAAATGTATAAAATTTAAAAAAGTGGGTATTACTATTCATAACGACTAGTTTGATTGGTTGTAGTGTATTAGAACTCGATGTTGCGTACAACACATGCTACTGTATTATTCAAAAAGAAGCATAACATGGAAGTTTGGGGTGTTACATTTTCCCCTACTTCAAATAATTTAATCCTCAAAATTTCTAGAATACTACTACATGAAAAGACTTGGGTGGTTCTTCATCATAATTTCCTCTCGTTTCCACGTTGCCTCTTCTATCTTATGGTTTCTCCATAGAACTTTTACCAGACGATTCATCCGGTTTCTTAGCACTTGTGCTCTGGTATCAAGAATACTGATGGGATCTTCACAATAATATAGATTGGGTTCCAGTTCTACTTCCTCATAAGTGAGTGCATGCGTTGGGTTGGGCATGTATTTTCTCAACAGTGATACGTGGAACACATCGTGAACTTTGGAGAGACTTGGTGGCATTTCCAAACGGTATGCTACAACCACAATTCATTCTAGAATTTCAAAAGGTCCTATGTAACTGGGACTCAATTTACCCTTCTTACTAAAATGTATAAATCCCTTCCAGGAAGATACCTTCAAGAAAACATTATCTCCTACATTAAATTCCAAATCCTTCCTTCGGTTATCAGTATAGCCCTTCTTCCTACTTTGAGATGCTTTTATGTGATTTTGGATTACCTTTAACTTTTCCATCATTTCCTCCACCAGTTCTGGTCCTATGAGTTTTATTTCACCAACATCATCCCAATAGGTTGGTGTGCGACATCTCTTTCTATATAACGCTTCATATAGGGCCATCTGAATACTCAAATGGAAGCTATTATTATAGGAAAATTCCACCATAGGTAAATTTTGATCTGACATACCCTGAAAGTCAAGTGAGAAAGATCTCAACATGTCTTATAAGGTTTATACTAAACTTCCTATGATACCAATTGTAATGCCCCGACCCCAATTACCCAGAGTCAGTGAATTATTACATAACAATGGCATGATCATAAAAAAATGTGTCTCGAAAGAACGATTAGGTTAGGAGTATTGGAAACACTAGATACATTCATAAGTATTACATTAAATCAAAAATTAAAAACCTACAACAACATAGTCTCCATAGTCCACACTCATATCCCCTCAGACTATCCCTACAGGTCAGTCATAAAATACTTTTTCGCATCCTGAGAAAAATAATACATTGAAAGGGGTGAGCTCAGATGCTCAGTAAGGATATCAATATAGTTGAAACATTCATAAATAAGCTTAAACATTTAAGGAAATGTATAACTAAAACAAAAGCATTTTAAACTTCAACATCATCATAATATGGAAGAAATAAAATTAAATAATTCCATTTACTTATTCACATGGATATTCTACTAGTCGAATAATCATATGCAATATCAATAACCACTTTCATAACGATGGAATGCATAATTCCGTACTATCATAGCCACATAGTCAAGGCCTTGTGCCAGGACTACAAATAAGATTATGTCAAGGCCTTGTTCCAAGACACTAGTTTGTCTCATGAGTCCTACCGAAGCATCGAGGAGCAATAGTGGGCTCCACCCGTCACATACTAAGTCCAATTCATTCCTCATATGAATAGTTTTAAACATAACATAAACACTCGTATTAAAACCACCATACGAAATGTCAATACTTTCTCCATAAACCATGAATAGTATAAAAAATAAAACATCCATAATCAAACATATCACAAAACCATCAATAATATATTGAAGTTTTGTATCATAATAAATCAACTTCAAATAACCTTACAATCCATCAAATGATTTTGACATTGATGAAATCAAAAATATTTGAGATAAATATCTTTTTTTAATTCATTTAAAAGTCACATAATTATAAAATAAAACATTTACTTTCAAAATATTCTTATAAGCTTGTAATGGAAGCATCAACAATTTTATAACAGCGGGAAATAGCCGCACTCGCCGTATAAGTTTAAAAAAAATACATTATTACCTTAATTCTATCAAAAAGGTTAAAAAGGACCTTGTTTGGAAAACGACAAAAATATTCCTTTATAAACTTATTATCAAAAGTCAAACAAGGGTATAAATAAATTTAACCCATATTCAGTAAAATAGTAGGAATGTTTTGAAATACATTTATAAGAAACCTGGATGTGGATGATAAAGAGGCCCTCGTAGATAATTACGTATAAACAACCTCAGATAATGAATAGATTGTGAAATAAACCCTTACCTTTTAATTTTCCTTGGTCAAGGGTTGGTTTAAATTCTGTATAATGGTGAAATAATTGTTATTAAATTATACAAGAGTTTTATACATTAATATGATATAATATATGATCTTTTAATATTTATTTGTTAATAATATCTTAGTATTATCATTGTCTCAAGTGTTAACTGATTCATTTTCCTTTATATGCTTTATTACGTAAGTCGTGTTTGTTATGGATAGGTTGTATCTTATTCATATCTAGAATTATATCAAGTCTTTAAACATTATTTTTAACCATCAAATGAAAATTATTCTTGAATAGAAACTATGGGGAATAAATGTCATCGCGTTCGTGAAGATGGTAGTCTGTACGTATGCACGAGCAACAATATCATTCTTTTGAAATTTAAATAATATATAATTGGATGGTATATAACATATAATGAATAATTATAATCTTATATTTATTATTTACTTCAATTACACATAATTATCATATCCATCCAAAAAATAATGTTTTGAATAACAATTACACCACGACGTGGAGACGGTAAGCCGTACGTACACACATATGGTGACATGTTATTCGAAGGATGGATAGAATAATGAATATGGTTGTACCATATTTAAAATAACATCAAATTATATAGAATATACAGGATTTATTATTTTATAATGGAAATAACAAAGAAATAAGAAGTTGAGGAAGAAAGGAACTTGAAAGAGGGTGGTGAAAACATTACCTCTTCTTCGGGTTCTTCCTTTTGATTTGATTAAAAGAGATCCTTAGGTTGGATTAAATACTAATGTAAGGCCTCTAGGATGAAGTGAAGGAAGTTTATAGAATATTTGGGTAGGGTTTGGCTTATCCAAAAGGCTTGGAAGGTGTGAATTAGAGGGAAGGGGAAGTTCCCTTTTATAAGAGGGGTGAGGGTAACCTTTGGAAAAGTTAGAAATATTATTTTATAATAAATTCATATTCGATTTCTAATGGATAAAAAGTGGATTATTTAAATATTAAGGTGGGTTTGGGTCGAAATCCTTTCAACCAATAGCTTTTAGACAGGTTTGAGTCACTATATTAAACTTATCATTAATATTTAACTCTTAGTTAAATAGTTTGACATTTACCATGTCTCGTTGTATTTTTATATTATATGGTTAATAAACATACTATATACTTTCAAGAAAACCCCAAGTGATTAATTAATGATACCACTATCAATATATAAGTCCTTTGGCCAAACCTTAGATTTTTAGGAATAGAATATGAATTAATAATATAATATTTGTTTTAAAAACTCTTTTATGTCAATTTTGACACTATTTAACAATTGATTTTTGTTAAAATATTAAAAACTATATTAATTCTAACCAAATTCATTTATGAAATCCTAACATGTCATATTAACAAATAAAATTTGTGTATGTCATCAAAACATTCATATTATATTTATTTTAACATTTATAATACCAATTATTTGATTCTTTCATTAATAAGGTAAATACAACATCATTATTGTGTCATAAATATATTTAACTATTAAATGTCTAAAAATTATAAAAAAATATCATTATGTAGGAAATATTTTTATATTTCTAATGAATATTTATTGTCCAAAATATAACATATATAACCCTATGTAAAATTTTTTTTTCTAAATTATATATGCTTATGTCATTTTTGTATTTACTTTAACTTAATTAATGTAAAGTGTCACTATCACTTACAAGTAGATCCATGGGGTCCCAAAATCGACCCAAATAAGCCCATGGTCGGACATGTATCAACCAATAAGTATATGACACGTTTTAGGGTAAATTAAAATTATTATAATTTTATTTTTTTTACCCTTATTTATCGGATTTTCCCTTTAACCATGATAAATAAAATATTTACCGAAGTAATTATTCAAAATGTCTAAAAATAAAATTTACCTATTTAAACAATTTGGACTATGTGATTATAAATATGGAATCTATTTTTCTAAATTCAAAACACAGAAGTGGTAGAAAATAATTTAAAATTAATTCCCGTTGTTAAAACAAAAGGTGTATTTTTAAGAAATAATAACTATCAAAAGATTGACACTTTCTTATGTCCAGTTTAAATGTGAAATTATGTCCAATGACCAAAATTATATTAAATGGTAAAAATATAATCTAATTATACTATCAAATTATTAAAATTCATAATTTATCACTGTTAATTATTTCGATTAAAAAATTTGTTTTTAATTAAAATATAATAATTTTCACTATTCATCAAAATATGAAAGTTATCCGAAAAGTACCAAAAATTCACCCTAATATAATTTGAATATTCCGAATAAAAAAATGAAGTCCATTTTGAATGATAAAATTTATAAAATTTAAAAAAGTGGGTATTACTATTCATAACGGCTAGTTTGATTGGTTGTGGTGTGCTAGAACTCGAAGTTGTGTACAACACACGCGACTGTATTATTCAAAGAGAAACGTACCATGTAATCTTGGGGTGTTACACATGGGGTCTCACAAAGATGCTTCATAAAGGAAAGAAACTTTTAGATCATGGACTCGTGAAGCAAGGACTCGCGGAGCATGGACTCCCGAAGCATGGACTCGTGGAGTAGCTTCGCGAAAGAAAGCTGAGATCTGTGAAATGGGAGATCGGCCACCCAAGGGGTGGCATGACTTCCACCATGAAGGGGGTGAGCTGGGTATTTATAGGAAAGAGGTTCCACAAAGCATAGCCTTCTCGGCATGAAGACGGAGCTCACTCCATGGCGGGTTCGCGAACGTCAAATGGGTTTGCGGAGAATCATGCCTCCTTGCTCCGCAGTGGGTTTGCAAAACTTTTTGGCACCAAAACTCTGGGAGGAGAAGAAGAATCAAAGAATCCTGAGGACTGCCTTGCAAATCCACTTTACAGAGTCTGCCCGGCACCGCGGGTGCCACGGAGCAACGAGGCAGGATTCTCCACTAACTCCCTTGATATTCGCGAGCCTGCAGCAGAGCAATGAGCCCCATCTTCGTGCCGAGTGAACGTAGCTTCACGCTGACTCTTGCCTATAAATATAGGGATTCCCTTGAGACTAAGGTTTAGACAATCCGATCTTTCAACTTCCTAGTTTATGAATCATGAACCATCCTTCACTCTCAAACCATGAGCTACGTGAGGTACTTTTGATTTGCGAAGTGCCCCCTTTCAATGTTTTATCCCCCTCTTCCGACAGAGATGACTTTCGGGGAGCCTAAGGGTCTCCGCGAAGGAACTGGATCTCTAAGTGGACCTGGGTCTTCGCAGAGTGTTTATGCTTTGCGAAACACCCCGCATGTGTACGTGATCGCCATGCTAAGGCAGGGTCAACGTACTTCACGAATCACATTGCTTCACAATACCCTACCTCATGAGCCACCTTTGCTCGGTGAGGCAGTGCTCCACGAACACCTTTCCACTTCGCGAAGCACCCACTATACACACCTCTTACCTATGATTAGGCCGGGACGCCCCACTTCGCGAAGCATGCCCCTTTGCACGTACTCTCCGCCACATGGGACACCAGAGCTTCACATGACCCCTGCCTATGAATCCCTCGACTTTGCAATTACTTTTCCCATGTGACCCTCCAGGTTTGAACAATGCAACTTCAAAGTCCCGTGGATGATACTTCCCATTGCATTGCTTCTTATAGGCACTCTAAAGGCTATTTCTTCTTCGCATATCCATGCTAAGGTGGACCCCCAATGGTTCTCTCTGTGACACCCTCCATCCATGGAATTGCCAGTGCCTTCCCTTAACCAAGGTGCAATGACTACCAGTTATGTAATTCCTAGGGGTGCGGAGTGCACCCACCTCGTCCGAGCTGTAGGACGTTAAAGTGGAAAGAACCATCATCCTCATCACATGACGTTATACATTGACCTCGCCCCGTTCTTCGCACGTAGGGCTCCCCCACCATGTAAATTCTCCACACCCACTGGTCTCCACAGGGGATGATATCCTCTTTATTTTAGTGGAGTTTGTCCGTGGGGAATGGGAAGCCACCCGGGTGTAAGCCCCGTAACTTTTCTTGCAGGAGGCAGCATCCTTGCCCCTTGTTTCTTCAGTCCCAAATCCCTCTCCCACTGTGCTTTTTTATCATCGGTCCTCCATCCTGGAGTAAGTCCCAACCTCTTATGGATTATAACAATGTGTAAGCCCATGTTTCCTCTTTGGGAAGCTCCACGTGTAAGCCCCACTCCACTTCCCACAGACGCACCTTTCGCAACGTGATCGTCAGGACATTGCAGCCTTATGTTTCTCACACCGAGCATGACTCACGTGGTCATAGAGTAATCATCAACCATTACATCCAATTTTTCCGTACCTGAACTACGATGACATTGATCCTTTCCATGGAAAGGTACGTAGAAAGCCTTCATGAGGTTCAAGCCCAAAAACCATTGGTCCCGGATTTCTTTCACGTCAGTGCTCCAAGCCCCCATGACTTGGACTACAAGGAATTTGATCCTTGTCAAGGCACAGTACGTAGGAAGCCTTCATGAGGTTCAATCCCACTACTCGGTCGTTCCAACCATCTTCACGTCGGTTCACCAACACTGTGGGTAGTCTAGAGTGTAAGCCCCAAATGCCCCCCATGAACTACGTGTTCTTTGATCCATGTCAATGCAAGGTATGTAGAAAGCCTCTTCGATGTTGAAGCCCAACATCTGGTCATTATGATCCCCCTTCATGTCAGTTCTCCCCCATCCTGTATGACGTTAAACTGTGGACCTTAATCAGTGGTAAGATGTTGTTCTCCCAGTCAGCGGTAAGCCGTTGTAGCCTCCCGAACTAGGTGGACTTTGATCCTTGCTAAGGAAAGGTATGTAGGAAGCCTTCACGAGGTTCAAGCCCACCACCCATTGGTCATCCTGACCCTCTTCATGTCGGTTCACCAACACTTTGGGCTGCCTAGAGTGTAATCCCCATGCCATCCTGAACTATGAGGACTTTGATCCCTGAAAAGGTGAGGTATGTTGGAAGCCTCTACAAGGTTTAAACTCAACACTCAGTTGTTCCAACCATCTTCATTTGGGTTCACCAATACCCTGGGAATCCTAGAGTGTAAGCCCCACGCCCCCTTCTCCAACTACGAGGACTTTGATCCTTGCCAAGGCAAGGTATGTAGGAAGCATCCCTGAGGTTGAAGCTCACCATCCACCTAGACCACAGGTCCCCATTCACGTCGGTTCACTGAATCCTACCCTAGATGAACTACATGGTCTTGGATCCATTCCAAGGAAGGGTACATAGGAAACCTCCCTAAGGTCCATGCCCACCATCCAACGGTAAGCTGTGAGACCCCCTCCAGTGGTAAGCCTTTGGGACCTTTTTCAGCGGTAAGCCATTGTTAGCCATTCATCAGTAATCCATTGTCACCCCATTCAGCAATAAGCCATTTTCAAGATGAACTATGTTCACTATACTATGAGGATTTTGATTACCTTCCACTGGAATACGCAGGAAGTCTCTTCGAGTCTCAAGCCCAACTTCATTGTCACCCTTGTGATGGTACTATTTCACCCCCCTTAATTTCATCATCCATCTTGATTCTTACCCAGGTCGCCACATCCTGGTGGGATCATGCCACCTCATACCCCATTTCATCAAACAACAGTCATGAGGCTACCCACACAATTGTCATATTATCGGTGTTCCCTCAAGGGTGTTCCTCCATCTGATCCACTCTTTTTAGTGTTATGATAAGTCCGATCCATCATTGCTGGACATTAAACATGCGGCATATCCTGTGTTGAACATGGGAAGCTGAGGAAAACCTCAGATACATGCCCATGGAATATGATTCCATGTGTTTGATGTGGGATGCCTCGGGCTTCCGCGCTCTCGAGAAGCCCAATAATAAGGGACAGAAGACAAACACACCAATTCCCTATCATCCAGACATGCTAGTGATCCCCCATGTGACTACTCCCCTAACCGAAGGTTGCTGCCCTAACCAGACCCCATGGAATGTCCTAACAGAAGCAGTGTAATTAACTGGGGTCCATAAAGACATGGTGCCAAGAGGAGTTTCACGAACAACATCTTAAGTCTATAATGGATACCTGGACTAGGTGACAAGTTCCAAGGAAGAACGCACAGAAGGAAGAACCGATATTCCATCATCCCATTTTGATCAAGGAGCAGACGTCCTTGAATAAGGAGTGGATGTCGCATGCCTTTGGAAAGAGGGAATGCGGGGCAACAAAACCCACACCTCTCATCCTCAAATGAGACGGACACGCACGCCCCAATGAAAGTGTCGAAAATAGAAATGGTGAACCTGAAGTGAAGTTATTCTCCTCAATATGGAGATTTTTAGTGCTTAAGGAATTAATTCCATGACGTGTCACTTGATCCAGTTATTCAGTGCCGGGTCCTGCCAAGCAAATAGTGGGCCTGGTGTGAAACTCACTTGAAGTTGGGGCAGTAGAACGTTGTACATCTCGTTCTGTGATGTTTTCAGCATGGATCTCTCATACTGGTCATGGAATATGGGGTGGCGATGGGGCATTGGTCATCAATTCCTTTTTTTCAGAACAGATGAGTTCATCTCCCTGCTCTAAGGAAACAAGTTGCTGCACAAAGAATGTGATCACTACTTACCCACCGACACAGGTGTAGGGGAAATACCAACGCAGAAATCCCTCCAGTGTCTACATCTTTTACGACAGTCTCAATGAACACTAATAATGGGAACTCACGCCCCATATCTCCATCTGAAGTTATCCAACAAAGGGTAATTAACATCCTCGCGCGTCGTTACGTGGAGGAGGTCATAATCCCAACCCGGGATATGGCCCGGCTGGATCTAGAGGCGTATGCACCTCACCATCAGTGCTGCCCCTGAGGGCCGTGCAGGGAGCCATTGCTCCCCACCCCGACATACAACCATTTCGGGAGCCTATCCCTCGAACACTTCGATGATTCCCTACCCTATGCAGATGAGGTGGGAGACGCCCAACCCAGTCAGGTCAAAGTCCCGTTCCAGAGGCTCCTAGCGAGGGATCCCACCTGATCACATCAGCGCCACCACCCAGTCTTACTAGATGAGGAGCAAGTAAGATATGCACCTACACCACTGGCCCCGGTTCGTCCGACCCGACACTAGCATCGGGCGGGAGATGAAGAGGACGCCCGCCAATGGGCGGAAACGTTAACGACCACTATGGCCCGAGCCACCGCTGATGCCTACCATCAGTCCCCTACATACAATGAGTAGGGGAACCTCTATGTTCGGCCATGATCGAGGCTCGAACCGCCCCATGGGCAGGCTGGGTCAACTCTCGTGGTCGCTGGTACAAGAAGAGGATTCCACGAACTAGCCCACAGCGATGCCACCCAGTTTGAAGGTCCTCCCCGTACCACTACCATGGAGAGCATGAGCCTTCCCCGATTCGAGGCTCAGCATGAAGGTACACCCCATGCTACCTTCAATCTGAATGAGGGTCATCCCCGTGGTAGTGAAGCTCTATACGATGGCTTCTCCCGTTCCCATTACACCGGGTATGGGGTCATTTCTCCTACCCCCGACTGCCGATGTAGGGACATTGCCCATCTGATCTCTCTTCCACGTGGGGACCCTCCCCATGTCCTTTCAGTAGCCGGTGAAGGTCCTTATCACATTGGAAACCAAAGGGGTGAAATCCAGCCTCGCCTCAATAGCACCAAGCGTGGAGGTCCTCCCCGTACTTCATGCAGAGGTTTTTCCTACCCTAGTGATGTCCATAGAGGTCCTACCCATGTCCCCTTTGACATTTTTCCTAGTACTCCTCACACCCTAGCATTCTCGGGTCGAAACCCTCTCCGCCGCAGCACCAGTGCACCTGAAGGACCTCTTGTACAAAATCAGCCTTGTTCCAAGGAGCCACCCAGGGGTAGGAAGACGGGTTGTCATCACTAAAAGATGAATTCTGGGAAAGCCTGGACATAGATCAGATTGGTCCGATTCTTAGACTCTGAGGTGGAGTACGACTCGACACAGGAACCCTCCCCTTTCTCATATAGGTCAAGGGTCAGGGTAGGAACAAGGTGCATCAGCCTGGTACTCCCATAATGCGAGGTCCACAGGATTCCCGCCTCCTTCCACAGATATATCCGGGAGGATGAAGCTCTGGCGACCCCACATGTTACAGTCGTTCAATTCCCTCCATAGTCACTGGAAGAATTCTCTACCTCAACAAGAGATCATGGAAAACTATTCTGGGGACCAATGGAAAGCGAGATGTAGTGCGACCCACCACCAGTGGCCTTATCCCCTGATCTAGGAATGGAAGCTGTCAACACATCTCATCACGACGTAGTGGCCAAGTAGCTTCACTCTTCAGAGTACAAACCGTGAATCCGCAGCCAGTCAGCCTGCTCGCCATACTCTCCACCGGCCAGCCTACCGTCCCAGTGGTCTACCTCAGTACCGCTGCCAGTTCATTAGCCACCCCCAGTTTAAAAGTGGGGAAACTAAGGGCCAGAACCTGAATCAGAGCCAAGGATCTTGTGGAACATCCTCGTGGTGGACCAATTCCTCGTTAAGTTCTGGCATATGGCAGCGCCAAAGTTTTGTGTGCCGGAATAAATCACCCTAGAGGAGGTTGAATGTTTCTGCCAAAACCTATGGGTGACACAATTTCACATTCGCCACCAGTGAGTGCCTTGTCCTAGGAGCGAAGTGCAACCTGAAGACATCAGCAAGTAATGCCATATGGTTTACCGGGCTGTGCTCCCTATGGCCAAGTGCCCCGAGTCGCCAGGTCTCCATAAGGCCCTCCAACAAAAATGTGTTAATAATTTCAAGATACTCCACAGAATAATCAAGGAGGCTACTCCACACATTCTAGTCCATCGCTGGGTATAGTATAATGCACTCCTCTTCCATCCTATCTGGTGGCAGCCCGACTGTAACACCCCGAGATTTTATGAAAAATATTTTTTTCATTAATGTCTTGTGTTGTATGCTACACCAAAAGGAGCTTGCACAACACGCATCCTTGACTTGCCTTGCATTACATGCAATCGTGACCTTCCTCGATAGCGTGTGTAGTACGCAATACCGAGTTTCACTAAACAACGATATGCTATTAAAATATTATTAAAACTAGCCGTTATGATTAGTAATAACCACCTTTTAAAATTTTAGAAATTTTATCTCTCAAAATGGACATTATTTTTTGATTTGGAGTATCGAATTTAGCCTAAGGTGAAATTTTGGTACTTTTCAGATAACTTTCATATTCTAATGAATAGTGAAAATTACAAAATTTTAATTAAAAACTACTTTTTTAATCGAAATAATTAATAGTGATAAATTATTAATTTGAGTGGTTTTAAAGTATATTTAGAATATATTTTTACAATTTAATACAATGTTGGTCATTGGTTGTAATTTCACATTTAAACTAGTTATAAACAAGTGTCAATCTTTTGATAGTTATTATCTCTTAAAAACACGCCATTTGTTTTGACGACGGGAAATAATTTTTAAATTGGTTAATGTAACTGATATGTTTCAAATTTGGTAAAATAGACATCATTTTTGAATTCATAATATCAAATATAGCTTAGGCCTAATTTTTGGTATTTTTCTGGAAACGTTCATTTTTTGATGAATAGTGAAACCACTAAGTGGTAGTTAAAAAAAATGAATTTTTCATAAAACTTAATTTTATCGGTTCTGTGAATGGAATTTCAAAAATCCAAGAGACACGGTTAATTTCAGTAAGTAAAATGTGGTTCAATGAGATGAAAATAAATTATGGCGAATAGTAACTTTTTACTTTTTTTTACCACGGTTAAAAGTAAATAGGGTAATTAAGGGTAAAAATGATATTACTATTACCCTAACACATGTCTTAATTCTATTGGAAAAATGTAATTCGACCAAAAACAACCTTATAAATAAAATATGCCCATTTAGGCCCACTTGGATTAGATTAGGACATTTATTAATAATTTATTTAAAGAAGGGTTAAAATAGTTAAAATCAAAGTTTAATAAGTAAATCAATTTTAATATGGGGTTATACATAAGATAAATTCGACTATAAATATTAATTAGAAATCTAAAAAGATTTCCTAAATAATGGTATTTTATTTGTAATTTTTAGACATTAAATAATTTACATTATTTATGACACAACGATGATGCAGTAATTATCTTATTAATGAAATATTGACATAATTGATGTTATAAATACCAAAATAAATGTGATTTGAGAGTTTTTATGAATTAAACTAATTTTATAGGTTACTATGACATGTTAGTATTTATTTAATTAACTTGTTTGGAACTAATCATTCTGTTATGAGTTTCACAAATTTCAATTACGAAATAGTGTCAAAATTGACATAAAATAGTTTTTAAAACAAATATTATATTATTAATTGTTATTTTATTCTTAAAAATCTAAGGCTCGGCCAAATGACTTAGATAAGGTTATATATATTAATAATAAACAACTTGGGGTTCGTTTGGATTGATATAGTATGTTTATTAACCTTATAGTATAAGAACACAAGAAGACACAGTAAAAGTAAAATTATTTAACTTAATGTTAAATCTACACGATAAGGTTAAAATAGGAACCTAAACTTGTCTAAATTCTATTTTATGAGAGGCTTTAGACCCATCCCCACCTTATCCTCCAAATAAATCAATTTTGAGCTATTTAAAACCGAACTTGACTTTATAATAAAATAATATTTTTCGTTATTCCAAAGGTTCCCCTCTCCTCCCTTATAAAAGGGCACCTCCTCCCCCTCTTCCTCACACCACTTTTAGCCTTCAATATCGTACAAAACCTTCCAATTTATCCTATCCACTTCCCTATAGACATTCTAGAGGTCCTGGTCTTTTTCGAAGACCAATTTTAGTTCCCTAAAAGAAGGTCTTAATGAAGCACTTCAAAGAAGAGGTAAAGTCTGTTACCGATTCTTTCACCTTTATTTATTCTTCCACTTCTTCTTCTAATGTGGTTTCATTATAAAGTAATAACATCAGTATCACTCATATACTGATATGTTATTATATGTATTAAACAACCCTATTTCCCCATCTATCCATCCTACGGAAAAATAAATCACCGCGCATGCGTACGTACGGAATACCGTCTCCATGTCGTGGTGTAATCTCTTTTCCACCACCACCTTACTTGGATGGGTATAATGGTGTAAATAATAACTATATATGATTATTGTAAAGCGATATTGATTCTATAATAGTATACATACACTCCAATAAAATTCCACGATCATGGGAACGATATCATCGCTCGTGCGTACGTACGGAATACCGTCTCCAAGACGCGATGAGATTCATTCTCAATGATTAACCATTCATGAATGATTATAAAGTATATATAATAAGTAATCAGGAAATATATGACATAATAATACTACTGTATTTATGTATATATATATTTGTGTCATCTACTTAATTCCACTCAATTCAATAAGGAAACGAAAACAGCGGTCATGCGTACGTACGGCCTACCGTCTCCATGAACGATGTATTTCATTCCATTTATCGATCCATTATATATATGTATATTCAGAATATATATTATATATAAATCATGTTTTATATTCTTGAATTAAGTAATCATGATCTAAGTAATCATATGAATAATTACAAGTTAAAACACGAACGACAAATGAGACGATTTTACCCAAAACGCTATTTTAACATGAATTTACAAAAGAACGGGTAATATAAAGTCATAAGTGAACCATATATGATATAATAACAGTGAATATGAATCTGTAATAAGTCAATGACATTATTTAAATAATTATACAGGAGGTTTGGATACTTACGAAGAAAATCGGACCTAAGGTAAGGGAAATATCACAATCTCATTTTTATCCGGGATTGTTTATATTTTGGCATTTACTGTGGTGTATTTTATAATCCACATCCATGTTTCCTCAATATGTAATATTATTTACATTCACCTACAATTTTTTAAATCCTATTTTACCCTTTGGTGAGTTTTTAGTGAAAGATATGAAAGGAATAATTTTTTCGTTTTTCGTACGAGGTACTTTTTTGAGTTTTCCAAAAAAAAGTACGAGAAGAATGTTTTTTTTAACTTATACGGAATGAAAGGATTTTTTCGGTTTTATAAAGCCATATATTCATGAAGCAGCCTCAAAAATATTTCATGACAATTTTCATCAAAATCCTTTTCTTTTAAAAATTAATGACATTTTGTGAAAAGAAAATGAATTTAAAGAAAAAAGGATATTTTCCTCAAGAATTCATTTCAAGTGTTTTATCAAAATTATTTTTCATCTAATATAATAAAGGGTTCTGTTTTTTATTACATTTATTTGATTATGTTGTGTTGGAATTATTTTTTTATGAATTCCTTTATCTTATATGAATTGTTTTATGATGTCACAATGTTTAAGATTCCCATTTTTATTACATGGGTTATGCTATGATGTATGGTTTATGATTTTTTGGCACACATAAGAATGGTATAATTATGAGATGGGTGGGACCTATATCTCCCTCCAATAAATTAGGTAAGGATTTTATATCTCATTAGATAGACATGGCTGGAACAGTAGGTTATACCGGTTCAGTGAAATAGGACTGAAACGAGGAGTGAACTCGATTCAGAAAGGGACTTTGTCCACTAAGATAGTCTTGGAAATGAGTCTTGACTAATAAGAAATGATTCTCTATGATTATGTGTGTATTCCACAAAGTTTCATGTTTTAATTTATGATTATTGGGATTTCATTTCACTACTATGATTTATCCCATGTTATGAAATTATGCTCTCTTTTGCAGGTTAAGATTTACAAAATGTTATGTTCTTATGAATATGATGTGATTTATATTTATTTTGTTTACCCATACTGAGCATTTGAGCTCACGGTTTTATGTTTTCTTTTCCCTAGGATATAAATAAATGTTTTAGGTAAAAAAAAGAAGATCTTTATGGGAGATGTTGAAGATCTTTCAACACGATTAGAAGATTATATTCCGAGTTTCCAAAGACACTAAACTATTACGATCCTTGTGTGTGTGTTTTTGTTATGTACTAATTATTCCGCAAAAGTATTGTAATATCCATGTACGTCAAGCTTCGGGTCTCTACAGTTGGTATCAGAGGAAAGGTTTAGTCAACCTTTGGAAACTAGGATGCGAGAACTTTAGTGAGATCCATTGAGATATTTCTAAGGTATGTCTAGGGATGTCCCTAAGGTTAAGTATATGTATTGGTTATAGTCCTAGAATTATGATAACGATTATATAATTAAACCTAAGATGTTAGATATTGAAGTTACTCCCCCTTTATTATGATTTTTTCCTCTCACACTATTCTTTTTGGGTTTTAGAAAATGGCTGGAAACAAGATGATTCACGATAATGGAGGATATGATGGACAATGGAATGATATTCTTCATGAGCAACCAAATTAAATGGGATTTGGAAGTCCAACCATCATTATTATGCCGAATCAGAAATCTCATAATATGATCAATAAAGTAAAATTTGTTAATTTTCTTGACTCGGCTAATAAGAGAAAGATGGAGTTTCATGATGATCATATAGGAAAGAAAGTTCAATTTCCCCTATGTAAATCATGTGGGAAGAGGCATCAAGGAGAATGTTTCAAAGGAACTGAAAGATGCTTTGGGTGTGGAAAAGAAGGACACAAAGCCAGTAAGTGCAAAGGAAAAGGTTCAGTTAACACCAGGGATGAGGATAATGGTATTGCTATGACATCAACAATGGTTAAATGTTTTAAATGTTGAATGTACGGGCATTATGCAAATCAATGCCCTAAGGTAAAGTCTCATGAAGAGAATCAGTATGGTCGTATGGGTAGTATTTATGTTGATGATGATGAAGAGACTACAAATGATATGTGAGATGAAAGAATAGTTGTAGCTCGGTCAATGGTTTAAGAATGTAGTGGAATGATTACATGTTTATCATGTGTAATGTTGTATAAGTAATCTCATGGTACTATGGAATAAAGAGACATCTAAGGATTGTTACACTGTTGTCTTTCCTTGAGTTTTGAAAGTGTATGATTAATGGTACCAGTATCCATGAAAGGTTATTCAGATATTTTTGGAATGTAGATGATATGCACATAATGAAGGGATAAGGAGAAAATTAAATTTTTGATAGTATTCATGAGCTCATGACTGATATAAGGAGAAGGTTATATCATGGTTTGAGTATATAGAATTTTTGGATTTTGGTATGAGTTAACTTTTTACAGCATTCATGTTTTCACTATGGTTTAATGGGTATTCATTTTTCAAGAGAATACATGATTAAGGTATTCACATGATTGGAATGTGACCAACAAGATATATGGGGGATAAATGATGGTATTCACATGCTTGGTTAATGATATTTCAAGTAATCGTTTTCTTTATACTATGAGCTTGGACCGAAATATTTTAGATAAGCCTAAAGATTGGAAGGGATTATGTTACCTATAAGTTAGTATTGTTTAATGATAGAACTTTTTTTGATATTATTGATGGGATGTTATAGTAATATAGTTTTAGAAAAAGGACAACCTGTAGGACGGGCGACAACCCATCGCGTCGGACAAGGTCGTAGGAATCGAACCCACAACCGAAGTGCGACTGGTCTTTATCGCCTACCACTGGCCTACAGGAAGCCCCTGTTTAGTAGAAACTAGTTTTATTATATTAATCAGTGTAAAATATGAATTATAAGTCCATTTTAGGAACTATATATGATTAATCTCACTATAGATGGACTTATGTATTTTTTGATAACTTTTCTAACCTTTTGTTTGAGACAGATGGAATGACCCATCATTCTATCACATGATCTGCTAACACATCACGAATGACAAATTCAACTTCATTTCTTTAATAGATGAATTATAAATTGTCCAAAGAACGAAAAACGGTGAGACTATACCAAAATCATGAAAGTATTTCTTCTAATTCCAATTTCATCTACTTTAGGGAAACGATCTTGAAAACCAAAAATGTTGTCCTAGTACTCTTATATCTGATGAATCAGATGGTACCTTAGATAGTCACAAATTTATGGCTTTGTGATTGCTGGCTTTTCCATAGCCATGTTCTTTAATACTCTCCATCAGAACATGATTGTTAGATTTCTCTTCCATATCCATAGTTTCACCTATGTGGAAACCCAGTGATTAGTTTATTTGGGTAACCGTTACGTTTCATACTTTCGTTTTTAAATATTGGTTTTGGTATTCCTTTTACGATGTGGGTTTCTATTAAAGATATTTTCGAATAGTAAACCATTTATAACTCGGACGAATTTCGAGGGCGAAATTCATTTTAAGGGGGGTAGAATGTAACACCCCGAGATTTTATGAAAAAATATTCTTTTCATTAATGTCTTGTGTTGTAAGCTACACCAAAAGGAGCTTGCACAACATGCATCCTTGACTTGCCTTTCATTACACGCAATCACGACCTTTCTCGATAGCGTGTGTAGTACGCAATACCGAGTTTCACTAAACAACGATATGCTATTAAAATATTATTAAAACTAGCCGTTATGAATAGTAATAACCACCTTTTAAAATTTTAGAAATTTTATCTCTCAAAATGGACTTTATTTTTTGATTCGGAGTATCGAATTTTGCCTAAGGTGAAATTTTGGTACTTTTCGGATAACTTTCATATTCTAATGAATAGTGAAAATTGCTAAATTTTAATTAAAAACAACTTTTTTAATCGAAATAATTAATAGTGAAAAATTATTAATTTGAGTGGTTTTAAATTATATTTAGAATATATTTTTACAATTTAATACAATGTTGGTCATTGGATGTAATTTCACATTTAAACCAGTTATAAACAAGTGTCAATCTTTTGATAGTTATTATCTCTTAAAAACACGCCATTTGTTTTGACGAAGGGAATTAATTTTTAAATTAGTTAATGTAACTGATATGTTTTGAATTTGGTAAAATAGACATCATTTTTGAATTCATAATATCAAAAATAGCTTAGGCCTAATTTTTGGTATTTTTCTGGAAACTTTCATTTTTTGATGAATAGTGAAACCACTAAGTGGTAGTTAAAAAAATGAACTTTTCATAAAACTTAATTTTACCGCTTATGTGAATGGAATTTCAAAAATCCTAGAGACACGGTTAATGTTAGTAAGTAAAATGTGGTTCAATGAGATGAAAATAATTTTTGGTGAATAGTAACTTTTTACTTTTTTTACCACGGTTAAAAGTAAATAGGGTAATTAAGGGTAAAAATGATATTACTATTACCCTAACACATGTCCTAATTCTATTGGACAGGTGTAATTCGACCAAAAACAACCATAGGAATAAAATATGACCATTTAGGCCCACTTGGATTAGATTAGGACATTTATTATTAATTTATTTAAAGAAGGGTTAAAATAGTTAAAATCAAAGTTTAATAAGTAAATCATTTTTAATATGGGGTTATATATAAGATAAATTCTACTATAAATATTCATTAGAAAGATAAAAAGATTTCATACAAAATGGTATTTTATTTGTAATTTTTAGACAATAAATAATTTAATTTATTTATGACACAACGATGATGCAGTAATTATCTTATTAATGAAATATTGACATAATTGATGTTATAAATACCCAAATAAATGTAATTTGAGACTTTTTATGAATTACAATAATTTTCTAGGTTAATATGACATTTTAGTATTGATTTAATTATATTTGTTTGAACTAATCATTCTGTTATGATTTTCACAAAAATCAATTACTAAATAGTGTCAAAATTGACATAAAATAGTTTTCAAAACAAATATTATATTATTAATTGTTATTTTATTCCTAAAAATCTAAGGTTCGGCCAAATGACTTAGATAAGGTTATATATATTAATAATAAACAACTTGGGGTTCTTTTGACTTGATATAGTATGTTTATTAACCTTATAGTATAAGAACACAAGAAGACACGGTAAAAGTAAAATTATTTAACTTAATGTTAAATCTACAAGATAAGGTTAACATAGGAACCTAAACTTGTCTAAATTCTATTGGATGAGAGGAGTTCGACCCATCCACACCTTATACTCGAAATAAATAAATTTGGAGCTATTTAAAACCGAACATGACTTTATAATAAAATAATAGTTTTAGTTATTCCAAAGGTGCCCCTCTCCTCCCTTATAAAAGGGCACCTCCTCCCCCTCTTTCTCACCCCACTTTGAGCCTTAAAGCTCGTCCAAACCCTGCCACTTTCTCCTCTCCACTTCCCTAGAGACATCCTAGAGGTACTGGTCTTCTTCAAAAACCAATTTTAGTGCCCTAAAAGAAGGTCTCAAAGAAGCACTTCAAAGAAGAGGTAATGTCTGTTACCGATTTTTTCACCTTTATTTCTTCTTCCACTTCTTCTTCTAAGGTGGTTTCATTATGAAGTAATAACATCAGTATCACTCATATACGGATATGTTATTATAATTATGAAACAACCATATTTCACCATCTATCCATCCTACGGAAAAAGAAATCATCGTGCGTGCTTACGTACGGAATACCGTCTCCACGTCGTGGTGTAATCTATTTTCCACCACCACCGTACATGGATGGGTATAATGGTGTAAATAATAACTATATAAGATTATTGTAAATTGATATTGATTATGTAATATTATACATACACTCCAATAAAATTCCACGATCATGGGAATGATATCATCGCTCCTACGTACGTACGGAATACCGTCTTCATGACGCGATGAGATTCATTCTCAATGATTAACCATTCATGAATGATTATAAAGTATATATAATAAGAAATCATGAAATATATGACATAATAATACTACTGGATTTATGTATATATATATATTTATGTCATCTACTTAATTCCACTCAATTCAATAAGGAAACGAAAACAGCGTTCATGCGTACGTACAACATACCCTCTCCATGAATGGTGTATTTCATTCCATTTATCGTTCCATTATATATATGTATATTCTGAATATATATGATATATAAATCATGTTTTATATTCTGGAATTAAGTAATCATGATCTAAGTAATCATATGAATAATTACATGTTAAAACACGAACGACAAATGAGACGATTTTACCCAAAACGCTACATTAACATGAATTTACAAAAGAACAGGTAATATAAAGTCATAAGGAAACCATATATGATATACTAACAGTGAATATGATTCTATAATAAGTCAATGACATTATTTAAATCATTATACAGGAGGTTCGGACACTTACGAAGCAAATCGGACCTACGGTAAGGGAAATATCACAATCTCATTTTTATCCGAGATTGTTTATACTTTGGCATTTACTGGGGTGTATTTTATCATCCACTTCCATGTTTCCTCAATATGTAATATTATTTACATACACCCACAATTTTTTAAATCCTATTTTACCCTTCGGTGAGTTTTTAGTAAAAGATATGAAAGGAATCATTTGTCATTTTTCATACGAGGTACTTTTTTGACTTTTCCGACACAAGTACGAGAAGAATGTTTTTTTAACTTATATGGCATGAAATGATTTTTATGGTTTTATAAAGCCATATTTTCATGAAGCTTCCTAAAAGAGATTTCATGACTATTTTCATGAAAATCCTTTTCTTTTAAAAGTTAATGACATTTTGTGTAAAGAAAATGATTTTAAAGAAGAAAGGATATTTTCCTCAAGAATTCATTTCAAGTGTTTTATCAAAATTATTTTCCATATAAGATAATAAAGGGTTCTATTTTTTATTACATTTATTTGATTATTTTGTGATGGAATTATTTTTTTTATTAATTCCTTTATCTTATATGAATTGTTTTTTGATGTCACAATGTTTAAGATTCCCATTTTTATTACATGGGTTATGCTATGATGTATGGTTTATGATTTTGTGGCACACATAAGAATGGTATCATTATGTGATGGGTGGAACCTATATATCCCTCCAATGCATTGGGTAAATATTTTATATCTCATGAGATAGACATGGCTGGAATGGTAGGTTATACCAGTTCAGTGAAACAGTACTGAAACGAGGAGTTAACTCGGTTCAGAAAGGGACTTTTTCCACAAAGATAGTCTTGGCAATGAGTCTTGAATAATAAAAAATGATTCTCTATGATTATGTGTGTATGCCACAAAGTTTCATGTTTTAAGTTATGATTATTGGGATTTCATTTCACTACTATGATTTATCCCATGTTGTGAAATTATGCTCTCTTTTGAAGGTTAAGATTTCCAAAATGTTATGTTCTTATGAATATGATGTGATTGATATTTCTTTTGTTTACCCTTGCTGATCATTTGAGCTCACCCTTTTATGTTTTCTTTTCCCCAGGATATAAAGAAAGGTTTTAGGTAAAAAAAATTAAGATCATTATGGGAGATGTTGAAGATCTTTCACCACGATTAGAAGATTATATTACGAGTTTCCAAAGACACTAAACTATTACGATCCTTGTGTGTGTGCTTTTGTTATGTACTAAGTATTCCACAAAAGTAATGTAATGTCCATGTACGTCAAGCGTCGGGTCTCTACACTGACCTATTAGGTGACATCGAGCACATGCCCAGAGGAAGGGTCCCGGTCAACATGGATGATGTAGTTGACGATGCAGATGAGTTTGATCTTTTTGATGGGTACTTACCCCTCAAGGTCGTGCCACCACTGTTGGACCCATCAGGAAGGATTACACGCCAGCAGAGGAACCTACTTGGTCTCCCTGTGGCCACCGAGGCATTGGTTCTCAGCCGGAATGTCGGCAAGGGAAAAGAGCATGTCAGAGCTACAAAGCACTCCATCCCATCCTCCTCAGTGCAAAAGATGGAGGAGGACCCTGAGAAATCCACGTTTCACCAAAAACTTTCCGAGCAAAAGACGTTCAATGTGCTCTTGGCTGAATGCGCTACAGAGTGATGACCCGACTACGACAATCCATAGAATGTATAGCAAGGGCATGAACAACATCCCCTCATCAAGGTGTCACTAGGAAACCCTGATCATGCCGCTACCACAGACAGGGCTGAAGCCGGAGCTCATGGAAAGAGGGCACGGTATGTGTCCCCAAACCCTCATAAACGGCACGACAATCCATGGAATCCGGCCCGAGTTCCCCTAGCTACCCCGCAGGGCGCTCCACGAGCCACTCCATGAGTTTCCGAGCCTGTTTACCATGTTGAAGAACCCACCAAAATGCTCATAGTTAGGGATCCCCGTCAAGACAGGGACCCCTGACCAAATGATCCTATGGCGGTGCTCTTTGCCCGCCCTGAGGCATTGGAAACATGAAATGTGGCAATCCCACATAATGGTAATCCATATCCGGACTAGGTGGATGATATGCTGGTACCTCCGAGTTTTGAGAATCTCACCTTCTCCCCCCTTTAAGCAGACGGTGGAACCACCGTAGCACATTTCCCACTTCATCTCAAGGTGTGGGCCCATTCTAGGGACTCTAGCGTAGTAGGAGGCTACCAAGATCCACTGTTTTGTTCAAACATTGGAGGGGCCGCCATTTTTCTGGTACAGATGGATCCCTATCGGATTTGTAACCAGATTGGAGGACCTTCGCGGGAAATTACACTACTAGTTCAGCTCTACCACCTAGAAAACGAGCATCACATACCTCTTCAAGTGAACGAAAAGGCCTGATTAGCCAGTCGTGGACTTTATCAACCCGTGGAAAGGCTTCACATACTCCCGTGACATGACACTGACTCAGGAGAAATTACTGATGATGTGCGTAGGTAATGTCATGACAGAACTAGTTCATTCTCTAATCACCGAATACTACCCTGGAGGATTCTGTGACTTCCCCGATAAGTCCCAGCACCATGAGGAAGCCCTACAACAGGCCAACTAGGTATGTCTATTTCGTTCTGTAATTTTAGTGAGGATGGCTGCCAGAGCTGAGCCCGATGCGGTGGCCCAAATAGAAGCCCTGAGGAAACTACAATTATTACTAGTGGAACCAAACCCGCATCCTCGTAGAGGCCATCCATCTCAGGCACAGCCTCTGGCTCAGCAGCGTCCGCCTCAGAATCGGAAGGTACCTCTGTGTAATGCACCGCCACCGCCCAGGCAGGACAATCATGCTCCGCCTCCTCTACAAGTGCCTCAAGATCATTCTCAGGGCCATTCCCCAAGGGACCCCATTTTGGATATAAGAAATTGGACCTACTCGTTCAACAATAATCTGGTTCCCGACTATTTCAGAAGTGCCTTAGAACAAGGGATCATGTGGTTCCCTGAGTGCAGAAATCCAAAATAGGTGAACCTCACTGATCGCCCCAACTACTGCCCCTATTATTGGATCCTAGGGAACACCCTCATGTAGTGATATGTTTTTAATGACTTGCTTCAAGACCAGGTCAATAACAATATAGTCAGTCTAGACCCAGCCCCGGCACAAGTGGCAGGTGTCTTTGTAAGACCAGACAATTGTAGTGACGATGAAAGTGAGTGGCAGCAGGTTTCCAACCGCCAGTCCTAGAAGTATGAGAACTGGATGGCTCACAAAATGATCACCCATGACCATGGAATCATTCGGGCACACCTGAACACATCATAGAATTCAGAAGATGGGGCCGCCATGTTTGCATCATCATCTCTGCCGGCTTCTTCCCAGAAGAGCAAGCATCAGCGACGCAAGGGAAAGTAATGCACCCCGTCAATTCCATCGCCACCCACACTCTTCATGACTTCATTCCCCCAGAGATGGGGATTCCTCCTAGAATCTTCCCCATAGAGGATGAATCATCAAGTGATAGTCAAGGATACGCTTCTGTTAACACCATCGAGTTGGTAAACCCCTACATGACTTCCGATGACGGGGAACGCCATACGAAACTCCCGAACGTCCCCAGCCGATGCCAACTCTGGAAAAGCCACGACCATATGGGTCATCGAGGCACATTATTTGGCACCTCCAGCTAGGTCATGCATGCCACTGAGACCAGACAGCAGGCTCAGCACAGAACGCAGCACACACAACCTTTTCATCCGGTGTCGTCGGTCCCACCTCCCCCATCGTTTGTGCTATTAGATCAAGTCGAGCTACCTCGACCAGGCCGTGGCAAGCCTCGTCATGCTACAAGATGATCTTAGTCATCCAATAATCATCTAGTAGCTACCCTTCGAGCTTTAACTAGTGAGCAGTAGGATATGCCCAGCACCAGTCGGCCGGACGGGCCCGCCATGCCTCCCCTTGCGGAGAAGCCCCCTATAAGAAGAAGTTCACGCATGGCACAGATGTATGATCTTCTCAAGCACCTCACTGACATCCCAGTGAGGCTTTCCATCCTTGAAGCCATTCTATTGTTCCCATATATGCGTGAGTCCCTTGCTGAGGCTTTAAGAAGCCCCCTCTAGTTTGAGATAGAGGTAGCAGCTGTAGAAGCCTTTCATGCCGAAGCTATTGAGAACGCTGAATGTCAGGACATCATTTCTTTATCTAGAGAAGATGAAGGGTCTCCCATGCAGGGGCACATCCTCCCACTATACATCACCAGAAAATTAAACAGTGTGGAGGTTCACCGCTATCTTGTTGACACCGGCTCCAAGATTAACCATATCCCTACGTGGACGCTGCGGAAGCTGGGGTTATCTGAAGATGACCAGAATCCCTCCTATTTAAGGACCAAGGGATACAATAGGACCAAGAAGACCCCAGTTGGTAAGATCCATTTGAAGACCCAATTCAGTGTCCTAGTTTCCAGCACCGAATTTATGGCCGTCTCCTAGGACACCGCGTACAACGTATTAATGGGCAGACCATGGAATCACCAGCATGTGATAGTGCCCTCATCGTATCACCAACGCCTCAAGTACTCCCTTAATGGTCGAGTAGGTGTAATCCAAGGTGATGCATCCCCTTTCACCTCTTGTGAATCCCACGACCTAGATGCTGGTTATTATAAGAGCAAGGATAAACAGATTCAGGCCAGTGAGGTCGAACCTGCCACAGTTGAAACTGACCCCTGGGCAGGTCTGGATGATGCCTACGTCTTCTTGATACATCGACTGGAGGCCACGACCACTGACATGGGGAAATGTTTTATCATCTCAGGTACAAGAGGAAATCATATTCCCAGGTCTATGCGATGGTAGAAAATCACCTCGTGCTCGTACAAAAATCAATCTCAGGTGATCTCAGAGCCTCCTACCCTCGTACAGTATCGGGATGTCCGCACCCTTGCAATGGTAGTACGTCATACATGTCTATTTATCATGGATGGAATTAACCAAATCAATCCAATGTGCCACTATTGCTTTGATATCATCAAGCATGGACCCTTGGGTCAAAGACCAGATGGGATCAGATCGAATGCCTTCATTTCCATGGTCTCAGCAGCACGTGAATCACCCGATATGCTATCCACTGCTAGCCAGGCTAGCACCAACCCCATGTCCGAATCTTCCGACCTAGAGGAAGCATCTCCTAATGGGGATCCCTCTGCAATTGATGAAGAGGATTTGGAGGATGCTCCCTCCTCCATTGAAGAGGGTGTTGTTGCCACGGTCGATGAACTAGTACAAGTGAACCTTGGTAGCAAAACAGATTCGAGACCCACATTTGGCAATGACGACATGCCCCTCGAGGAACATCAGCGGTAGGTAGACTTCCTAAATATAACATCCAGCCTCTTTATCACATAAACTTTCATTACATTTTACAAAACCGAGGATCTTTAAGGTTTAGTGACTTGGAAACCACGAACTTTAAACATGAAAACATAAAATATTCTTCTAAAACACTTGAAAGGATTCTCCTCATGTTCATAATAGGTTCATTACTGCATCACATAACCTGGGAGCATAGATCAAAAGAAAGGGGTGAGCAAAAAGCCCAGTAAGGAAAACAAGAGAAACATTTTACATGTGAACTTGAGATACTTCAATAAGGTCACGAAAATGAACTTTAAGGAATGAGAATGAAATAAGGAGGCATATCATAATAAAAATAACATTTTTCATAACTTGAAAATGTGGCTACATCATTTAACATAGACAATCATGAACATATCACCAAGGTCCATCCCCAAGGTGTCATTTGAAAATTACCAAGGTTATTCACCAAGGTATCGTGAAAATTGTAATCTCTAGTGGTTACATCATTACCCAATGCATTGGAGCGCTATCAGGGTGCACCTTTAAATTTGCCTTTATTATCATGTGAGCCACCTATATCATCATCAAACATTTCATAAATAACCCATATAGCATAAAATAAATGGGTTTCATTTCATAATCACAACGTTTTAAAAACTGCTTTAAAGACATGATCTTTACGTCACTTTAAAACCCACAGAAAAGGAAGGTGGGTCTCATGTATGTAAATCCCAGAATTTAAAATAGAACATTTTGGTATATATGTGAATACACCTTTAAAATACAGAGCTTTGAGTATTCACTTAATAATATAAAAGAAATTTAGAAAAAGAGAGATACATTTTGAGACGGAAATTCTGCAGCATAACAGCTATGTTACGAGGTTTTAGAAGACATTAAAAAGAGAGGGAAAATGGGTCAAACATTCATAAATGACCCATAAAACAGTATATGGACAGAATAAGAAGGATACATGATCATGGTAATGAAATTTCAAGGACATACCATTTGAAATGAAAAACATGGAAGGAAGACAAAAATTAGATTTCTCTTATGAAAGTTCGACAGCCTAACGACGTTACTTAAACTTCAACAAAAATGATTTGAAAAGATCAAATAGGGTCTCTTATCATGTGAACAGAAGAGTTCAGTATGATAGATATAGAGATAATTCCCCAACATAATTAAAAAGGAACTTGAAATACTTGACATGAAAGTAGAACTTTGAAAAGAATGAGAAGGGTGAAAGAATCCCCTAAAAAATTCGGCAGCCTAACGGCGCCACTTAAAACATCAAAATACTGAATTGAAGAGATCAAATGGGGTCTATAATCATATGAACATAAGATTCCAGTATGATAGATATAGAGATCATACCCCAACATAACAAAAACGAACTTGAAATAATTGACATGAAAGTAGAACTTCAAAACGCGAAGGGTGAAGAACCACTTAAAAATTCGGCAGCCTAACGGCGCCACTTAAAGCTTCAAAATACTGAATTGAAGAGATCAAATGGGGTCTCTCATCATATGATCATAAAAGATAAGTATGATAAATTTAGATATCATACCCCAAAAGAATAAAAAGGAACTTGAAATACTTTACATGAAAATAGATCTTGAAAAATGAGAAGGGAGAAAGAATCCGTTACAAAAATTTCGACAGCTTAACGACGCCACTTAAAACTTCATAAAACGAAATAATGAGAGTAAGAGGGGATATATCATTATATTAACATAAATAGGGCATTAAGAGGAGTATAAAAGAACATCCTCCAACATAAGAACATGTAGCATAAAAGGAATGACATAAAAGAGATTACTTGAAATGAAAGAGAGAGGTTGGATCCCTTACCATAAAACATAACTCTTAAAACTCAAAGGTTGGGACCTTGAGGGCTTGGGGGCACCATGGGAGGACTCCTTGGGAGGTAATGAGACCCGAACATCGTTGGGGGAGAGTGGGGAGTCGAATGGATGAGAGGATGGCTTGGTATTTATAGGGAAAGTGAGGGGACAAGGAATTAATGGCAAAGGGACACCTCATTAGTGGTTTTGGAAAAACCATGGGCTTGCCCATGGTATTTTCCCATGGTATTGGCCACTTGGGACACCTAATACCTTATCTCACTATTCATAATTCGAACATATTGATTACAAACTTAATACATCATTTAATGATGTCATTAAACACCCGTAACTTAAAAACTGTATTTTCACTATTCATCGAAAATTCAACTTTCTCAGAATAATCCCAAAATTTCACCTTAACCAAATATCAACGCTATGATTACAAATATGAACTCCATTTTATAAAAATAATTTTCTAAATATTTTTAATTTAATTTTTAAATAAAAACACTATTCACCGAAAATTCATTTTTTTTAGAAAAAACCCCAAAAATTACCATAGCATAATATCCGTGCTCTGAGTTCAAAAATGAAATCCGTTTTATAAAAATAATTATCTAAATATTTTTAATTAAATTTTTAATTAAAAAACACTATTCACCCGAAAAAACTAATACTTGAATAATAATTTATGAAACCGTTATTTAACCATTTTATTGAATCACATTACTTAATCAAGGTGCCTAGATTATATTAATACTTTCTTTAAGTGAGATTACTAATCCATTTGGACACATTACTAATCCTAATCATAAAATCACTATTCATAATTTACTTTTCATCAAAAATTAAGTTGATCTTATTAGACTCTAAATTTCGTACTGAACATAATTGTAGCAGACCATTTTTTGAAAATTATTACACATTTTTAATTATTTAAGGTTTACACAACCATTTTTAAAATATCCTTTTTCCAAAGTTCATCAAAAATATGCATACTATATTTATCCAGTCATTTGAAAATTCATAAACTTCATCATAAGAAGAAATACCAATTTTTATTTAAAACAAAGGATTACACAAGGCAGTTACGGTCTCCTTACATAGCCCCATATCACACCAGCATAGGACCTAAGTGTAAGGTGTGCTAAGGTGAGAGAATCCGAGGGAGGCTCGGCCAATATCGCACGAGTAGTAATTTCTATCAGTTTTAACTTCTCGCGAAGGCGATCCCGTTCTAGCTTTATACGATGAAGTTCAGCTTGGGTTTGGTCCAGAGCAAAGCCCAGTGGTGCTACCTCCTTCCCAAGTTCTGTTAGATGGGCTTCGATTGGTCCAAGACTACTGGGTGAGGCCATCGAATCTTCTTTCTATATTAATTAACCAAGATTACTTGTATTTAGAGACAATAATCCAAACGTTTAGTTTCTAGTGGTCATATTGACCAATGGTCATATAACAGTCAAAAACCAACAGTATCATTTTAATTATACTCATGTTATCAAATAAAACATTTTTGTTGAGTATAAAAATAAAATAACACATAAAATTAGGAAACAAGATTTATTCAAAATTTCGGGTTGTTACAATCATCCCCCCTTAAGAAATTGCGTCCTCGCAATTTTTTAAAATTAGGTTTTGAAATTTCATTGAATGTCCCACATCGGAAAAGGAGTCAGTAAAACTATTACTTTAAAATAAAGAAAGGGAAGTATGAAGGTCACCCGAGTTAGCCCACACTAGGATTCCATGTAGGAAAACATGGACATGGAGGAGAAAACAAAGGGCCATGTTCTGAGGGAGAGTGACAGAGAACATGATTAGGAGAAAGTTAACCATAAGAAAATCCCAAACTTATGATGTGTGTAAAAGATCTTTGATTACCTAGTAGGAAACGTAAACCAACAACGTTTTTGTTTTACGTTCCTTTTCATAATTTTGAGGAATTCATTTACAACATACAACAAGAACATAAGGAAATATATCTACCTTCATGTATAGTTTCACCCTTTAATAAGTTTCTAGAAAAACTAATCTTTTCTCCCAAACGATGAGCATTCAAAACTACTTGGTCTCATCAAAACACAAGAATCATCTTCTAGAGAATCACATAATCCACAAAAGATTAACTATCTATTTCTTCTATCTTTAAACATTATCCCAAAAACAAAAAGGGTAAGGTTAAACAACTCTTCAAAAAGGAAGAATCCCATAAGAATGGAAACTAATTTTAAATCTTCAATGTTCCATGGTAATACCCAAAGTTCATCATAGACCATCTCATAAATAACGGTCCTTAAAATTCCTCAAAATAAACCAAACTAAGATTGAAACCCAAATACAAGAAGGATTTGATAACATAGTCTTCCAAAATAATCTTCATTGTTAATCTCCAAACAACATCAACCACTCCTATCATCTTATAACAAAATTATCTAAACTAAACATATTTTACCCAAGATATGTTAATCATTCCCATAAGTAACCTAAATTACTATAAGTCCACCATAAATTCATCGATTCTTCAAAATATAAGTCAACCTTACTCCTCAATGAAAATACCGTAGTAATCTATTTACCTCGATCATATAGGGTCCCTAAAATAGTGAACGTATTCCAAAATAATAATCATCTTTTAATTCCCTAATCACCTCTGTCATATTAATACGACAATCGTCACATTTACTATCACATTGGTTTTTGGGACATGTTCTTCCATTTCCCGCCATTAACTAAGAAAAGAAACTATAATTAGGGGCTTATTTACTTAGCTAATAATCATGAAAAGGAAACTTTAAGCATAAAAGGATAAACAAGTAGAATAAAAATATATCCTAACTTGTGATCCCCTAGGTTCCAATCTAGGTTATCCATGATCATATATTCTTATGTGAATCTTTATTTTGTTTTATCCTTGTTCCTTTAATAATGGTTCATACTAAGCTTATGAATTTACCAAAGAATATCCCCCGGGAGTGTCGTAACCAAGAGTGCAGCAAGGCCCGTTATCGTGTACCAGTTCCCGTTCGAGTCTAGCTCAAAGCGGTGTTTTCAGGTTTTACCCCTATGTACATATGTGCCAGAGCCACCTCTACCTGCTCGTATCCAGACAGGGATGTATTTTCTTGGAAACCCCTTACTCAATAGTCACCAAAATACCAGGAAGATTTCCTATATTTAGACTTTTCTATAGGGTTCTTCCTAGATTTTTCATATCCTAATTTCCACAAATAACTAAACCATCCTTTGATACCAACTATAACATCCAACCTCTTTATCACATAAACTTTCATTACATTTTACAAAACCGAGGATATTTATGGTTTAGTGTCTTGGAAACCAGGAACTTTAAACATGAAAACATAAAACATTCTTCTAAAACACTTGAAAGGATTCTCCTCATGTTCATCCTAGGATCATTACTGCATCACATAACCTGGGAGAATACATCAAAAGAAAGGGGTGAACAAAAAGCCCAGTAAGGAAAACAAGAGAAACATTTTACATGTGAACTTGAGATACTTCAATAAGGTCATGAAAAAGAACTTTAAGGCATGAGAATGAAATAAGGAGGCATATCATAATAAAAATAACATTTTTCATAACTCTAAAATGTGGCTATATAATGTAACATAGACAATCATGAACATATCACCAAGGTCCATCCCCAAGGTGTCATTTGAAAATTACCAAGGTTATTCACCAAGGTATCGTGAAAATTGTAATCTCTAGTGGTTACATCATTACCCAATGCATTGGAGCGCTATCAAGGTGCACCCTTAAATTTGCCTTTATTATCATGTGAGACAAATATATCATCATCAAACATTTCATAAATAACCCATATAGCATAAAATAAATGGGTTTCATTTCATAATCACAACGTTCTAAAAACTGCTTTAAAGACATGATCTTTACGTCACTTTAAAACCCACAGAAAAGGAAGGTGAGTCTCATGTATGTAAATCCTAGAATTTAAAATAGAACATTTTGGTATATATGTGAATACCCATTTAGATGAAAGAGCTTTGAGTATTCACTTAATAATATAAAATATCTTTAGAAAAAGAGAGAGACATTTTGAGACGGAAATTCTGCAGCATAACGGCTATGTTACGAGGTTTTAGAAGTCATTAAAAAGAGAGGGAAAATGGGTCAAACATTCATAAATGACCCATAAAATAGTAGATAGACAGAATAAGAAGAATACATGATCATGGTAATCAAATTTAAAGGACATACCATTTGAAATGAAAAACATGGAAGGAAGACAAAAATTAGATTTCTCTTATGAAAGTTCGGCAGCCTAACGACGTTACTTAAACTTCAACAAAAATGATTTGAAAAGATCAAATAGGGTCTCTTATCATGTGAAAATAAGAGTTCAGTATGATAGATATAGAGATAATGCCCCAACATAATTAAAAAGGAACTTGAAATACTTGACATGAAAGTAGAACTTTGAAAAGAATGATAAGGGTGAAAGAATCCCCTAAAAAATTCGGCAGCCTAACGACGCCACTTTAAACTTCAAAATACTGAATTGAAGAGATCAAATGGGGTCTCTCATAATATGAACATAAGATTACAGTATGATATATATAGATATCATAACCCAAAATAACAAAAAGGAACTTGAAAGAATTGACATGAAAGTAGAACTTCAAAACGAGAAGGGTGAAGAACCACTTAAAAATTCGGCAGCCTAACAGTGCCACTTAAAACTTCAAAATACTGAATTGAAGAGATCAAATGGGGTCTCTCATCATATGATCATAAAATATAAGTATGATAAATTTAGAGATCATACCCCAACAGAATAAAAAGTAACATGAAATACTTTACATGAAAATAGATCTTGAAAAATGAGAAGGGAGAAAGAATCCGTTACAAAAATTTCGGCAGCCTAACGGCGCCACTTAAAACTTCATAAAACGAAATAATGAGAGTAAGAGGGGATCTCTCATTATATGAACATAAAAAGTGCAGTAAGAGGAGTATAAAAGAACATCCTCAAACATAAGAACATGTAGCATAAAAGGAATGACATAAAAGAGATTACTTGAAATGAAAGAGAGAGGTCAGATCTCTTACCTTAAAACATAACTCTTAAAACACAAAGGTTGGAACCTTGAGGGCTTGGGGCACCATGGGAGGACTCCTTGGGAGGTAATAAGACCAGAAATTCGTTGGGGGAGAGTGGGGAGTCGAATGGATGAGAGGATGGCTTGGTATTTATAGGGAAAGTGAGGGGACAAGGCATTAATGGCAAAGGGGCACCTCATTAGTGGTTTTGGAAAAACCATGGGCTTGCCCATGGTATTTGCCCATGATATTGGCCACTTGGGACACCTCATACCTTATCGCACTATTCATAATTCGAATATATTGATTACAAACTTAATACATCATTTAATGATGTCATTAAACACCTGTAACTTAAAAACTGTATTTTCACTATTCATCGAAAATTCAACTTTCTCAGAATAATGACAAAAATTCACCTTAACCAAATATCCACGCTCTGATTACAAATATTAACTCCATTTTATAAAAATAATTTTCTAAATATTTTTAATTTAATTTTTAAATAAAAACACTATTCACCGAAAATTCAGTTTTTTCAGAAAAAACCCCAAAAATTACCATAGCATAATATCGGTGCTCTGAGTTCAAAAATGAATTCCGTTTTATAAAAATAATTATATAATTATTTTTAATTAAATTTTTAATTAAAAAACTCTATTCACCCGAAAAAACTAATACTTGAATAATAATTTATGAAACTGTTATTTAACCATTTTATTGAATCACATTACTTAATCAAGGTGCCTAGATTATATTAATACTTTCTTTAAGTGAGATTAATAATCCATTTGGACACATTACTAATCCTAATCATAAAACCAGTATTCATAATTTACTATTCATCAAAAATTAAGTTGATCTTATTAGACTCTAAATTTCGTACTGAACATAATTATAGAAGACCATTTTTTGAAAATCATTACCCATTTTTAATTATTTAAGGTTTACACAACCATTTTTAAAATATCCTTTTTCTAAAATTGATCAAAAATATGCATACTATATTTATCCGGTCATTTGAAAATTCATAAACTTCATCATAAGAAGATATACCAATTTTTATTTAAAACAAAGGATTACAAAAGGCAGTTACGGTCTCCTTACATAGCCCCTTATCACACCAGCATAGGACCTAAGTGTAAGGTGTGCTAAGGTGAGAGAATCCGAGGGAGGCTCGACCAACATCGCACGAGTAGTAATTTCTATCAGTTTAAACTTCTCGCAAAGGCGATCCCGTTCTAGCTTTATACGATGAAGTTCAGCTTGGGTTTGGTCCAGAGCAAAGCCCAGTGGTGCTACCTCCTTCCCAAGTTCTGTTAGATGGGCTTCGATTGGTCCAAGACTACTAGGTGAGGCCATCGAATCTTCTTTATATATTAATTAACCAAGATTACTTGTATTTAGAGACAATAATCAAAACGTTTAGTTTCCAGTGGTCATATTGACCAATGGTCATATAACAGTCAAAAACCAACAGTATCATTTTAATTATACTCATGTTATCAAATAAAACATTTTTTTTGAGTATAAAAATAAAATAACACATAAAATTAGGAAACAAGATTTATTCAAAATTTCGGGTTGTTATACTAAAACAATGTTTTAATGTGTTTATTCAAGAGTTACAATGAGATGTTAGGACTAGATCCTTCGGTAGCTGTCCACCACCTCGATCTCCTGAAAAATCATCACGGGTTCAAGCAGCATCCCAGAAAGATGCACCCTTCTCACAGGGCCATGGTTGAGGCCAAAGTTGATAGGCTTATCAGAGCCAACTTCGTCAAGGAGGTCCAGAACCCCAAGTGGCAATCCAACATTGTTCTAGTCAGGAAGATGAATGGGTAGATCAGAGTCTTCATCGGCTTCCGAGGACTCAACCATCACTATCTGAATGATGATTTCCCCCTTCCTGTGACATCATTGTTGATTGATGCTTCAGCTGGGTTCCAAGCCCTCTCCTTCATGGATGGTTACTCAGAATATAACCAGATCCGGATGGCCCCTAAGGATGAAGAGTCCGTAGATTTCAAGGTGTGCCAAGGTACTTTCTGTTACTAGGTTATGCCCTTCAGCCTGAAAAATTCAGGTGCCACCTATCATATGGCCATGCACCTCATATTCAAGACAATCCTTGGGACAATGGTGGAATGATATGGGGACAATTTAGTGGTCAAATATCGCCAAATAGAAGACCATATCAAGGACCTTGAGAAAGTGTTCGGATTCTTCCATTCCTGGCATCTGAAGATGAAACCATAGAAATGTGCCTTTGGGGTTACTTTTGGGAAGTTCCTTGGCTTTGTTGTCAGGTATCAGGGAACCAAAATTGACCCAGAGAATATCAAGGTCATCAGGAAGATGCCTCCCCTAAGCAATATCTAGGAGCAATGAGGTTTCCCAGGACACAAAGCCTACATACACTGATTCATTGAGGCTTTGACCGGAATGTGTAAGCCATTTTCTCGGCTCATGAAGAAAGGATCTCCCTACGAATGGGACGAAGAGTGCCAGACCGCATTTGAGGAAATCAAGAAGTATCTTCTCCAGCCTCCGATCCTGATGCCAACTGTCTCTAAGAAGGCACTAATACTATACATGACTTCCCTAGAATGATCACTTGGTGCCCTTCTCGCCCAGAAGAAGAATGAGGGGATGGAAGATAGTCTATACTACCTAAGACACATGCTCCTCAACATAGAGACCAGATACACACATAGAAAAGAGCAGCCTTGCACTGGTATTCGCAGTGCAGAAATTGCGACACTACTTGAAACACCATGAGGTACAGTTGGTGTCTCTGGTAGACCCTATGAAGTACATTTCGAACCACCCCATACTGACCGGTCCTCTAGCGTGGTGGGAATTAATCCTCCAGAAGTTTGACATCAGGTTCATCCCTCAGAAGGATATCAAGGGACAAGAATTGGAAGATTTTCTTGCTGCTCATCCAACCTCAACGGGCTAGTCCCTGGACGTGGATTTTCCCGACGAGGCAATCCTCTCCATAGATCATTATATCCTGTGTTGGAAAATTCACTTCTATGTTGCTTCTCGAAGCCCCACCGGAAGGAGGCTCAATGATCCCAGGCTCAACAGGGTAGGCCTGGGTATTTTCATCATTACCCAAGTGCAATCCATCATATCATATGAATTCCTATTGTCAGAAGCCTGCACCAACATTGAAGTAGAGTATCAGGCCCTCATCACCGGCCACGAGTTGTCTCTCGAGATCGATGTGCCCCATTTTCATGTGAAAGAGTATTCCGAACTACTCATAAAAAAGATTAATATTGACTATGTCATCAGAATGATAGAGCTCGTACCTTTGTTGGAGCACACCCTCTAGCTAATGGCCCAGTTCCCATCTTGACCAAAAGTTACTCAGGTCCCTCGATATCAGAACGGTCGAGCTGATGCCCTGGACAATTTGGATGCATCACTTACAGAACCCAAGAAAGATGATCTGATTATACACATGGAACATCAGAGATTCATTGCTCCAGTGACCCCAGATGATGATGACGACCCGCGAGTAAGCCATCTTACCGCCAGATAATCCATGTGAGGACCCCAAGATTCCTTAGATGCAGTAGCTGAGGTGACCCCTGATTGGAGAGCCCCTTTTTTCAAGTATCTCCAAAATGGTTTCCTCCTAGCTGATCGGGCCGAGCGAAAGTGAATCTGACACCACACACTACAGTTTACCCTCCTGAGTGGTCCCATTCTTGAGAAGATTCTCTACAAACACAGGATTGATGGTGTTCTCCTTCATTGCATCCAAGGATTCAAGATTTCTCAGGTAATGAAGGAGGTTCGCTCTAGTTCCTTTGGGACTCACCAGGCTGGGCCAAAGTTGTCCCATCAGATCCGGAGATTGGGGTACTTCTGGCATTCCATGGTCAATGATTGGATCGAGTTCTCCAAAAGATGGAATGCGTGCCAAATTCATGCTGACTTCATGCATAGACCGCTAGAACCTATCCACTCCACAGTGTACTCTTGGTCATTTTTAGTGTGGGGACTCAATGTCGTAGGGCCATATCCACGGCAACAACTCACCAGTTCAGGTTCATCCTGACCGCTACAAATTTCTTTTCCAAGGTGCAGAAGTAGTTCTGCTCAAGGAGGTCAAGACCCATTCAATCGTCGACTTCATGATCTCCAATATCATCAACCGGTTTGGAGTCCCTCACGTTGTCCTCACTGATAAGGACACCATCTTCCGAGCAGCTGAGCTGATGAAATTTTATTCCATGTAAAACATCCATTCAAACCATACCCCACGTTATCACGCATAGGAAAATGGACAGATCGAGGCATACAACAAAACCATCTTTAACATTTTGCAGAAAATGGTTGGTCAGAACAAGATGAGTTGGCCGGAAAAGATTCCCAATGCCCTGTGGGAATATCTGACGACAACCTGTAATTCCACCCAGGTGACCCCATAATCCATGGTGTATGAAGATGAAGATGTCTGGCCCATCGAGAACCAGTTTCCTTCATTACGCATAGTGGTTTATGACCCACAAGCGCCAGATAAGGTGTCCGAAATTCTTCAGGATGAATTGGAAGCAATTTATGAGAATAGGCTATGTGCCCTACACAATCTAGAGAGGCATCAGAATAATAAAGATAGAGCCCTCAACAAGAAGGTTCACCTCCGCTATTTCTTGCAAGGCGACTTGGTATTGGCCCTCTGAACTCTAATGATCCCTGGAAGGAAACCACCCATGTTGGAACCCAAATGGGAAGGTCCTTACATAATTCATAGTTTCTACCCCAATGGATTATACTCCTTGGTTACCATGTATGGTGATTGTATAACTCCTCCCACCAATGCCATGTTCCTCAAGAAATACTTTTCCTAAGCCTACTGGTCCTGCACGACCTTAAACTAGTCGGTCCCAAATGACCCTAAATTGCACACTGGGCCAACATGCCCTTAAACTGTCCGATCCTACATGACTATAAACTGTGCATGATCCTGCATGACATTAAACTGCATCTTCAAGAACAATGTACGACTTGATTCCCATTAGCATGGGATATGTAGGAATGCTCAGACGCCCCGTCTTGAGCCCAGCCCCTAAATTCTTCCCTTTGATTATCCCCCACGGGTATAGTTCTCTTAGAGGGTCCTTGAATGACATGGTGTAGGATTATTTATCCACCACTCATGCCAGGATTATAACGGTCGCACCATGTTCCCACTCTCCATTCTTCCATCCTCCCACGTCCCCACCGCATGACGTTAAACTGCATGGCCTTCAAGAACTTCATATGACTTTATTCCCATACACATGGGATACATAAGAACACCCAGAAATTTCATATTTTGGCCTTGACCAAATGCTATAATCTCCCTTTGGGTTAGGACATATGGAGTGGTAAAAACTGATGCCCCAATTAACATTGAGATCATATCGATCCAGCCATATGTCACAATCCTGGGAGATGTTCACCTCTTTTACAGATGGGTACAACTATGCTTCACCCACTCCTTTGATTAGAATTCCATCATCCTTCACATCTAGAAGGGCCCTCAAACATCATGGATGCTAGGCTCAAGGGATCTTCTACCACTTCGGGATAATGCCCTCGAGGATGTTAAGTAACAAATCGATACAAATCCCACGTTTGGAACATAGTCAGCGGTCAATGCTCATTTTTGGTTCCCATTCCAGGTCACTACAAGGACGTTGTGTTTTGAACATGGTCAATAACTATCCTTTGTCATCAAGACAACTCCATGATGTCCCGAACACTGAGTGTAGTGGTCCATTTTTCCCCGTTTAATATCCAATTGATGAATTCTCCTCCGGTGATGCTAGATACTAGACCCCTATATTGTAGGGAGAGCCGAATCCGGATCCTTTTTTCCCACACTGAGCCCCACTAACATGGGATTAATAGGTTTGATGAGGCGATGACCACACAAGAGGTTGTACGGATACTAGTGGTCGGGCCTTCCCGTTCGAGGCCCAGCCTCAGGCCCCTTGGCCTTTTCGGGCCCCCGGTCCAAGTTCTCACTCGGGATTATACAATGTGCCATGGGATTATGTCCACATTGACGTCGGGTTACTCACCGTGTTGTACAAATCGCCATATGAGATACCTTAACACTTCATCCTCACTATAAGACATTAAACTGCAAACTCGTCGGGCTATCCCTTCTGAGGCCCAGCCTTAGGCCCCTTGGCCTTTTTGGGCCCTCGACCCAATTTCTATCTTGGGATTGTACGATGTGGCATGGGATTATGTACTCATTCACATCGGGTCACTCGTCATGCCATACACATCCCCAGATGAGATAACATACCCCTTCGTCCTCATTGCAAGACGTTAAACAACAAACTGCTCGGGCCTTCCCGTCCGAGGCCCAGCCTCAGGCCCCTTTTCCTTTTCAGGCCCCGGCCCAAGTAATTACTCGGGATTGTATAGTGTGGCATGAGATTATCTCGTCATCCACTTCGGGTTACTGGCCGCCCCATACAACTCCCTTTGTCTGGGGTATTTTACCCCTTCATCCTCACTAGAAAGACGTTAAACTACAAACTAGTCGGGCCTTCCCGTACGAGGCCTAGCCTCAGGCCCCATATCCTTTTTGAGCCCGCAGCCCAAGTTATCACTCGAGATTGTATGGTGTGGTATGGGATTATTTCCTCATTCACGTTGGGTTACTGGCCGCTCCATACACCTCCCATTGTCAGGGGTATTTGACACCTTCATCTTCACTAAAAGACGTTAACCTACAAACTTGTTGGGCCTTCCCATCCGAGGCCCATCCTCGGGCCCCTGGGCCTTTTCGGGTCCCCAGCCCATGTTTTTACCTGGGATTTTATGGTGTGGAATGAGATTATGTTCTCATTCATGTCAGGTTACTCACCATGCCATACACCCCCTCATTGGGGTATCCTACCCTTATGTGGATTATTTCCTGAACTACGTGTGGCGTGATTCCCATCCTCATGGTATATGTAGGACCGCCCGAGAATCTCATCTTCGGGTCCAGCCTCATCTTGGCCCCTAGGCCTGCATTCCCCCAAGTAGAGGAGTATATGGTGTGGTATGGGATTATGTCCTCATTCACGTCGGGTTTTGTAACAACGATGCCATTTACTTCCTCCTCTTGAGAGTTTTCCATCCCCTTGTTCTATACTCGTCTATTCAAGTCAGCTTCTCTCAAGATGATCCCCTCGGACTTCTCCGATGATTCACTAATGTGCCCAAGGGTTCTCTGGATTAGCACCTAGAATGATGGGTTCTACCCAGGCGTGCTTTTACGCATTTCTCAGGGTTCATGTTCCACATCATTTTGGGCTTCGATAATCTTCCACACCCGAAAGAACCCCCAAGTGGCATGGATTCTAGGAATAAGGTCTCTCCTACCATCACAAGCCAACATCCTTGAGGGTCCAAGACAAATAATCGATACAAGTACCTCATTATGCATATGGTCAGCAGCAGACGCTCATTTTTTTGTCCTCATTATAGGCTAACGAGATATGGATGATGTTTTTTGAACAAAGTAAATGGTCATCCTCCATCATCACGCCAGCCCCTTTAAGCCTTAAATGTTGGTTACATGATTCACATCGTTTTCCTCCCCATCATGTCTAAGTGGAATTTTGATACTCCTTACACTATTCCCCAGTGAACATTTTCACTCTAAGAGGATATATCCGCAATAAAGGCATCATTCGAGGATCCTCACTGACTTCCCTTCTCCTTGGTCTGAGTTCTTAGTCCATAAAACAAGAACTTTTCATATTTACCCTTTGTGAGAACTACGTGAAGCTTGATTCAAAACCTCTTGGGGTACATAGGAATGTTCATGCACCTTGCCTCAGTCCCAGCATAACTCTTTTTTTCGTCCCTTGACCTAAAACCTTCCTAGGGAAACATGGTGGTCGGAACCCCAGGTTCCGATTCACATCAGGTACACTTTACTCCACCGTGCACATTCCCCCTTTAGCCTCGTTTCTACTATGTCTTTTCCACATGATGTTAAATTACATTACTGGTCCCTTCACATGACCCTAAACTATGACATTATCATCCTGGCCGCACGACAAAAAATTGCGCTGCATTATGGTGCCTTTGCTCAAGGGACATCATGTTTGGTATCAGTTAAACACCGTACCATTTGTCAATGACTTCATTTGGATTGATTTTCGTGGTGATTCCGGGACTTTCTATCCAAGGCCTGTCACTTCACAAAAAAACATTGATCCTAAAGAACAAACAAGATATGTCAAATACAGCTTCTTTTGGTGCGAGGGATAGACCCGCACGCCCCTGCTAACCCTAGTACGGGTACCTTACGATGCCACCCTATAGAAATATGTATGGATTGATTCCCATCAACGTGGGATACATAGGGACACCCAGAAATTTCACCTCAGGTCTAGCCCCAGGAATAAAAAATCACGTTCCTCTTAATTTTCGGCCCCCTGGCCTAACACTTGGCAAGGAACCATGTAACTGCATCTCTGCCCTGGAAAAGTCCAGATGCCCCACAATGACATTGGGAAATGAAAGATCCCTTGAGAGAGAGGTCATATCTAGAAGAAGGAATGATCCATGATCAAAATGATGTGCCCATCTAATGTTCTACCACCACAGTGGTGTAATTTTGATAGTGTTTGATTCTGTTCGAACAAACCATCACTCCACATTCCACACTTTGCATGCCCCTAATTTAGACCCTCGTCCATTTTCATGTCTGAAGGAAACCTCTAACAGTATGGATGCTCAACCTATGGGCCACCCATTTTCCTAGTCCAACGTTCCGAAAGACTAATGAATGACATTCCGAGCAAGGCCCCTTGTTTCGAACATGGTCAGCGGTCGGCCCTCATTTGTCATACCCATTTTAGGATAACACAATGAGGATACTGTGTTTCAAACACAGTCAATAGTTATTCTTAATTGTCATGCCACCCCCAAAGACATCTGGATTTGGGGTATTTTCATTCAAACCTTTCATTCCCCTATGTCCGGATTGATTATAATGCCCGTGGCATTACCCCGCTCATGCACAAGAGTGCATCCGGGAAGTGGTGATTTGGTTGTGTCGGGATCTTCCCTCTCCAACCGAGCCCTTTCCCCTATTTTTCCAGGAGTCTGGATTGGTTAACTAAGCCCTCGGGTACCCGAGGCTTGGTTTCTTACACACTCTCTATAGGAATGATGTGATACAGTGTTTCTCCCTTGTTCTCACACTGGGGTCAACACATGTGATCTTATGGATTGATCCCTGGACACTCCACGAAGATCATGGAAATGCAATAAACCAACATGAATAAATGAACAAATGCTTGTAGTTGGCATAAATTAATCAAAGAATGGAATTATGTTGAAATTTAATATGCATTACAACACCCAAGGATTGACCCCTCCCATGGAAGGGTTGATCTCGTCAAAAGAGCGTTCCAGCTCTTCTACCCTTTGGCTTGTGGCATTTAGCATTTGTTTCCACGTGTTCAACTCTCGTTCCTCTTTGGAAGCGATGGGCCGCAACTCATTTTCTGCAATTTGGGCCTGCTCAACACCATTCTGGATGACCATCATCTTTTCTGAAGCCTGCATCATGCCCCCTTCGGCCTCTGCCAGCTGGGCTCTCAAACGCGATACGAGCTCTAATTTCACATTAAGGAAAGATAAATTCTCATCCACCTGGGCCTGTAGCCGTTGAACCTCATATTCAATCTTCTGTAGCCTCTTTATTTTCACTAATTTCCTTCACTACCTGCCTATGCCAAGGCCACGGTCATAAACCCAAATCTTCTCCGCCATAATATCTCATATGGCCATGCAGGGATGTTGGGCATATACTCCCCTAGCACACAGCTCACGCAGCTTCAAGCAGAGTCTACCCTTCTCATCCCGCCGTAATTCCTAGGGGTTTCATCAATGAAGCGCTTGATCAGATTGCATTATTGACAACAAACTATTTTACTTTCCTCTTCGTCGGATGTTGTCTCATCCAAGTCAGCACGATTGGCATGCTCATATGTGGGAAAAACCCTTAGGAACTCATCAGCAGGGTCCGCGTCTGGCGTTGGATTAGGCGTGGAAGTACCTGGACTATCTGATTGATCCTCATCATCAGATTCCATCTAAATAACCTCAGGCTCAGCCCCACCGACAGTCCCACCCATGATCGGGGGTGCCATAGTAAGGTCGGCTTGGGCCTTCGCCTCCATGACCACCGACATTCCCCTGGGAAGGACGCTGCCAGAAACCCCGACCATCCCCACCATGGTAGCCCAAGCCATTTGAAGAACTGTACACCCTTAAAAAGGAGATGGGGACACGAATGTCATTTGGAATGGTCGGGGGATAGCAGTCATGAAATTGGTAGAAAAGACTTACAGAGATCAATTTCTGGATCTCGATCTTGGGTTGATGTCATTAGGACCTCAAAGCGGGGCCCCTCGTATATGGTCGGGAGGTATGAGAGCTCTGAGGGATCCATCTTAGGTGTCCTGGCCCTGCTGAATGCAGCAACAGATGCGACAGTAGGTGCAGATCCCAAATGTCCTGCATCTGCATCCAGTGATAAATGAGAACGGGTTCTGGGTATGAGACTCTCCTGTATAATTCAGATGTTATAAAAGAGTCCAGAATGACCTTAAAGAAAGCCTTGAAAAAGGGGGGTTTCATATTTTTCACCTTGAGGACCTATTCAAACTCTTCAAAATCTGAGTCCTGGTCTCCAACTTCACCATCTTCCAACGGGCCCCCTCTCCTGGCCTTGTCTCCCAAAGAGGACTCTTCTAATTTCTCAGGAAGAGGGAAGCGCTCTCTTAAATCAGTGGCTGAAAACTGTGGGGGAGTAGTGCAATTGAGCAACACCTTTAATTGATCTCTCATTAGATGAGATGTTCCCCAGGAGTGGACTAATTCTTCCATCTCAGTCAGATATTGTTCCCCTTCAACATGGGAGACCGCAATGCCGGCCCTCATAGGGCCTATTCCCTGCAAATCCATCCCAAGATGGTTCAGGTATTGCCACATCTCGTATAGGTCAAGGAATTACCTGTTGACTTTCCATATGTCCCAATCCTTCTAGGATACAACATTCTCTGGCATGTATACATAGCGCAACTGCTTCCCCAGAACCTGAGTAGGTATTCTACGGAATCCTCTAGGCAGCCTCCCCTTCTGGGTAGCTCTACTCTTCTGAAACCACCGGGTCCATTGCCGCTACTGGATCCGCTACCGCAACTCCTCCCTCGACTGGTGCGGGCCTCTCTGCTACGTCCGCCACTCCACCCCGAGATGCCCTTCCTGCCTTACTGCCCTGACCTCGAGGCCATGGAAGCTCACTATTACCAACTCAAATGGTTGGTTGCTTCAGTATATCCTCCAGGTATGTCGCTTCTTAGCTCTGGGAGTAATCCTTTACTAGCCCATGGATGGCGGTTGGTAGAGGCTGTTCGTTCCACATCTTCATGTCTTCTCGTGTGAACATGAGACACATCTACCTCATCACACATGGGTGTTCTTCATGGCGCACCTCCAGGTAGACTTGTGGGGTCAGTAACTGCATGCATCGGATTTTCCTCTCAAATTGGTGTGGGATAAATGGCTCAAAGAGGGGCTCACAATCCACCATTTCCCCCAAAACACCACCTCGAAAGGCCAAAAGATAGTCTTGATGCTCTTCCGTTCCCCGGCCGTCATCAGTAAATACCCCGGTCGGTAACAAAAACGGGTGAAAATTGAATTCCTCCACTTTCTACACCCGGTTCAGAAACGATGGTGCGCTCAACATGGTTGGAAAGAACCCAACAGAATTCAGGATGGATGGATGTAAGTTTGATCCTGGAGGAGATATGGGGTTCAGATACTCATAAATACCCCTAATTTGTGCCTCCATCCACACATACAGAAGGTGGAATGATCCACATATCCTCTGTGGCCTATTCACCTTGCTTAAATTCCACAACATATTATAATGTTTGGAAAGCATTGAGATCCCCAGGTTGATCCACCCTCTTGTCATGAATGTGGACACCATGATGAATGTTCTTGGTCGCACTCCCATATTGATATCCCTCACCGGCAGGATCCAACCACTGATAAGAGCTGTGATAAATTTTTCTAGCTTGAATATTGGTTGTTGCTCGGTGATGACACTAAATCCCCACATCTTACACTGGTTTTCCTCCAACAACTACCAGTATAAGTGTTCATTACTCTGGGCCCCCTTTGGGAAATTCTGAGGCCTCACTGGAAATTGTCGGTTTACCGAGAAGTTCAGAAACTGCTTGAACCACAGTCTAAAGTGGACACCTTTCACTTCTTCTTTGTCCTCTCCCGGCACTAGCTCCATCAATTCCATTTTCATCCATGAAATATGCTCCAGATCCTCCCATGCATTCATGGTGGGGAGGAAGTCAATATACATAGCCCCTAGTATCGGGACACCCAAGATCTTGTGGACATCCTACAAGATGATGCTGACTTCCCCGTGGTGAAAATAGAATGCATTGGTCCTCGACGACCACCTTCTCAACTGCTCCAGCATCAGATGCTTCAGATGATAGATGTTAAACTGTGAAGCCCAAGCTACCTTATATAAGACCACTCTTCTTAGCTTTGCCCTGAACTCCTCACACGAGGTGCCTTCCCAGTAGGACTAGGCCCAATCATCTCTGAAGTTGCCACCTTGGCGCAGGTCCCATTCATCAGACAACCCCTTCTTTAGGTTCCTTATGGTTTCCTTCAATATTGTTTGATACATAGAGGGAGATGTCTCCAGATGTAGTTCATTCCCATTGATGTTATTCAGGTCGTTGTATAAGCAGTCGACAATAATGGGCATGAAGTCTTGCCGGGCATGACCATCAGCCACCCTGAACCATCAGTGCGAGCATGGTGTTCTCTTGAACCAGTAAGCTGGCTCGTCCCTACTTTCTTCAGTGATAAAGACGTCATCCCTCAGCTTGAAGCCGAACATAGGTAACCTCTTACACAACAGTTAGTTATTTTGGCTCTCTGACAACAACACCACCAAGGAACTATGGTCAGAGTGGCTCTAAATTATTTCTCCTAGACCAAGATTGTGTGCCATCTCATCCTTCCGAGCAGCATCCTCAAGGACCCCCCGAGTAGCATCTTCATGATCCATTAAGTTCTAATGTTTGGGTGGTTTTCATGTTGGTTCACAAATTGTCTTCATGTTGCATGATCATGAAGCACATTTGTACATTTGTGAAGACTGTTCACAAAGCCCTGCGTCGTCCTTCGAACACGGAGTCACGATGTGCACAAACGTGAAGTTGTAGACTCGCTATGCACTGCGAAACAGAATACCCGATTCACAGAGAGCAATCATGTAGTACATGGAGCATTAGGAATCATGAGCGTGAAAGGCCAAATTTGTAGAGAGAAGAATGGGAAAAAAGATAGGTTAGGTCCCCTATTTATAGGCGACGACCCCCGGAGCTTCGCGGCATGTCCCCAGTGCACTGTGCATTGCGATGTACTCGGCCCATGCAGCGCTGATTCTCCTCGTGAGCCCTCTTCGTGAGCTAGCATCACAAAGGACTGTGGAATTTGGAGATTGAACCTCAAACATCGGGCCTTGATTTCCCCACAGCTCCAAGTCTGATGGGGGAATTTGTTGGCAATAAAATTGGGGGAGTAGAAGAAGACTCAATGAAGCCTGAGGAGTGCCTCGCAAAGCCACTTCTCAGAGTTTTCCTGGCACTATGGTTGCTGTGGAGCAATGAGGCGGGATGATCGACGAATACCCTCAACCTTCACCAGCCCACTATAGAGCAATGAGGCTGGATGCTCTGTGAATGCCCTTGACGTTCACAAGCCCACCGTGAAGAAACGGGCCCCTTCTTCATGTCGAGCGAACTCTACTTCACGACGCCTCTTGCTTATAAATACTGGACTTCCCATGAGCCCAAGGGATGGACAATCTGACCTTTCAACTTCCTAGCTCCCTAATTTTGAAGCATCCTTCACTCTCGAACCATGACCAATGCGAGGAAGCATTGATTTGTGAAGTTCCTCCCCTTTTCCATGTTTTATCCCCCACTTCCAAGAGGGATTCATTTCACAGATCCTAAGGGTCTCCACGAAGGAAGGAGATCTCGAAGGGGACCCTGGTCATCTCGGAGCATTTATGCTTCACAAAACACCCCTAATGTATATGTGATAACAATGCTATAGTAGGGTCATTGTACTTTAAAAATCACATTGCTTCATGATACCCTACTTCACAAGCCACCTTTGCTATTCGAGGAAGTTCTCTGCAAATGCCTTTCAACTTCGCGAAGCACCCACTGTATGCACCTTCGCCCTATTCTTAGGTCGGGATGCCCCACTTCGCGAAGTACACCACATCCTAAGTACTCTCCACCCCACGGGACACCAGATCTTCACATGGCCCCTGCCCATGAATCCCTCTGATTTGAAAATCCTTTTCCCGTGCGACCCTCCAGGTTTACACGATGCATATTAAAAGTCTCATGGATGATACTACCCATTACGTTGCTTTTCCTCATGTTTATTTGCATTGGAATGATAATGGCTATTTATTATTCATATAGCCATGCTAACATGGACCCCCCAATGATTCTCTCAAGGACACCCCCAGCCACGGCATTATCGGTGCCTTCCCTTCACCAAGGTGCAGTAGGTACCAGTTATGTAAGTCCTAGGGGTGCGGAGTGCAGCCCCCTCGTCCAAGCTGCATGACGTTAAACTTCCAATCACCATCATCCTCACCACATGACATTAAACTGTGACCCCTCCCCATGCTTCGCACACAGGGCGCCCCCACCTTGGACATTCTCCATAGCCACTAGTCTCCATAGGGGATGATATCCTATTTCTTGGAGTGGCATTTGTCCATGGGGAAAGGGAAGCCACCTTGGTCTAAGCCCCCTAGATTTTCATGAAGGAGGTAGCATACTTGACACTCCAGTCTTCGGTCCCAAATCCCTCTCCTTCTGCACTTTTTCACTGTCGGGCCTCCATCCTAGAGTAACTCCCAACCACTTTGGTATTCTATCTACGCGTAAGCCCCTGTTTCCTCTTTGGGCCGCTCTACATGTAAGCCCCACTCCACTTCCCACGAACGCACCTTTCACGATGTGATCATCATGCCTTTTCTTCCTCTGGTTTCTCACACCGATCATGAATCATTTGGGATTAGAGTAAGAATCTCCCATGACCACCTATCTACCTGTTCCTGAACTACACAGACATTGATCATTGCTATGGAAAGTTACGTAAGAATCCTTCATGAGGTTCAATCCCAACAACCATTGGTCCCGACTATCCTTCACATCGTTGCACCAAGCCCCATGACATAAACTATGAGGACTTTTATCCTTGCCAAGTCAAGGTACGTAGGAAGCCTTCACGAGGTTCATGCCCACCACCCGATCATTCCGACCATCTTCACGTCGGTTCACAGACACCGTGGGAATCCTAGAATGTAAGCCCCAAATTCCTCCCATGAACTACGTGTTATTTTATCCTTTCCAATAAGAGGTACATAGGAAGCCTCCCTAAGGTTCAAGACCAACATCCATTCATTCATATCTCCATTTACATCAGTTTTCCATTGTCCTTACTGACATTAAACTGTGGACCTTAATCAGCAGAAAGTTGTTGTTTTCCCAGTCAGTGGAAAGCCGTTGCACCCTCCAAAACTACATGGAATTTGATCCATGCTAAGGCAGGGTACATAGGAAGACTCCATGAGGTTCAAGCCCACAACCCATTGGTCTTCCTGACCCTCTTCATGCCTATTCACCATCAATCTAGGCGGCCTAGAGTGTAATCCCCATGACATTTTGAAATACGACGATTTTGGTCCCCACCAAGGCGAGGTAAGTAGGAAGCCTCCACGAGGTTCAAGCCCAACACCCGGTCATTCCGACCATCTTTATGTTGGTTCACCGACACCCTGGGTAGCCTAGAGTGTAAGCCTCAATCCCCCCACCCAAACTACAAGGACCTTGATCCTTCCCAAGTTAAGGTACGTAGGAAGCCTCCCTGAGTTTCAATCCCACCATCCACCTAGACCCCAGGTACCAATTCACATCGGTTCACCGACTCCTTCCCTAGATGAACTATGTGGACTTTGATCCTTGCCAAGTTAGGGTACGTAGGAAACCTCCCTGAGGTCCAAGAACTCAATCCAGAGGTAAGTCGTGAGAATCCATCTAGAGGTAAGCTGTTGGGACCTTTTTTAGTAGTAAGACGTTCTCATCCAATCAGCGGTAAGCCGTTGTCTCCCCATTGATCGGTAAGCTGTTTTCCAGACGAACTATGTTCACTAAACTATGTGGACTATTATTCCCTACCACGGGGATATGTAGGAATTCTCTTCAAGGCTCAAGTCCAACTTCACTATCTCCCTTGCGATGGTCCTATTTCATCCCCTTCAATTCACCATCCATCTTGATTCTTACCCAAGCCACCAAATCCTGGTGGGATCATGACACCTCATATCCATTCCATTTAACAGCATTTGGGATGCCACCCACACAATGGTCCCAATATTGGTGTTCCCTCTAGGGGTTCCTCCATCTGATCCACTCTAATTAGTGTTTTGATCAGTCTGATCTGTCTCCGCTGGACGTTAAACTTAAGGCATACCTTGTGTTGAAAATGGGAAGCTGAGGAAAAACACAGATACATTCCCATGGCATACGATTCCCCGTGTTCGATGTGGGATTCCTCAGGATTTCACACCCTAAAAATCCCTATAATATGGGATAGAAGATAGACATGCCAATTCCCCAATGTCCAGACATGCCAGTGATGCCTCGCATGACAACTCTACTAACCGAAGGTCGCTACCCTGACCCGACCCCTTTGAATGTCCTGATAGAATCAGTGTAATTAACTACGATCTATAATGATATGGTGCTACGAAGAGTTTCATGAACAATGTCTTAAGTCTATAAGGGAGATCCAAACTAGGTGACGAGTTCCGAGGAGGAATCCATGGAAGGAAGAACTAACATCCCATCATCCTATTTCGATCGAGGATCAGATTTACCTGAATAAGGAGGGGATGTGTCCCGCCTTTGGAAATTGGGAATGCGGGGCAACAAAAACTTTGCCTCTCATCCCCAAATGAGACGGATGCGCGCTCCTAGACAAAAGAGTTGGAAACAAACATCAAAGGGGTTAATGAGGAATCCTGGCACCTTGCTCCGTGGCTGCTTCACAAAGATAGAGCATTGCACCGGCACGGGGCCCAAGGAGCTCCAATCACGTTCCCTAAAGTTTATCATAATTTTGTAGTCAAATGTCATCGAGAATCACAACACCCATGGAGGATCCAGTCATGTTCCATTGCTCTGTGATTGTGGAGGGAGTTTCGCAAATGGGCTCCATGAACCAGTTTTCCAGCCTAACATCAAATGCCCATAACTACTAATTCGTAACTCTATTCAAGCCCTACGACCTTCCAAATAGAAGATTGGGAAATGGGATATGATCTTGGATCATGTATGGAAGTATTTGGAATATTTTGGGGATGTTATTTCCAGTGCCAACACATGACCACCTAAGAATTGGGTCTAATGAGGACGAGGAGGGTGAGGTGGACCATGTTCTAAGGAAACGACTGAGGAAAACACATGCCTTGGGGTCCATTGTACCGTAATTTGATTAAGAAACTAGCCAAGTAAATCTCTAAGCCTAGGTGTGCCATGCTTGTCATGGGAAACAAGAGATAAAAGGAGATTATTCACCTGTATGAGGGTTCTAAACAATGGAAGGTGTGAGGGGATCCGAATGGAATATTGATCACCATTGGGGGAATCCTAAAATAGGGATTCCAGATAGAGAATGGGGATATCTAAACAGTCGATCCAGATTTCTAGTGAGAAAGGGGAAGACCTGACTGGAGAATTAAGCTCTAAGAAAAGTCGAATTACCCTTTCCCCAGTGTGCCCTTGTGCACGAGCGGGATAATGCTAGAGGAAATGAAATCAATCCGAACATAGGGGAATGGAAGGTGTGAATCATGATTCCTAAGATTTAGAACATTGTGCGGGTGATATGATAGTGAAAGATAACTATTGACCGTGTTGGAGAAACAATATCCTTATTGAGTTAGCCTAAAATAGAGATATAAAATGAGGGTCGACCGTAGACCATGTTAAAAACATGGGGCCTGACTCAAAGTGATTCCCATTAGTTTTCCAGAATGTTGGCCCATGACAATAATTGAGCCATAGGCTGAGAATCCATAGTATTAGAGGGTTCTTTTAGATGTGAAAGATGATGAGAGTTTGAATAAAGCACACACAAAGTGTGAAAGGTGGGATGAGGGGTTGTCCTAATGGAGTCCTACACTCTTGAAATTATGCCACCGTGGTGAAGACACATTAGGTGGGTGCATCGATCTAATCAGGGATCATAACTACTTTCAATATTGACCTCTCTGGTAAGCACCTGGAATGACATGTAGTTTTATGTCATACAAATTATGACGATAGACATGTAGTTTAACGTCATACGGTGAGGATGATGCACATAGTTTTAAGGCCATACTAACTGGACCAAGGTTAATAGTTTAAAGTCATGGTACATGGAATGTATGCTCCTAGTTTAAGAACATATGGACAATGATTGGGGCTGAGGGGGTAGGAGGGTTAATGACTATCGGGCCGGGCCTGAGGTAGAATGCTTGGGCGTCGCTACGTATCCCATAAGGATGAGAAACAATCCAAGCATAGTTCCTGAGAATGGCATGGTCAGATACTAACGTGGATATGAGAAATCATTTCTCGCGAGGCATCTAATGCATCCCATAGTTATTTTAGGGAATCCTGAACTTGTTCAGGGTAGAGCAGTAGTATAATGTCATTTGTCGAGGACATGTGGAATCATGCAGTTTAACGTCATATGATAGGACGAAGAGTGAAAGGGGAAATCCCAAGAAGGGAGCATGTGGTGTGGTAGTAATAAACCCAACATGAATTACAACATAAGGACTTTTCACCACACCAAGTATCCCTGGGGGAACTTCATTTAGGTCAAGGTACCAAAAGTGAATGTTGTGTTGGGCCCGATGCAATGAGCATGGGCGTTCCTACGTACCCCATGAGTATGGGAATCAAGCCGCACATAGTTCTGATGGTGCAGTTTAACGTCATGCGGGACGATGAAAGGCATGTGTGGCCTGGCTGTGCCAGTACATGTTTTACCATATCTACTAAGCCCACGTGAGTCATGCTCGATGTGGGAAATAAAGAGTAGTTATGGGACTTTCCTAGCACAGGAAGGCACATGTTAGGGGCGATGGGACGCTAGGTGAATGACGTTCCAAGGATTCTGACCTATCTGTATAATGCACCTATATGTGTGAAGGAGTAAAGACGAGTATGTTGCAATTCCACTTGAACACAAGGAAGTGTAAATATTGGAATCATGATGCTCGAGATCTGAACCATAATGATGGTGGTGTGATGATAGGGGATAACTGTTGACCATGTTCGAAACACAGTATCTATTTCACGTTTTCCTGATATGGGGACAGACAAATGAGGGTCGACCGCTAACCTTGTTCGAAACACGGGACCTATCGTAAATGTAGTCTTGGGTCTTCAGAGATGTTGGTGCAAGACAGTAGGTAATCCAATATGGCATGAGACCAGGACATAAAGGGGGTTCCTTCAGACATGGAAGAGGATTAGGATCCAAATAACGGGCTCATGAAGCTTGGACATGGAATGAGGGAATATACCTGTGAAACATCCACACTTCAGGCACTGCCCCAACACACCTGAGTATGACCAAAAGAAATACCAGATAGTGGGTGTCAAGCCTCCCCTCCAAGGACAAGGGTCATGTGGTTGCATGCTTCCCAAATTAATGGTCGTAGGACAGGCCATTAAGGGGAGGTTTATTTAATGTCCTGGGCATAGGGCGACAAAGTTGCCAAACCCAACGCATATTTTCCCTAAAAAGATCTTAGTTTAGGGCCATAAAACTCGGACCAGGATAGGAAAGGACATGGAGGGAACACGATATGGCTAATGAAAAACCTGACGTGAATCATAAACCATGAGTTACCCTACATGTCACATGTTCCTAAAAGGGTCGGGCCTAGGGGCCGAAAGGGGGAGGACACCATTTCAGATTTTTGGGGCTAGACCAAAGGACAATATGTATGGGAATTCCTACGTATCCCATGAGGATGGGAATCGAGCAGCACATAGTTCTGAAAGGTGTCATTTAGTCTAAAGTCTTGCGGTAAGGACGCCTGACCAGAGATGGTGGGGGTTGTGAGAGACACATGGTCAGGTAATTATGAAACCCAACATCAATGAGGACCTAGATTCCAGATCACCATGTGTTCCTAGGGGAGGTTTTAGGTTGAAGGATTGAAAACGACTGTTAGGTTGGGCCCGAGGAAACGTTCATGGGAGTTCCTACGTATCCCATGAGTATGGGAATCAAGACAAATGTAATTCTAGGAATGGAACGGTAAGATACCAGTGAAAGAGATAATAAGGTTTTGTGGGTCTGGCCCCTGCACCAAAATAAGCTGCATTTGGTAGATCTTGTTTGTCCTTTAGGATGAATGAGTGTTGTTTTTTGTAAAGAGACAGACCTAGGATAGAATTTACAGGCATCACCACACGAATCAACCCGCATTGAGGGGTTGAAAAATGGTATGGTGTTTGACCAATACCAAACTTGATGCCCCCATGAATGAGGATGCTACGATCTGTGCTGTTTTTTGTCATGCATTCAGGACGTTAATGTCACAGTTTAGGGTCATGTGATGGGACCATCCATGAATTTTAACGTCATGAAGTATAGACACAATAGTTTAAAGTCACGTGGGACTACAAAACATATTTTAAGGTCATATTGTTAAAAAAATATACACAAATGATGATGTTAAAAATGGAATGTGCACGGAGTGATAAAGCATACCCAATGTGAATGAGGATGAGGCCCACATCCCACTGCGTTAGATTCCAAGAATGATACCTCGGACCGAGGGGGTAGAGATGATTAGAGAATATGGGGCATGTGATAGGAGGGACTAGCTCCTTAAAAGGGAATTATGTGATGCAATAATTTTAAAACTGATGTGAATGAAGGCATAATCCCACACACACTACAATACGCGGTCCTATAAGATATAGGGCCTAGAAGGTAGAACAGAAGAGGTAAATTAGTGGAACTCGAGAAGGACCCAAAGAGGAGATGTCGGGGTATTTCTATGTATTCCATGGGAATGGGAATAAAGCCATGTGTAGTTCAAAAAGAGATCTTATTTTAAGCTCTTAGTGCTCAGACCATGGAGAATCAGAATCCTTCTAAGTAAGCGCGGACCTCAATATGATCCTTATGCGCACGTGTGTCAAAATCAGTGTGGGAAATAAGGAAGGAAGAAGTTTTTGCAATACCTGGAAAACATCCCAAAGGGAAGTTGGTGTGGATCACCGAATGACGCCTTACCATGGCTTTGTCCTCCTAACTTGCAAATGCACACTGAGGGATAGTACCAGGAGGGTTGAAATTCCACATGGACACAATGGGGTGGAAAATGATGGGAATCGTGTAACTAACATTTAAGGCCTGAAGGGGTTGGTGTGATGACGAAGGATAACTATTGAACATGTTAAAAACATAGAATATGTAACGCATGAACAGAAATGGGAACCACAAATGAGCATTGACTGATGTACATATTCGAAATGTGGGACTTGTATCAATTGTTTGTCTGAAACCCTCAAGGAAGTTGGCCCGTAATGGTAGGAGAGATCTATGGCCTAGCATCCCTACCATTTGGGGGTCCCTTCGGATGTGAACGATAATGGGAGCCAAAATGAAGGTGAACAAGATGCCAGAAATATTGGAGAAAGCATGTCCAGGTAGAATCTGACACTCCAGGTTCTAGGCCAGAGTACTCATAGGCCAATCGACGAATCACCGAAGAAGGCTGAGGGACCCGACTCAAAGAGATGGGTGTAGGGAAAGGGAGTGAAGGATACTCAGGAGAGAGCGGTATATGGCATAGTTGTTATAAACATGACATGAATGGGGGAATAAGGCCATACCACAATGTATACCCCTCTTATAGAAGAACGCATGCCAAGGTTCCACAATGATAGAGAGGTTTCTAACAGATGAGGCTGGAACCGAGGATTAGATGTTCGGGCATTCCTACTTATCTCATGAGGATGGTAATCAATACACACATAGTTTTACAGGAAATAATGACGCAAATAAGGGAATGATACCCTAACGAGGGGCGTGTATGGAACAACGAGTAACCTGACGTGAATGAGGACATAATACCACACCACACCGTACAACCCTATGTGAGAACATGGGCCAGGGGCCTGAACAGGCTGAGGGACCTGCGGTTGGCCCACATACACAATTTTATGGCCATGTGGCAGTTTAATTTCTTGCAGGGAGGATGATGGTGGTCTTAGTTTATGGTCATAGAGCTCAGACCACATACGACTATTTTAATTTCATATGCGTGGGATAGAGAGGGTGAATCATCATACCTATGGAAGACCATAGATCAAAAATGATGATAGAGGACAACAATTGGACAGGTTGGCAACACAGTATCCACCCTTGTGTGACCAGAATTCAGGGCAAACAATTGGGCGTCGACCGTTGACCATATTCTCAATAAAGGACTTGTATTAATTTTCCATTTGAAATCCTCGAGTAAATTAGCCCGTAATGGTCGGAGAGCCCTTGTTCCAAGCATTCATTCCATTTAGAGGACCTTTTGGATATAGAAGATGATGGAAACCCAAGTTCTAGGGTTCGCGAAGCATGACGAGGCCTCTGGTCATGCGAAAAACGATAAATGAAGGGATGTCTCAAATGTGGGATGTGCAGTATGGAATAATAGCCCGATGTGAATAAGGACATGAGTCCAAACCACACCGTATACTCCAAGATGACAGCTCAGGACAGGGGGTAAGAAAGGTTGAGGGACCTGAGCCTGGGCCAAGGATGGTAAGTCCCAGCCAGTTTGCAGTTTATTGTCATGTGGGACATGTGTTGAGTGGTTTTACATCCTTCAGTTTGGAAAGATCACACAGTTTAAAATCACATGATATGAAAGATTGTGATCTTAGTTTATGGTCATAGAGCTCAGAACATTTTTCAATTTATTGTCTTACGGGACGATAATGAGCAGTTTAACGTCATGACGGACAAAGGAGAATAGTTTAACGTCATGCAAGATGATGATGTAGTTTAATGTCATGCATGAAAATAATGAGTAGTTTAAGGTCATGACGGAGAAAGATGAATAGTTTTATGTCATGCAGGATGATGATTCAGTTTAACGTCATACGGGACGATAATGCAGTTTAACATAATGCGAGATGAAGATGAGCAGTTCAAAGTCATGCATGAAAATGATATATTTTAACTTCATATGGGATGATAATGAACAGTTTAATGTCATGCAGGATGAAGATGTCTGTGTCACTCAATCATATCAGTACACATCCTACCTAAACTACTAAGCCCATGTGAGTCATGCTCAGTGTGGGAAACTAGAAGTAATGATGGGATTTTCCTAACACATGGAAGCACACAAAAAGGGGAAAGGATATTTCAAGCACGAAATATAATAGCAACACAGGCCAACATATTTGATGTTCAAAGATGCACATAAGGGTAACACCTAGGGCGTTGGTGTTCCATCTAAACAAAAAGAGGTGAATAGAAGAAAAAAATGGTGAATCATATAATTCTATATCTAGATCACAATTATGGTGGTATAACGATGGTGGATAGATATTGACCATTTCCAAAACATCAAATCCATATCGTTTTACCTAGGATGAGGATAGACAAATGACGGTTGGCTGTTGACCATGTTCGAAATCACGAGACCTATTTCAAAATGTCATCTAATGTTTTCCGAGGCATTGGCCCAAGATTGTAGGCAAGCCATAAGCCAGGCATCCATACTATTAGCTGGTCCCTTTAAATAAGAAATAAATAATGGATCCAAATAAAGGGATTCTAAAAATCTTGTATATGGATTGGTATTACGTTCATTTAGAGTCCAACACTATGGGTTTTACACCACAACCCATCCGAGTGTGTCCGTGGGAAGACGTAGCTGGACTCAGAGCAACATACCCTAGTGTTGCAAATAGTTTAATCTCTTATTTCTTAGACTGAAGGTTCTTATTTTAAGGTCCTAGAGTTTGGACCTAGTGAATAGTTTAACATCGTGTAGCTGGATGAGTGATGACTGGCGTTTAGTGTCCAATAGATTTGACCATGGTTGTTAAAGTTTTAGGATGCATAGCTTTGACCAAAATGTAGTAAATATTTTCTTCATGTGACCAACAAGTTGTCTCGAAGTTTAAAGCCATGGGACCAAGATGATGGTTGTTATGCTGTTTAACATCGTGCAACTAGGATGTGGTTGTTACATAATTTAACATCATGCAACTGGGACATGGTACCACACAGATTGTGTTAGTAGAGGGATGGTCATCTCTACCCTATTCTGGTGGGTTGGGATATGGGGTAATTGATATGATGGGATTTCCCTAAAATTTCATAATCGTATTCATGGATGTTCCCCATGCATGAGTGGGGATACCACATAATGAACCTTCCATGAGCCGGTGGCAAGGCCACAGGGGGGCCTCTATATTTCATGCAATTTGATAGTTGGGATGACATAGAGTGTCACAAGGGTGGTATGGATGACAACATCCCCACGATCTGGAGGGGTGATGAAGCCAGGATCATTGGTACGAAGGGGTGATAGATCCTAGAAGATGTGGAAGCCTGGAACATCGGTAAAATGGGGTGATCAATCCCAGATGGTGTGGAAGCCTGTAGCGTCAGTACGATAGGGGCGATGGAGCCCGGAAGACGCGGAATCCTAGAGCATTGGTATGACGGGGATGATGCAGCCTGAAAGGCATGGAAGCCTGGACGTCAGTAAGACCAGGGAGATAGAGCCCGGAGGGCATGGAAGCCTGGAGCACTGATATGATGGGGGTGATGGAGCACATAAGGCATGGAAGCCTGGAGTGATGGTAAAATGGGGGATGGAGAGACCAGAAGGCGTGTATGCCTGGACATCAGTACAATAGGGTTGATGGATCCCAGAAGGCATGGAAGCCTGGACATTGGTACAACAGGGGTGAAGGATCCCAGAAGGCATGGAATCCAGGAGAGTCAGTACGATGGGGGTGATGGAGCATAGAAGGAATCAAATCTTGGAGCGTCGGTATGATGGGGTTGAAGGAGCCTGGAAAGCGTGTAATCCTAGAGCATTAGTACGACTAGGGAGAAGGAACCCAGAAGGAATGGAGTCTTGGAGCATCGGTACGACATGGGCGATGGAGCCCGGAAGGCATGGAAGCCTGGAGCATCAGTATGACAGGGGCCAAAAAGTGCAGAAGGTTTGGAAGCATGGGGCATCGGTAAGATGGGGGAAAGGAGCCCAGAAGGTGTGGAAGCATGGAGCATCAGTACGACGAGGGTAAAGGAGCCTAAAAGGCGTGGAAGCCTGGAGCGTCATTATGGCAGTGGTGAAGGATCCTAGAAGGTGTGGAAGCTTGGAGCATTGATACGATGAGGAAGAAGGATCCCAGAAGGCGTGGAATCCTACAACGTGGTACGATAGGGGTAATATAGCCCGAAAGGCATGGAAGCCTTGAACGTCTGTACGATGGGGGAGATGTTCCCAAGAAGTAATGGAAGCATGGATCGTCGGTACGATGGGGGTGATGGCGCCCAGAAGGAATGGAATCTTGGATGTCAGTACGACGGGGGTGATGGAGCCCAGAAGGCGTGGATTCTTGGACATCCGTACGATGAGGATGAAGGACCTCGGAAGGCATGGATTCCTGGAGCGTCGGTATGACAGGGGCGATGGATCCCGGAAGGGGTGGAAGCCCAAAGTGTCGGTAGGATGGGGGAGAAGGAGCCCATAAGGCATGACAGCTAGGAGCGTCGGTATGATGGGGGTGATGGAGCCCATAAGTCATGAAAGCCTCTATGTCGAATGGTAGTGGTGTGGGGAGATCCTCCGTAGTGGCTGTTGGTGCTATTGGAGATGCACCATTGGACTAAGGGTGGTTTCACCCAATGTTACCTATGAGGGCAGTGGATTCGTAGAGGTTTTAATGAAGTAAGGGGGCATATACCACCCGCATGACCCATGAGGTCGTCGGAGTTGGCGAGGAGCTGATGGAGTTGGGAGAGAATGCCCCCTGCATAGCATCTTGAGGTGGAGGGGTCGGCGAGGAGCTGATGGAGTCAGGGACGGATGAACCCTATGCGTCCTCTTGAGGCGTAGGGGTCGGTGAGGAACAAATAGATTCAGGGGTGGATTCCCCTTATAAAGCATCTTTAGGTAGTGGCGTAAGCGAGGAGCCGATAGAGTAGAGTGGCAGATGAAACCTTCATAGCCTCTTGAGGCAGTAGGTTTGGTGAGGAGCTGAAGGATTTGGTGGTGGATGCCCCCTGTGCGGCCTCCTGAGGCAGCAGGGTCGACTAAGAGCTGATAGAGTTCGTTGGCGGAAGCCACCTGTGCTCCCTCTTGAGGCGGCGTGGTCGGCGAGGAGCCAAAGGTTTTGGGGGCGGATTCCCTCGACGCGGCCTCTTGAGGCAGCGGGGTCACGGAGAAGCCAATAGAGTCAGGGGAGGAAGGCACTTGTGCGGCCTCTTGTGGCAGTGGTGTCAGTGAGGAGACGAAGGATTCGGGGGTCGAATCCCCCTTTGCGGCCTCTTTATGCATCAAGGTCGGCGAGGAGACAATGGAGTCGAGGGAGGATGCCCCCTGCGTGTCCTCGTCAAGCGGTAGGTTCAGTGATGAGTAGATGGAGTTGGCTGAGTATGCACCCTGCACGGCCTCTTAAGGGGCTGGGTTGGATAGGAGCTGATGATGTTGGGGGAAGATTCCCCCTGCATGGCCACTTGAGGCGGTGGGGTCGGTGAGGAGCCGATAGAGTCGGGGGTGGATGCCCCCTACACGGTCTCTTTAGGTGGTAGGGTCGGTGAGGAGCCGATGGTGTCTGGTGGAAGATGCCACCTGCATGGACTCTTGAGGCGGCTGGATCATCGAGAAGCCTATGTAGTCGGGGGAAGATGCCACCTTTCCGGCCTCTTGAGGCAGTAGGGTTGGCGAGGAGCTGAAGGATTTGGGGGTGGATGCCCCCTGCGCGACCTCTTGAGGTAGCGGAATCAGCGAGGAGCTGATAGAGTCGGGTGGCGGATGGCACCTGCATGGCCTCTTGAGGCGGAAGGGTCGGAATGGAGCCGTTGGAGTCAGGTGGTGTATGCCACCTGCCCGGCCACATGGGGCGGCGGCATCGGTGAGGATCTGCAGATTCGGGTGGCAGATTCCGCCTGGGAAGCCTCTTAAGGCGGAAGATTCGGCGAGGAACTGATGGAGTCTGGTGGCGGATGCCATCTGCGAGGCCTCTTAAGGTGGCGGGGTTGGTGAGGAGCTAATGAAGTCAGGTGGTGGATGCCACCTGCATGGCCTCTTGAGGCTGCAGGGTCTGTGAGGAGACGATGGAGTCGGGTGGCGGATGCAACCTACAAGACCTCTTGAGGTGGCGGGGACGGCGAGGAGCCGATGGACCATAGTCTACACACACCCATTGGTACTCATCCTCCCACATATGAGGGAGAGTGGATTCACATTGGTTATTCCTCAATTTTATCAACATATATGGTCTACTCGCTGTTGAAGGAGAAGAGATTCATGTTGGGTTAACCATTTTTCTTTCCAATGCTTTCGCTGGGGAAAACAAATCCATCCATGGAGGATGTGAAAATGTTTCCCCGCATTCCCTCTTTTCCAAAGGTGGGTGTCATCCATTCCTTATTTAGGGATGTTTTCTCCTTGATCGAAACAGGATGATTGGATGTCAGTTTTTCCTTCTGTGGATTTCTCTATGGTACTCGTTACCTCGTTCGTGTCTCCCTTAAAGATTTAGTCATGTTTCGTGATTCTCGTTCCAAGTGCCATATCTTTGTTGACGTCGGTTAATTACACTACTTCCATCAGGACTTTCCATGGGGTCTTGTCATGGTAGAAACATTCGATCAGAGTATATGACAACATCATGCATGTCAGGGAATATCTAGATGCATGGACATTGGGGAACTTGCTTTCTTCTTTATAAGAGGGCATCTCAAGAGAACAAAACTTTAGGAATCCCATGGCAGTCACAGGGTATCTTATGCCCAAGGCATGTTTCTGAGGTTTTCCTCTGCTTCCGATGTTTAACACGGGGTATGCCACGAGTTTAATGTATAGTGGAGACGGTTATGCCCAATGCGTGTCTTACGAGGTTTTACTCATGCATCTCATGTTTAAGATGAGGTTGGCTGTGAGTTTAACATCTTATAGAGGCAGAATGAGGGTGATCAGAATGTCACATAGAGATGGATCAGATTACAATATCCCTTGGAGGGAGTGCCCGGATTTTTTACTAGGTGGATGGATCCGAACACTCAATAAGAGAAGACCCCTGGATGGTGTATCTAAAAAAGGGAATATGTCACACCATGAAGGCAGATCTTAACACCACTATGGGCAGATTAGAGAGTGTGCACCCTAGAATGGGAGAACACCAAGGTTTACCATTGGATGGGATTGAACCTCGTGGAGGATTCCTACATACCCTGTGTAGATGACAGGGATCAAAACCCACATAGTTCGAAGGGGTGATGAATTGGAGTGTTCAGAAAGCACAATAACCCAGATTCATGTTGGGGATTACGCATGGAAAGCGGCCCAAGTACTGCTAGAAGTAGCGAGGAGGTGATTGACATGATCCCAATGGGATGTGGCAGCCTGGGTAATAATTTTGATGGATGATAGAGAGTTGAATGAAATGGAGTGAGAATGAGATGGAACCGATGTTAGGATGACCGTAATTTTGGGCTTGAGCCTCGAATAGACTTCCTACTTATCCCCGGGGTATAGAATCAATATTCGGATAGTTCGGTGGGATGATGGGACACTTGAGGTGGTGACACGTGAGTATGGACATATGGATGGGATCTGGAGGAAATAGAACCTCCTGGTTGGGTCATGAACTTACCAAAACACATGGGATTGAGGGATAGATCAGGATGAGACATTGGTAATGGGATTGAACCTCATGGAGGCTTCCTACATATCCTTGTGGTAGGGAATAAAAGTCCCCGCAGTTCATCTGATGGTAGCATACTGTTGATTGGGAACATCAACAGCTTACCACCGAACGGGGTTGACAACGGCTTACCGCTGAATGGGGGTCACAACAGCCTACTCTTGGATGGTGTCACAACGGTTTACCGTTGGATAGGGGATAGTTTTTGTTTCATGTGAGATAAAAGTGGCGTACAGTTTAATGTCATGGAGGATGGAGGTGAACTAACGTGAAGTGGTCGGGAGTAATCGATGTTTGGCTTGAACCTTAGAGAGGTTTCCTACATACCATTCCTAGGCAAGGATCAAAGTCTTTATAGTTCAGGTGGAGTGGGAACTGACATACAGGGGGTCAAAACAAATGGGTGTTGGGATTGAACCTCTTGGAGGCTTCCTACGTACCTTGCCTTGGCAGGGATCAAAGACCACATAGTTCAAGAGGAGTGGGAACCAACATGAAGGGGGTCGGAACCAATGTTTGAGGGGCGTGAACCTCTGAGAGGCTTCTGACATACCTTTCCTTGGAAAGGATCAAAGTCGGCGTATTTACCGATGGTGTATGAGGCTTACACTCTAGGCTTCCTAGAGAGAATGTCATGGTCGATGCATACTACTCTAATCACACATGAGTCATGCTCGGTGTGAGAAACAGGAGGCAAAAAGGACCTGACAATCAGGGTGGAATGGTGCATCATTGAGGGGTGGGGAATGGGTATTACACAAGGAAGCTACCTGGGTGCCGCTATGAGGTAACAATAGTGGATGGGGATTACACATGGAAGCTGATCGGGTGTCGCTATAGAGAAAAAATGGTGAATGGGGCTTATGCAAAGAAGCCACCCGGGTGGCACTATGGAGCAGCAATGGTGAATGGGGCTTATGTAAGGGAGCTGCCTAGGTGCCACTATGGAGCAGCAATGGTGAATGTGGATTACGTAAGGAAGCTGCCCAGGTGCCTCTATGGAGAGAAAATGGAGAATAGGGCTTACGCAAGGAAGCTCCCCAGGTGCCACTATGGGGTGGTAATGGTGAAAGGGGCTTACGCAAAGGATCTGCCTAGGTGTCGCTATGGAGCGGCAATGGTGAATGGGGCATACGCAAGGATGCTACCCGGCAGCCGCTATGGAGCACCAATGGTGAGTATGGATAATGAAAAGAAGCTACCCCAGTGTCTTCCTCATGTGTGTTCATGAGGGCCTCTCAACTTGCTGGTGGGTCGAGGCACATAATTGAGTTCTACACTTATGATCTAGTGCACAAGACGGATAACACCAAGGGCATTGGAGCCAGTCTGAACAAAGGGAGATGAAGTGTGTGAATCACATTCCTGACATTCGGAATGCAATTAGGGCGGTGTGAAGATGTAGGATAACTGTTGACCGTGTTCAAGACACAAGATCGATATCATGTTAGCCTGAAATGGGGAAAAACAAATGTGGGTCAACTGTTGACTGTGTTCGAAACACAAGACCTGACTCAAAGTGTCATCAAAAGTCTACCGGGGCAATGGACTAGGACGGTAGGTGAACCGATGCGGCATGGGAGCAGGCCATTAGGGGTACCTTCAGACATGGTTGTGGATGAATATCCAATGAAGGACATGAAAAGCATGAGGTGGAGTGATGGAATGTTTGAACAGATTCCAATGCTCGTGAAATTACACCACTTTAATCATGACATTAGGCATCTTATTCTTGGAGCATAAGGAATATCTTGTTTGGAGCAAGAGGCGTCCAATGTTTGGCACATAGGGTGCACTAAATTTTATAGTCATGTAGATATAACTATTGGAATCTCATTCTTGGAGCATAAAGCATCTCTAGTTTAGAGAATGAGGAATCCTTTCTTTGGAACATAGGGCATACTATAGTGTAGAGTTATGTAGATAGGACTGTTGGCATCTCATACTTGGAACATAAGGCATCTCTTGTTTGGGGCAAGAGACATCCAATGTTTGGAACATAGGGAGTACTATAGTTTAGAGTCATGTATAAAATATTATTTTCATCTCATGCCTGGAGCATAAGGCATCCCTTGTTTGGAGCAAGTGGAATCCTATGTTTGGAACATTGGATAAACTACAGTTTAGAGTCATGTAGATATGACTGCTGGGCATAAGGTGCCTAGAAATGGATGGTGTTGGGACTTATGCAAGAGCAGCCCTTTCTAGTTCAACCTGACATATGAAAAATGTGATGGGGTTTGGATGAGTTGCTTGAATAAATGTTTCAACAAAAGGTACGTGAGGAATTAATGATGAGAATATCAACCCATGATATGGGAAACAAACCAAGAGGAATATGTAAACTCAAGGTGTTTCATGGTGTGGAAAGGAGAATCTCAAATAATTGTATTCCATAGGTGGAAGGTGGGAGTACATAAGGGTACAATGAAAAATGACGACATAGTGGCCCAAAAAGTTCACAGTGTGACTCTCCATTTGTCACGGGGGTCAGTGACTTTTGCGAAGGGACGACCCTGGAGAGCCGAGTCCGCAGCCCAGTAAAAACCCTGAGTGGGGGGGGGGGGGGCGCAGCCCCCTTGGTATGGACCGGTGGGCGGGAAGGTGGGAGCTTTGCAAAGGATAGGTCTTCGCAATGTAGATTCATAGAGAAAAGTGGATCGTGGGGCATGGGGTCTCGTAAAGGATCTTCGCGAAGGAAATATACTCGTAGAGCATGGACTTGTGAAGAATGAAATCACAGATCATGGAATTACGGAACATGGACTCATGGAGCAGCTTCGCGAAAGAAATATGAGCTTTACGAAATGGGAGATTTGCCTCCCAAGTGGTGGCATGGACGTCTCAATAAAGGGGGGTGAGTCTGGTATTTATAGGAAAGAGGAATCCTGAAGCAGAACCTGCTCTCCATGAAGTCAGAGCATGCTACGCCGCAGGTTCGTGAACGTCAAAGGGTTTTGTGGAGCATCCCGCCTTCTTGCTCCGTGGGGGTTTCACGATGGAGGAGCTTTGCACTGGCACAGGGCTTTGGGGGATCCGGTGAAGTTTGCTCATGTTAGTTGCAACCACGGAGCTGACCATCATCATGCTTTGCGGCATTCGCGGAGGCTCTGGTCAAGATCCCTTGCTCTGTAATCACTGAGGGAACTTTGTGAATGGGATCTGCGAACCAGTTTTCAACCCTAACTTCAAATGTCCATAACACTTAATTACTAACTCCATTCAGACCCTACGACCTACCAAATAAAATCTTGCAAATTGGGCTAAGATCTTAAATCAAGTATGGAAGCATTTCTAATATTTTGGGGACTAATTTTCCGGTTCCAATTGGATTATGATTTCTCAAAACATTACCTCCTTAGGAAAGAGAAAAAGGTGGCTAATGCTTTTAGTCGGAAAGATCATGATATCATATTTATGATGAGTATAAAAAAATATCCAATATTTCTAGATTTAAAAATTATGGATCTAGAAATCATGATGGAAGTGTAAATATATTGTCTTTCTCGATTGAATGGTCAACTATATATCCTTTTAATGATTAAGGAGGCACAGAAGGAAGATTAAGAGATACAAAAGAAGGTCAGAAATGTTCATGAGTTTAAACGTGACCACAATGGAATGATAAGGTTTAGGATCCATGTATATATTATTTCCATTTATATTTTAATAAGGTGTTATTAGAATAAGCTCATAGTTCGTTATTCTCTATTCATCATGGTAGCAAGAAGATTTATAGGGACATGAAAGAATACTTCTGGTGGGATGTCATGAAGAGAGATATCTTAGAGTTTTTATCTCAGTGTTTTTATGCCATCATGTTAAGGATGAAAGAAAAAAGTTTGATGAGTTGTTGCATCCATTACCCATACCAGAATGGAAATGGGAGAACATTATTGTGGATTTTGTTGTTGGACTACCCAAAACCTCTAAAGGGTTTAATGCTATATGGGTGGTAGATGACCTCCTTATTATGTTATAATAATTAATTGATGTTAGAGAATATTTATCTCTGAATAATATTTCTAGAATATAAATTAATGAAGTGGTAAGGTTTCATGGAGTACCACATTCTATTGTATCCATTCGAGATCTGGGGATTACCTCAATGTTATGGTGAATTCTTCAGAAAGTGCTTGACATGGAATTGAATTTCAGTACTATTTATCATCCTTAAATAGATGGATAGTCTGAAATAATAATTCACACCCTAGAGGATATGTTGAGATATTAAAATCTTGATTTCAAAGGTGGTTGGGATCAATACCTTTCTTTAGATAATTTCTCTTACAAAAATAGCGTTCACTCAAGAATTCAGTTGGAACCATATAAATCCCTCTATTGGAAGAAATGTAGATCTCTAATGTACTGGGACGAGTTTGGATAAATAAATCTTTTAGTACCTAAGATCAATGATGAAATGGCCAATAATGTTAAATCCATTCGACAACATATGAAGGCCACTCAATGTCAGAAGAAAAGTTATGCTAATAACCATCATCATGATATAGAGATTGAAGATGGTGAAAAGATATTTCGATGAGTCTCCACCTAAAAACATTTATGAGATTCGGGAAGAAATGGAAACTAAGACATAGGTATATTGGACCCTTTTTGAATTTTGATCGTGTCAGGATGGTAGCATATCACTTGGAATTTCCTCCAAATCTCTCTCAGGTTCATGATATGTTCCATAAATCTCTCACGAGGATGTAAATACCTAACCATTCATATGTTCTAAACTCATAGGTCATAATGATGGACCAAGATATTTATTATGAGGAGATACCTGTTGAAATTATGGGCCAAACAGAGAAATTTCGATGAAACAAGACCACCTTCCAAGACAATGTTTTGTGGAGAAATCACCAGTTAGAGAAAGCTATGTGGGAACTTGAGGATATGATGAAGCAAAAGTATCCTCATTTTTTTACCTAAGTTATGAATATGAAGGGTGAAATTCATTTTTATAGGGGTAGAATGTAAGTACCTATGTTTTTATGGACATGATTTTTTAAAATAAATTTAAATTTTCATTTATATAATGAAAGTCACTAATTCACATGCAACATTGACTTGTTGTATGTTACATTCAACACTGACATGGTGTAAGATTCACACAATAATGAGTTGACGTATGTTACACACAACACTGAGTTTATATGAAACATCCCTTTTTATTTTTTTAATTATTGAAATAAGATAATTATAACCTAGCTGTTAACCATGGTAATATGAATACTAGTAAATTCTTTTCAAATTCACTTTTTTATAATTTATTTAAATAAATAAAACTTATTGATAAGAAATGACACACTTTTTTTTTGTAAATTTATTATATATTTAAAAACATTGTTTTCTTGGATGATCTAATTATAATAATGAATGTGATTTTAGAAAAACATAGAAAATTAATTTCATAAAATAAACATTATTTTTGAACTCAGAACATCTAAATTAACTTAGGGTGAATTTTTTTCTATTTTTCTCTGAAATGTCATTTTCTGATGAACAATAAAAAATACTTCTTTTTTATTTAAAAACTACTGTTTTTATAATTATTTATTAATGATAAAAGAAATTATAAATTCATTTTAAGGTAAAATTATATAAATATTACATATAATTATAAAATAAAATTAATTATGTTCAATTTCTCTTTGACACTAAATATAAATTCTTAACAAACTTTTGAACTATTTCTTAATTCAATACCCTATTATTTCGACCGGTGTGTGAGATCAACACTAATCTTAATTTTTCCACATCAATGAAGTGAATTTAAAAAATCTAAAATAAAAAATTTTATTCAGTAAAATATTTATATTATAATATGACCATGTTAATTTTTGCCCAAAATAATTAGTAATGGTGATTAAAATTAATCGCAGCAATTAAAGACAAATTAATCTTAATTAGGAACTAAACATTAAAATTATGGTCCCAAATGACCTATAAACATGTAAAAAATCCATTTTATATACTTATTTAGGCTATAAAACTTCCATTTATTAATTTTTTTTTGTTTTTTAAGACTTTTTGGAGGTAAGAACATGTGCACACATAACTTGTTTCTAGAAATATCAAATGAGTCCTTTTCCTTCCCTATAAAAGACCACCACCTCTACCCATTCCTCATACATCTCAAACCGTTCATGTGTATCCATGATCTACCCAATTATCCTCCCAAAAATCCTATATTATAACTTTATTCATCCATTCGGTCACAAATCTTCTCAAGGAAGCCTTTCGGAAGAAACCCAAAGGAGTTACCCAATTTAGAGGTAACGTCTTCTCTCAGGCTCGTTTCCTTTATTTTCATTATCCACTCCCTCCACTATCATTATTACATTATTTTATTTAAAAAAACAGTATCCTCCATATACTAGGATGTTTTTATGAAATGTTTTTGACCTACACTTATAGATACCTTTATCAAGTAGATGTTGAACATACTGTTTCTACGTACAAAGAACTACTACCTCACGAAACAATAATTATTCATTTTTTCCTTTAACACAAATCAAGGTGGACATTATGATGGAAAAAATATTTATATACATAATATATTTTATTTAATATGTATTTAAGCTTCTTTATTTCTTTTTACAACACGCATCTCTTTACATTCCATTTGGTGATTATATGATTATCTCGTTTGAGAAAGTGTGGACTACCGCCCCCTCAATGCGACATGATTCATTCACACACCACCTGGAATGTATTAAGGATGATTTTAATGAAATTATATGTTATATATAATTTAGTAATTCCACTGAAATAATGATATATATATATACACATATTTCATTTACATATTTTCTTAAAATATGACAATAAAAATGGAAAATAGACTTCATGCGTACATACGACTTACCGTCTCCGTGAACGGTGTATTCAACTACATACTTCATTATGATATTGATTATTATAATATGAAGATAATGGATATAACTAATGTTTATATCATGTTATACATTCTTGAATCATTATATAATTATAAGGATTTATAATATATCAAATTAAGACACATGCGAAGAAAAAAACAAATATTACTTAAAGTGAATCATTACTAGAGGATCATTAAAATGAATGTAACATAAGGTCATAATAAAAAAATATATGGCAATATATATAAAAATATTATTCAATAAAATATGTATAATAATCTTATACTTATTATACAAGATGATTTTATGAGTACAGAGAGAGTCAAGACATAATATGAGGGGATTTTCATCTCACTGTTAATTTCTGTAAGATACAGGATATGTTCAACACACTTTTAATTTTTGTGGTTTAGGTACTATAAATGATTGTATTATATGTATATTTTACTTAAATTAATGTGTATAAAATATCAATTCTATAATCCTTCTTTCACATGGTTTAACTTTCAAAATTTACTAAATTGGTAGAATAGTATTGCCTCAATTTACCTTCTTGAGAATCTTGTTTTTCTACACATTTAAACTACTTTTAAAGGTGTATATACTTACATTTTACATGTTGTATCATGAATATACTTATTTCATGATGTATCAATTTTAACTTTATTTCATTTTCTTACATGAAGAGCACGATCCCAAGTTATCAAGTAATAAGAGTTTATTGAGACAATATCATCACGTTCTAAAATTATTTCTGTTTATGCTTCCTTTGATGAAATCTTATTATCCATCTCAAAATAATATTCATGAATTTCCTTATCCTCTATTTATTCATGATATCCTATATTCTTAGTACCTTTTTACACTCTTTTGTAATGAAGATAATGTTTTTATTTAAAATATGAATGTCTCTCTATTTGGATGGAAATTTATTGTATTCAAAAACCACGTTTTCAAAAATGTTTTGAAAATATACTTGAAGATAATTTATACGGAAAAATTTATTTTAATTTATTTTAATTTTTTTAAATCTTCCTTTATAAGTTTTAAAATCTATTTTCAATGAAAAATATTTCCAAAGGTGTTATGTAATAAATATAATTTTTCAAAGAAGAAAGGATATTTTCCCCATGAAATGTTTCTAAAAGATCATTCAAAATTATATCCCATCTAATATTACATCGATTTGTGTTACTCATGACTTTATGGGGAAATTATTCAATGTTTACATTCATACTATTTTTTGGATTGAATTATTTTTTGATTTTATGATATTGTGATACCTATTTTTATTTCATGGGTTATATGATTTTGTAACCTGCTTCTTTTCATTGGTTATCTTCATAAGGAAATAATTATGAAACCTGTCTCTTTCCACAAGTTATGATATATGTACATGTTTATGATATCAATTTCATTTCATGGTTTATGATATGTTTATTTATTATCTTGTGTCACATTTATGTTTGATTTCATTATGTGATCGGTGTGTCCCGTATATTTTTCTAATGCATTGGATAATTATTTATATCTCATTTGATAAAATAGGGCTAAAATGAGGGTAACTCCATTTAGTGATATAGGTATGGAATATAGGTTACTCAGTTTAGTAATATAGGGATGGAACGAGGGTCACATGGTTTAGTAATACAGGGATGGAACATAGGTTACCATGTTAAATAAAGGACTATGTCCACTAAGATGGTCTTGGAAGTGTTACCTAGGATACTATGGAAATCAGTATATGCTTATGTGTTTCCACAATTCCATGTATTATACAATTTTTATTATTTCATGGACTATTTTCATTATTTCATTATGATTCATGTTTTATGAACTGCCAATATTTATGCCATGATCTTTGATATGCAGGGTATGATCTTCTATTTTCTTGATCACATTCTCATACCATTATTCTCATGTTTATACTTACATGTATCCCATGTTTACCCTTACTAAGTATTTGAGCTCTCCCCTTTTTATGTTTCCTTCCCCATGATGTGAAGATATGAATTGTGTTTGATCTATCTAAGAAGGGTGCTAGTCAAGAAGAACCTACCGGGAGATAATTTAGTTCATTTATGTACCCGTTATTATATTTCCATGTTTTCAAATGCACTAGACTAGCTTGGTCGTCTCACACCTATTTGTATAATATTAAAGTATTCCGAAAAATTCCTGTAATAACATTTTTTCTAAAGAGATGGTCTCTATAGAATTGGTGGTTTGTAAATTTTCTATGTAGTCCTTTAAATCTATCCCAAGCCTCATATAATAGTTCTCCCTCATATTACACTGAATAAATGATTTGTGTCTAATATTATATTTCATTCTCCTATAATAGTATTTCATAGTGAATCCATTTTAGTCTAGATCCAATGTGATAAATATTTCCTCCTATAACTATTAAAACCATGTCCTAGAATTTACTTTGAGGAAAAATAGAACACTCTCAATTTATGTTTTTCCTCACTCCGGCATCTCTACAGTTGCTGCTGGACACAATTATAGAAGTCCAAAATGAATTCAATGGAGTATTCACTGGGAAATCCAATGAATTCTAGCAATTGGGACAATAATGATTATTTTATTTTATAATTTATAGACCTAGTTGAAATCTTAATGCATTATGGATTATAAGAAATAACATTCTGTAAGAACTCCCTCAAAATATTCCTCTTAATAATCTAAAATCTAAGTGGGCTTACATTTCGAGGAGGTAGATTATTAATGTTCCCCACTTCTCTATTTTCCTCCATTTTGATTTTCTCATTGTTCATTTTTAAATATTTATGTGTCTCACTATTCCAAGAATGAAAGGTTCTATAGACTTAGGTTTATGCCTAGTTTTCATAAATAGTAACTTCAACGTATTTTTTTTGTTATCTTGAATATTTTTTCATACAGTTTTTTATTTTGGGATATTTTTTACATTTTATGTTTTTATATATTTTTTTGTTTTTTAATATTCATTTTTTTGTTCTTGGTAGCAAGTGGACTCCCCATCAAAGGCACTAGTATTTTACACATGAGTCTTTGTACATTTGAAAATTTAATATTTATAAGACTACATACTACATATAACTAGTTGTATGGGAATTGGTTCAAATCACAGGGACAGATTGTGTAATACTAGTGAATAGAAAGTAGGGAAAAACAAAGATTAAAAAAAGACATCATAAGAATAAATTGAGGATGTTGATGAATTACTGATGATAATGAATATTTGGGTGAGTGTGAAAGTGGTTGTGACTATAGATCAACAGGAAGAAAAAAGATAAAAAAATAGTTAGAGTAACCAATTGACGAATAAGGGAAATCAATTGGTTGTTTTTTGAAAAATTTCATTTATTCCTTAAATTTAATTGAAAAACCTATAACTGAATCAAGTAGGATAACCATATTTTTCATCAGGTCATCCTATTAATGAATAGACTCTACTATTTATCAACTGTATAGATTATTTCATCACTGAGTGAGAGAAAACCAGTTAACGATTATGTTCAAATATTTTTTTAAGCTTAGCGTGCTAATATCTCCTGAGATTTATTAACTTTTTAATTAATCTTTAGATTAGAAACTATTTGAAAATATTCATGATCAAGATCAATTTTCATTGATACTTTATGATTTGTAAAAAATAATTATCAATAGAGAGAGAGAGAGAAGCATCCAATAGAAGATAAAATACATTAACAAAGTAAGATTGATTAACTGGCTTAGCCTATTCCCCCAATAGTTGTTAGCCAAAAATAATGATTTAATTAAACATATTAAGATATTATAAAATAGATATGTTCATGATAAAATAAATGAAGAAAATATAAGAAAATATAAAATAGATTTCTTTATCCCTAATCGATCTTCAAAAGATCCCACTATCTGATCTATGTTCTTAGCTCCTTCCCCTTGTCAATGGGGTATGGTATTTTAGATATCATGTTCGTCGCCTCAATTTTAATGGTTGGTGAAGTGATCTTCTCTTGGATGGTTCGGGAATTGAGTAGTGTAAATTCACGGCGATGTGAGTATTTTTCTCCAAAAGTGGTGATGTGATTCTCCACTACTTCTGGAATCTTATTATTCTCTAAGTATTTGGTTATTATCTCATGCCATATCTTCTCAGTGATATCTCCTACCTCCATGTGACATGTTCACTGTATTTATTCCTCTTTATTGGTGAGTGGAGCCAAAAATCCCTAAAAAATGATGCTCATATTATGCCATACCACATTATCTAACCAGAACGATCCCACAACTAGATGTTATCCATGTGGAGCATTCATGGAATATAATCTCTAAGTGTGGACACCTCCAACAATGTCCTCATGTAACCCTTTTCCTAATTCAATCAAGCATTATGAAAAATAAAAAGCCACAAGTTCCAATTTTGGATGATATATTTATATGTAGTCTAATTACTATGAAAATACATAAATTAATTTATATATAAGTATACTTATATAATTATTAAAACTAATAAGATAAACAAGTTAATTATTATGATTATACACAACTATAAAAGTATTTACAAACATATATATTCTTATTAATATATATATATATATATATAAACATATACCTCTTATTTTTACAAAAATTATTAAATAAATATAATTATTATTATACTTTTTTATATTTACTAGATCATATTTTAATTATATTATTATATTGATAAATATATGTATATATATACTTATTATTATTAATATATTAATATTTATTGTATTTTTATAATAATTATTATGTTAATTATATATATTAATTACATTTTTTGTTTTAATATTTTATATGTTTTGTTCTTTTCATCTTATTCATTTGTGAAACCTTCTTTATTTACATGAGAGGGGAGCTCACATCTGGAGTGTTAATTAGTTAGTAGAATGGTGGATTTTGTTCGACCACAGCTCTCTCCTGCATGCATCAACCTTATTCATTCGATGGTGCGGTCTTCTTTGGCTGCTTGAGTTTTGGATAGAGGCATCACATCTAAATCCTTGTGTTGGACATATTCTTCATATCAGGGGAGCGGCAGTGGATTTAGTGGTTTGGTGAGTTATAGGTTTGGTAGAGGTTTCAGATCTATGATGGTGGTTAGTTTCCATCAAAGTGTTCATGGCCTTAGGTGTTCATCTACTTCAAGTATGGAAGGTCTTTCAATAGCATCTTAGGCTTTGGGAGGGATGTGGGGAAGTCTGCAATGGTTGGAGATCTAGGCTTGGATTCTAAATATTTAAGATAGATTATTATTCTTCAATCATTTTTCTCATATGCGGCAGTAGAAGAGAGTGATTCAGATTTATTGGGTTTTATGGAAACATTTTGGGATATGGTGTTACATGGCAGTGGATGAAGGATTCTACTACTCCTGTGGGGAGGCCAAAAATGATTATATTAGTAGATAGAATGTAATAGTAACATTGTGTAACTCCTGGTGGAAGGTAGTGTGGCTGGTGGTGTTATAAGGACACAATATTAGAGTGTTACCACAATTTTGTGGATTGATATTGAACGTGTAATAGAAGTAGTCTGGTTGGTAGCTTCTATGGTTTTGAGTGTTGGCGGTAGAAGCTTTCCCATTAGAGAATAACTCACATGAAAAACATGTTAAATAATCTTTAAAAATATAAATAAATGAAAATACAACAAATTAAAATTAAAGAAACATCAAAGTAAAAACTTATTCATTTACAAATTAAAAAAAATAAGGAATATATTAATTTAATTAGATTAAAATAATGAATAACAAAAGAAAAATTATATTCATTACTATAATAGTGAAAATAAATGAAAAAAATAAAAAGATTTATTAGATGAGTTATGATTTATTTAATTTAAAATTAGGTACATAATGAATTAATCAAATAAATAAAAAAAGGAAATAAATATTTTCAAAAATATGAAATAATAAAAGAGTAAATAGTAATAAAAAATAATAATTAAAAAATAGAAGAAAACACAAGAAAGTAAAATCTAAATTGGTTAATTAATATTAAATTATTAAAAATGACAAAAATAAATAAATATAATAAACATAATCACAGAAAACATTGATTTAATAATTATAATACAAAAAGAAAGAAATTGATTATTATTAAATAAAATTCATTATTTTAACCAAAAATTACAATTAATTATAATAAATGTTATGCAAGAGTGTGTTAAAAAACCAAACCATCAAATGCATTGCGAAACATTGTGTTTTGTGTTTGGGAACTGGGTTATGTCATATAGGGGTGGCTGCGAGGATAATTACACTATATTGTTCACCTTGGGAGGGCATTGTGCTACAACATTAGGGGGAACATTGTAATAAACCCCCTGATATTTTTTGTGGTGGAATATTGGTAATTTAACTCTAATCCCCTATTTTATTTTTAGGGAATGATTGGCTATATGTAGGATAATTCAGCTGACCCTCCTCCTTCCCTTCTCATCCTTCAACCCCCTATGATGGGGTGATGTTCTTGGTGGTGATATCATAGAAATGGATATATGATTCAATATCTATTACATTATATCTTCTTCCTCCACATATTCCTCAAATTTTAGTGAGAGTATGGCTGGGGTTTTTGTGAATATTTCACTCAATCGTGATGAAATCATCCTGGAAGACAAGGATATGGAATGTTTTTTCTAGACGAGGTTTTGAAAGGAAAATTATGTAAAATATATTACTATTTTGGTTAAGGTAAGTCATTGTCAAAATTTATTTTGGGTTTTTCCTAAATTGAATGAAATTAGTGATTCATCGAGTGCCATGGGTTATATATTTTATTAGGATGGTGTCAATGGTACATCATGGACCTTCTAGCCGCAATTAGTTGCAATTTAATCATCATGGTGATTCCCATCATGTTTTTTCTGAATTTTCCTTTAGGCATCAAATTGAAAAACTGAAAATAATGAAATATAATGAATTATTTTAAATTTTTATGTGTTATAGGAGCTTGGTTGGTTGTATGAGCTTAGATGGGGGCATGTTTAGGCTTAGGAAAGGAGGTTTAGAGCATCACGAGGATAGTAACTTCATGATCCTAGTAGGTGGAACCTATTATAAAAAAATATATATATATATATATATATATATAAATGTTCATGCCTATATAATTGCATGAGTTCAGGTATGAGGATTAAGGACTGACGGTTCTCTTGGTAGAAGAGATGGGATGGTTAGTGGCCTCCTATACTAATAATAAGTTCTCTTTAACACATAAGAAAATTGTTATTTCCAAGAGACTATATTTATATGGTGAAATGTTTCCATTTAGGTTTACATGAGGCCTAGGGTAGGTCTATGGGTGTGAGTAGTGATGCATGATATTCTTGGTTGGGTTTCTAGGGAAATTGTGGAGGTATGATAGGCTTGGGGCTGAGCGATGATGGTCAAAATTTTCGTACATTTCACAAGTGATTTGGAAATACCTATAGTGGTCAGAGGAGGGTTTTGGTTTGTATATGGTGAATGAATATTACGTTGGGACTTGGAATTTTTGATGGAATGTGTTTTCCTTCAGGTGCTGGGTTAAGATATCTCTATTAGGATATGGGTGAAAAAACCCTGATACAGGTTGTGGTAAGTGTTTTGGATGTGACATTTGGGATACGAAGTGGGTTTTAGAGGGGAATTAGACTTAACTAATTGAGGCCATAGTTGAGATGGGCATACAAAAAATGAAATCACCATGGGGAGAATGATGAGAGATGAAAGCAATGAATATGTAAGAGGGGTTAGGTCACCGGTTACTAACACCCTGGTGATATGAAGAGGAGTTGTGTTATAAGATTCCGGTCATGTTTGTTTTATAATGTGCATTATTGTGATAGGTGATGATTTTCAATTTTTTTAATGTAGATCTCAAGTCCTAGCCCCCCAATGAGTGATATTTCACTGGACGGAAAACCATGATTGATATGAAGTCATCATTATGTATAATGTTTCAGAAACCCATGTGTTAGAAGTTGTGGATTGAGACCAATTTCGATCCATCTTGAGTCAGAAAGGGTTTTTGAGACCATTATGTTTGTAAGAAGTCTGTAGTCAACAACTTTATGTTATGGGGGGGTCTTACCTTAAGTGAGAAGCTAGTGGTTGGAATTCCTTGAGTGAGATAGGTTCAAGGTTATAATGAGAATCATTATCAGATGATGAGATGTACTTGAGTTAGAATCCTAGGCTTAGATGTGATATGTGATTGGATGGATGGATCCTACCTTGAGTGATAAGGTATAGTTTGGTATTATACATTGTACAAGGTGTGAAACCATGCTCTAAGGGAGTAATAATCGATATTTAGATAATTCCCCTGCTTTTATCCTTAGGTACTATCTGAGGCTACAAACAAAACCCTACAGAGAGTCTATAGGTATGCGTAGGGTTGTAGTATGATGACATGAATGTATTTTGTAATTTAATTCAATTTTATTTGTTCATTCACTATGGTGGTTTAGTTATAGAACAATTACCTGATGGGAATTTGTACCTAGTTAGGTGTTGTGGTGGATTGGATAGAACATGAAAATTTAACGATCATGTTTATTTATTTATTTTCTTATCCAATGAATACACATGTATATATAGGTGTATATTAGGGGTTCATGGAAATATCATACCAATTTATATGTTAACACCCTTTATGTGAAATATAGTGTGAGGGTATATATTTTATATACATTACATGTTAGAGAACATGATAGTGTATTCTATCCTATTGAGCTCGTTCAAAAAAATTTATAGACCAATTTAAGGTGATTCTCTTGGATTTAAGTATATAATATTTTGTGTTTTTCTCATATTTAGTCTAAATATGAGTTTTTCCGAGTGGGTGACCAGTTAGGACATATGCTACATGAATCAATAATAATTTTTTATAGAATTGTGTTTCATCTAATTTATGTGTGCTCTCATTATTTGTAATGGATTTTATTTAATTATTTTTCCATTGACATTAATTTGATATTTGGGTGTAGTATCTTTAGGGTAACACCTTAGACCATCACTACCATTTGGAAGCCTCTAGCATTTGGGGATGCACATATGAGGTCATGCAGCACATCAGGCTGATACACTACGGAGTGGTCAATGAACAAAGTCCTTACATCACCAATTATAGATGTTTCTTTAAAAGGATTCAATTAATATAATAAGTTGATTATGTAGAGTATCTATTTCAGACATATTCAGGATAAATAAAAAATTCTTAATAATATTGAAAAGAATGTTGGAGGGGAATTGACATTTGGATATGATAACTCCCTAAAAATAAAGGGAGCGTGAGCTGCTGAGAAGCAACCCTAAATGTAAAATTCAATTATGTACATTTTTATGGTCTTAAAATAATATTTTAAGTTTTTTCAAATTTATTTATGATGGAAATGGGTTTTTTTCAATAAAAAAATAAGTTTTTTAAGAGTTAAAGGGATGGAAGATTTATCACCAAAGGTAAAAGAACTAGTGGAAATATTTTAAAAATTGGTGATCCATTCAATTCTTATGATTCAAGTTCCGAAGATGAGAAAAAAATTTACCATAGAAGTATTTTCCATATTTGTTAAATAAATATGAATAAAGTCTCAAAGAATGATGTAGTCATAACTCTACCCCAACTTAAAATAAAGAGTGAATTTTTTTATTTTTGAGTTGGTTCCCTAAAACTAAATTAGTACATGATTATATGTATTTATTATAAAATAATTTTTTCTTATCACATCATGATATTTATTTTTGACAATACATTAGGTGATAATTTCCATAGAATATAAGGCATGTTAAAAGGTAATATGAGTTCCCTACTATGATGAGAACCTAGAGGTTCCCCAAAATTATTCTTGATCTTTGTATAATGTCGGGATGATATTGATTGACGATAAATATACAGTATAGGATATTAGGGGTAGGAGTCTCATTAGACATTTAGACTCCTTTTCATAGTTTCCACCTTTGGTATTCTCTAGGATAGGATGTTATGAGAATAAACCAATTAATAAGAACTCCACATTTTCATGTGTCATTAGGTGTTTCTATCTGTGGACATGTGTGTTGATACTTAAGACTCTAATATTATCATTATTTGATATCATGAATCACATTCGTTGATGTATTTATAAAAACCACTATGAAATATGATCATGGTTGTGTAGGAAACTTTGGGTGTATCATGAGTGATATTTCATTAATAGATAATGCAATAAAGGATTCCTCCCTTTTGTATATTGAAAGAAGTTGATATCTCAATCCCTTTTATGGGAACATAACTTCTTGAAAAAATTCAGGTACATGATGTCCAATGGGTGAGTTCATTTATATAAATTTAAAGAATTTTACATCATGAATATATATTAATGGCATCAAGATGCAATATGCCTCATTTGAGGTATATTGATAAAAGGATTATATTACACAGTAAACATTTGTGGGTTGTTAGACGCCATTATAATGTTAAATTATTTGTCTATGGATTCAATGTTGTATTTATTGGAAGAAACCTTGAAATTATACAATTATTCCAAATGCCACCATGAAACCGGTTATATGGTGACACACTAAGTGTATCCACCATATCAGTTAATTTCTAGTGTTTAATTTAATAAGTAAGAAAAAATAATATTTACTCTGGTCTGGTTGATTGCCATAATTTAATCACAAGTTATTCGAATGAATAAGTGATTTAAATAATATAAATAAATATTTGTTTGATAGTTTGATAAATATAATATTGTTTACATTTATTGATGAAAAATGAAATGATATTTAATTATTAATGGAATAGTCATTATTTTATGATAAGAAAATGTTGATGTGGGAAAGAGGACAATGTTTTATGGTATGATTTGAAATAATATAAATGATATTTATTTATATATTCTTAAATGTGTTGGATATTTCATGTTAATAATAATAATAATTGATACGGGTCCTATTAAAATTTATAACGATATAAAGGGATTCGTGTGAAATTTTCCAACCCAAAATATATCATAGTAAACATCTAATTACATCACATTATAGTAACCCAATTGGTGTGTACAATTAATAAAATAAGACACTCTTAGTCCCTAGATAGAGATCAATAGATCTATAGTGATATCCTTCCATCCACTATCATGATAATGAGATAAAATAAAGACGTATTCATCTCTCAAGAATAATCCAACTTTGATCAACCACAAACAATGAAAACGACTAGGATCAATTATGATAAAACCCATAGAATATATGGAATTGTATAGAGATTATGTTGCATGTTTGGATTACATCTAGAGAGATTATGCATTTGGATCTTATAGTGAAATGAAAATAAAACAAGATATTGTTAACCAAATTATCAAAAAAAGACGAATTAAAATTTTATGTACTTCTACACATGGTCATAAATTAATTATAAATGGTATTTAGAGATCTTTTGATTATAGTTCTATCATTTAAAGCATGTCATGAAATATTTTTCTTTTGTTGGACATGATGTTTTTATCATGTGAACAAACAATCAAACATTATTTATGATTAAAAGATGATATGTCCATATGATTGAAGGACACTTTTATTGTGCTCAGAACCAATAAGTGGTATCAGAGTGGTAACATGTTTTATATATAATTATTTATTATTTATTGATTGGTTTCATCTATTTCCATTTTCCTTTAATTAAAATGATCTATTTTAATATCCAACATCAATTTATATTCCCATTCTTCATTCCTGATAACATAACCAGTAATTTATTAATGATTAGAAATGTAGAATCATTCAATTCATACAATATAGAGGTACCAAAGGTTCTCCCTAGATGAAACCATAGTATACAGAATGTACTTTCTATATACACACCATATAATTTTTATTTTCATGTTCAGATATCATGATAAAATTACATTGATAAAACCCCATCATATATAAGATCTGAAAAATCTGATTGACATGTATATTGGGATATACCATCACATTGAATGTAGAACTATATTTCATTTAAGTACATCACATGCCATGTAATCCCTGTATTCTCACAATAGATAAAACAGGGTGTCCTAATGAGTCATGTATTAGATACACAACCTGTTAATAGAAATGTTGTAATACCCTGGGGATATATTCCATTTTAGATGGAATTCATTCCATTTACCTCTAGATTATCTGTAGGTAGAGAACACACCCAGTTCTAAGGTGTGTGTTGTAGACTCAGGCAAAAGGCAAGTACCCACCATATAAAAAACTATACAATGTTTTTTCTTATACTAGTAGTATACTCAAATTTTCATGGAAATAACAATTAAATATATCATTTATCTTATTGAAACTACCATAAAATTCTTCTATACACATGGTTTGAAACCGTGGGTATAGGCTATACCAACAGATTCATGAACGGTGGGATACCAAGGCATCAGGTTATCCCATGAGCTATACCTATGATTTAGGAAACTTTGGGTATGGGTCTACTCCACCACTTCACTCATCATTCCACTGGTCATTCACCTATACCCACAATTTTAAAATTGTTGGAAAAACTTTATCCACAAAACGTGGTCGTGGGATTCGATCCGTAGACCGCTTGTTTATTCATCCCACGCCTAACCAGTAGCCCATTTTTATTTTTGGAATATAAATATATATTTATTTTAATATATTTATATAAACCGTGGATATAGGTATAAAACTGTGGGAGTAGGTGTTCCTGTGAAAATTGTTTTTTCCAAGTAATGTTTTTTCACGCCAAAAGGCTGGAAAGCTATACCCACAGTTTTGTAAAATTGTGGGTGTACGTCTTTAAAAAACAACCCTATACCCATAGTGTTTTGTAAACCGTGGGTATAGGTCTCGAAAACAATAACCTATAGCCATGGTTTTTCCAAACCATGGTTATAGGTTCTCATAATATTGCTATAACCAAAGTTTGCCCAAAACCATGGGTATAGGGTTTCCTATACCCAGGTTTTTAGTAAAACCATGGGAATAGGTCTGCATACAATACCTATACCAACATTTTTTAGAAAACCGATGCTATAAGTCCATTTTCTATTAGTGTGATTATGAATTTCTTATGTCATTTCTTCGATAGTATGCACCATGTCACAGGATTAACAATTATATATTAAATTAACTACCAAGATAAATTTTTTAATTAATACATGGAGTTTCCTCCAAGTACACTTTTTTACTACATTAATTTAAAAAGAATATAATTTTTATAATATCAATATATGACAGTGAGATAAATATGGTTTTATGGAATTATGATAAATTGAATTAATTGGATTGATTTTTGTCACATTAACTTAATTAATGAAATAATCAAAGTAATTGACAACTAGGTCGAAAATGTTTGTGTGTTTCCGTATGTGTGAATACTACTGATATAAGACCAACCCTTTTATGTTATTTGTTCATTTTAATTTACTATGATTAATTTACTGTTTATGTAATGTGTGTCATTACCTCTTCCTCATTATGTAAGGGCCCATGTACCCATGAATTATTTTATGTAACCCCTTATCTAATCCATTAGATCCCCTCCACTATATATGAGTCAAATCATATATAAGGGTGAACCTCTTAGGTTAGAGAAGGTAGTCCAACTCAAGAATACAAGGTGAAACCAATCATGGTGATACATAAAGGGGAGAATGGAATTCTACAATGCAAACTGAGTTACTATTCAAGGGTTTTTCTCCCATAGGGTTGAGGTTTAGTTTATTATCCACTATATAATGTAATTGTTATGAAATATCATGATTATTCCACATATATATTATTTATATTATTTTTCATGGTTGATTATTTAGGTTTGTGAATGTTGTGTGATCACCTAATAAATGAATTAAAATTATTACATGATGAAATAAAATATAATTGGATAAAGTTTAAATGTTTTATCAGACATGGGTAATTACAAAATTAAATTCCACTTAATATTAATAAGGAATGTAAAAGTACAACATGAGATTTATTCCTTATGATAAAAATCAATCAAATAAAATATTAAGTCAGTATAGACTTCCACTAGATATGTTAGAAATGATCACATAATTTAATGTCCATAACAAACTGATGTTATTGTGCTTTCAATTATAATGGAACTTTAAATTGAAGTTTTATGTTGACATAAAATAGTTTACATAAAGGGATAACTACCCAAGTTGGACCTGGGGAAACTAAGATACAAAAGTTTAGGAAATTTTGAATTGGACTTCAAAATTGGGATGGGGTACACTCAATAGATCAACTAAATATATGTTAATGTAGTTGAAAATTTATACCTATATAAAACAATTCAAACAAATTTCCTGGCCCATTACTGGGTTATGAGAAACTAAATATGGATCCATTACACAAGAACATCTAATTGAAAAGTTATTTTGAAACTGATTTTGTTTGATGTAGGGTTTGATAAAATAGTAGGAGATTAAGGAAATTTTCTTAAAATTAAATTATTAATTTTTTTTGTAATCAAAACATGTATTAATTATCTTCGCCTACTTTTTAGAAATGTAAAATCAAATGTATCTAACAATATCATGGAAATCCATACTTGAATTGTCAATGAAAATTTCTTGGAATGCTATAGGCACTTACAGATTACACTACGCCATGAAAAAAATTTGTATGTGCTAGATACCCCACTTCTTAAGTTCATTTATAATGAGACTAATGAGGAAGAATTATCTCTCTATTTGAAACGTTTGGATGATTCTATGGATGTATAATGAGCTTCTAAATCAATATGAGGATAAGGATGTGCGTAGAATAAATTATCACCTTAAAGATATCTATCAATTATAGGTGATATTATAGATATAGGAGATCTCAAATTGAAATGTTCACAAGAAATCCTTTAGATATGGAGTCGAATGGAGAACACGTAGACAATATTATTAGCAACATTTAATTCTTAGATATCTTTGTTTTTAATATCCCCGATGATATGTGTAGAGATATCATTCTATGTTCACAACCAAAAAACTTCTCATGTATTATTGTGAATTATAACTTGATCAATAGTGAGAAGAAACTATCATAAATTATTAAAATAATATTCCAAGTTGATAAATACATGGGATGTGAAAACCCCACTATTAATATAGTGAATAAGAAGTGGACTAATAAGGAAAAGCATTCGATGACTCATTACAAGTCTATGGCTCCATGTAACCATCCGTCCAAGAAGGAAAAGAACCAACAGAAATGAAAGGAACAAGATGTGGTATTTTTTTCATGTGGAAAGAAGGTCCATTAGAAGACAAATTACATCCAACCAAATAAGGAAGGGGAAGCTTCAGGTGAATTTTTTTGAGTGTAATATTTCAATATCTATATGTTGGTTATTATATAATTTAGGTGGTTCTCACATTTTTATCCAAATTTAGGAACCAAGTAAATTTAAAATGGTTTCAAGAGGTGAGAGAGATTTATAGGCTGCCAATAGAGTGAGGATGGACTCTCTTGGAATTTGATACTACCATCTCACATTGCTAATAGGATTTATTTTGGTTTTAATGTGTTCTTATTATGTACCTAGTGTTACAAAAACATTATTTCAATTTATTTCTTAGATGTGGATGGATTCATTTTCATATTTTTAAAAAATAGTTGCTACATTTATTAAGATAGAATATATTATGGTATGATATAATTTAATAATGTTATTTATGTATTAAATTATGAAAACCAAATATTGGAAGTTGATAATGAAACTAATACACCCGACTTATATAAAACTAAGTTATGGAATCACCATCTTAGTCATATAAACAAGAAGAATTTAACAATAATACATCAAGACGGATATTTAGAATCATTTATGCTAATAAAACTTGAATTATGTCATACAAGTTTACATGAAAAATAAAAAAACCATTATTTTATGGTCAAGGTGAATGGGTCATATGTCTTATATAATTTGTACACACTGATGTTTATAGACCATTATAGTTATAATCTAGAGGTGAATTCTAATTATTTATTACTTTTACCAATGACTTTAGAATGTATTGTTTTATCTACATAATGATATATAATTGTAAATCCTTTGATAAGTTCAATGTGTACAAGAATGAGGTTGATAATCAACTTGGTATGAAGATAGAGAAACCACATTCAGAACATGGTATTGAATATTTAACACTGAGACTATCATCTTCTTATAAGTGTGAGATTTTATCTCAACACACTCTACCATATAAACCATATTGGAATGGTAATAGTGAATCAAGGAATAATGCCTTATTGGACATGGTGAGGATGTGATGAGTCATTAAATAACTCCATTATCTTTTGGAGGATATTAATTAAAGAAAACATTATACTCAATGTGACATGATTCATTCACACACCACCTGGAATGTATTAAGGATGGTTTTAATGAAATTATATGTTATATATAATTTATTAAGGCCACTGGAATAAAGATATATATATATATACACACATATTTCATTTACATATTTTCTTATAATATGATAATAAAATTGGAAAATAGCCTTCATGCGTACGTACGACTTACCATCTCCGTGAACTGTGTATTCAACCACATACTTCATTATGATATTGATTATTATAATATGAAGATAATGGATATAAATGATGTTTATATCATGGTATACATTCTTGAATCATTATATAACTATAAGGATTAGTAATATAACAAATTAAGACACATGCGAAGAACAAAACAAATATTACTTAAAGTGAATCATTACCGGAGGATCATTAAAATGAATGTAATATAAGGTCATAATAAAAGAATACATGGTAATATATATAAAAATATTATTTAATAAAAGATGTATAATAATCTTATACTTATTATACAAGATTATTTTATGAGTACAGAGAGAGTCAAGACACGATATAAGGGGATTTTCATCTCACTATTAATTTCTGTAAGATACAAGATATGTTCAGCACAATTTTAATTTTTGCGGTTTAGGTACTATAAATGATTGTATTATATGTAAATTTTACTTAAATTAATTTGTATAAAATATCAATTCTATTATCCTTCTTTCATAGGGTTTAACTTTCAAAATTTACCAAATTTGTAAAACAGTATTGTCTCAATTTACCTTCTTGAGACTATTGTTTTGCTACACATTTAAACTACTTTTAAAGGTGTATATACTTCCATTTTACATGTTGTATCATGAATATACTTATTTCATGAAGTATCAAGCCTAACTTTATTTCATTTTCTTACATGAAGATCACTATCCCAAGTTTGCAAGTAATAAGAGTTTATTGAGACAATAACATCACTTTCTAAAACAATTTATGTTTATGCTTCCTTTGATGAAATCTTATTATCCATCTCAAAATAATATTCATGAATTTCCTTATCCACTATTTATTCATGATATTCTATATTCTTAGTATCTTTTTACAATCTTTGGTACTAAAGATAATGTTTTTATTTAAAATATAAATGTCTCCATATTTGGATGGAAATTTATTGTATTCAAAAACCATTTTTTCAAAAATAATTTGAAAAGATACTTGAAGATATTTTTTAAGGAAACATTTATTTTAATTTATTTTTTTTTTTTAATTCTTCCTTTATAAGTTTTAAAATCTATTTTCAATGAAAAAATATTTCCAAAGGTGTTATGTAATAAATATAATTTTTCAATGAAGAAAGGAGATTTTCCCCATGAAATGTTTCTAAAAGATCATTCAAAATTATATCCCATCTAATTTTACATCGATTGGTGTTACTCATGCCTTTATGGGGAAATTATTCAATGTTTCCATTCAAACTATTTTTTGGAATGAATTATTTTTTGATTTTATGATATTATGATACCTATTTTTATTTCATGGGTTATATGATTTTGTAACCCGCTTATTTTCACTGGTTATCTTTATAATGAAATAATTATGAAACATGTCTCTTTCCCCAGGTTATGATATATGTACATGTTTATGATATCCATTTCATTTCATTCTGTATGATATGTTTATTTATTATCTTGTGTCACATTTATGTTTAATTTCATTATGTGATCGGTGTGTCCAATATCTCTTTCCAATGCATTGGGTAATTATTTATATCTCATTTGATAAAATAGGTATGGAATGAGGGTTAATCCATTTAGTAAAATAGGGTTGGAATATAAGTTACTCAGTTCAGAAATATAGGGATGGAATGAGGGTTACATGGTTTGGTAATATAGGGATGGAACAGAGGTTACCTTGTTAAATAAAGGACTTTGTCCACTAAGATGGTCTTGGAAGTGATACCGAGGATACTACGGAAATTAGTATATGCTTAAGTGTTGCCAAAATTCCATGTATTATACAATTTTTATTATTTCATGGACTACTTTCAATATTTCATTATGATTCATGTGTTATGAACTGCCAATATTTATGCCATAATATTTGATATGTAGGGTATGATCTTCTATTTTCTTGATCACATTATCATACCATTATGCTCCTTTTTATACTTACATGTATCCCATGTTAACTCTTACTAAGTATTTGAGATCACCCCTTTTTATGTTTCCTTCCCCATGCTGTGAAGATATGTATTCTGTTTGATCTGTCTAAGAAGGGTGCTAGTCAAGAAGAACCTACTGGGAGAAAATTTAGTTCATTTATGTAACTGTGTTTATATTTCCATGTTTTCAAATGCACTAGACTAGCTTGGTCGTCTCACACCTATTTGTATAATATTGAAGTATTCCTCAAAATTCATGTAATAATATTTTTTCTAACGAGCTGGTCTCTATGGAATTGGTGGTTTGTAAATTTTCTATGTAGACATTTAAATCTATCCCAAGCCTCATATAATAGTTCTCCCCCATATTATACGAAATAAATGATTTGTGTCTAATATTATATTTCATTCTCCTATAATAGTATTTCATAGTGAATCAATTTTAGTCTAGATCCACTGTGATAAATATTTCCTCCTATAACTATTAAAACCATGTCCTAGAATTTACTTTTAGGAAAAAATAGAACACTCACAATTTATGTTCTTCCTCACTCAGGCCTCTCTACAGTTGCTATTGGACATAATTATAGAAGTCCAAAATGAATTCAAGGGAGTATTCACTGGGAAATCCAATGAATTCTAGCAATTGGGACAATAATGATTATTTTATTTCATAATTTATATACCTAGTTGAAATCTTAATGCATGATGGATTACAAGAAATAACATTATGAAATAACTCCCTAAAAATATCCCTCTTAATAATCTAAAATCTAAGTGGGCTCACATTTATATGAGGTAGATTATTAATGTTCCCCACTTCTCTATTTTCCTCCATTTTGATTTATCATTGTTCTTTTTTAAATAATTATGTGTCTCACAATTCCAAGAATGAAAGGTTCTATAGACTAATGTTTATGCCTAGTTTTCATAAATAGTAACTTCAATGTATTTTTTTATTATCTTGAATATTTTTTCATAAAGTTTTTTATTTTGGGAATTTATTTTACATTTTATGTTTTTATATATTTTTTTTTGTTTTTTAATATTCATTTTTTTTGTTCTTGGTAGTAATTAGACTCCCCATCAAAGGCACTAGTAATTTACACATGAGTCGTTGTACATTTTAAAATTTAATATTTATAATACTACATACTACATATATCAAGTTGTATGGGAATAGGTTCAAACCACAGGGAAGGATTGTGTAATACTAGTGAACAGAAAGTAGGGCAAAACAAAGATTAAAAAAAGACATCATAAGAATAAATTGAGGATGTTGATGAATTACTGATGATAATGAATATTTGGGTGAGTGTGAAAGTGGTTGTGACTATAGATCAACAGGAAGAAAAAAGATCAAAAAAATAGTTAGAGTAACCAATTGACGAATAAGGGAAATCAACTGGTTGGTTTTAGAAACAATTTTCATTTATTCCTTAATTTTAATTGAAAAACTTGTTACTGAATCAAGTAGGATAACCATATTTTTCATCTGGTCATCCTATTAATGAATAGACTCTACTATTTATCAACTGTAGAGATTATTCTGTCACTGAGTGAGAGCAAACCAGTTAACCATTGTGTTCAAATTTTTTGTTAAGCTTACCGTGCTAATATCTCTTGATATTTATTAACTTTTTAATGAATCCTTAGATTATAAACTATTTGAAAATATTCATTATCAAGATCAATTTTCATTGATACTTTATGTTCTGTAAAAAATTGTTTTCAAGAGAGAGAGAGAGAGAAGCATCCAAGAGAAGATAAAATATATTAACAGAGTAAGATTGATTAACTGGATTAGCCTATTCCCCCAATGGTTGTTAGACAAAAATAATGATTTAATTAAACATATTTAGATATTATAAAATAGATATGTTCATGATAAAATAAATAAAGAAAATATAAGAAAAGAAAGAATAGAGTTATTTATCCCTACTCGATCTTCAAAAGCTCCCACTATCTGATCTATGTTCTTAGATCCTTCCCCTTGTCAATGGGGTATAGTATGTTAGATATCATGTCTGTCACCTCAATTTTAATGGTTGTTGAAGTGATCTGCTCTTGGATGGTTCTAGAATGGAGTAGTGTAAATTCACGGTGATGTGAGTATTTTTCTCTAGAAGTGGTGATGTGATTCTCCACCGCTTCTGGAATCTTATTATTCTCTAACTATTTGGTTCTTATCTCATTCCATATCTTCTCAGTGATATCTCCTACCTTCATGTGACATTTTCACTATATTTATTCCTGTTTAAAGGTGATTGGAGCAAAAAATCACTAAAAAATGATGCTCATATTATGCCATACCACATTATCTGACCAGAACGATCCCACAACTAGATGTTATCCATGTGGAGCATTCATGGAATATAATCTCTATGTGTGGACACCTCCAACAATGTCCTCATGTAACACTTTTCCTAATTCAATCAAGCATTATGAAAAATAAAAAGCCACAAGTTCCAATTTTGGATGATATATATATATATAGTCTAATTACTATGAAAATACATAAATAAATTTATGTATAAGTATACTTATATAATTATTAAAACTAATAAGATAAACATGTTAATTATTATGATTATACACAACTATAAAAGTATTTACAAACATATATATACTTATTAATATATATAGATATATATAAACATATACCTTTTATTTTTAAAAAAATTATTAAATAAATATAATTAATAGTATATTTATTTTATATTTACTAGATCCAATTTTAATTATATTATTATATTCATAAATATATGTATATGTATACTTATTATTATTAATCTATTAATATTTATTGTATTATTATAGTAATAATTATGTTAATTATATATATTAATTACTTTTTTGTTTTAATATTTTATATGTTTTTTTCTTTTCATCTTATTCATTTGTGAAATCGTCTTTCTTTACATGATAGGGGAGCTCACATCTGGAGTGTTAATTAGTCAGTAGAATGGTGGGTTTGGTTCGACCACAGCTCTCTCCCGCATGCAGCAACCTTCTTCATTGGATGGTGCAGTATTCTTTGGCGGCTTCAGTTTTGGATAGAGGCATCACATCTAAATCCTTGTGTTGGACATATTCTTCATATCAGGGGAGCGGCAGTGGCTTTAGTGGTTTGGTTAGTTACAGGTTTAGTAGAGGTTTTATATCTATGATGGTGGTTAGTTTCCATCAAATTGGTCATGGCCTTAGGTGTTCATCTACTTCAAGTATGGAAGGTCCATCAATAGCATCTCAGGCTTGGGGAGGGATGTGCGGAAGTCATAAATGGTTGGAGATCTAGGCTTGGATTCTAAATATTTAGGAGAGATTCTTATTCTTCAATCATTTTTCTCATATGAGGTAGTAGAAGAGAGTGATTAAAATTTATTGGGTTTTGTGGAAATATTTTGGGATATGGTGTTACATGGCGGTGGATGAAGGATGCTACTACTCCTGTAGGGAGGCAAAAAATGATTATATTAGTGGATAGAATGTAATAGTAACAGTGTACAGCTCCTGGTGGTAGGTAGTGTGGCTGGTGGTGTTAGAAGGACACAACATTAGAGTGCTACAACAATGTTGTGGATTGATATTGAACGTGTAACAGAATTAGTCTGGTTGGTAGCTTCTATGGATATGAGTGTTGGCTGTAGAAGCATTCCCACTAGAGACTAACTCACATAAAAAACATATTAAATAATTTTTAAAAATATAAAAAAATGAAAACATAACAAATTAAAATTAAAGAAACATCAAAGTAAAAACTTATTCATTTACAAATTAAAAAAAACAAAAATAAGGAATATATTAATTTAATTAGATTAAAATAATGAAACACATAAGAAAAATTATATTCATTACTATAATAGTAAAAATAAATGAAACAAAAAAATAAAAATATTTATTAGATGAGTTATGATTTATTTAATTTAAAATTAGGTACATAATGAATTAATCAAATAAATAAAAAAGGAAATAAATATTTTGAAAAAAATGAAATAATAAAAGAATAAATAGTATTAAAAAAATAATTAAAAAAACAGATGAAAAAACAAGAAAGTAAAATCTAAATTAGTTAACTAATATTAAATTATTAAAAATGAAAAAAATAAATAAATAAAATAAACATAATCACAAAAAAATTGATTTAAAAATTATAATACAAAAAAGAAATAAATTGATTATTATTAAAGAAAATTCATTATTTAAACAAAAAATGACAATTAATTATAATAAATGTTATACAAGAGTGTGTTAAGAAACCAAACCATCAGATGCATTGCAAAGCATTCTGTTTTGTCTTTGGGAACTAGGTTATGCCGTATAGGGGTGGCTGCGATGAGAATTACACTATATCATCCACCTTGGGAGGGAGTTGTGCTACAACCTTAGGGGGAACATTGTAATAAACCCCCTGATATTTTGTGGTGGAATATTGGTAATTTAACTCTAATCACCTATTTGATTTTTAGGGAATGATTGGCTATATATAGGATAATTCAGCTGACCCTCCTCCTTCCCTTCTCCTCCTTCAACCCCCTATGATGGGGTGATGTTCTTGGTGGTGATATCATGGAAATGGATATATGATTCAATATTTGTTACATTATATCTTCTTCTTCCCCCACATATACCTCAAATTTTAGTGAGAGTATGGCTGGGGTTTTTGTGAATATTTCACTCAATCATGATGAAATCATCTTGGAAGACAAGGATATGGAATGGTTTTTATAGAGGAGGTTTGAAAGGAAAATTATGTAAAATATATCACTATTTTGGTTAAGTTAAGTCATTGTAAAAATTTATTTTTTCTTTTTTTCCTAAATTTAATGAAATTAGTGATTCATCGAGTGCCATGGGTTATATATTTTATCAGGATGGTGTCAATGGTACATCATGGACCTTCTAGGCACAATTAGTTGCGATTTAATCATCATGGCGATTCTATCATGTTTTTTCTGAATTTTCCTTTAGGAATCAAATTGGAAAACTGAAAATAATGAATTATAATGAATTATTTTAATTTTTTATGTGTTATAGGAGCTTGGTTGGTTGTATGAGCTTGTATGGGGGCATGTTTAGGCTTATAAAAGGAGGTTTAGAGCATCACGAGGATAGTAACTTCGTGATCCTGGTAGGTGGACCCTATTATAAAATTATATATATATATATATATATATTAATGTATAAATGTTCATGCCTATATAATTTCATAATTTCAGGTATGAGGATTAAGGACTGACGGTTCCCTTAGTAGAAGATATGGGATGGTTAGGGGCCTCCTATACTAATCGTAAGTTCTCTTTAACACATAAGAAAATTGTTATTTCCAAGAGAGAATATTTATATGGAGAAATGTTTCCATTTAGGTTTAGATGAGGCCAAGGGTAGGTCTACGGGTGTCAGTAGTGATGCATGATATTCTTGGTTGGGTTTCTAGGGAAATTGTGTAGGTATGAGAGGCTTGGGGCTGAGTGATGATGGTCAAAATTTTCATACGTCCCACAAGTCATTTGGAAATCCCTCTAGTGGTCAGAGGAGGGTTTTGGTTTGTATAAAGAGAATGAATATTACTTTGGGACTTAGAATTTGTGATGTATAGTGTTTTCCTTCCGGTGATGGGTTAAGATATCTCTATTAGGATATGGGTGAAAAAACCCAGATATAGGTTGTGGTAAGTGTTTTGGATGTGACATTTGGGATACGAAGTGGGATTTGGAGGTGAATTAGACTTAACTGATTGAGGCCATAGTTGAGATGGGCATACAAAAAATGAAATTACCATGGGGCGAATGATGAGAGATAACAACAATGAATATGGAAGAGGGGTTAGGTCACCGGTTACTAACACACTGGTGATATGATGAGGATTTGTGTTATAAGATTCAGGTCATGTTTATTTTATCATGTGCATTATTGTGATAGGCGATGAGTTTCAATTTTTGTAATGCAGATCTCGAGTCCTAGCCCCCCAATGAGTGATATTTCACTGGATGGAAAACCATGATTGATATGAAGTCCTCATTTTGTATAATTTTTGAGAAAACCATGTGTTAGAAGTTGTGGATTGAGACCAATTTGGATCCATCTTGAGTCAGAAAGGGTTTTTGGGACCATTATGTTTGTAAGAAGTCTGTAGTCAACAACTTTATGTTATGGGGGGGGGGTCTTACCTTAAGTGAGAAGGTAGTGGTTGGAATTCCATGAGTGAGATAGGTTTAAGGTTATAATGGGAATCATTATCAGATGATGTGATATCCTTCAGTTAGAATCCTAGGTCTAGATGTGATATGTGATTGGATGGATGGATCCTACCTTGAGTGATAAGGTACAATTTGGTATTATATATGGTACATGGTGTGAAACCATGCTCTAAGGGAGTAATAATCGAGATTTAGATAATTACCTATCTTTTATCCTCAGGTACGGTCCGAGGCTACAAATGAAACCCTATAGAGAGTCTATAGGTATGGGTAGGGTTGTAGTATGATGACATGAATGTATTTTTTAATTTAATTGAATTTGATTTGTTCATTCACTATGGTGGTTTAGTTATGGAATAATTACCTGATGGGAATTTGTACCTAGCTAGGTGTTGTGGTGGATTGGATTGAACATGAAAAGTTAACGAGCATGTTTATTTATTTATTTTCCTATCCAATGAATACACATGTATATATAGGTGTATATTAGGGGTTCATGGAAATATCATACCAATTTATACGTTCACACCCTTTATGTGAAATCTAGTGTGAGGGTATATATTTTATATACATTACATGTTAGGGAACATAATAGTGTAGTGGATGATGTTGATCTAGTTCAATAAATTTTATAGACCCATTTAAGGTGATTCTCTTGGATTTAAATATATAATATTGTGTGTTTTTTTCATATTTATTCTGAATATGTGTTTTTCCGAGTGGGTGACCAGTTAGGATATATCCTACATGAATCAATAATAATTGTTTATAGAATTGTGTTTCCTTTAATTTATGTGTGCTTTCATTATTTGTAATGGATTTTATTTAGTTATTATTCCATTTTCATTAATTTGATATTTGGGTGTAGTATCTTTAGGGTAACACCTTAGACCATCAATTTGATATTTCAGTTAACGAGCATGTTTATTTTAATATCCAACATCAATTTATTTTCCCATTCTTCATTCTTCATAACAAAACCAGTAATTTATTAATGATTAGAAGTGAATAATAATTCAATTCGTACAAAATAGAGGTACCAAAGGTTCTTCCTAGATGAAACCATAGTATACAGAATGTACTTCCTATATACACACCATATAATTTTTGTTTTCATGTTCATATATCATGATAACATTACATAGATAAAACCCCATCAGATATAAGATCTGAAAAATCTGATTGACATGTAGGTCTTGATATACCAGCACATTGAATGTAAGACTATATTTCATTTAAGTACCACACATGCCATGCAATCCATGTATCTCACAATAGATAAAACATGGCGTCTTAATGAGTCATGTATTATATACACAACCTGTTAATAGACATGTTGTAATACCCTAACGTTATATTCCATTTAAGATGGAATTCATTCCCTATACCTCTAGATTTTCTATAGGTAGAGAACACACCCAGTTCCAAGGTGTGTGTTGTAGACTCAGGCAAAAGGAAAGTACCCACCATGTAAAATACTATACAATGTTTCTTCTTATACTAGTAGTATTCTCAAATTTTCATGGAAATAAAAATTAAATATATCATTTAACATATTGAAACTACCATAAAATTCTTCTATACCCACGGTTTGAAACTGTGGGTATAGGTTATACCAACAGATTCATGAACGGTGGGATACCAAGGAATCAGGTTATCCCATGAGCTATACCTACGATTTACGAAACTGTGGGTATGGGTCTACTCCACCACGTCACTCATCATTCCACCGGTCATTCACCTATACCCCCAATTTTAAAATTGTGGGAAAAATTTAACAATAAAACGTGGTTGCGGGATTCGATCCATGGACCGCTTGTTTATTCATCTCATGCCTAACCACTAGCCCATTTTTATTTTTGGTATATAAATATATATTTATTTTAATATATTTATATAAATCGTGGATATAGGTATAAAACTGTGGGAGTAGGTGTTCCTGTGAAAATTGTTTTTTCCAAGCAATTATTTTTCACGCCAAAATGCGGGAAAGCTATACCAACATATTTGTAAAACTATGGGTGTACGTCTTTAAAAATCAACCATATACCCATAGTGTTTTTTAAACTGTGGGTATAGGTCTCGAAAACAATAACCTATAGCCATGGTTTTTCCAAACCATGGTTATAGGTTCCCATAATATTTCTATAACCATAGTTTGCCCAAAATGATGGAAATAGGGGTTCCTATACCCAGGTTTTTAGTAAAACCTCGGGAATAGGTCTGCATACAATACATGTACACACGTTTTTGAGAAAACCGATGGTATATGTCCATTTTCTAGTAGTGTGATTATGAATTTCTTATGTCATTTCTTCGATAGTATGCACCATGTCACAGTATTAACAATTATATATTAAATTAACTACCAAGATAAAATTTTTAATTAATACATGGGGTTTCCTCCAAGTACAATTTTTTACTACATTAATTTAAAATGAATATAATTTTTATAAAATCAATATATGACGGTGAGATAAATTTGGTTTTATGGAATTATGATAAATTGAATTAATTGGATTGATTTTGGTCACATTATCTTAATTAATTAAATAGTCAAAGTAATTGACAACTAGGTTGAAAATGTTTTTGTGTTTCCTTATCTGTGAATACAACTGATATAAGACCAACCCTTTTATGTTATTTTTCATTTTAATTTACAATGATTAATTTATTGTTTATGTAATGTGTGTAATTACCTCTTCCTCATTATGTAAGGGCCCATGTACCCATGAATTATTTAATGTAACGCCCTTATCTAATCCATTAGATCCCCTCCACTATATATGAGCCAAATCATTTATAAGGGTGAACCTCTTAGGTTAGAGAAGGTAGTCCGACTCAAGAAGACAAGGTGAAACCAATCATAGTGATACATAAAGGGAAAAATGGGATTCTACAATGCAAACTAAGTTACTATTCAAGGGGTTTTCTCCCATAGGGTCGAGGTTTAGTTTATCATCCACTATATAACGTAATTGTTATGAAATATCATGATTATTCCACATATATTTTATTTCTATTATTTTTCATGGTTGATTATTTAGGTTTGTTAATGTTGTGTGATCACCTAATAAATGAATTAAAATTATTACATGATGAAATAAAATATAATTGGATTAAGTTTAAATGATTTATCAGACATGGGTAATTACAAAATTAAATTCCACTTAATATTAATAAGGAATGTAAAAGGAAAAAATAGGATTTATTACTAATGATAAAAATCAATCAAATTAAATATTAATTCAGTATAGACTTCCACTAGATATGTTAGAAATGACCTCATAGTTTAATGTCCATAACAAATTGATGTTACGGTGCATTCAATTATAATGGAACTTTAAATTGAAGTTTTATGTTGACATAAAATAGATTACATAAAGGGATGACTACACAAGTTGGACATGGGGAAACTAAGATACAAAATTTTAGGAAATTTTAAATTGGACTTCAAAATTGGGATGGGGTACACTCAATGGATCAACTAAATATAAGTTAATGTAGTTGAAAATTTATACCTATATAAAACAATTCAAATAACTTTTCCAGCCCATTACTGGGTTATGAGAAACTAAATATGGATCCATTACACTAGACCATCTAATTGAAAAGTTATTTTGAAACTGATTTTGATTGATGTAGGGTTTGATAAAATAGTAGGAGATTAAGGAAATTTTCTTAAAATTAAATTATTATTTTTTTTATAATCAAAACATGTATTAATTATCTTCGCCTACTTTTTAGAAATGTAAAATCAAATGTATCTAACAATATCAATGAAATCCATACTTGAATTATCAATGAAAATTTATTGGAATGCTATAGGCACTTACAAATTACACTACGCTGTGAAAAGAATTTGAATGTTCTAGATACCCCACTTCTTAAGTTCATTTATAAAGAGACTAATGAGGAAAAATTATCTCTCTATTTGAAACGTTTGGATGATTATATGGATGTCTAATAAGCTTCTAAATCAATATGAGGATATGGATATGCATAGAATAAATTATCACCATAAAGATATCTATCAATGGTAGGTGATATTATAGATATAGGAGATCTCAAATGAAATGTTCACAAGAAATCCTTTAGATATGAAGCCGAATGGGGAACATGTAGACAATATGATTAGAAACATTTAGTGCTTAGATATATTGGTTTTTAATATCCCCGATGATATGAGTAGAGATATCATTCTATGTTCACAACCATAAAACTTCTCAAGTATTATTGTGAATTATAACTTGATCAATAGTGAGAAGAAACTATCATACATTATTAAAATAATATTCCAAGTTGATAAATACATGGGATGTGAAAACCCCACTATTCATATAGTGAATATGAAGTGGACTAATAAGGAAAAGCATTCGAAGACTCATTACAAGTCTATGGCTCCAAGTAACCATCCTTCCAAGAAGGAAAAGAACCAAGGGAAATGAATGGAACAAGATGTGGTATGTTTTTCATGTGGAAACAAGGTCCATTAGAAGACAAATTTCAACCAACCAAATAATCAAGGGGAAGCTTCGAGTGAATTTTTTTGAGTGTAATATTTCAATATCTATATGTTGGTTATTATATAATTCAGGTGGTTCTCACATTTTTATTCAAATTTAGGAACCAAGTAAATTTAAAAAGGTTTCAAGAGGTGAGGTAGATCTATTGGCTTCCAATAGAGTGAGGATGGCCTCTCTAAGAATTTGATACTACCATCTCACCTTGCTAATAGGATTGATTTTGGTTTTAATGTGTTCTTATTAAGTTCCCAGTGTTACAAAAAACATTATTTCAATTTATTTCTTATATGTGGATGGATTCATTTTTCAGATTTTGAAAAAATAGTTGCTAAATTTATTAAGATTGAATATATTATGGTATGACATAATTTAATAAAGTTATTTATGTATTAAATTATGAAAACCAAATATTAGAAGTTGATAATGAAACTAATAAACCTGACTTATATGAAACTAAGTTATGGAATCACCATCTCCGTCATATAAACGAGAAGAATTTAAAAATAATACATCAAGATTGATATTTAGAATCATTTATGATAATAAAACTTGAATTATGTCATACAAGTTTACATGAAAATTAAAAAAACCATGTTTTTATGGTCTAGGTGAATGGGTCATATGTCTTATATAATTTGTACACACTGATGTTTATAGACCATTATAGTTAAAATCTATAGGGGAATTCTAATAATTTATCACTTTTACCAATGACTTTAGAATGTCCTGTTTTATCGACATAATGATATATAATTGTAAATCCTTTGATAAGTTCAAAGTGTACAAGAATGAGGTTGATAATCAACTTGGTATGAAGATAAATAAACCACATTCAGAACAAGGTATTGAATATTTAACCATGAGATTATCATCTTCTTATAAGTGTGAGATTTTATCTCAAATCACTCTATCATATAAACCATATTGGAATGGTATTAGTGAATCAAGGAATAATGCCTTATTAGACTTGGTGAGGATGTGATGAGTTATTAAATAACTCCATTATCCGTTGGAGGATATTAATTAAAGAAAACATTATACTTAATAAAATATGTTCCCAAAAAATAGAAAAAAAGGTATACCCTTAGAGTTATGGAGTGTAAAGAAACCTTTTTGTCACATGTTAATTCATGGGGTTGCATGGAATTTGATAACGAAAGCTGAAGAAATAAACTAGGACACTGAGTAATGATGTGTATATATATAGGGTATCCTAAGGAAATATGGGGATAATATTGATATAACCTTTTATACCAGAAATTAACTATCATTAGATAAGAAATACTTATTTACATGGATCATATCCTGAAGAAGGATAGTGGATGAAATATTGAATTTGATGAAGTATATACTCAAGATACACAAGAGTTGGCGAGGGAACTAATTCCATAGTACCCTATGGAAGATGTTCTTATTGGAACAAAATCACTACATTAGAGTGCAAGAGGGGTAAGAAAATAAGAGACATATAGTATTCTTGTCACTGATGATTTTGACTCATTCTTATTTTACAATGATGATATTCTATCCTATAAGGTCATAGTAGAGAGATAATGTCCAACGATATTTAAAGAAGACTTGAATTATGAGATATACTCCATTCATTAAAACCAATTTTGGGTCAAATTATTCCTCTAGTGGATGTAAAACCAATTGTTTGTAAATGGTTAATCAATAGAAAAATGGACATTACAAGTGAACTAAATACCTATAAAGAATAGCTAGTTCCTGAAGCGTGTAGACAACATCAAGAAATTGGATATGACAAAATATTTTCTTCATTTTACATGTTTAATTCTATCACAATTACACTTTATGTAAAATATTACCATGAAGATGAGATTTAGAAAAAGGAAGTAAAAAAATAAATAATTAATAGGAACCATTAAGAGGATGTGTATGCGACAGATCCTAAAGTGTTTATGACTCTATAGAATTACAAAAATAATGAAAGTTATAGAGATCCATTTATGTATTTAATATAGAATATGATTTATAGAATATTCAATTCGATGAATCTATAAATGTTTTGTTTAACTAAGAATGGATGTGATCTATGTGTTTAAAAATGGTTTAGTTGGAGTATTTTTGTTTTTATAATAGTGTATGTTGATGAAATATTACTAATTAGAAACAACAAACCATCCATAAAAGAGTTTAATTCATGAATGAACAAGTGATTCTGAATGAGAAACATAGATAAAGAGGCCAAAATTCCAGGGATCGTGATCTTGTATGATAGATCCAAGAGGGTTGTGAGACTAACTCTAGGTATATGTGTTTTCTAGATACTGAAGAGGATCTGTATGGGCCAATCCTAGAGAGTATTTGTTCTAATGTCACATGGTATATATATTTCTGAGAAATTTATCCCTTATACAAAATAGAAAAGATAAATAATGTGTAAGATCCAATACAATTCTATGATTTGATTTGTCATGTATTCTATATTATGTATGATGCATGATGTCGCCAATTCTTTGATCATGGTAGGTGGATATTAAGTAGATCCAAGTGAATATATTTTTAACGCTAATAATGATACCTGAAAGTATCCAAACAATACCAAGGATATGTTCCTAAAGTATGTGGGGGATGAAAAAATAGTCCTTAGGGTTCATACTGATGCTAGATTTCAAATAGATCAGACTTATCTGACGTCACAGTCTAGATATATCTTTTTTCTCAATTGAGGAGATGTGATCTATAAGAGTAAAAAAAACTATTTTTCAACGATTCTACAATATATTTCATGTATATTTCTTCTTCTGATGTATCAAATGATTTTTTTGAATCAAAACATTGTCCAAGGGGTTTATTTGGTTCCTATTAGTAAGGATCCTATCACAGTTTACTGTAAAAAAAATATAGTGGTGGATCTCTCCAAATATCCATGGTCATACCAAAGGAAAAGCCATGTACTTTATAAGGTTAATCTCTTAATAGATTTCACCAATAATGTGAAGCTATAGTGAGAAGAGTATTGATAGAAGAAAATTATGTGGAACTCTTAATGAAGGATTTTGTCTTCTGAATCATGAGTGCCATGTGAGATCTAGTGTCCTAAAAGCAACTGTCCATTGGCTCTAGTGAATGTGGGATTATATTGGAGTTGATACTGTTAAACCAACATTAATAGTTCTTTATTAATTATTATTGTTATTATTATTATATATCTATTCTTATCACATCATGATTGATCTTTTGCATAATATATTTATGTTATAATGTCTATAGAATATTTGTTACTCTGAATGTTCATAGAAGTTTCCCAATATGATGAGAACATAGAGGTTCCATAACATTATCCTTGAACATTTTTCTATGGATTTATGATATTTTCTAATGGGACATAGACAATACATACTATAAGGGTTTGTTGGATAATAAAAAATTGATTCAACTTGTCATGGTGTTCACCCTTGGTAATCTTTAAGATATATGGGTTTCAAAATTTTCATGTTAATAGGAAATCCAAATTTCCATGTGTCATTGGATGTACATAGATGCAGACATGTGTATTGATCTTTAGACTCTATGATTATCATTTATAGATATCATGACTCATATAATTTTATTTATTTATTAAAACCATGATGAAATATGATCATGGTGAAGAAGGACGTGTTGGGTGTGGGATGAGTGATAATTCATTAATGTATAATGAAAGAATGTATTTATCCATTTTGTCCCTTTCTCAAAGTTGAAATATTTTCCCCTTTTATGGGATTATATGTACCTAAATAAATGAATATTGATGGTGTTATATGGGTGAGTTATTTTCTAGAAATTAAAATAAAGAGACATGGAGCCTATATGTTGGTGGAACCGATATCAAATGTTCTATATTTGAAATATTGTGATATAAGGGTAATATTAAACGGTAAAATTTCATGGTAGGTTGTATGTCATTTCTACATTAACTTATTTTCTCTAAAGTTTCCTTGGAATGTTTCTAGATGCTACCACTGGAAATTAGATGGTTATGCCTAATTCCAATGGTTAGGTGGTTTGTAGCGTCACATACTAAGTGTATTCTAAATCTAAGTTATATTATAGTATTGAAATTAAAAATCTGGATTAAATAATATTTATTCAAGTTTGGTTGATAACTATAATTTAATAATAAGTAATTGACAAGAATAATTCAGTAAATTAATAATAATAAATATTTTTTAACGTTTTGAAAATATACTATTTATTATATTTATCATTGAGTAATGATGTGATATTTATTTATTAAATAAGTAGTCATTAATTAGGGATTGGAAAATTTTGATGAGGGAAATTATATAGGGTTTAATGGTCTGATCGGAAATAATATTAATGATATTTATATATATATTTTTATAATTGTTTCACATGTCATGAAATTAATAATACTATTTTTATTATTATTACTTGACATGGGTTCAAATAAGAATTATAATGAAAGAATGTCTTTTGTGGTAAATTTACAAACACTAAAATAATTATAAGAAATATCCAATTATATGACTTCCTAAAATAGAATTCGTATTCACAATGGATTGAGTGATACTCTTTAAATTTATGGTCCCTAACCCCAGTTGCCTAGATCCGATGATTACTTTGTTAAATTTGAACTATATACAATGTGTAACATCCTAAAGGACAAATTGTTCACTAGTTATAGTTAACTATATACATACTTGAATTTAAAATAAATTATAAAACATAATATAAAAAAATATTTTCTTTGAGAATTGCCTTATTCCCCTTAGTATATCCCTACATGTTAATCAAAAAATAACCTGGAATCTTGGGGAAAATAAAATGTAAGAAAGGGGTGACCTGAGATGCTATGTAGGGATTTGTTTATGCTGGAAAATATCATGAATTAAAAATACAAATCAATAGGTCAAGGTAAATAACTAAATCATTTGAAATTTAATTAATAAGTTAATCATGATATAATAGAAATAAATGATAATAAAATAAATCCATATAAATAATAACCTAAGATTGAACCTTATCCATGTATATTCTAACAAATAGAACAATAACATAGAGATAAATAATATCATAATGATGGAATGCATAATTCTAGACGCCGGAAAAATAATTTCAAGTCCTTTCATATGATAATTTAAACCTATGTGTAGAATGCCATCAAATTTGGCCAACCAATTTATCTCATGAGACTTGTTGATGTATTAAGGGGATATCAATAGCCAGGCTTCACCCATCAATTTTGATGTCCAATTGATTCCCAATAAGAAAGGTCTGAAACATAATAAATATAAACATTCATATTGAAAAACTAATGTACAAAATTTTAATACTATAAAATAAAAGAGCATAAATCATCCAGATTAGTATGGTGAATGGTAACAAAATTTGAAATCATCACTAAAACTGGTAATAAATGATATAAAAAGAATATATATGATACCAATAAAACATACCATAATGTATCATAGTTACAAAAAATGATTTATGTCATTGTTGAATAGAAATACCATAAAATATAATTAATTTTATTTAAGAAGACAACCTTTTTCCTAAAAAAATATAACTAAAAAGAGTTCACAAAAGATTTTGAAAATAGTTTTATTTTTAAGTGATCATTTAAATTTTTTAAAATAATCCTTAAATTATTTAATAGTCATGAAGGTGTAAAAATTCATGCATATCATACATATTTAAACAATGATTCCTTTCCCCCTTCTGGTAAAATCGAAACAGTAATTGTTTAGAAAATGAAATTAATATTCCATTAATTTTTTTAAAAAAGAAAAATATGGTTAAAAATTTATTTATTAAATAATTTTTCTAATTTTAAAATATTTTTTGAAAACATTTTTAGTGAAAATGGTTTTTAAATAAAAATCATTTTTGACTGAGGAGAGAAATGAAACCGGATTTTCTTAGAAACATTTTCTCAATTCTTTTAAGTATCAAAGTGTGGGAAAATATAAAAACTTCTTTAAAAGTTCATTAATAACTAGATAATATAAATATATATTGTTTCTCTGATATAAAATCAATATAATTCCCTCAATGGATACTTAAACAGAAACAATCATGAATAATTATGACATTGTGAAATAAACTGTTTCCAATTTGTTGCTTTTAAATAGAAAGCCCATAAAAAATATAATAATAATCAAATTAAAAATTAAATAACATGAATATAAATAGATTCATTATATAAAATATTAAATTAGTAGTATATATACCACAAAAAATAAATAAGTGGTGACGATGGCATATGTCTCATGAAAGTAAAAGTGAGATGAGAAACCCTTACATTAGGTTTGAATTCCGTCATATGTATCTGAACCTACTATATAATAAATAACCGATAATTATAAATCAATTAATTAACCATAATCACATATTTCATACCATGTATTGTTTAATTATAGGCATTTACCACCGATTTATTAACAACTCTGTAAAAATCACTATTTTGGGTGATAATTACTTTGTTTTTCATGTATGATTTAGTTTGGTAATGTTGGTTATTATAATTTGAGAATCTTTAAATCATATAAATAATGTTAAAAATGATATATTTATCATATATATTAATTATAAATTTATTTATAGTAATCTATTAAATTTAGGGTCAAAAAATGGATTACACTACACATTGAGAGGGCATGTCGTACGTATGCAAGAACAATGTTTCCATTTTTCTTGATGGATAGAAAAAATATTAATTAATATTTATTGAATAATTTTTATGAAATATATATTATGTATACTAATTAAATACATCCATATTAAAAATAATTTATAAATAAAATGATAAAATAGTTCATATCACACTGTGGAGGTGGTAGTTAATACGTGCGCACAAGCGATGTTGTAGTTTTCCAACAGATTGGATGGTAATAAGATATATGTGGAATTATATTTATATAATAATGTTTAGAACATAAATAACACATGTATTTATTAACATTAACTATAAAAAAATTCATGAAAATCTTAAGAGAATATGGAGTAACATCGCTTCGTGAGGTGGTAGTCCACCATACACACAAGTGATGTAATCATGTCCTCCAAGAAATAGAAAGTAATTTGGTATATGTGACATAATAATTACAAATGTATAATAATGTCCTAAAAATATTATAAAAATATTAAATCCATAATTATTTTCTTTTTCAAATTGTGGTGAAAGAAAATAAATTAGATCAGTTCATGAGGCGGTAGTTCTTCACATACACGATCGATCGTTTCGTTTCCCATATGATGGATTTGAGAAGGATATGGTTTATTAGATCAAGATAATAACATATAATTATATATAATATTATTTTTATGTTATAAAATAACTATTTAAGAATGTTTTAAAGAGGCCTGATAATAAATAAAATAAATAAGTACTTTTATGAATTTTACCTCATATTTGGAGAGCCACTTTAAGTTTATACTTAAATAAATTATTTGACATCTTCATAAATAAGATAAGGCCTCTCAGATGTCGATAGAGAAGAAAAGAGTGGATATGGGTAGTGTTTTTTAAAAACAAATGGTAATATAATTGTCAATAATGTAGGAGAGGGTATCGCATTTTATAAGTGGGGGAGAGGACACACATAAAATTTTTTGGTTCATAAACTGATACCCTGGTTTTTATAAGGAAACCAGACTAAAAAAGGGTCATTACCCAAAATTAGAGATTATATTTTCTAAATAATCCCATAAATGGATTTTTATATGTTTTATGTCCTTTTTAACCCTTATATTCTTTGTTTAACCCCTTCGTATAGACATTTTTACTATAACCTCAATAATTAATTTTTACTATTTTAACTATTTATTATTGAAAAAACTAGTTTTCAAATTATTGAATAAAATAAATTATGATAATTACAAATATTTATTCAACTTTTCCAAATTAAATTCTCTAAATTTGTAGAAATCAATTTAAAATTGAAATATAGAGGTGATGAAAGAGCAACTTACCAATGAGAAAATTCTCATAAGTATAAACTGATTTAATATAATGATTTAAAATGTAATTAATTAAAATGCCATAAATTAGATAAATATTAATATAATTTAAATAATGTTCATTTTAAAATAATTTAAAACATAATTTAACATTATGAATAATTTAAATAAAAAGGTTGTTTTCAATAAATATAAGAATTTGTCACTATTCATCAAGAATTACTATTTTCTAAAAATTAAAAAAAAATCAATCAAATGAAATTTTAAATGTAGATTTAAAAAAAATATATTTTATCAAATAAATTTTAAAAATCTGGTAAAAAGTAATTTTAAATTATTTGTGAAAATCTTGAATAACCTCCCTTTTAGAAAAAAAAATTTCAAAAAAATATATTTCTTTCTTTAAATTTATTATTATGTTGTTTCTAATTAATATATGACCATTGAATTTATTTTATACAAGTATAAACCATAGAATTTTTATTATTTAGTTGTTATTATTCATATAAAACAATTTAAATGCTCGATTATAATGGCCATGTTTAATTAATAATATATTAATTGAGTATTACACTGTTTAAACCCAGTGTGACATGTTACACAGGCCATTGAAGAAATTGAATTTATATAAATAATAAATAAATCATAAAGTATTGGTTTTTTATTTTATCTTTTAATCATGGTGCTTCGTGTCATATATTCTATTGAATATGATATTCCTCTTTTAGAATATCCACCTGTTACATTCTACCCCCTTAAATAAATTTCTACCTCGTAATTTAATTTTCATGTCAATAATCAAGGGTTTTAAATTTCAAAATACATTTATTGAAATCCCACATCATGATAAGGTTTAATAAAACCTACAATTTATAAAATAGTAAGGTAAGAATGATGTTCATTTGGAATAATCACTTAACATGGTTTCCAAGTAAGAGAAAATTTGTATGATGTGAAGATATGGACAAAAACATGTAATACCAAAATAATAATGGAGGAAGATATAGGTAATTGATCACAAGAAATTTAATGATCAAGATAAATTAAATGAACACAAAACCATAAGTCTATAAAGAGTCAAAATACCATTGATTAATTGGATATTATGGTATTAGGAGAACATTTTTTAATATTCATTTTCATAATGTTGAGGGTTTAATTTACCATATAAATCCAGGAACGTAAGGAAGTGTTGTTACATGATATATTACTATTTAAAAGGAAAAATTTCTTCCATTGGTATTTATTTTATCAATTCATACTTTATCTATTACTCCATGAAAATAATATCTAATAGGAATTTTAATCCATGAAGTACTAAAATTAACATTTAACAAATCAGTAGATCAATAAAACAATAAAAACCCATTCCTCCAATATGAAGATATTTTACAAAATCAAAATGGTTAAAAAATTTTATCGAATTTAATAAATTAATCTATAATACATTAATAGTAACTACCAATATTAAACTTAATAAAATTCATAAATTATTACCCTTCAAAATCTTTTAAAACATGTCTTACCAAATTAAGTTTTCAAAAATTTATAAGTAATGTCATTAAATCAACATTACCTTTATAAGAAAATATATAGTGTCTCTTAATATAACATCCCAAATTATTTAATACCTTGATCACTATAAAACCTAAATGAAAACATGGATTCTTTCAAAATTAAAAATCAGGTTATCAAAGAAATTTTATAAATCGAAACATGTATTAAAATCTTACAAAGATAATATACACCATCAAATAACTATCAAATTACATAGTCACCAACACTATCCCAAAAACATTTATTTATAATTATCATCTCAATATAGAGAACATATTAACTGTTATCTTCTTTTAATCATATGTTTTCAAAAAAGATCAAATTTACACTAAATAACTTTACTTTGCCTTTTATACCATTCAAAATATACTCTGAAATCCATAAAGAAAATTACTGTATTACAATCGTTGTACATTTCATAATTATTATTACTATAATTTCATTTATAAAATCCCCCTATAACATAATACATGAATCTCAATATACAATCACTTTAATCATTCAATTTTGGTCTTAGTAATATCATAATAATTACCTTCAACCCTAATATTCTTCTAAGGTATATTCCCTTGATTCTTATGGAATTAATTTTCATAGAACCCCATGCCATTATAGTTAAATCACTAAAAAATGTAAAATTAAATCTTACCATTACAATCATGACCTTTGTTTCATTTTCCTATACACTTATTGTAAGCTCAGAATTTTTTAAGTAAGTACTATGGTGTTTCATTCCACAAATAGCACATGTATTTAAATACATCCTTACCTTCTTGCCATATCCATTTTATCCATTATCCTATACATATATTTCTTCTCTTCAAAGCCACAATATTTATATAATTCATTCTCTATCATAATAGCATATGAAACTATGTCCTTTTATGATGATAATGTTTTAGAGACTAGTTCCCTTTGAATGATTGGCTTAAAACCATCAATGAAATGTTCATTGTTACTATTTGGATTATATTCATTGATATAGTTTAAATTCCTTCTATTAGGTTCTATTTATAATCAATGGATGAAAATATATTATATAATAATATTATATATAATTTATAATCCCAAAACTGGTGAAACACTTGACATAAATAGGAATAACTTTCATAGATATCCTCACAATAATAAACATGCTTTCTTTAAAAATGTTTCCAAATCATTAAAATATTTTATAATTATTCATAATGGTTCATGAAGGAAAAGTTAATTATCCTAATAATATTCACTGAGAGTGTCAAACCAGGTGCACTGTAAGGCCATTTTCATGTACTAGGTAATTCTTGAGTCAATCTCAACACACATATTTCCAAGTTATTACCCCTGGGTAGATAAATTAAGGATCCTCATACACTTACAATATCCAAAAAGAGATGTATTTCTAGAAAAAACCACATAATACCTACCTTAAAAAAACAATAGTATGTTCTTCTATACTTATCTTCAATGTCCATCATAGTGTTATGTTTCCTAATTTATGTTTTCCAAAATCCAATTCCCATGGTTTCTATAAAACATCCTTTAATTCCAAATATAAATATCCCAATCCCAGTATCCTTGAGTTGGTGTATACTTAATTAAATTTGAACTAGATACAAGGTATCACATCCCAAATGATTGAATGGATTAGTAGTCTTGGTATACTATATGCATACATGAATTTCACAGACATATTAAAAAATAAAATTCATCAAATTATATTTATTTAAAATGTCATTATTCCACATAGCATATCTCTACATATCAATGAAAAAACTCTTCCAGGTATCTTGTGGAAAATAAAACATAAGAAATGGGTGACTTCAGATTCCTAGTAAGGGTAAAAATACAATGGATGATATTATTAATTAATAATAATAATCAATATGGAAAGGTAAGTAATAAAAAAACATAAAATTTAATCAATTAACTAAGCATAATATGGAAGAAATAAATTGTGATCAAATAAATCAAAATAAATAATCACATAATCTTGAAACATATCTATGGATATTCTAAAAATTGAATAATCACATGGAAGTAACTGATATCAAAATGAGGGAATGCATAATGTCAGACATCTGAAGAAACCATTCATTACCTTTCATAGTATTGTTTAAATAAGTGGGTAGAAACCAATCTAATTTGGAAAACTTATTCATCTAACAAGAATTGTCGATGCATCAACGAGCTATCTATAACTGGGTCCCACTAATCACTCACTATATCAAATGCATTACCCCAATTATTTGGGTGAATCATAATGAATATAAACATTCATATTGAAAAAAATAACAATTTTTTTAATACACACATCAATCAATTTAAAATAATCACAAACCATCCAAAGTAATATGGTGAATGGTAAGAAAATTTTATATCCTCATTTAAAAGGATCATAAACTTTCCAAATAAATAATAAAGATGATATAAATATAAAATATCCACATTAGATCATATGTACAGTAAATATTTAATATCATTGGTGAATATAAATACCATAAAAAGGTCATTAAAAACATTTTTAAGGAAAATATCATCTTTTAGTTGGAAAATATTTCTACAAAAAAAATGAAATAATATTTTGAAAATAATATTATTTATAAATATATTTGTAAATTTTCTAAAATAATCATTAAGACATTCATTGATCACAACAGTCCAAAATTCAATTCTTGTTATGCAAGCCAAAACAATGATTGTATTCAAATTTTTAGTAAAATCAAAATAGGATTTTTTTACAAAATGAAACAAATATTTGTTTAAATTTTATTTGAAAAATATAAAAATATGGCTAAAATTTTATTTAATAAAAAAATTATAACACTAGAAGAATTTTTTAAAAAATATGGTTTTTGAAGAAAAATAATTTTCCACCGAAGAGATAAATGAAATCAGAGTTTTTGGAAAATAAAATTAAATAATTATAATTGAAAAATAGATTAAAAATGGTAATATTAAATGAAAATTTCAAGAATAATGAGCGTACCTAAAAATATAGGGGTTTTGAGACAGTAATACCAATTAATTCCCCCAAGGAACAGCCAAACATAAATAATTTTGAATAATGATGAGATTGTGAAGTAAACCCTGACCACTTTTGTAACATCTGAACTGTAAGCCCCATTAGATAAAGAACTATCAATTGAAAATTTAAATTTCGTGAAGATAAAAATATTCATGATATAAAATTAGCATGGTTCCTTAAATAAACCACATAAAAAAATAAGTAATGAATATTACATATGTCTCACATAAGTTAATGTAATATGAGAAAACCTTACCCTGGGTTCTACTTCCTTCACATGTGTCCAAAACTATTGTATAATAAATATAGATTGATTATAAATACATTAAATAACTATAATCATACATATCAATCCTTATATGATATATATATATATATATATATAATTTTATCACTTATTAATTAATACCTCTTTGTTAAAATCATTGTTTCGATTGATAATTGCTCTATTTTTATCTACTTTTAATTTGGACATTTTGGACATTTTAATTTGAAGAGGGTGAAATATATATATATAATTCCAGCCATGATATAAATATAATATATATTAATTATATATTTATTTATACTAATATATTATTGTTTGGGATAGAAAATTTATTACCCCTTTTTGGAGATGGATTGTTGTACATACACATGAACATTTATTCCATTTGTATAGATGGATTGAAGGAAAGTAAAATAAATATTAATTAATCATTTAATAATTACTATTATTTCATATATTTAATTTATATTAATCAAATACATCCTTATTACTATCCATGTAAAAATGAAATGAAAACATTTATGCATCGTTGCCTGGAGGCACTAGTCCACACGTACGCACGAGTGATGTATTTGTCTTCCAATAGTTCAAAATAATAGAACTTATATTTGATATTAAACTTATAGAATTATTTTTATATCATAAATATCACATATATTCATTATCCTTATCCATAATATATTTTATGTAAAACATAAGTGAAAAAGGAATAACATCACATCGCGAGGTGGTAGTCTGCCGAACAAAGGGACAACATTATTGTATCCCCCAAAAAATTGAAAACAAAAAGGTATATGTGACATATATTTCTAAACGTATACTGATTTCATAAATATCATATAAAAATTTTAAATGTATCATTATATAATTTTGTAATGGTGGTGATGGAAAATTAATTACATCGATTCTGGAGGCGGTAGTCTACCACACACATGATCGATGATTTCATTTACCATTTTATGGAAGTGTAGATGGATATGAGTTATGATATTAAAATTATAAAATCTATGTATATATTATATATTTTTATTATTATCATTGTGTAATAATGTTATAATTAGGTTTACGAAGAAATTAAACAAATACACATGTTTAATAATTTTACCTATTCTTCAGAGATCCTCTATAAGTTTATACGTAAATCCTTCATAGGACATATTAATGAACAAAATAAGAGCTATAGAATGTTTGGAGGGAGTTATGGAATGCATTTGTTTGGATATTGTAAAAATAAAGTGTATTTGGGACTATAAATAAGGGATCATATAGGGTGGCCTTTAATAATTGAGGATGTGGACACACATGGAATTTTAGAAAAGATAAAGTGATAACTGAGTTTTAATCCTAAAAAAATCCTCCAAAATTGGTTATCATAGAACCTTATAGATTATAATTTCTAAAAATATGAATAAAATGGTGTTTTAATATGTTTTATGTAATTTTTATTCATTACCTTTTTTGTTTAACCCCATGGTCGACCCATTTTTACCTTAACTAAGTTAATTAATTTTTATGTTTTTCACCATTCATTAGGGTAAAAAATTAAGTTAAACATATTAAATAATAGGAATCATTTTTATTAAAAATATTTAGTACATTTTTATAACTTCAATACATAAAATAAGAATAATTCATTTTAAATAACCGCAGACACGACTAAAGAGTGATTTTCCCATTAGAAAATTCTCATAAGTATAAAGTGTTTTGATATATAAATTCAAAATGAAATGGATAAAAATGACATAAATTAGTTAAATTGTAATATAACCAAACAAATATTACCGAAAATCCAATTTAAAATATAGGTTTACATTGTTAAAAGTATCAACAAAAAGGATGTTCTCAATAAAACATTTTCTTTTCCATTATTTATAAAAGATTAATATTTTTAGTAAAATACATAGAACTGAAACAAAGATATGCTTGAATTTTAAATTTTAAAAATGAAATAAAGTTTTGAAAATAAATTTTCTAAATTTTCTAAAAACTAATTTTACATTATATTTACAAAATGTGAATAAATCATTTAAAAAAACTGTGTTTGAGAAAGTATTTATTTTTTATTTCAAATGATTATTATTTTATTTTTAATCAATATATTACCATTTAATTTATGTTATACATGTTTACACCAAATAATTTTAATAATTTAGTTATTACTATTCATACATATTATCTTAGTGTCTAGGTTATAATGGTCATGTTTAAATAATCATATTTTAAAAGATTATCACATTATATTCAAAATTGATTTTGTATGTTACAAAATCGATCATAGAAATCGAATTTATTTAAAACTAAATTCATAATAAAATCTTGGGTTGTTACATTCTCTTATATTTGTTTCTTTCCTATATGATATGGAATATTACATTCCCCTTTTAAAATCCTAGTGTGTTACACCTATGCCCTAGATAGAGATAAAGAGAAATAGAGTGTTATCATCCCTTAATTTCTCTGTAAAATAGGAGAAAATTAGGATTAATTAATCTACCATGAAGAATTACTTTGAAATCAACCATGAATAATTCATGTGATAAGGATCTAACATGCTTTACGTTGGTGATTCTATGTTTTCATTCCTAAATTTTGGGGAACATATTGATCATTGCATGAGGGATTATACACATAGATCTAACAGATAAATGATAATATGATCTGATCTTGGTAATGAGATTATTAATGAATGTGTAATTAAAATTGGAGTTAATTTTATATCTTATGATTAATTAATTATAATTTAAATGGGAAGATAATCTGATTTTGGTTTTGATATTTAAATATAGTCATATAATCTTCCAGTTTCATTGAATACAACATTTTGATTATGTGAAACAATGATTAGACATGATTTATGGATAAAATTAAATATGGGCATACCATTAAAGGATACATTCACTATACCAAGAACATATATTTTTTCAAACATGTGAGAAGAGTAAGATAGTTCCCCGAACTCACAAAAGAGTGGTGATTCAGTTCACTGGGCCACTGGAGTTTTGTAACTTAGAGTTTTGTGTTCCTATGAGACATAAATATTCCAAATGATATCTATATTTCCATACATTCATTTATTATTATACTCAATTGACTCGTTGCATTTTTATTAAGAATAAATTAGAGCCCGTTAATATGTTCGAAATATTCCGAACATATATGGAAAAAAGATATTAGACTATAAATCAAGAAAATGAGATTAATTAATGGAAAGAGTACACCTATAATGATTTTGAAAGATACCATTAAAATAACAGAATCAATAATCAATACATTGAATCCTACACTCCCCAAAAAAATTATGTAGGGGAATGGAAGAATAAAAGATTGGCTGAGATGGTTCAAACACTGATATCTGAATACAGTCCCTCCAAATTTTTCTTATAAGAAGCTGTATAAAATAATATACACATACAAAATTTTTATATTTTGAGACCTCTGACACAAATGAAACCATATGAAATGTTTTATTGGATAAAAACAATATCTATTTACTTTAATGTGATTGGAATTTCTTATTACAAGAAGATAAGAAACTTGAATCTAGGAAATTTTAAAGATAAAGAGAATGTATGGATTTTTATGGGCTATCTAACAAATATAAGGGGATGCAAAGTGTAAAATAAAAAATTTCATATATTAAATGAATATTTTTATTTTGAATATTTTTGAAAATGAATCTAAATTATATGTGACTGTTGAAGATGATATAGAGAACACAGGTGCTAGAACAATCCAAATATCACACAAAAATAATGGAAAAGGAACTATAAATGTGTAAAATTACGTTGATGTTAATTTTGAAAATACTAGCAATGAAAATGATGTTGATAAAAATGAGATGTTGATACATCAGACCTTGAATAATCATTATTATTAGAAAACTATTTTGGGATATTAATATCTCTAATGTAAATAAGAAAGAATAATGATTTTAAAATTAAAATTCATTTATATCATAGGATGATCCAAAAAATATTTTAGAGGTAATCAAGAATAAGGAGGGGATTACTAAAATGAATGAAAAACTTGATAATATTGGGAATAATTCTACATATATACTTATACAAACTAATAATTGTTTTTTATAGGAACCAAGTATGTTTTTAATAAAATTAAATGAAAAAGGTGAGGTATGAAGAAATAATGAAATATTGGTATGGAAAGGATTTGTATAGATGGAAGTAATTAATTTCAAATTTGAGTTTTCTCCAACAGCATGACTAGTAGCTATTATTATATTTCTTTATATCTCAAAACACATAAATTACATGTTATTATAGATTGATATAACCTTTTTTTACTTCTGAAATAGTGATCAAGAAGAAGAAGTATTCAGTGACATACATGAAGGATTCATTATGGTTATAGGTGGAAGCATAATATATAAGATGAAGATAGAAATGTATGGTCTAAAACAAGACCCTAGAGATTCTTATTAAATGTTTCATGGATTCATAAAACTAATTTAATTTAGTAATGGTAAGGTTTATTTAAACCTTTATACGAAAAAATATGTCCAAAAGTACTCTATGTTTAAAAGTTAATTTTTATGATATAAAATACATTGGCGACAAGGATTATATCTATGATGGGTTTTCCAAATTGATTAATATTCACTTCAAGATGTTCATTTTGGGATAAATGAATTATTTTATGGGATTACTATTTATATAATAAGATGATAATATCATCAAATTATATGAGAAATATGCCAATGAATTATTGAAATAAATTGGAATGTAGGATTCTAAAGAAGTATACCCACCCTTAGTGATTGGTACTAAATTGATAAAATATGAATCTGAATATAGTGTAAATAAAAAATAATTTAGTTGAATCACTATGAGTCTAATTTATCTAACAACATAAAATCCAAATATAGTGTATGAAGTGACTCTTTTTTAGATATCAGAGTGATCATAAAGTTCCTTACATGAAAACATCAACAATAATTATGAGATACGTCAAAGGAAAACTAAATTATGTTATTCTAGATATAAGTGGATCATAATTCCATTTTATTATATTAATATATGTCTATTATATAGGAGAGTACAATGATGAAAATATAATTAAAGTGGAACCTTTTTTATGTGAATATTGTATAATATGTCATAGTAAGAATCAGAGTTCAATTAGTTAAATAAAAAATGATGGAAAATATATAGCAGTTGCACATGTTTACAAAACTATTTTCTAGATGAATGTAGAGTCATATGATCTAATGGATGATTTTAAAAAACCACTCAGAATTTACTGTGACACGTAGTGTGATATTCCTATGTAATAGAACCTAGTGTGACACTCAATATCAATACATATTGATATCAAGTATCATTTCATATAATAAATAATGGAAAATGGTGATATGAAAATATAATATATATACTCAATATTTTATTTGGTTACAAAATAAATTATAAGGGGGTTTTTGGGTAATGGATGAAACTACACATTGATTTTTCCTCTCTCACATTAGGATGTATGGGAAACATCACAATATTTATTTGAATTATGTTTTCAAAGGGGATTATATAATAGTACACATATTTTTCAATGGGGGATTGTGGTGACACCCTTTTCATATATTTTATTAATATGGGGCTATGGTTATTTTAAAAAGTGTGAGAAATGAATGTATTGAGTAAGGGGGAGAACATCTAAGTTATTGAAAAAATTACATATCACTGAGGGAATGATTTATCTCAAAAACAATTCCCTATAAGGTAGTGTGGTGTAATGGAACTCCTCATTTGATAAAAGATGTGGTTTGTTGATTCTATGATCATAATTATTTATTTCTTGAAAATAGTTGAGTGGAAGTATTAATGTTTAATAAAGTTGACAAAAAAATCTAAACGGGGATACTGAAATATCTATGGTATTTTTAAATGACTGACATTCATTTTATCCTCATTTAAGAATTATTGGAATATATTTTCATGAAATTTAAATTTTTTTAGAATTATTTTTATGTATTTTGTGGTGGATGAATCAGTTTTTTGAAAGATAAAACTTATTCTATGTTTATTTGAACATATCTATAATTCCGGAGTTAGAGAAAACTGGAAAGTACTCTTTATATAAGAGTGATATCTCTATTTTATATCTATATATTGATTGGATTTCACATGTGAATTAATTGAGTATTAATTGATTTAAAATGAGATGATTCCATGATATTGATGTTATGTGTAATATTATGTAGGACTATCATTTGGAGAAAATGATAGAAAACATGGAAATTATGGTGAAAATAGAAAATAAAGATTAAAGATAGGATTACTAATTGAATCCTAGGAGGTAAATACCTTTATTGGATTAATATGTTTCGTGATGTTGGATGATCATGGGATATTACAGAGTGTGGAAATTGATGAAACAGAGAAAAAAAGGATTCTGATGGTGTAATTTAACATTACACAATGTGAAATTAATTACACATCATAAAACAGTGTAATGAAAGATATAATATACATAGGGTGATCCATTTATATGCAGTTAAGAAGAATATTTTTCTCCCTACATATTGCATGTTGTGTAAACATTACATGCCATGAAAGTGTTGGTCAGAGATGAAAAATTGTTATTTTCATCATATATTGTGATGATAGATTTTTCTTTTGACCCATAGACCAACTTTTATTACTAAAATTGACCTAGGGATTATCAACATTGAGTCCCAAGATTATATATATAGATAATGAACCAGATTTATAGGAATTAGTTCGAGGTGGGGGGAGGTTTGACAATTAGGATGCTATCATAGGGTTTTGACCTGGTGTTCTTTATATATAGATTTTTTTCTTATCTTTCTGTTTTATAGATTTGATGTAATATTAATTTTCTCATTATTTTAATACATTTTGATTTCATTTCATTCTTTATAATTTATTTTATTATGATATCTTCTATATTGAATACTTAATATTTATCATTGGTGACCACCCAATGATTATTGGATAAATCATTAGGGTACATTGGAATTAGTCGAAGTGGGTGGATACAAAATTTTTCAATTTCATTATCCACATGTGTGATGATATACTTCAATTGATATTGTTTTGTGATTTAATTTTACCATATTATTTATTAAAAACATGGAACAAGTGTTTGTAATAGAGGACACAACCCCACATGATTAAGATAATCCAAAGTACACTTAGCTACTAAAGGGTAGTAAGTGGTAGACATGGGTCTAAACCATAGTGACAAATAATTAGACAAGTAACCCAATGATTAAAAAATTCTATTGAATTCCTCATGTTTAATCTATTGGGTTTTGAATTGACTAAAAATGTATTGTCTAATTTTTAAAATAGATTAAAGAAAGGTATGAAGGTCAATTTTAGTGAAATAGTAAAGGGTAATACTAAATCTAACGTGGGAAAACCAGTTTTCCTAGGCTACAAAGCGGTGAAAAAGACACCAATGAATCTTTCTCCAACCAATTGGATCAAACAAATCCAGAACATTCTTCTTGGTTCAATTTAATTTGAAACCCAAGATCATGAAGTTTGAATTCTATGCAGAAAGAATTACAAGTTAATGGTCCTAGCCTTATCTGCTCCAGCTATGTAATGGTCATTTGATAACACCTCTAATGGTTATGGAAAATACAGTTGAATAAGATTTAAAATTGTTTTTAATATTCTTACAATAAATAGGGTTACCCATTTTTATTTTAGATTTTTATTATATTAAAAACATGCCTACTCCCAACCCCTTATCCTAATAGGATTAGTTTTATATTAAAAAATTGATTAAAAATAGGGAAAAAGATAGAAGCATGCTTGGTATATCAAATAATCCATGAGAAAGAAGAGAAATTCATAATTGAAATAATGAAAATAGAATTTAAATACTAACTTAATGCAATAGAAATTGAAATTAAAATTGGTATGTTGGAATAGAAATAAACAACAACCATACCTTGGTATTGAAAGCATAAACAAGAAAATGTTGAGAATAGTAAAATATATAGTTAATAAAGATAGAATTAAAAATGGAATAAAATTGAATAATAATTTAAGGAAATAATAAATTAAATTTTGTCTCTGAGAGGACTTCTACACATTGGGGCCGATAAAATATTTATATAATCAAAAGGTACCCCACGTGTAGTGTCTTCACATCAAGGAATTTCATTAAGTGTCTTATACATCGACACTTACAAGGAGTGTAATTATATTTCAATACATGTAATATATATCTGCATTAATATCTAAATAAATTGGGTGTCCTGTATTTTATGGCTTGGTCTATTAGTAGAAATTAGGTTTTCGACCTCTCATGTTGTGTAATTAATTCACACCGTGTATTTTTTTTCATCATTGAAATTAAAATATTTTATGATGTGTAATATGGATTCATATCTTTTACATAGTTCACACTATTTATTTGGTATTCATGGCATGGTTTATTGTATTCTCAAGGATTACACATCATTTATATTAGATTCAAAATATATATTAACAATTTTTATAATTTTCAGCATATCCTCCTTTGATTATTTAATTCCGAATTCCTATGAAAACACATCAAACCCTAGTATAATATGAAATAAAACATGATAAATCATCAATAAAATTTATCCATAACTTATGTAAAAACATATCATATCAAATTCCCCTATACACGACCAATTCCCTGTCCTCATGAAAAAATATTCTCAATGGGGATTCCAAATAGAACAATCTTTAAATAGGAAACATGCTTTACAACCAGGAAAATAAAAATAGGTGCAAGCAGAAAATCCAAGTCCTACTGAATCAATGTTTCTTAGATCATTAATTATGCCAAACTATCAAGTTATTTATTCACATTTCATCTTCTATTAAATAAAATTTCATAAATTTTCTCATAAGCTATACAAAATTTTCAATTTACCAGCAAATGAATTTTATCTCACCACTATATGTAAAATGTAATTGATGTTTTGATCATAAGTTGAATATATGTTTCTAACCATAATCGTTCATTGGTTCAAACATCACCAAATTGTATAGAAAATTAGAAATATATCATGGGGGATTTAGAAATAAGGTTCTAATATCTTTGAGGATAATGGATTTTGGAAAATGATAAAACAATTATGATCAAGTGGAGGGTAATCACTAATCTAAAAATCCAGATAATTATTAATAGTATAATAATAATGTAAATATTCTTATAAAAATTGTGCCCTTGCTCTAAATAGATCAAATAGTTTCATGAATATATCAATTAATTATAAATAATGCATCATGTTCATTTCTTTCTCTTTTTATTTAATTTAAAAAATCTTATTTAAGACATATCTCATATCCATCACCTTACCACATATAATCCATCATAGAATTCATCTGTCTGGTAATGGTGATTTTTTGACCTTCTTAATATACATCCCAATATATAAATTTACTTAGTAATTTATTTTAAATTTATTTTTTCAATAGAGTAGGTTATGCATAGAAAAATCCAAAATTAATCATAGAACACATCATAATAATCTGATGAAAGTGACACCATATATTCCCTCAGTATCAACATCTCGTGTTAATAAGTTGTGAAAAGTCTCACACAATTTTTCAAAGGATAATCATCCATTTTACCAAAAGTAGGGTTGGAAGGGATGTAAGGATAGAAACAGCTGCATCCTAATAGAACTATTCCTGAGTACTATGATCAAAAGAATGAATGGTTTATAGGTGGGTCTTTTGAAAACCAGCTCATTGAAGATAAAAAAATATAAACAGTGTATATGTTCAACCATATCCTCAAGAAGATCTCAATATAAGTTTTGGTAGCTTTACATGCCACATGTATCTCCCATGAAACATTATTAAAATAGAACATATCATTATAGGTATAGAATTAACCAATACATCTTAGTCAGAAGCAACGCTTCTACCCATTTAATAAGAAGAAATATAAAAAGTACAGATAAGAGGTGGGTGGGAAAAAACAATCAGTAATGTCCTCATACACCTAACAACTGGCCTAGATATCATTATACGACATATCATTTGCATATTCAGTGCCATTATCCACCTCCCACTCAGATTGATATTTATCCTGATTAAAAATCTGAGTAAAATATAAGTCCACTTTCCTAGGCATCTTCGATGACTATCTGGTAGTAACGTTCCAATGATGGTTAGAATAATCCTTGCATGGTCTCTGCATTGAGGGAATAGAGGTGAAATCCTCACCTTCAGTCAGCTTTTCCTTGCCACTCAAAATCACCTCCTTGAAAGATGCACACCCACCACTACTCAAAGCCTGAATATGGTCATTACGCTCCCTTTCATCCTTAGAAACATTCCACCATTTCTTAGACTACTCAGATGATTGAAAGAGCTTCTGAATTTCCTGATGACAGTCAACACCTTGATGTGCACTAGCCTGATGACATCAACTTGAGAGTGATCAGGGATCATCAAACCTAGAGACCATGTAGGAAGTTTCCTAGCTGAAATAACCTCTTCAACAACATCAACATGAGCGACAGAGGGGCCACTATTAGCATTCTTCTGCGATATATCCACCAACAGACATTAACCTTTAAAATTCGATAGATGAGAATCAGAATTCCAAGAAATAATGACATCAGTAATAGTGGAAACCGGTTCCTTGAGTGCATTACCACCATGAAAGATGGGCTTTGATTTCCTTTGGTATAGTTTTGCTGGATGACCCCTCGTTCCACACTCCTCACATGAGACATGCTTCCGACATCTCTCTTAAGAGTGTCCAACAACCATACATTCATTACAGAAGAGAGGTTTCTTCACATATTCAACATCGATTTGAATGTTATCAGAAAGAATTGAAAGATTCATCCTGTTAACTAATGTGGAACTAAGGTCAACCTCCACCAACATCCTAGAAAAGTAACCAAACCAAAAATCTTCAGTCTCCTTGTTGAGATGAATCTGATTCCCAATTTCTATGGCAATGTCATGAAAAATATTCAGATGCCAAAGGACCCAATTCATCCCATGAATGAAAAAATAGACCTGAGAAAATGCATTTCTTGCACGCAAAACATTAATGTCCAAAGACCATTCATGTAAGTAATCCCAACCATGTTTTAATAGCAATGTCCCAATACACCAAGCATGATGTTTCATGTCCACCGAAGGAAACAGGCAATGAAAAAACATCGACCAAGAGAAACACATTTCTAATTAGAGAAACCCCATAAATTTGAGATTTGGATACTCAAATCCTGAATCTTCCACGGATTTTGACCTTTAGGTAAGTCAATGCGTGTAATGAAAGAGATTTTTTCAATTTTCAATCTCTCAGCAAGCACTGTGGGGTCAGCTTCAACGTGAGCAGAGGTGCCTTTACGGATAATACTACTACGACATGAGTTTTTAAACATACCCAGAGAACTAATCCCATTCAACTTAGGTCATGAAGTTATATTCCATAAAGCATCAGCATAAGAGTGAGAGGAAAAATTATTACCACCAGGTAATGTTGAGTCCATCCTATCATCCTGCTTCTCCTTCAGGCCGGGCGTCATCCGTGCATCACCACGGTTTAATGAAGTCAAAATATATCCATGTTTATCAATATTAAATGTCAAGAAAGAATCCCACATGATTGAAATGATATAGTGTCTACACTGTTCTGAAAATAATTTGTGTGAGAGATATCAATATAAGTAATGACCAAAATGAAATAGGAATTTTTGAATTTAAAAATAGGAAAGAATGAGATCCTAATAGTAAAAGTAATTTCAGGGGGAAACATGTTGGATGGTTAGGGGAAATTGGGGTAACTATAAAACTTGTTAGAAAGAATGTACCTGTACTATATTGACCATTAGTTCACAGATGTACCTGTACTATATTGACCATTAGTTCACAGGGGTTAATCAATATGGAATAAGAATAATAGGAAGGTTCATATAGTCAAAATAATAAGAAAACAAGTCTGATAAATGCATAAATAAAATATAATGATTTTTGATGACTAAAGTATATAATATTATAGGAAAGAAAAACATAGGTCATAAGTAGAAAAAAATAAAAGTGATATGGGTTTCCCCTCATAAAGTGCTAACTATGATGTCATTAGACAGACATATGGAAAAAAGAATTAGTTTCTGTTGTCCATCAGCTCAGAGGTACTTTTCCTCCTACAGGATCTGGTGGAATTTTTATCAAGATCATGGGTTTGCATGGAGGGACTATCCACCACATAAAGGTATTCATTATGAAGATCATGTTGGATGAATTTATTTCATGCCCGAAATGGAGGATTATCCTAATGTGGATAGATATAGAGATATAGATCCACAGTATTTCTCTAAAAATAATCCAACTGATGATCCATTGAATACGAGAGGCTAGATGATGTCCTGACAGGCTCGTCAATAATCAAAGTTGATGCAGAAGATATTGACATAGCTAGAGTAATGCAGTAGTGAAATGAAAATAAGAAAAACATCCCATATAAACTGATTCTCCTATCTCTTACATTTATATTATAATAAATTAATTTAATTTTCCTCATTTTTTATGTAAATAAATTTGAAATTAGTTTAGTTGAGAGTTTTCATGGTAGTGTTCCCTTTATCTAGGGGATTCACCCAGTACATCCACTTAATATTCATTTGTAGTTAGAATTGATGATTGATGGTAGGGAGTCTAATAAATATATATAATTAATTTTTCCAATGGATTTTGGATTATCATGATATGTTCCAAAGGTATGAAACTAAAGAAACAGAGCAATATGAAGATTCTGGGGGTGAAGTTTTCATTATATGTTATGTAATTAATTTTGAATCATTAAACAGTGCATGGTGTTGAATAGAATATATAGATTTTCCATTTAAATGTTGTTAAGAATATTAATATTTTAAACCCACACATTATACATATTGTAAACATTACATGACTTAAATATTTCAGACATATCCAAAAAATAATGATTTTCAGTGTATCATATGACGAAAGATTTATATTTGGTCCTATGGACATCTATTTGTTACTATCTATGACATGGGGATTCCTAATGATTATTTCCATTCTTATTTATATAGGACTCATCCATTATATATGGGAATAAAATCAATGTGTGGAATGTCTCGAGTACAATGTTTTTGTCATAGGGTTTTGTCCTCTAGTTACTCATAGATAGGTTTTTTTCTTTTTTTTCTATCTTTGATATAATGTTGGTTATCTCACTAATTTAGTCCTATATTCTATGATTTTTTTAGTAATAATTTTTTACCTTTAGTTATCTTTATTATCTAATATATTTTATTCATCATTGGATATCAACCAATGGTGGGTGGAAATATCCATTAGGTAGAGTTAAATCTATTGAAATGGGTGCATATAAAATTATTCTATTTAGTTATTTACATGCATGATGATATTATTTTAATTAATATTTTGTTTTTGATTAAATTTTATCAATACTATTCATAAATCATTGGCAAAATGTTTTTAATAGTATATGAACCCCAATATGATTATGATAATTAATTCCTGACCATTGAATGAGGTTATTATTCTGTAATTGTTATTTGATCTTAATTCACTATAGTTATTTTAATTTTTAGTCTACCATGGATTTATATTATAGGGTGTATTTATGTTTATTGAACTCGTATATATTAAATATGTCTGATTTCATATCTAATGATAATTATTTTCTTCAAGTGTAGTTTTCATTTTTTTAGTACAACAAACTATAAAAATAGTTTCCACACACTTATGATTTTCTATTTAAATTCATTTGTTTAATTTTCATCATTAGTTTAATTAAATATAACCAAAATTGGAGTGACCTAAACATTATTCATGATTTTTCATCATTGTGTTCCACAATCTATGTGGGATTGACCCATACTTCCACTTTTCTATGCCTTTGTACTTAGCGCGATTCAGGAACATTATAAATTTAAATTTTGATTCTGTTGAAATAATTAAAGGTATATTTTGGATTTATTAAAGAGTTATTTAAATTTTCTTAATTAAATATTAGAAAATGAATTTTTATTTCATAAGATTGAACTTGAACTCCATAATATTCATCTGGATTCTTCATCCGACTCAACCACATTCCTTGAGAATCATTTTAGACTTCTTATGAGTCATTGAAGAATCTATATGAGTTATCTAATTGTTTGTAAGAGTCACAGAGATCATCACAAGAGTCATTTAAGACTCCATAAGATTCATGATGATCTATGAAAAAATCATTGAGATAATTTTGAAATTATTTTTCTAGGCTTAAAAAAATTTATTTTACTGATATGATATATCACTTGAAGTGAGAAATAGCAATTTTGGGGACAATAAAAAGATTATAAGAGTCCTTTTACTGCTAAAAATGTTTTAAACATGGAGTCTCATAAGTTTTAGTAACTTAGAAATTTTTTACGAATATCATACATTCTATAAGATACATTTTGAAATCAAATGGGATAATGTTGTGATGATCTTCAACTCATAAATCATGATTTGATGATTTATTTCTTATTCAAGATAAGTATTTAAAATGTTTCTCCATGATGAAATGTACCAAAACATGAATAATATTGAGGGTGATACCAAAATAATATGTTTTAGTGAAATGAATAGAGGATATTACTTCTCTAGTATTCTATTATTCTTAAATTCATATATTTTCTAATTATTTTTAGGTGATCATTAATAAATAATCTTAAGAGGTATTTATTTATCAACTGAAATGAAATCAAATGTGAACGAGCTTCTTATTGTAATTTCATTTGAGAAAAATAGTTAAATGAGTATTGAATATTCATAGATCATCTGATCATTCAATGTGAATAGTATGTTTTGGAAACACATAGGGGATCATGTTGTATAATGTTTTTATTAAAATTCAATAGAATATGAGATGCCATTAATTTTATAATTTGTTTAATTATATAATATTGAGAAATGATTAATTAAGGGTAATAATATTTTTGATATCATTACATGCCCGATATTGAGAAATATTGTGAGAAAATAAATACTAGATCTAGGAGATTGATAACGACTGGAAAACTTATAGAGCCTAAGTAATCTATTGTTTTAGATTAAGAAGAAGATCATCAATCGATTCTTCATAAAGTGAAAAAATCTAACTGATATGATTTCAAATTTTATTATCTGAAGTCAATGATATTGAAGGGGTGTTTCAATTCTATCTTGGTCATCTTAATGGTATAACTAGTAAGACCATTATCATTAGCTGTTGAATTTGGTGAGTTTCACTTATAGTCTTTCTCAATCTATTCTGATCATATAATAGCTGGAGGGAGTTAGTATATTTATGTGGGATACTGTGTAATTGTCCATAAACAATTAATAGTAGCGAATGACACCTCTCTAACAACTGGTAATTTTTTATTGATTCTAGTGGAAAATCATTTACATGTATTTAGATTGATCAGAGAAAGGAGTTATCACTTACCTTATGATATAACCTTGTATAAATTTCTTTCTCACTATGTATTTTTTTAATTAAGGTATGTTTGAGTTTAATATATTGATTGGATCATATTATAATATATTGTAGAGGCTAATTTATAGAGAAATATGTTATTTAATAAATACCATTGATCTACCCCCCCCCCATTATAGTGGTGTACTCATTCATAGTGCATATCAATAAACATATATAATATTACACATCCCAAAATTGATAGGCTCAGTGTATTAGACAATTAGGTTAATAAAAAATTAACACACATAGTACATAAACATTATTTAAATCCTTCATTATAATCCTCCCATGATCCATCATAATATTCTTAACATATGTGATCACTTGGAGATATAGATTAAGGACTGGGTGAAATTACAAGCTTAGGAAGGAGAGAAAAAATGAAATAAAAAGTAGAAAAAAATTAACATGAGTACATGGTGAGCATAATATATTTTATTACGTCATAAACATTGGATTGTGATCATAATATTATGGAAATAATTTGAAGGATACACAGAATGTGGAACATGAATAAAGATGAAACATCATAAAAATATTTCAAGCCTTATTTCTAATACATCAAAACATAATGAACAATGTTAACTGCATCATGACTATATATATAATTATAGACAAATATAAGTACATTATGTCTACACATAAAAATATCGTGATATATAAATCATTACCTAATGAATTGGATAGATATACTATTTTGGTCAAAACCTTCATATCATAATATGATTAAAGTCACATAAGTCAAAATGAAATGAATAGATACATGCATAAATCCTAAAGCATAAAATGAATAACTTATGATGAAATGAAATCTTGTTTCATACTAAAATCATGCATTATAATAAATAAAAAATATATAATTAATCTTTTGAAATAGTAGTACGTAATCATAGAGATAATAAAATGGACATAAAAACATTTAAGATATAGGAATATTCATTTAACAACATATAGTGGGATGATAATGTCAAATAGGTAAAAAATAACTTAGTCGAAATTAGAATATGTTAATAAATTAATTGAAAATATAACTTGTTAAAACTTAATCACATGATAATGAAGAATAAATACACAAGACAAGTAGGATAATGATAATAACATCCCTATAAAGTAAAAACAAAGAATGAAAATGAGAATAAATAAAAATTTTATGCAAAGATTATAAAAGAAAATATATAAGAGAAAAAATTAAAATATCGATAGAGATAGGTTTTTTTTTGTATGAATTTGATATCATAACAAATGAGATATCTAGAAGAAATAAATTCAATATTAATGGAAAGTAAGTGATATATGTTGATTTTGAGAGAGTTACAGATTAACTCTAGATGGGGGGGGGGGGGCTAATCGAGTTCATGAAAAAATAACCCCAATTAAAATTATCCCTCAAATTTTTCTTTAAATTATTTTTAGATAGAAAATTAAAATACAAATATATAATAAAATAACCAAAAAAAGTATGTATAGTGGTTTGGGGAACAAAAATCCCATTAGTCTTCTCTCCTGATGCCCTCTCTGCTTGTTTAGTGAATTTCACTATGCATATCTATAATGACCCGAAGCTTAACATACATAGATATTACATTACTTTTGCGGAATACTTAGTACATAAAAAAAACACACACACAAGGACCATAATAGTTTAGTGTCTTTGGAAACTCGGAATATGATCTTCTAATCGTGGTGAAAGATCTTCAACATCTCCCATAAAGATCTTCCTTTTTTTACCTAAAACCTTTCTTTATATCCTGGGGAAAAGAAAACATAAAAGGGTGAGCTCAAATGCTCAGTAAGGGTAATTAAAAGAAATATCAATCACATCATATACATAAGAACATAGCTTTTGGAAATCATAACCTGCAAAAGAGCTCATAATATTATAACATGGGATAAATCATAGAAGTGAAATGTAATCCCAATAATCATAACTTAAAACATGAAACATTGTGGCATACACACATAATCATAGAGAATCATTTCTTGTTAGTCAAGACTCATTTCCAAGACTATCTTAGTGGACAAAGTCCCTTTCTGAACCGAGTTACCCTCGTTTCAGTCCTGCTTCACTGAACCGGTATAACCTACCGTTCCAGCCATGTCTATCTCATGAGATATAAAATCTTTACCCAATTCATTGGAGGGAGATATAGGTCCCACCCATCTCATAATGATACCATTCTTATGTGTGCCACAAAATCATAAATCATACATCATTGCATAACCCATGTAATAAAAATGGGATTCTTAAACAACATGACATCATAAAACAATTCATATAAGATAAAGGAATTCATAAAAATAGTTCCATCAAAACATAATCAAATCCATGTAATAATAGGTATAGAAACAGAACCCTATATTATCTTAGATGAAAAATAATTTTGATAAAACACTTTAACTCAATTCTTGAGGAAAATATCCTTTCTACTTCAAAATCACTTTTCATTTCTTAACATGTCATAAACTTTTAAACTAAAAGAAGTTGATTAAAAATATACTTGAAAACTTTTAAAGGATTGTTCTTGGAAATAATGTTTTAAAAATCCATTCATGCCATTTAAGTTAAAAAAACATTCTTCGTACTTTTGTTGGAAAAGTCAAAAAAGTACCTCGTATGAAAAATGAAAAAAGATTCCTTTCATATATTTTACTAAAAACTCACTGAAGGGTAAAATAAGATTTAAACAATTTTAGGTGAATGGAAATAATATTACATATTGAGGAAACATGTATGTGGATGATAAAATACACCCCAGTAAATTTCAAAGTATAAACAATCTCGGATAAAAATGAGATTGTGATATTTCCCTTACCTTAGGTCCGACTTGCTTTTTACGTGTCCGAACCTCCTGTATAATGATTTAAATCATTTTATTGACTTATTACAGAATCATATTCATTGTTATTATATCATATATGGTCCACTTATGACTTTATATTACCCGTTCTTTTGTAAATTCATGTTAAAGTAGCGTTTTGGGTAAAATCGTCTCATTTGTCATTCGTGTTTTTAACTTGTAATTATTAATATGATTACTTGGATCATGATTACTTATATCCAGAATGTAAAAAATTATTTATATATAATATATATATTCAGAATATACATATATATAATATATTGATAAATGGAATGAAATACACCATTCATGGAGACGGTAGTCCGTACGTACGCAGGAACACTGTTTTCGTTTCCTTATTGAATTGAATGGAATTAAGTAGATGACATACATATAAATATACATAAATCTAGTATCATTATTATTTCATATATTTCATTATTACTTATTATATATACTTTATAATCATTCATGAATGGTTAATGTGGAGAATGAATCTCATCGCGTCGTGGAGACGGTAGTCCGTACGTACGCACGAGCGATGATATCGTTCCCATGGTCGTGGAATTGTGTTAAAGTGTATTTATACTATTTCAGTATCAATATCAATTTATAATAATCATATATAGTTACTCATTACACCATTATACCCATCCTATTAAGGTGGTGATGGAAAATAGATTACACCACGGCGTGAAGACGGTATTCCGTACGTACGCACACGCGGTGATTTCATTTTCCGTAGGATGGATAGATGGTTAAATAGGGTTGTTTCATACTTATAATAACATATCAGTATATGAGTTATACGGATGTTATTACTTCATAATGAAACAACTAAAGAATAAGAAGATGAAGAAGAAAGAAATTGGAAAGGATCGGTAATGGATATTACCTCTTCTTTGAAGTGCTTCTTTGAGACCTCCTTTTAGGGAACTCAAATTGGTCTTTCAAGAAGACCAGGACCTCTAGGATGATACTAGGGAAGTGGAGAAGATATTTTGGCAGGGGTTGGCCGAGCTTGAATGCTCAAATTGGTGTGTGGAGGAGAGGGAGGAGGTGCCCTTTTATAAGGGAGGAGAGGGGCACCTTTGGAATAACAAAAAATATTATTTTATTATAAAGCCAAATTCGGTTTTAAATAGCTCCAAATTGATTTATTTAGAAGCTAAGGTGGGGATGGGTCGAAATCCTCTCATCCAATAGAATTTAGACAAGTTTAGGTTCCTATTTTAACCTTATCATTTAGATTTAACATTAAGTTAAATAATTTTACTTTTACCGTGTCTTCTTGTGTTCTTATACTATAAGGTTAATAAACTTACTATATCAAACCAAACAAACCCCAAATTGTTTATTATTAATATATATAACCTTATATAAGTCATGTGGCTGAACCTTAGATTTTTTGGAATAAAATAACAATTAATAATATAATATTTGTTTTAAAAACTATTTTATTTCAATTTTGACATTATTTAGTAATTGATTTTTGTGAAAATCATAACAGAATGATAAGTTCGAAAAAGGTTAATTAAATCAATAATAACATGTCATATGAACCTAAAAAATTAGTGGAATTCATAAAAAGTCTTAAATTACATTTATTTTGGTATTTATAACATCAATTATGTCAATATTTCATTAATAAGATAATTACTGCATCATCTTTGTGTCATAAATAAATTAACTTATTTGATGTCTAAAAATTAAAAATAAAATACCATTATGTAGGAAATATTTTTAGATTTCTAATGAATATTTAAAATAGAATTTATCTTATCTATAACCCTATATTAAAAATGTTTTAGTAAATAAACTTTGATTTTAACTCTTTTATCTCTTCTTTGAATTAAATAATAATAAATGTCCTAATCTATATCAAGTGGGCCTAAATGGTCATTTTTTATTCCTAAGTTTGTTTTTGTTCAAATTACACTTGTCCAATAGAAATAGGACATGTGTTAGGGTAATAATAATATCATTTCTACCCTTAATTACCCTATTTACTTTTAACCGTGGTAAAAAAAATAAAAAGTTACTATTCACCAAAAAATTATTTTCATCTCATTGAACCACATTTTACTCACTAACATCAACCGTGTCTCCCGGATTTTTTAAATTCCATTCACAGAAGCGGTAAAATTAAGTTTTATGAAAAATTCAGTTTTTTAACTACCACTTAGTAGTTTCACTATTCATCAAAAATTGATGTTTTTCAGAACAATGCCAAAATTTCATCCTAAGCTATATTTCATATTCCGAATTCAAAAATGAAGTATATTTTACCAAATTCATAACATAGAAGTTGCATTAATTAATTTTATAATTAAGTCCCGCTTTTAAAACAAATAGCGTGTTTTTAAGAAACAATATCTATCAAAAGATTGACAGTTGTTTATGTCTGGTTTAAATGTGAAATTACATCCAATAACCAACATTGTATTAAATTGTAAAAATATATTCTAAATATACTTTAAAACTACTCAAATTAATAATTTATCACTTTTAATTATTTCGATTGAAAAATTTGTTTTTAACTAAAATTTAGTAATTTTCACTATTCATCAAAATATGAAAGTTATCCGAAAATTACCAAAATTTCACCCTAAGCTAATTTCGATATTCCGAATCCAAAAATGAAGTCCATTTTGAGAGCTAAAATTTCTAAAATTTTAAAAGGTGGTTATTACTATTCCTAACGGCTAGTTTTAATAGTATTTTAATAACATATCGTTGTTTAGTGAAACTCGGTATTGCGTACTACACACGCTATCGAGGAAGGTCGCGATTGTGTGTAATGCAAGGCAAGTCAAGGATGTGTGTTGTGCAAGATACTTTTGGTGTAGCGTACAACAAAAGACATTAATAAAATTAAAAAGAATAAAATCGCAGGCTGTTACATTCTACCCCCCTTAAAATGAATTTTTCCCTCGAAATTCGTCGGGGTTATAAATGGTTTACTATTCGAAAGTTTCTTTAATAGAAACCCACACCGCAAAAAGGAATACCAAAACCAATCTTTAAAAAACAAAAGTATGAAACGTAATGGTTACCCAAATTAACTCATCACTGGGTTTCCACGTTGGAGAACATAGGTGAAAATATCGATATAGAAGAAAAATCTAACCATCAAGTTCTGATGGAGAGTGGTAGAGAACATGGTTATGAAATATCCCACAATCAGAAAGCCATAGATTTGCGACGATCTAGGGTACCATCTGATTAATCAGATATAAGGGCACTAGGATAACATTTTTGGGTTTCAAGATCATTTCCCTAAAGTTGATGAAATTGGAATTGGAAGAAATACTTTCGTGATTTTGGTATAGTCTCACCATTTGTTGTTCTTTGGACAATTTACACTTCATATCTTAAATAAATGAAGTTGAATTTGTCATTCGTGATGTGTTAGCAGATCATGTGATAGAATGATGGGTCATTCCATCTATCTCAAACAAAAGGTTAAAAAAGTTATAAAAAAAATACATAAGTCCATCTATAGTGAGATTAATCATGTATGGTTCCTAAAATGGACTTATACATCATATATCATACTGCTCAATATCATAAAAGTAGTTTCGACTAAATAGGGACTTCCTGTAGGCCAATGGTAGGCGATAAAGGCCAGTCGCACTTCGGTTGTGGGTTCGATTCCCACAGCCTTGTCCGACGCGGTGGGCTATCGCCCGTCCTGCAGGTTGTCCTTTTTCTAAAACTACATTACTATAACATCACATCAATAATATCGAAAAAAGAACTTTTATCCTTAAACAATACTAATTTATGTCCAACATAATCCATTCTAGTCTTTAGGCTTATCCATAATACTGCAGTCCATTGTCATAATATAGTGAAAACGATTACCAGAGATTTAATACCATCTTTGATCCCCATATATCATAAGATATGTCTTGTTGGTCACATTCCAAACATTCAAAGGCCTTAATCATGTATTCTCTTGAATACCCATTGAACCTTAGTGAAAACATGAATGTAGTTAAAAGTTAACATTTTCCACATACCAAAATCCTCAAAATTCTATATACTCAATCCATGATATCACTTAGTCCTTATATCAATCATGAGCTCATGAATACAATCAAACATCTCATTATCTTCTTATCCTTTCATTATGAACATATCATCTACTTTCCAAAAGTATCTGAATAACCTTTCATGGTTACTGGTACCATTCATCATACACTTTCAAAACTTAAGGAAAGACAACAGTGTAACAATCCTTAGATGTCTCTTTATTCCATGAGATTACTTATACAACATTACACATGATAAACATGTAATCATTCCACTACATTCTTAAACCATTGACCAAGATTCAACAATTCTTTCATCTCACATATCATTTGTAGTCTCTTCATCATCATCAACATAAATACTTCCCATACGACCATACTGATTCTCTTCATGAGACTTTCCCTTAGGGCATTGCTTTGCATAATGCCTGTACATTCCACATTTAAAGCATTTAACCATTGTTGATGTCGTAGCAATACCATTATCCTCATCCCTGGTGTTAACTGAACCTTTTCCTTTCCACTTATTGGCTTTGTGTCCTTCTTTTCCACACCCAAATCATCTTCCAGTCCCTTTGAAACATTCTCCTTGATGCCTCTTTCCACATGATTTACATAGGGGAAATTGAACTTTCTTTCCTCTATGATCATCATGAAACTCCATCTTTCTCTTATTAGCCGAGTCAGGAAACTTAACAAATTTTACTTTATTGATCATATTATGAGATTCCTGATTCAGTATAATAATGATTTTTGGACTTCCAAATCCCATTTCATTTGGTTGCTCATGAAGAATATCATTTCATTGTCCAGCATATCCTCCATAATTGTCAATCATCTTGTTTCCAGCCATTTTCTAAAACCCAAAAAGAATAGTGTGAGAGGAAAAAATCATTATAAAGGGGGAGTAACTTCAATATCTAACATCTTTGGTTTAATATAATATCGTTACCATAGTTCTAGGACTATATCCTATACGTATACTTATCCTTAGGGACATCCCTAGACATACCTTAGAAATATCTCTATGGATCTCACTAATGTTTTCACATCCTAGTTTCCAAAGGTTGACTAAACCTTTCCTATGATACCAACTATAAAGACCCAAAGCTTAACGTACATAGATATTACATTACTTTTGCGGAATACTTAGTACATAACAAAAACACACACACAAGGACCGTAATAGTTTAGTGTCTTTGGAAACTCGGAATACAATCTTCTAATCGTGGTGAATGATCTTCAACATCTCCCATAAAGATCATCCTTTTTTTTACCTAAAACCTTTCTTTATATCCTGGGGAAAAGAAAACATAAAAGGGTGAGCTCAAATGCTCAGTAAGGGTAAACAAAAAAAATATCAATCACATCATATACATAAGAACATAGCTTTTGGAAATCTTAACCTGCAAAAGAGCTCATAATATCATAACATGGGATAAATCATAGAAGTGAAATGTAATCCCAATAATCATAACATAAAACATGAAACTTTGTGTCATACACACATAATCATAGAGAATCATTTCTTGTTAGTCAAGACTCACTGCCAAGACTATCTTAGTGGACAAAGTCCCTTTCTGAACCGAGTTACCCTCGTTTCAGTCCTGCTTCACTGAACCGGTATAACCTACCGTTCCAGCCATGTCTATCTCATGAGATATAAAATCTTTACCCAATGCATTGGAGGGAGATATAGGTCCCACCCATCTCATAATGATACCATTCTTATGTGTGCCACAAAATCATAAATCATACATCATTGCATAACCCATGTAATAAAAATGGGATTCTTAAACAACATGACATCATAAAACAATTCATATAAGATAAAGGAATTCATAAAAATATTTCCATCACAACATAATCAAATCCATGTAATAATAGATATAGAAACAGAACCCTATATTATCTTAGATGAAAAATAATTTTGATAAAACACTTCAACTCCATTCTTGACGAAAATATCCTTTCTACTTCAAAAACACTTTTCATTTCTTAACATGTCATAATATTTTAAACTAAAAGAAGTTGATTAAAAATAAACTTGAAAACTTCTAAAGGATGCTTCATGGAAATAATTTTTTAAAAATCCATTCATGTCGTATAAGTTAAAAAAAACATTCTTCGTACTTTTTTCGAAAAAGTCAAAAAAGCACCTCGTATGAAAAACGACAAAAGATTCCTTTCATATGTTTTACTAAAAACTCACCGAAGGGTAAAATAGGATTTACAAAATTGTAGGTGAATGGAAATAATATTACATATTGAGGAAACATGGATGTGGATGATAAAATACACCCCAGTAAATTTCAAAGTATAAACAATCTCGGATAAAAATGAGATTGTGATATTTCCCTTAACTTAGGTCCGACATGCTTTGTACGTGTCCGAACCTCCTGTATAATGATTTAAATCATGTTATTGACTTATTCCAGAATCATATTCATTTTTATTATATCATATATGGTCCACTTATGACTTTATATTACCCGTTCTTTTGTAAATTCATGTTAAAGTAGCGTTTTGGGTAAAATCGTCTCATTTGTCGTTCGTGTTTTTAACTTGTAATTATTAATATGATTACTTGGATCATGATTACTTATATCCAGAATGTAAAACATGATTTATATATAATATATAAATTCAAAATATAAATATATATAATATATTGATAAATGGAATGAAATACACCGTTCATGGAGACGGTAGTCCGTACGTACGCATGAACGATGTTTTCGTTTCGTTATTGAATTGAATGGAATTAAGTAGATGACATACATATAAATATACATAAATCCAGTATCATTATTATTTCATATATTTCATTAGTAATTTTATATATACTTTATAATCATTCATGAATGGTTAATGTGGAGAATGAATCTCATTGCGTCATGGAGATGGTAGTCCGTACGTACGCACGAGCGATGATATCGTTCCCATGGTCATGGAATTGTGTTAAAGTGTATGTATACTATTTCAGTATCAATATCACTTTATAATAATCATATATAGTTACTCATTACACCATTATACCCATCCTATTAAGGTGGTGGTGGAAAATAGATTACACCACGGCGTGGAGACGGTATTCCGTACGTACGCACGCGCGGTGATTTCATTTTCCGTAGGATGGATAGATGGTTAAATAGGGTTGTTTCATACTTATAAAAACATATCAGTATATGAGTGATACTGATTTTATTACTTGATAATTAAACAACTAAATAAGAAGAAGATGAAGAAGAAAGAAATTGGAAAGGATCGGTAATGGATATTACCTCTTCTTTGAAGTGCTTCTTTGAGACCTCCTTTTAGGGAACTAAAATTGGTCTTTTAGGAATACCAGGACCTCTAGAATGATACTAGGGATGTGGAGAAGATATTTGGGCAGGGGTTGGCCGATCTTGAATGCTCAAATTGGTGTGAGGAGGAGAGGGAGGAGGTGCCCTTTTATAAGGGAGGAGAGGGGCACCTTTGGAATAACTAAAAATATTATTTTATTATAAAGCCAAATTCGGTTTTAAATAGATCCAAATTGATTTATTTCGAAGCTAAGGTGGGGATGGGTCTAAATCCTCTCATCCAATATAATTTAGACAAGTTTAGTTTCCTATTTTAACCTTATCATTTAGATTTAACATTAAGTTAAAAAAATTTACTTTTACCGTGTCTTCTTGTGTTCTTATACTATAAGGTTAATAAACTTACTATATCAAGCCAAAAGAACCCCAAATTGTTTATTATTAATATATATAACCTTAGATAAGTCATTTGGCTGAACCTTATATTTTTAGGAAAAAAATAACAATTAATAATATAATATTTGTTTTAAAAACTATTTTATGTCAATTTTGACATTATTTAGTAATTGATTTTTTGTGAAAATCATAACAGAATGATAAGTTCGAAAAAAGTAACTTAAATCAATAATAACATGTCATATTAACCTCGAAAATTAGTTTAATTCATAAAAAGTCTTAAATTACATTTATTTTGGTATTTATAACATCAATTATGTCAATATTTCATTAATAAGATAATTACTGCATCATCGTTGTGTCATAAATAAATTAAATTATTTGATGTCTAAAAATTACAAATAAAATACCATTATGTATTAAATCCTTTTATATTTATAATGAATAATTACAATCGAATTTATCTTATGTATAACCCTATATTAAAAATGTTTTAGTAAATAAACTTTGATTTTAACTCTTTTATCTCTTCTTTGAATTAAATAATAATAAATGTCTTAATCTATTTCAAGTGGGCCTAAATGGTCATATTTTATTCCTAAGTTTGTTTTTGGTCGATTTACACTTGTCCAATAGAATTTGGACATGTGTTAGGGTAATAATAATATCATTTCTACACTTAATTACCCTATTTACTTTTAACCATGGTAAAAAAAATAAAAAGTTACTTTTCACCAAAAAATTATTTTCATCTCATTGAACCACATTTTAATTACTGGCATCAACCGTGTATCTAGGATTTTTTAAATTCCATTCACAGAAGCAGTAAAATTATGTTTTATGAAAAATTCAGTTTTTTAACTACCACTTAGTAGTTTCACTATTCATCAAAAATTGATGTTTTTCAGAACAATGCCAAAATTTCATCCTAAGCTATATTTCATATTCCAAATTCAAAAATGAAGTCTATTTTACCAAATTAATAACATAGAAGTTGCATTAATTAATTTTATAATTAAATCCCTCTTTTAAAACAAATAGCGAGTTTTTAAGAAACGATATCTATCAAAAGATTGACACTTGTTTATGTCTGGTTTAAATGTGAAATTACATCCAATGACCAACATTGTATTAAATTGTAAAAATATATTCTAAATATACTTTAAAACTACTCAAATTAATAATTTATCACTGTTAATTATTTGGAATGAAAAATCTGTTTTTAACTAAAATTTAGTAATTTTCACTATTCATCAAAATATGAAAGTTATCTGAAAATTACCAAAATTTCACCCAAAGCTAATTTAGATATTCCGAATCCAAAAATGAAGTCCATTTTGAGAGCTAAAATTTCTAAAATTTTAAAAGGTGGTTATTACTATTCATGAAGGCTAGTTTTAATAATATTTTAATAACATATCGTTGTTTAGTGAAACTCGGTATTGCATACTACACACGCAATCGAGGAAGGTCGCGATTGTGTGTAATGCAAGGAAATTCAAGGATGCGTGTTGTGCAAGCTCCTTTTGGTGTAGCGTACAACAACAGACATTAATAAAATTAAAAAGAATAAAATCTCGGGCTGTTACAATATACATTTCTTATAGACCTCAATCGTTGAGTAAAATCATTTGATACATGTTATAAAAATTTATAATTATATTTTACATTGATATCCCTTTATAAAAGACCTATCCATGACTTTGAAACACTCATAGAAGGATTAAGGAATTTACTAAATATTATTATGTAGATTAGATATATGGGTTCAACTCATAATTTTAGATTGTAAATGAAAAAACAATAAGAGGTGTTTTAGAACATAATAATTCCTTAACAATTATCTCCAAATGATCTCTCAACTTCAGTAGATGTTATATAAAATTTAGAATTGTGTCATGTTTTTCTTCTTAAAAAAATTAATAAATATTTTGTATATATATGAAAATGGAGTATCGTTTTTTATCTTCAGATAGTATTCACATCCTCAAAATTTCTTTATTTATCTATATTTTATTTTGAGTTTTTGAATTATAAACTTCATATATACACCAATTGTCAATAGAAAGTATTATAATCAAAAAAGGAATTTTTTTTCTTATGTGACCATCAATTATTAAAATAGTTATCACAGTGATCAATGTTGACTATAACCATTACCTTCATGAGAACTATACACATTAATCATATTAGACATATTATTTAATTAATATTTCATTATCTAGACTACATAATTTATGAATAAAAAGAAAATTAGTGGGGGATTTACATTGAGTTCTGAAATTGTTAATAATATATCCTAAAGAGAGAGTAAATATTCATAAAAATAATTACTTCGAATGACTTTAACTTTGCAGTTATTTATCTTAGTCATAGATAATTTATGTCATTAATACTTCCTAAGACATAGAGAAATGCATATATCTTGACACATCAAAGAATATTTTTACAAGAAAATAAATCTACAACTTCTTAAGATAATTAGATTCATATTATATTTTAATATTTATTAAGATAATTCTATAATTATTGAATAAATGAACAAGAATTATTTCTATATAATAAAATATTTAATTTAATCATTCTAAACTTTTGAGATCATAAGATAAATCAATGCATCATATGATTATTTGATCTTTACAAGATATTTTTCTCCAAATAACATATCCTACATTATTATCAAGCCTGGTATGATAATTCTTATACATAAGACTTCTATAGTAAATATTACATTTTTTGGAATATGAAATCTAGTGTCAGGATGTCTATCTTATAATAATATTATTCAATTTAACTAATATATTTTGAAATGAAATATTAATTATGAAAAGAATAATTTCTTAAAAAAACATTAAAATAGTTTATTTGTGAAACATTAGGGATTTAGTGACCATAAAAACAAATGAAATATTGGGGTATATTGGAAAAAAATTATTATGTCTAGCAATCTCCCCATTTTTTATAATCATAAAACCTATGATAAATTAAATAGAAAATTTTACAAATTATACCATTAAAAATATATAATATCCATTAAGTTTTATTTTATATAATAATGTTAAAAAAATAATTTTGAATTGAATATATTCTCTTACTTTTTATTATATTAAAAAGTAGAATAATCAGAGTGATATAACACATTCACTATAGAATAGTATATTATAAACCAAAAGAAGATGAATCAATAAAGTGAAAATAATTTGGTATGATCTTGGAGAAATATTCCAATAAAATCAATATATAATGTGTAGATAAATTTAAGAAAAAATGGAAATATAACACAAAAAATTTTATTTAATTAATGTAAAGAGTAAAAGTACAATTTTACATTGATATATAGTAAAAAAAATAAATAGAGAAAAATATCTCAGTCCCTTAGGGTTATTCTTTAAATATATATATATATGTAGGTTGAAAATTCCCTAGGATATAAAGAGATAAAGAATGTTAAATCCCATATAAATTAAAACCAGTAATATCTCCAGTAGGTTTCCTTACTATTGAAATAATATTTTAATGAAGATTACTAAATATTACATAATTAAATGTGTCATCCATAATGAAGGGAAAGATGAACATGGAAGAAGAAATTTGTGGTATAGAGGTAATTATTCCCGATGAATCACTACATCCACTAAAATATTATCAGTTTACATTATATTGGTATGAGAAAATATATTATAAATCCTCCAATGGATATATGAAACATATATTAGATTATTAAATCACAGGTGTCTCATTACTCTAATATGAAAAAGATAATTTTCACACAATTCTAAATTTTAGTCAAGCTCATACTAGTATATATCCAAAAGAGAACAAATTCATTCCTTAATACCATCTATAATGTTTTCTCAATGATTAGTGGGATCATCCCCATACACATGATTTTTATCATCTTTATTATCATATAAAAATTGAATGATTTGTTTGGTGAACACCAATTGTTAAAATAAATTCTTAAGCACTTTAAGGCTATCATTTGAAATGATCGATTGAAATAAAACTTTATTAAACATTAGAAACAATATACAAACATAAATAGGCCTATAAAAAATCTTACTTGGTGTTACTACCTTATCAAAATGAGTAAATTTCGAATAATACAATGAAGATTATGTAACATATTTCCAGATTTTCAGTATGGATACTTTTATGGCCGATAGATTTTTATTTAGAGCATATGAATATTGATAAATGAATTTAAAAATTCTCCAAATAAGATCATTTATCGCACATAATGTTTCCTATAAATTGAAAAAATTATCAATTAAACCAAACAACTCTTCTATTGTCCTATAACGGAATTCTATTCATCTATGAGAATCATATTTGAAATGTTGGAGTTCAGATTGGATATCATTTCTCAAGTAAAGTGTGGTGTCCAAAGTTATCATATAATATCCCTAATCTTGAACTCTTCTATATAACATCATCAAATTTGAGGATACACTATTCAGTTGGTCAAAAGTATCACCATATTCCTTTTTTATGAGGATAGAGCAATAATAAATTGAATCTTTTTTATCAACTCAAACTAATAAATTATAACATTCTTCAAATAATCAATTTCTATTTCGAACGACTTGAATTATTATAGAACTAAAAAAGATATTTTTGATTGAAAAATTTAAATATATTTTATCATTTCTTTTAGACATTACAATATTTCATTCAACTCATTAAAATATACCATTAAAGAAGATTTCAGAGTAATATATTTCATATGGTTATTTAGACCATATATATTGTATTTCAACAAATAATAATAATGAAGAAATAGGTTATAATAATTATCCATGTATTCATTATATTTTTATATTTTAGGATCTTCCACAATAGGATATTCAATCATTATATATAAAAAAATAGGTTTAGGATTCATTGGAGGTCCATTTATTTTAGTGTTTATAACCAAGGAAGTCTCTTTAACAAATTTCTCTTCTTTCACTACTTGAAATCTGGCATTTCCCAACACTTCTATACCAATAGTTTTTACAAACCATTGGTATAGGTTCCCTTTCCCAACGGTTTGGGAAAACCGTTGGGAAATCCCACTTTGAGGTCATCTTTCCCAACAATTTGGCCAAACCGTTGGGAAAGGGTATGGCTTTCCCAATGGTATGTCCAAACCGTCGGGAAAGCCCACATTTTGGCCACCTTTCCCAATGGTTTTGGCAAACCGTTTGGATAGGTATACCCTTTCCAAACTATTTGGCCAAACCGTTGGGATAGGTATACCCTTTCCCAACGGTTTGGCCAAACCGTTGGGAAAAGTCCACTTTGTGGACATCTTTCCCAACGGTTTGGCCAAAACCCTTGGGAAAGGTCCCCCACAAATCAACCTTACCCCAGAATCAAAATCCAGAATCAAAATCTATACCAACGGTTGTCAAAACCATTGGTATAGGCCTATTCCAACTATTTTGACAACCATTGGTATATATCCTTTAATTTTTTATCATTTATTCTTACCCATAACATTATATAAATCAAAATTTAAAATCATTATGAGAATACATATAAATATTTATGTAATTATATTCACAAAAGTCTTGTTATGTTAGTGGTTAGGTCATTGAATAATAAACTAGGGGTCCTAGGATCAAATCCCAGCGAATGTTTTTTTGAAATACATATACCAACGGTTCCATAACCATTGGTATAGATTTTCATATTAATTATACCAACGGTTTCCAAAACCGTTGGTATAGGTCTATACCAACGGTTTTGGGAAAACCGTTGGTATAAACCTATCCCAATGGCTTACTTGGTAACGGTTCTCCAAACTGTTGGTATAGGCTATACCAACGGTTTGGAGGCTTATACCAACAGTTCCAAACTGTTGGTATAGGTTAGTTTTCTAGTAGTGTTTCGGAACAAAATTTTTAAATATATTAATACTAAATCCTTCTCCGAATTCTATTACACGAGGAGAGATATTGATTTTTAAATTTTCAAGATATAACAATTCCTCAAGATCAGGATTGTGAATATTTGAATAAACATCAACATGAAAGGAAAGAGTCATCGACTAAATAAATTCCACAAATATCAATCTTATAAATGGATCATTAAGTGATACTTTATATTCTGATATTTATTACTCAAATCCATCTATTTAATCCTCATTAATAGTTTCCTAGAGTGTAACAACCTCAACATCAAGCTCTTGATGCTCATCATAAGTGATAACAACACGAACGTCTTTTCCAATATCAACATCCTCAGAATCTATAAAATCAAAAATGTGTTCTTTTTCACTTATAAATTCATAAATAATCGGAGAATAATGTTTTTTCATATGAAATTATTCTTTCTGTACCAATCAAAAATAGTGTATCATCACCCATTGAGTTCTCTATATAATTTTGAACAATAAAAGAAGTATAAATAGGATCCCCCTCAATTGATGAGGAGATTTATTATATTTATTTACCCTAATTGGAAACAAATTACTTAAAATGTATCTGAAAAAAAATCCAATTTTATCAAGTATCCAAGGTCTAAGAGTGTTCATCCATGGAATACAGTTTCTATAACCTCATTGATCTCTATCATAGATTTCTCAAATAAAATTGTAAGAATTTTTCCATAAGAAAATAAATTAAATTAGTATGGTAGGAACAATGTCTATATATCATGATTTACATTTATAATTTGAATTTCTTCTCAACCTTAACTATATAGGGAAGACGAATAGTGGGCTGTAGAACTTTCACAAACTCACCATTTCACTAAATGATCATTTTTTAATAAACATAATAAGATTATTTATATCCACATAAAAATATTTGATAGTAATTTTTTCAACTATTTGATATTCAAAAGAAGCGTCCACTATCTTGATAGCACAACCATCATTTATGAAAACTAGAGTTGATATAAATTGAATATTTCTTCATGTGAGAGTCAAATAACATCATAAAAGTCTACCGATAATATAAAAAAGCTATTACCACTTACATTCTATAAGATCAATTATTTATAATCCTCAAATATAAAATTTAATTTTTTATATAACTCATTAAATTTATTCATAAAAAATATATCAGCTCTATTTTTTTTCTTCAAAAATATTATCATTTGATATTCAACACTATTTTTAAAAAATTAATAAGTTTAGTATATCTAGGAAAAATATGAATATTTTATAATTAGGGCTTTGTGAAAAAACATTCCTCCTAATCAAACTTTTTGGTATACTATCTTCTACAATTTATGAATTTCCCATTATCATTAAGAATGAGTGGTCTATGTTTTGAAGCATTCTATTATTTCAATAAGTGTTTGGATTTGGGAGAGAATATATTAAAATATTTATTAAGGTTTAATGTTTTTGAGTGATTGATTATTTTTTATAGAAAACATATTGTCTTATTTAAAATGTAATTTGATAAAAATAAATAATTAAAAAATAAAGTAGTACTGGTTTGAATGTCACATTATTTCTCTCTAGGAAAAACATACACTTAACCATATATTTGGAAATAAAAAAATCTCAAATTATATTAACAAAATATATAAACCAATGTATAATTAAAAAATAAAATTGTAATGAATTAATTTAAAATTAAATAAAACTAATTTTTTTTTAATAAAATTAAACTGATCAATAGGAAATAGTTTGGTGACTATAAATTTTAATTTATTTTCAATATATATAAATTTAAGAGAAATATCAACGTATGAGAATTATCTCTTAAGAAATGTTGTCTCAAATATATATTCTTGATATTTTACTGATTTATTAAATTTTCAGAATTAGTGAGAGAACTATATTTATCACATTTTAGTATGGAATGATTAAAATTAAATCTGAATTCAATTAAGGTATGTTTTATCTATGACACCCAATTACAATAACTCTGACCTATAATGTACATATTTTTAGTACTTTATGATTCTTAAAAGTGTTTCTTTTTTACATGAACAAGAAACAAGATATTGTCCTAAAAATCAATCGGTTCCATAAAATTTTCTATCTATTTTAAAACAAAAAAATTAGCATTAAAATAAGATGTAAAATGAGAGTTATATTTTTTTGAAAGACATAAGATATAATAAATATTCCTTTAAAATATCATAAAATTATTTTGGATGTAGTTAAATGAGATTAATTAAGGTTTTTTGATTTTTTTTCATGAAAATATGGAAAACATATTATCATTTCTACATGTCGTTAGATTAAGTAATCTCATAATTATTCCTATATACAACTTGTTGTCACCTAGTTTTCCAGCCTCATCCAAGATTGACGTAATGTTAGAACCCATAGGAGTGGAATATATCATATTTCTTTTGAGTTAAAATATTTTTAATAAACCATATATATATATATAATTTGGTTTAAAATATTCCCAAAATACCTTTGTAAAATCTAAAATAAATGAAATAATATTCAACTCACACATAATGCTCATTTAAAAATGTTTTTTAGGAGTTTTAGCATATAATTACAATAATTTTGATTTGTGGAAATAAAAATAACATCATCAACATATAGTTTCATAAGTAAAATATCTTTTCAAGCCATTTTCTTCAATAATGTTGGTTCTTATAAAAACAAAAGATAACCATTTTACAAAACATATCATCTCCCCTATGATCACTTCTTGAGGACACAATTTTAGATTCATTTTACACTTAGAAAAAATTACAAAAATTAAAAACAAATGGGAAAAGATTCAATTTCACGTATCATGAAATAAAACCAAGTATGTCTCAAAAATTCATCAAGCAAAAAAAAACTAAAAGCATTAACCAATATGATTTTAGTTTTACAAGGTCCAAAGAGAAACACATGAATAATTTAATGTGGTATATATGATGATCCTTTTTTATTTTGATTAAAATAGTTTTTATGTTTCCTACACATTTTATATGCATAACATAATTTATTTTAATCCAACCTATGATGTGGAAAATCAATGGAAAATTTCATTTGGGAATAAATTTTATAATAAAAAATACTCTAATTATAAATCAAAGATTCTTCAATTTCACCATTCAATGTGCTCACATTACATAATGAATGAATATCTCGTATGTAAATAATTTTAGTTCTCAGTGCACTAAAATTATGAAACTAATTACTAAAAATATAATATGAATGATTAGAAAAAACAATATAATACCCATTGTCAAAAAATTGAGAAATAATTATTTGGTTATGATTTAATCCTTCAACATAAAGTACTTTCCTGAATATGATTTAATAGGGATCTTCAATATATCCAATTACAATATTTTTTCATTTTGACATTTCCCCCAAATATGAAATGTCCTCCAATAATTTTTTATAGTGAGTGAATGTTGGAAAATTATCCACTCAAATATCTTGAACAATAACTATCCATAAAATAATTTGAATCACTATTGTCATGTATTCTTCCATACAGAAACAAATTAATCAGAATGATTTTTTGGTGCACAAATTCTCTATTGTCCAAAAATTTAATCTATAAAGGACATGGAAAAAAAACATTATTATACATTACAATTTTTAAAATTATAATTAGATAAATTATTAGAGTAATATTTTTTATTTATCCCATATAACATGGTATATATTAGAAAAAAATCAATTAAAAGTGACTATTTGTGATATAGTGATGGAACTAGGTATAATTTTTTTCATGTAGGTTGTGGGTGTAAAATACCAAGTATGTAATGAATAATATATATTCTTATCTATGTCTATTAACGATTTATATAGTGTTTTAGAGGCATAAAATGAGAATAAATCCAATCTTAAGCATGGAATACACAAATATTTTTAAAAGATTGTTTTACTACATTTTGATGGAAAACCATTTTTAAATCTATCTTTTGACAATTTTATAAGATTTATTTTTCAAAATAAACTTATTATTTATGATTCGGACATTGAAATTTACATTGGGTAAATTTTTGGTATTTTTCCGATAAAGTTCATTTTTTAATGAATAGTGAAAAATGTTGTATTTTAATTCAAAACCTCTTTTTAATATAATTTATTTATATGATTAGATTATCTTTTGAATTTGTTTTAAAGTTAAATTAGAATATATTTTTACCATTTAATCTAATAGTGGTCATTGGAATTAATTTCACGTTGAAATTGGACTTAAACTAGTGTCAATATTTTGATACTTATTGTTTCATAAAAACATGCTATTTGCTTTGACAGCAGGAATTAATTATTAAATTAATTAATGTAACATATATGTTTTGAATTTTTTAAAATAGACATAATTGTTTAATTCAGAATACCAAATCTATCTTAGGGTAATGGTTTGGTATTTTTCTGAAAAATTTCAATTTTTGATGAATAGTGAAACCACTAAGTGGTACTTAAAAAACTAATTTTTCGTTTAAATGAAACATTACCAGTTCTGTGTTTTGAATTTCAAAAATCCGACATACATGTTTGTCTTTAGGAAGTAAAATTTCGTTCAATGGGATTAAAATAATTTTTTTTTGTGAATAGTAATTTTTAAGTTTTTAATCGCGATTAGAGGTAATTAGTGTAGTTTAAGGTAAAAATAATGTTTTAATAAAATTAAATGACATAGACACATGTCCTACCCTTATTTGATGTTTCATGGCCGACCAAGAAAACCCATGGGTCTATTATTGGGACCCCATGGAGCCACTTTGGGTATGATAATGACATTAATGCCTTTTATTTAAAGTAAAAGTAAAAATGCCACAAACATGAGTTGTTTAACTAAAAGAACTTTTAACTGGGGTTATAAAAGTCATATGTTTTACTATAAATATTCATTAGAAAGCTAAAAATATTTACTACATAATGATTTTTTTATAATTTTTAGAAATTAAATAAATTAAATTATTTATGACACCATGATGATGCAGCGATTGCCTCATTATTTAAAGATTTAAATAAAATGAAAATATAATGTAAAATCTAAAACCCACACTTGAAAAAAAATATATTGTATTGGTGTTCTTCGAACCCTTATCACCTTATCCTATAAATTTACAATTTTGGGACCTTTTTATCGAAAAATAATTTTATAACAAAGTATGTTTTCTTTACGTTCCAAGAGTGCCCCTCCTCTCCTCTTATAAAAGGCTCCCACCTCTACCACCTTACCCACACATCCAAAGCCTTTGGCTCGGCCAAACCCTATCCATTTTATCTCTCTAAATCCCTCTCTTACTCCTTGAAGCCTCACTTTGGTCATAAGTCTTCCCAAGGAAGCCTTTGAGCTCAAATAAAAAAGAGTTACTCGTTTTAAAGGTAGTGTTTTCTCTTGTGTTCTTATGTTTTATTTTGCATCTTCGACCCTCTAAACTCTTTTTATTCATTTATTTTGTAACAAAACCAGTATCTTCCATATACTAGGATGTTTTTATAAGAAGTATTAGAGCTACACTTACACACACCTACATCTAATGGTTAAAGAACATACTATTTCCGTGGAGTGAAAATTTCTACCTCACGAAACGATGATTGTTCAATATTCTATTAACACCATCAAAGTTAGCCATTAAGATGACAATATATTTATATATGATATACAATATGTTTATTTTTTACTTAAGATTCTGTATTTTTCATTTATGGCATACCTTTATGGTTTCCATTGTGGGTAAACGCGATATCTTCATTTTAGGAAGTGCGGACTACCGCCCCCTCAAAGTGATTTTATTCATTAATGCCATATGTGGGACGTATAAAGGATGTAATTAATGATATTATATATTATATTATACTGGAATTATAATATACCTTTATATCATTATGATTCCATTCCATAAAATACGAAATATAAATGAAAGCAGCGTTCATGCGTACGTACGGCTTACCATCTCCATGAACGGTGCATTTCATTTCTTACCTCTACACATTATGTAATATTATAAATTCATGTATATACTAGATATATATGATATATATGATATATACATCATGATTATAACTCTATATATATTGGATATATGAACAACTTGTAATTATAAAGAGTTCATTTTTTACTCAAGTACCAATGATCGTTAAAACGACCGTTATTAACTTAAATAATTACATAGTGCTCATGAAATGGTAATAAGTGATATAAAAAGAATAATGAACATGAAAAAGGTTTTTAATCAAGTAGAAAGTAACACAAGATTATTATTAAGGACGTTAAATAACGATCGAGTCAGGTCAGACCCGAGGTATGAGACTTCATCTCAATCTCCATTTATTGAGGCATATTTTGTTTTATAAACCACTTTCTTTTATATGGTGTATAAACCCCTTTGACGTTTACGTTTATCCGAAAGGAATATTTTTTATACAAAGAGTTTTACTAAATGACAAAAGGGAATGTTTTTGTCGTACGTATGCGGCGAAAACGACTCCTCCGCCGCTGTGACCATTATTTGAGTTTCAGCTTCCTCTACAAGCCATACCTTTTTTTAAGAAAATTAATACCATGTTTTACTCTTCTTTTATTTTGGTATTGAAATTGGTTTTCATGAGGTTTTTATTATATCAATGTGTTGTATTGATATCTTCTGATTGAAATGTGGAAATGTTATGTTTCCTTTCTGTATGTTATATGTGATACGATTATGTTATGGTTCTTGGGAATTACTATGGAGACGGGTAGTTCTGTGATAAACTAAGGGTGGGTGACCCCGATATAGCTCCCCAATGCATTGAGTAATTCAAAGGATTTAAACGTTAAGGTTTCTCTGAAGATATTTTGGGAATATTCTTTAATGGGTATTCCAAAAGTAACCAAGAGGGTTACTCCCTACATAAGAATGTTATGAATGCCTCAAGTTACCTTTATGTCTTATGATTTCTATGATTTATTCATGACTTAATGAGTTATGTTTAAGTGCTTATCTTTTATGAGTAGAGTATGATTTTATTGATTGGTATGTATACTTGTACTCATGTTTCCTTTCCATATTTTTATATCCTTTACTCAGCTTATTATGCTCATCCCAAGTATTTGAAATGTTTTTAACAGGTCAAGGGAAGGGTACTAGATATGATGATAGTGTCAATGAAGTGTCAAGAAAGAATCCATGTTTTATTTTAAATATGTTTCTGTTGATGGGAAAAAATGAATACTATCTTTTATTGTAACCACTTTGTTTAAATGTGGGATGTAATGCATGTTTTATGATCTAATTCTCTAAAACTCTAATCCTAAAAAGATCCTCAAGGTTTATTCTTGAAATATCTCATGATTAAGTAATTTTTAAGTTTGGGGCCTTATAGTTGGTATCAGAGGTCGGTTTAGATAACTTTAGGGGTTAGAATTATATTAAATGATTATCCAAAAATATTTTTTTAGGGTCAAATTGAAATGATAGAGCATTTAAAGATTACCATGTTGCTTCGCATAATATATTTCTCTGTTAAGAATGGTTTTTCATAGATGAAACAGAGCAACTTTTCTAGGAAGGAATACAGAGGGAAATGACCTTTCAAAACAGTATCCTTAGATGGTCAGAATCAGAGCTAAACATTTTGTTGCAGTGATGGCTCAGTTGACTCTGGTGAAAAATGTCGGTTGTGTTTATTGATGATATTTTTGTGTTTTCTAAAAGTAAATAGGAGCATGAAAGACATTTAAGGGTTATTTTTCAAACCTTAAAAGAAAAGAAATTATATGGGAAATTCAGCAAGTGTGAGTTTTGGTTTCAACAAATTTCTTTCCTTGGTCACATTGTTTCTAAAGATGAGATAACCGTTGATCCTGCAAAAACAAAGATTGTTGAAGAATGGCCACGACCCACAAATGTAACAGAGATTTGTAGTTTCCTTGGTTTGGAAGGATATTACAGAAGGTTTGTTAGAAATTTTTCACAGTTATCTAGTCCAATGACTAAGATAACTCGGAAGAGTTTTAAGTTTATCTGGACAAAAGAATGTGATGATTGTTTTCTGGAATTGAAAAGAAGATTGGTGAATGCTCTAGTTTTGGAACTACCTTCCAGGAATGGTGAGTTTGTCATCTACAGTGATGCTTCATTGAAAGGACTTGGTTGTGTCCTAATGCAGAATGATCAGGTAATTGCTTATGCTTCATGTCAGTTGAAAACTCATGAGGTAAATTATCCTACACATGATTTGGAATTAGCTGTTGTTGTTTTTGCTTAAAAAATTTGGAGGCATCATTTGTATGGAGTAAAGTGTGAAATATATACCGATTAAAAAATTTTAAAGTATATATTCACTCAGAAAGAATTGAACATGAGACAGAGGAGATGGACAGAATTAATCATGGATTATGATTGTACAATTTATTACCATCCGGGAAAAGAAAATAAAGTGGCTGATGCATTGAGACAAAAAAGTAATGCTTTATTAACAATGTTGCATTTGCAACGTGATCCTTTGGTTGAGGATTTGATGAACATTGTCATAGAAGTTGTTGGTGCAGGATATCCTTCTGTTTTGTTTCAGGTGTCAGTGAAATCTTCTCTATCAGACAGAATCAAGCAAGCACAGAAGCAAGACATTGAGTTGCAGAAAAAGGTAGAGCTGGTTCAGAAGGGTAAGTTGCCTAAATTCAACATTGATAATGATTGTGTTTTGAGATTTGGGAAGAGTTTTTGTGTTCCTTGTGATTCACAGTTGAAGAGAGAGTTGTTAGGTGAATCTCATAGTTCTCTGTTTTTAGTTCATCCAGGCAGTACTAAGATATATAGAGATCTTCAGAAGTATTACTGGTGGGGAGGAATGAAAAGGGATATTATTGATTTTACTGTTATGTGTTTGACATGTCAAAAGGTTAAAGCGGAGAGGTAGTCACCGAAAGGGATGCTTCAGCCTCTACTCGTGTCAATGTGGAAATGAGAGAATATATCCATGGACTTCGTTGTGGGATTGTTGAAGACAACTTGAGGTAATAATGAAATCTGGGTTTTTGTTGATCGATTACCTAAATCTTCCCATTTCCTTCCAATTCGAGATACTTTCTCTCTAGATCAACTTTCTCGATTGTACCTTAAAGAGATAGTCAGGTTGCATGGAGTTCCCCTCTCCATTGTATCTGATCATGATCCTAGGTTAACTTATAACTTTTGAAAAGGCCTTCAGAAGTCGTTGGGTACTAAATTAAATTTTAGTACAACTTTTCATCCTCAATCAGATGGACAGTCAGAACGAAAAATTCAGAATTTGGAGGATATGCTACGTGCTTGTTCAATGGATTATCAGGGAATTTTGGAACAACATATTTCTTTGGTAGAGTTTTCTTATAATAACAGTTTTTATTCCAGTATACAGATGGAACCATTTGAGGCGTTATATAGGAAGCGGTGTCGAACTCCATCTTTCTGGGATGAAGTGGGTGAAAGGAATCTGATTGGACCAGAATTGGTAGAAGAGATGACAGAAAAAGTTCAGTTGATTCAGAAACACATGAGCACAGCTCAGAGTAGGCAGAATAGTTATGCAGACAATAGGAGGAAGGATCTCTCTTTTGAGGTTGGTGATCTTGTTTTTCTCAAAGTCTCACCATGGAAAAGTGTGATGTGATTGGGTAAGAAAGGAAAGTTTAGTCCAAGGTTCATTGGACCATATGAAATTTTTGAGAGATTTGGATCAGTTGCATATTGAGTGGCTTTAAATCCGAGTTTATCTCAAGTACACAATGTTTTTCATGTTTCAATGTTAAGGAAGTACATGCCAGATCAATCTCATGTTTTGAGTCCAGAGGTAGTTCAGCTGGAAGAGAACCTATATTATGAGGAACAATTGGTACATATTCTTGACCACAGTGAGAAAGTGTTACGAAATAAGTTGATTCATTAGGTAAAGGTTTTGTGGAAAAACCACATGATTGAAGTGGCAACATGGGAATCTGAAAATGCAATGAGGGATAAAGACCCCCACTTATTCGATAAGTAAATAAATTGCGGGGACACAATTTTCTAAAGGGGGGAAGGATGTAACATCCCAAGTAAGTAATGAATAATATATAGTTATCTATGTCTATTAATGATTTAGATAGTGTTTTAGAGGATTAAAATGAGAATAAATCAAATCTAAAGCATGAAATTAACTAATATTTTTAAAAGATTGTTTTACTGCCTTTTGATGGAAAACCATTTTTAAATCTATCTTTTGACAATTTTAGAAGATCTATTTTTGAAAATAAACTTATTCTTTATGAATGGGACATTGAAATTTACTTTGGGTAAATTTTTGGTATTTTTCTGATAAAGTTCATTTTTTTAATGAATAGTGAAAATGATGTATTTTAATTAAAAAAATATTTTTAATATAATTTATTTGTATGATTAGATTATATTTTTAATTGGTTTTCAAGTTAAATTAGAATATATTTTTACCATTTAATCCAATAGTGGTCGTTGGAATTAATTTCAATTTGAAATTGGACTTAAACTAGTGTCAATCTTTTGATACTTATTGTTTCCTAAAAACACGCTATTTGCTCTGACAACGGGAATTAATTATTAAATTAATTAATGTAACTTATATGTTTTGAATTTTGTAAAAAAGGCATCATTTTTGAATTCGTAATATCAAATATAGCTTAGGGTGAAGTTTTGGTATTTCTCTGAAAAACTTCAATTTTTGATGAATAGTGAAACCACTAAGTGGTACTTAAAAAATTGATTTTTCATTTAAATGAAACTTTACCACTTCTGTGTTTTGAATTTCAAAAATCTGACATACATGGTTTTCTTTAGTAAGTAAAATTTGGTTCAATGGGATTAAAATAATTTTTTTTCTGTGAATAGTAACTTTTAAGTTTATAATCGCGATTAGAGGTAATTAGTGTAGTTTAAGGTAAAAATAAAGTTTTAATAATATGAAATGACATATAAACATGTCATACCCTTATTTTATGTGTCATGGCCGACCAAAAAAAACCCATGGGTCGATTTTTGTGACCCCATGGAGCCACTTGGGTAAGATATTGACATTAATGCCTTTTATTTAAAGCAAAAGTAAAAATGTCACAAACATGAGTTGTTTTACTAAAACAATTTTTAAATTGGGTTATACAAGTCATATGTTTTACTATAAATATTAATTAGAAAGATAAAATGTTTTCCTATATCATGATATTTTTTTTATAATTTTTATAAATTATATATATTAAATTATTGATGACACCATGATGATGCAGCGATTACCTCATTATTTAACGATTTAAATAAAATGAAAATAAAATGTAAAATATAAAACCTAAACTTGCAAAAAATATATTGGATGGGTGGATTTTGAACCATTATCACCTTATCCTTTAAATTTATAATGGTGGGACCTTTATTATCCGAAAATCATTTTATAACAAAGTATCTTTTCTTAACATTCCAAGAGTGCCCCTCCTCTCCTCTTATAAATGGCCCCCACCTCTACCACCTTAACCACACTTCCAAAGCCTTTGTCTTGGCCAACCCATGTACATTTTGTCTCTCCACATCCCTCTCTTACTCCTTAAAGCCTCACATTGGGAATAATTCTTCCCAAGGAAGCCTTTGAGCTCAAATAAAAAAGAGTTACCCATTTTAAAGGTAGTGTTTTCTCTTGTGTTATTATGTTTTATTTTCCCTCTCCAACCCTCTAAACTCATTTTATTAATTTATTTTTGTAAAAACACAAGTATATTCCATATAAGAGGACGTTTTTAAAAGAAGGATTCGAGCTACACTTACACACACCTACATCTAATGGTTAAAGAACATACTGTTTCCGTGGATGGAAAATTTCTTCCCCACGGAATGATGATTGTTCAATATTCTTTTAACACCTTAAAAGGTGGACATTAATATGACACAATATTTATATATGATATATAATATGTTAATGTTTTACTTAAGCTTCTGTATTTTTCAATTATGGCATACCTTTATGGTTTCCATTACGGGTAAACACGATATCTTCATTTTAGGATGTGTGGACTACCGCCCCCTCAAAGTGATTTGATTCGTTAATGCCATATGTGGGACGTATAAAGGATGTAATTAATGATATTATATATGTTATTATACTGGAATTAGAATATTCCTTTATATCATTGTGATTCTATTCCATAAAATATGAAATAGAAATGAATGTAGCGTTCATGCGTACGTATGGATTACCATCTCCATGAATGATGCATTTAATTTCTTACCTCTACACGTTATGTAATATTATAAATGCATGTATATACTCTATATATATGATATATATGATATATATGATATATTCATCATGATTATAACTCTGGATATAATGGATACATGATCAACTTGTAATTATAAAGAATTTATTTTTGACTCAAGTGCCAATGATCATTAAAACGACCGTTATTAACTTAAATAATTACATAGTGCTCATGACATGATAATAAGTGAATAAAAAGAATAATGAACTTGGAAAATGTTCTTAAGAAAGTAGAAATTAACTCAACTTTATTATTCAGGAGTTTAAAGAACGATCAAGTCAAGTCAGACCCGAGGTATGCGACTTCGTCTCAATCTCCATTCATTGAGGCATATTTTGTTTTATACACAAATTTATTTTATACAGTGTATAAACCCCTTTGACTTTTACGTTTATCCGAAAGGAATATTTTTTATACAAAGCGTTTTACTAAACGACAAAAGGGAATGTTTTTGTCGTACATATGGGGTGACAACGACTTCTCCGCCGCTGTGACCATTATTTGAGTTTCGACTTCCTCTACAAGCCATACCTTTTTTTAAACGAAAAATAAATATGATGTTTTAATTTTCTTTTATTTTTTTATTGAAAATGGGTTTCATAAGGATTTTATTATATCAATTTTTTTTATTGATATCTTGTGATTGAAATGTGGAAATGTTATGTTTCCTTTATGTATGCGATATGTGATACGATTATGTTATGGTTCTTGGGAATTATTATGAAGACGAGTGGTTCAGTGATAAACTAAGGGCGGGTGAGACCAATATATCTCTCCAATGCATTGGGTAATGTGAAGGAGTTAAACATTAAGGTTTATCTGAAGAGATTTAGGGAATATACTGTGATGGGTATTCCAAACGTAACCAAGAGTGTTACTCCATACGTAAGAATGTTATGAATGCCTCAAGTTACCTTTATGTCTTATGATTTCTATGATTTATTCATGATTTGATGAGTTATGTTTAAGTGATTATGTTTTATGAGTAGAGTATGATTTCATTGATTCTTATGTATACATGTACTCATATATCCTTTCCATATTTTTATATCCCTTACTGAGCTTATTATGCTCATCCCAAGTTTTTGAAATGTTTTTCATAGGTCAAGGGAAGGGTACTTGATATGATGATAGTGTCAAGGAAGTGTCAAGGAAGAATCAATGTTTTATTTTAAATATGTTTCCGTTGATGGGAAAAAAATGAATACTATCTTTTATTGTAACCACTTTGTCTAAATGTGGGATGTAATGCATGTTTTATGATCTAATTCTCTAAATCTCTAAACCTGAAAAGATCTTCAAGGTGTATTCTTGAAATATCTCAAGATTAAGTAATGTTTAAGGTTGGGTCCTTATAGTGGGATTACCTATTACTTATCATGCCCTATTTTTCATTTTATTTACATTTTTCTTACTAAGTATTTCAATTATATAGGTCACCCACTTTGTTAAATAAATCGACATCCTTTTTATTTTTAACTTTAACCATTAAACATCATAACTAGAAGAAGACTCATTTAGTTTATGTTATAGTTGAAATATATTTATATAAAATATATTTTTCTATAACAATTAAATCATATTATTTCAGAAGATTCTTGTTCATTTTTTTCAATAGTTGTCCTTATAATAATATAAATCAATATTCATTTATTTCATCATAAGATAAATTCTCATATTATGATCTAGAAGAAGAGGAATAAATAGTTTTTACCTCATCAGTTTTTTATATAAATAACATAATTTAATTTTGATTGGATACTTCATCTTTAGAATTAGAACTAGATTCATAACCGGAGTACTCTAAGACACTCCATATATCCTTCATATCATACTTCTCAATTTTATATTCTGATTTATTTTTATAAATGTTCTTATAATTTTTATTATCCACAAGCTAGGGGAAAATAGGCTTTATATTTCTAATTCTCTTGATCTCAAAACATCACATTTATTTTGTATTTTCCTAAGACATTTCAACCATGTTAAAGGATTTATTGAATACACTTTTTTATTGTATAAATTTTTGAACCCCATAGAAAATTGAGAAAACTCAACACTTGACTATTAATTTATTACTGTCTCTTTGTTATATTATCATGAAAATGATGTCACTTCTTTTTTATTTTCTTATTTTGAAGTACATTACTTTAAAGAAGCATTATACGTTTTTATCATATTATGTTTTATATATTCAAATTTCATTTTCCCTTCATACATCATAAGTGCTCCAAAGAGATATTTTATTAAAAAAACATTCATAGTAGTATATTGTCTAATGGTAGCTAAAATTATAGTCAATTTGGATTAGGGAATGTTGAGAACTATGGGATATTGATGAGGTTTATAAACAAGAGTTCTTGTGGTCACTACATTGTTTAATACTCTAGTAAGCCACCCATTCATTTATGTTATTCTCGCACCATCAACCAATATAAATGTATCAAAAATAATTTTAGTAGTGTTATACCTGAGTTTCCTTATATTATCATCACCTTCATAAGATACTAATACAGTTTTTCAAATTGTATGTGTTGTATCACATTGAGTGACTATATTGAATGAATCCAGAAATAATCCACATATGATAGAATTCATATCATTAGAGTTTCTGATTGTATTATGATTCAACATTATCATTCTATTTTTTATATATTCATTATGAATTATATAGGGTTTCATAACATTCAAGTAAACACTTCAACTAATATTTTTTAGATAGATAATTATTTAATCCTCCAAGCATTATTAGTTCTCTCTATATAAATAAGGATCCATATCCTTTGACATATCCTCTCTATTTCAATCCATTACAACAATTTGAAATGATATTTATGAAATCAGCATTTTAGAGTTGATAACTCAAGGGTTGGATCCTATGATACCAATATTTGATCAGGAGGGTGTTACATAATGAATCAACAAGGAGGGGTTTGAATTGCGTTTTTGAAATTATAACAAAAATTATAATCAGACATCAAATTATTATTCACTCATTTATCAAATAGAAATAAAAAAATGAACATACAAGAAATAAATAGAACATGTAGGACTTATACTTGTTTAGGGAATAACAATACATTATTCCTCTCCACTGGTTCTGTCTCCTCAATCTTGGTGAATTTTATTATACACGTCCTTTTCCAGGGGACCTTGATAGATGTGTGAAGGAAATAAAACTTTTTACAAAAATTTACCAAGATATGTTTTAAGTATCACCCAACTCACAAGACACATCCACGACCATGAGACACTAAAAACAAGTATTGTCCGCATTAAGAAATATTAATATTTAGAATAGATATATTGATTCATCTTAAAAATATAAGATTCAAATGAAAAAATAATAGAAGTTGTTCTAAAATGGAATAAGGACCCAAAAATCTTTTCAAGAATATCTCTCAACAGGTGCAGTTGTTATATTCATAGAAAAATAGTAGTAAGTTATTCTTCTTCATTAGAAAAAATATTATATTATATGTACGACAATGTAAGGATTCATTTTAAATTTTTAGATAGTACCCTATTAATCAATTATTATTTCATTCACTACTGTTTTTTGAATTTTTAAATGTGAAACCCCATATATACTCCAATGATCATGAAAAATAGAATAATCAAAAAATAACATCTTTTCTTACATACAACATCATATTCTAAAACTATAAATCAAATAGATACTTTGTTATTATAACCATAATCATTTTTAGAAATATACACATATATTGAAATAGATATATTACCTAACTTATATTACCTTATCAAAAGATAAAATTTCATAAAAAAATTTGGGAATATAATTTCCATGTGTTCCTGCAATGGTAATAAATACCTCAAAATATTGAATAAAATATCTTAAAATAGGTACTTTGAATGACTATAACCTATACTATAACTATCTTCCTCATCATTAATTTCGATCATCAACACTTTTGAAGACATAGTGAAATTCCTAGTTTAAAACATTAAAGAATATTTTTAACTTTGAAATGAATTCTTAACATTATAATATAATGTATTTAATATGATATTGTTTCCTTTCAAAATTTAATATTATAATCATAAGATAAATGAACTAATAACACTATAACAGAAGATAATTTCTATCCTTATATGATGTTCTTGATCTATGGATGATAATTTTACACTTCATACAATATTTATCTTTTTTCTAATATCTTCATTCCTAATTTATAATATTTTTGAAAAAATCATCACTTTATATTATTATTTTATCTTTATATGACATAATGATTTTCTGAAAGCGTAGTTACTTAGTATGATGTCTAAAATCTAGTGCAAAGATATATGTTAATTTGTAAGAATATTTCCTTTGATAAGAAATATATTTATTGGTAGTTTATGAATACTAACGAATCATATGGTAAATTTTTACCTCAAAAAATATTTCCTTTAAGAATATTCTATTCACTTTAAAAACCACTGTTAAACCAAAATATTCTGAAATGGAATACTACTTATGAAATTGTTTTTTTACAAAATACATTTAAAAAGATTTTATTAGTTAAATAAATTGTAATTTTATGATCATAGAATCTTATGACATATTTATATATGTTGTAATAACATTACTATATCCAAAAATATTTATAAATCGAGTAGAAAACAAATCAGGAATAAAGAAATTGCAGGAAAAAAGTATCAGACCAACACAAAGATAATCTGAGTGGAATCCCCTAACCATGGGTAATAGTTCTCTTCATTATGACCACATCTCGAGTTTTTTTATTAGAACATTACAATAATGGGTTATTTTTAATTTTATTATTATTATTCATTTTTATAAATAGAAATAACTTAATAAATTTTCATTAAAGATAGACATTTGTGATGATATATTTATTTTAATTATTCCATTTTCATTTTAATATGGTATCTTTGATTATGGTTATCAATCCATTAATTAAATTTCCTATAAAAACCTAAAAATTAATTAAAATGCATTCATGTATTCATACATACATCCAAAACCATGTACCCACCCATCCATGAGTCTATCCAACCATCCATTAATCCATCCATCAATCCATACAAACATATATACATACATACATACACACATACTTTGCTATTACAATTTATGCTAACAAGGTGTGAGGGAGGGGATAAATAAATATTTTTCAATTATCTCATAGGAGGTTCACTCAAACTTTAATGGGACATGTAAAAAGTGTGTGATATATGATTTATATATATTATAAATAGTTTATAATAACATTTATGTCATGTATATATTATAATTTATTATCTTATGGAGGATAAAATTGAAGTGTGAATTAGATAATAAAAGAAAAAAAAGTAAAATGAATAGACTGGAGATTCACCTCTTCCTTGATGATTACTCCTTTCATTAAAAGTGTGAAACCTTTATTGTAATCACCGTGACCCAATTACCCCCAAAAAATATCAGATCGAGTCATCATAATACCTCATGTGCACCTCCCATTCCTCAAAGGATATGTTAAATGATAGTGGTAAATTAACATGTATTTGGGAGGCATTTACCCCTGGGAATAATGATTTACAATCAATAAAGTTTATTCAGGAAATTGGCATTAATGGGTAACCCATAGTAAGACATAAAATAGATTCATACAATATTTTGAACTTTCATAAAATGTATATAATACACAGTGTATAAATTGAGATGAAAATGAATCAATATAAATTAAAAAATATAACACATAATAAAGACACCCAAGTTAAGGATACATATAAAACTATATACATGAAATTTATGTAATCCAAATCTGGCCTATTGACCCAAAAAGTGTCTCCTAAGTGCATGTTATTTATAATAAAATTTTGTAGATAACCCCAATATCATCTTCTATATCACCCTCCAAGAGCCCCAAAATATTATATTGAGACATGATTCTCTTCATGAAACTATATTACTCTTCGAGTTCCATTATATTACCTAGGTTATGTACAAAATGAAATGAACATTTCATGATATGGTCATGGGTTTCAGTAAGATATACCCAGTAGGTTATCACCACATTCCTATAATCATCTATCAAAAAATAAAGTGTTTTATATAGTAGAAAAGAGATAGTATATTTAGATAAATAGGTTAAACAACATTATTTACATAATTTAAATCTTAGAATTTATCACCAAAATCATTAACACACTATGTCAATAGAATCATTATAATTTAAAAATAATTTTTTTTCATAACTAATAATTTAATATGATACGTTGTAGAACCTAGGTTGAACCACATATCACATTTTGGGGGAACTATATTTGGTTATGATATAATTAGTTAGTATGAGTAAACCATCCAATTTGAGGTAGTGTAAAGGGGTATAATAACATTAAATCAATATGACTCATCCTGTTCTATCAACATTTCCAACAAATACAGTTACATTAGGGAGTATTTCATTTAAGCTACCATGAATAAACCTCTGAGGGACATAAACCAGGTAATTTACCCCCATTTGTCACTTGTAATACATCAATTTTAGTCTTAGAACATTATAGGTTTTTACCTATTTGAGATACTTATCCGACTAGGGTCATGGTCTATGGAGGTTAGGTAGTGAAAAAATGGTATCATAACCAATACATAACCTAATGGGAAGAGGGACTACCTGGTTTTGAGTCATGGGGTCCACAACAAGGGAGTTGTTCTTCAACTGGTTAGAGAGTTTAAAACCCATAGAAAAGTGATATTTAAATTACCAAATTTTACTACCCATTTCCATAAGGTGATCCTTTCTTTTCTTGAGATTACGTTATTAGAACTCCATAGTTCTACAAGCATTGAAATAAGTAGTGATCAAGATGGGTGACCTCTTAGGATGTTTATTAGTGTGTGTGTGAGTGTCAAATAATAACACTGAAATAACATGTGTTTTGATATGGTGAAATTCATTAGTCTGATGATCCATTCAGGCACATGGGTGGGCAGTAGTTAAGGGACCAAATGTCTGTGGGGAAAATAGTGGGGCTTAGCTATCCCGGACCTGATTTAAATGTTTAGGAAGGGTTTTTGGACTGTTAGTGGGGCCTAGTTGCTACATAATATTATAACATAACCATTTTTATAATAAAAACCCTACCTCATACTATAGTGAATAAAAACATGATATTATGTCATTTATAATGATAAATAATATATTTTCAACATTTATACAACTATCAAGTACAACTTACATGCTTATTGCATATTTATTTCAATCCATTCAATCTTGAGACATCCTAAATAAATTACCCAATATAAAATGAGTTAAATAAATTAAATACTTTTAATGTTAACATAAATCTTATCATCTAAAACCATAAAATGTTTTCATGAAATCATTTGAAAAATATTTATTGAGGGTAACATGTTGGGTTTACCAAAATTCACTCATCCCTATTCCATCACATATTCAGCACATATTTAATTTGAGGGAAGGTTTTTTCTAACAAAAACAATCATAGAGTTATCTTTCAGATCAAGGTAAAAAAACTAAACCCTCAACTAAATTTATGTTAAGCAACGAACCAAAATAGAATTAGGTCTTGGATTGTTCAGGACATGAAATATGAAATCTAAGAAGAAACTTTTTGTAAAAATATTTATATAAAATTAAATAACCTTCAGAGATAGGAAAATAAAAGTTTATTAAAATATATGAATGACCAAACAAAACCTAATGTAATAATAGGGTGGATTACACCTGCTATAGTGAATAAAGTTGGAAGGAAGGGTATTATGAGTTATCAATGAACTTACCTTGTCAAAGATAAGTAGGACCGACCAATTGATGGTAAGAAATAAAATAGTTTTTGGGATAATAAATGTATGTGAAGTAGAGGAATAAAGGATCTCCATGTACCATTATGTATTGAAAATGGGATTCAATCCCTAATGTAGTGAAATTAAGGGCCTAATGTAAGATTCACACCTAGATATTCAATTCTATGCTTTAGTTCAAATCCTCTTTCAGTTCATAGAATTCTCTTGGATTCCAAGTCTTTCGGGTTTTAAATTTTGTGTCTCATGTTTTCTTGATCAATGACCTTGGTCTTAGGGGTCTAATGTGGTACTTGGCCTCCTATTTTTTCTAAGGGATGGTATGAGGTTGTGGTGTTTTGGAGATGGATTAGTGACAAACATAGTGGAACCCCTTGTGGTCTAATGACAAAAACGTTTGAATAAAATTTGTTTCCTAAATTTGTGTTTTATTTCATTTTATACTCAAAAAAAATATCTTATTGTTAATGAAGTGAGTATAATTAAAATCAGACAATTGGGTTTCAATTGTTAAAAGAACATTGGTCAATATGAATGTTGGAAACTAAACTCTTAACGTTTCAATTATTATATATAAATACACGTGATCTTGGTTAATTAATACAGAAAGAAGAGTTTATGGCCTCATCTAGTAGACTTGGTCCGTACTAAGACCATCTGTCGGAGCATGGAAAGGACGTAGCATCACTGGGCTTTGCTCTGGACCAAGCCCAAGTCAAACTTTAACAAGTGATGCTTGAACGAAATCAAATAAGGGAGAATTTCAAGCTGATAGAAATCACCACTCAGGCAATGTTGTCTGAGCCGCCCCAAGATTCTATCACCATAGTACACCGAACCCTTAGGTCCTATGCAGGTGTTATAAGGGGATATGTAATGCGACCTTTCATAATTGTGTAATCCTTTTCAATAAATAAAATTGTTATTTCTTATTATATAAATGTTGGTAGATTACAAATATTCGGATAAATTTAGGATAAATTTATAGTTCTAAATTACTAATGAATTTTGGAAAAAGGGTATTTGAAAATATATACGTATACTTTAATTAATTAATAATGCAAAATTATTTTCAAAAAATGGTCTTATATTGTTATAAACAAGAATAAATTTATAGTCTAATAAGGTCAACTTAATTTTTAGTGAATTGTAAAGTATGATTAGTAATATACCACTATGAATAGTACTAATGAATAGTTAATTGTCCAAAAAATAGAAACTTCACCCACGAATATATAAATACAATTTTGACATCTTAAAAGTGAAAAAATGATCATATATAAGTATTGGTATTTTTGTACGTCATAAATATTTTTATTAAAATTTTATGATTATATTAATAAATTAAAATGGGAATGTTTTTTCCTAAAATTTAATCTCAAATTATTACTTTATTGTTTTATGGGTATAAGATAATTTTAGCCTCCATGTTTTTCCTCTATCATAAATTCCCAATGATACCCTACATGGGTGTTATATTTTTAGCCACCATGTTTTCCCTCTATCATTCTACAAATTATGGGGTATACCAAGGGAAATCGTTCCCCAACTTTCCCTTACATTCCAATAATATTCTCATTATTTTAAAGAATATTTCATGATTTATTCTCCAATTTTAACTTATCTCCACTTAAATCTTCCATACCTATTGTATTTTATTTCTCCCATGAACTCTATTGGATATAGAGATCAAAATTCTACTTTTGGGTACACCTAATAATTTCAGTTTGATTTTTATGAGTTTTTTATGGTCTTTCCCATATTGGTTGTAAATTTATCAACAAAGGTGATGTGTTATATTGATATTATTCTTAGATGAGGTAGGTGATTCTATTCAATGTCCCTTATAATATATGTTGTCAAATTTAGGTATAATTTAGATTCCTTATTATAAATTTATAGGCATATCATAATCTCATTGCGTGTTGTAAAATGTATTTAAATGGATATCTATACATTTCAAGGGATGGTTTTTAATGGATTTCATATAAATATTTCTAGAGTGATTGGATTTAATTACAAGTATTTAAATAAAAATACGTGGCTATACCAAATGATCATTAGGATTCTAAAGGGTTACTTACATCTATTTTGATAGTTTATAGAAGTTATTGGCATCAGTTTATTTTTAATGAATAGTTATTTTAATAAGGTGTTCCACAAATATGGGAATGTTTGGCCAATGTTAACTATATTTATTACCTTATAGTATTTTTGTGGATTAATTTTTTTTAAAAGCGTTGGTTTCTAATTGTATTTCAAACTGGGTTTTAATAATTTTTTTACAAACCATATTTTAAATTGAGATTTCAAACGATCAATGGTGGATTGGAATTAAAGGTCTTTTTTAATGTTATTTTTCCTAGTTTTATAAATGAAAAATTTTATTATTATAATACCCTAATTTCATACCCTTGTTTCTATATTTTATATACATATATATATATATATATTTCATGCCCATGGGGTGTTATATTTTTATTCCATTATGTGATTCTTTGGAAGGAATGACATGGAAACGAATGTTTCCTTTGAGGGTATGGGAGGTGAGATGAGATTTATTTAGATTTTATTATTATTATTTATTTGTGTGATGAGATCAATATTTTTATTTCATACTCACCTAAATTTTTTGATATCATGGGATCTTAGGTAGAAATGTAGAATTTTTGCAAGAATCCTATAGTAGCTTAGAGTCTGTACACTACCTAGTTCCCTAAGAAAGTGACTCCATACTATGGGTTGTTTATATGTTGCTCGATGAGACTGAAATGGAAGATATGATTGTTGTACCAATTTCATATAGGTTCCTAGTGAGTTATAGGATGATCCAATTATTATACCATTCATGTTAGGGCTTAGAGATTTTCCCAAGATTCTAGTTCCCATTACAGATTATTTAGGGGATTTCATTTCATTGTACCTTATACCCCCTATCCATTATATTTCAAATAACCCCATTTCAAGTCTATCACACTTTCATTTAGGATTCATTAATATCTTGATTTTGGTGATATTTTTACTCGATTCTATTTAACATTGTTATCTTACTTTCCAAATTTTCCAATATGATTTTTAAAGAATTATTTATCACAAGATGTGTAATTTTTGTAAAAGGGATTTAATGAATTGTTTTGAGAAAATAGGGTCGAAGGGGTTCGATATTGTATCAACATGATAATTTTTTTGAAATATTTCACTTTAAATCATTTGAATTCGTTTATAGCATGTGTTATATGCAACATTGAGTTAAAACACACCGTGATATAATATTAAAATACTGTTATTTTAAATGATAGTTATCACCTAGCTGTTACATTGGAATATATGAATAAGGAAAACTAAATTGTCAATTTTTTTTAATATTTTTATAAAAAATATTTCTTAAATTATCAAATGACTAAAATTAAAAATAAATATTATTTGAAAAGAAAATTTATTTTTTCAAAAAAATGTTTTTATGAAGGTGATGAATTTTTATATTAATAAATTAAATTAATAACTATATTTAAATTATTGTAAGGAAAATTTAATATTATTTACTTTATCAAATATTTTAAAAATTCAAAAAATATTATTCTAGGATTTGGATAATAATAAATCCATATATATGATTTAAAATAATTCCTTTCTAAAAAGTAGTTTCTGTCACATTTTTCACACATACATTAAAATTATTATCTTAGATTTGTAGGTATTTAATAAAATTAAATAGATTAAATATTTATAATTTAAAGGTTAAAAATTTGTAAATAATCACTTTTTATTTTTGGTCGATATAAATTGGATCTTTGATAAGACATATCACCTTGCAAAAGGGTAAATCAAGTTAATATATGTTAAAAATAAGTTATTAAATCATAGTTTTTCGTCCTAATTATTATTGGATAATGATAATTTGACCGGTATCACCTTAGCCTCGAAATTTATTATTTTAAAGGACACATTTCCATTAAATGACTTGTATATTATTTAAATCAATGAAATTCACCAAAACTCACGGTCTAAGTTTTAAAAATCCTTTTTCTTTTCAGAAAGAAAAAACTAGTTATGAATTAATATTAATTTTAATTATTGTGAAAATGGAATTATATTCAAGATAGTAATTTATTTAAAATTTTTTGGCACTATAAAATAAAATTAATTTTGTACACAATGCAAGAACAATATTTTTTCAATTAATGTAAAAATAAAATAAATCATTTAAAAACCATTAAAAGTGATATAATTTGAGAAATTTATACTGTTACGATAATTTATTATGTTCATATTGAATATTAGTGTTTTATTGAAATTTTATATTCTAATTAAAGAAAATCCTTTTTTCTTTTAAGTCAAATAAAATGAATTGTTCCAAAATTGAAAATAACGATATTTTTTCAAAATAATATATTTTTAAATTATTTTATAATCATAAAGAAAATCAAATAAGAGATTTTGAATATTTTTTCATAAATTTCTTATTAATGGTCCCTTTATACCTTCTTAGTAAAAATTACGACCCTTTAACATTGAAATAGATATTTTTTATTATAGAAAAAAAAATTGGTAAACTAAGAGTCAATTAAGATGACAAGGTTTAAAATTTTACCAAATAATCTATAAATTATATTTTTTAGTAGTGTTAAAAACCAATCCTACATTATAATCAAATAAATATCCATTTTTAGGAATTTTTTGAACAATTATATTATATTTTAATCTTTTGAGAAATTCAAATGGTTCCCCACATTTGAAATATAAATGGAAACCTCCTCCATCACTTCATTGCACCACATTGATAATTATAGAATAATAAATCCATACCAATTTCACTTATAAAAATACATTGAAACAATATAGAGATTTTGGTCTTCCTAATACACCAACTATTGAGTCCTTTAAGGAGATCTAAACGAGTGGTTGCAAATTAGAGGTAATCACCTTACCCAGTAACTTTCTTAACTGAAATCATTTATATCCATTAAATATATGATATTTATCATTAAATAAAAAACATTATCTTAAATATTCTTAAATTTAATTAGTATTATGATAAAACCGTTATATAACATCATTCTAATCAAACAAGATGTTAAGTATCACTCATGTGTACGTATGACTTACCGTCTCCACATTGTGATACAATTCATTTTTCCTCACAATAATATATGGATGTGTATTTTGATGGGTTTAATGCATATATTGGATATTTATGAAATAATTATACATTTGGAATAATAATATCACATCTAACTACTAAACATCTAATCCTTTAGGAAATGATAACATCATCCGTGGATTTGGGTGGATTACCACCTCTATGAAAAGACGTGGTTCATTTTTCATTTGTAATTTATTTAGACATTAATAGGGAAGAATATATTAAATATATATAATATATATGATATATATGATATAATAATGATATTGTAAATTTGATTTAATGTTTACCTTTATTTTTTTCTATCTATCTAAAAGTTAAAATATCATTCACGCGTATGTACGACCAACCGTCTCAATGAACGATGTAATTCATTTTTATATCAAATATTAATATGGATGAATATAAATATTTATAAAATGAATATATATATATATATATATGTTATATTAATATCATTATTAATATCTATATATTTTGAAACCAAGTTAAATATAAAAGTACAAGAACTACTGAAAAGAAATACTCAAGAAAAATTTAAATAGTTAACACACTGAAATGATGATTTTGGGGAATTGTTGATAAAAGGGCTGTTAAAATGTTATAAAGAGATCATGTGTGATATATAATTATTAAAATGAATCTTGTATAGAAATATAATAAATTTAAATTTATTATAGAGGAATTTATATTTCTTTCTTAGTAAGGTATACGTGAAGAATGTTTTTTATGTTACAATTTCATTATTTAGCCGGATTGTTTGTGATAAAGTTATGATGATGAAATACTATGACCTATCTCTCCATATAATCATTAATTTAAATTTAAAATACATTTTTTCTTTTTATTTTCCTTATCTTATATACTCAAGATATATAAATTATTTTTTAAGGAAAATCGACTTCATTTCACTCTTTAATCGATACCAAATTTTCTTCTATATCCACATTTTCTAAATATGTTTTAAATAAGATTTTAGCTATTATTTTATAAAGTTTTAATTCTAATCCTACCCATGTTCAACTTTTTTAAAAATGGTTTGAATGTAATATGTTTTTTCATTTCCCAAATGAGGTACTTTGTGACTTTTCTGACAAAAATATGGTAGCAATGTTTTAACTTATATGACATGAACAAGTTTTACCACCATAATGAATTTTTTTCATTAAATATTCCGTCAAAATATTTCATGGTTATTTTTAAATAATATTTCTGAATAAATTATTTTAAAAATAGAAATATCCTTTTCTTTAAGAATGTCTTATTGATATTTTAATGGTATTTATATTCATTAAAGAAAAAAATCAATGACTTAACTTATGAACTACATGGGATATGATCCAAAAAAACCATCCTTATTCACTATCTTGATGGTTTTTATTTATGATGACAATATATTAATGAAAGACACTTATTTTTTATCAGTTATTCTATGTTGAAATGTTTCTGAAACCCTTATATTTTCCATGGGTTATTGTATGATTAAATGTTTATGAATTAATTTATTTTACATGGGTTATTATAAGATAAATTTTTTTGATACCCATTTATCTTCATTGTTTTTGATATAGTGAATCCTTTATGATCTTGTGGAACACATATGTATGATTTTCATTATGTGATAGGTGATATATCTTTCCAATGTGTTGGGTAAAGATAAATACACCATGATATAACCAAGACTGGAATAGGGAGGGAACCATGTTAATTTAATTTTTTTTTCTAATATCATAGTCAGGGGAGTTTATAGTGATTAATATGATTTTTTGGTGAATAACTATTATACTACGATATCCTTGAAAATTCAACTTGACTAATAAGGAAATAATTTTTTATACCTATGTTTATTCAAAAACACCATGTATTATTCCATTGTTATTCTCTCTTAGATCATGTTCTTTTATTTCATTCTGACTCATGTCTTATAAACTCATATGCTTTATTCCACGAGTCATCATTATGATCTATTATACATTGGGTATGGTTTTTAAATATTAATCTCATGTTATCATACATTTTTTCAATTTTTACTCATATATGAATATTTATTTCTCAATTATTAACCCTTAATAAGATTCAGAGCACACATTTTTTTAGGTTTCCTTTCCCAAAGTTATAGAGATATGTATTACGTATGATATGTCTAACAGGGGATCTCGTTGTGTGGAAATAAGTGTGATATAATGTTGGTGTTTTATGAACTAGTTATATATGATTATATGTTTCCAAAATACTAGAACTAAAATATTCTAGCATGGATTGAAATAATATGTAATGAATAATTATTTATTAAAATATAATAACTATTTAGGAATAGTATTGGTCATTATAGTCCATACAAGATAAAGTATTAGTTAAACATAGAAAACTAGGATGATAAAAATATAGGGATAACTATATGGATAAGTCTATGTATAAGATAAAATCCTAATGTTTTAGTAATGATCATGAATGACCAAGATTAAACCTAATCTTCCTTAGAAGAAGGTTGCATTATTTAGACATCCAATAAATGATATTTAATGATTATGTGGTTTAACACAATGATTATTATTTATCATCCTATGGTTTTTAGTTTACTCAATGGATGGAAGAGGAATGAATCGTGTTAATGTTGAATGCAATAGAAAATGAAATGATTTTCCTCATGAGAAACTGATTGTTATGGGATATGGAAAACAGAAATTGTTTTTATACTCACACAACATTCTCATTCTATGAATCTTGTTGACACTAAAAATGCTTATAGTATGGAATACTGTTCTATTGATTCCATTATGAGAAAATGACTAAATTATTTTAGTGGGTCCATTGATCCACTAGCAACAGAGTAATGGATCAATTCCAATACAAATATATTTTCTATTCTTTAGTGTTTAGAACATGGGGATTATATATTTTTTTATTATATTTTCGATAGAGAATCAAATCAGCAGTGGAATCCAATAAGGAACACGATAGAATAATAATAAATTGAATCTATTGAATTGGATTAATTTTAAAGATTATTTTTTAATAATAACTTTCATCATATTCATCATTCAAAAATAAAAAAATGAATATTTTTGTTAAAGTAGAAGGATGCTGAATCTGCTGGTACTTATAAGGAAAATTTCATAACACTTGTGACATATGCTTATTTTATAATCATCAAACCTGAATGTAAGGTGGATATATTCTTCGGTGGCTTATAACCAAGTGTATAAAGGGTGTTATCCACATAGAAATTCAATATCTATGAATATATATTTTAATGTTCTCTCATGGTGGATATAGAGATTTTAGTTTCCCATCAATCTCATGGTCTTGGTAAGAAAAGAGAAATGGAATTTTATGGAAATTATAAGAACTATAGAGGAGAATATTATCCTTACATTATGCTCAAATTATGGGGGGAGACATAGAGGAATTTTTTTAGTAGGCTTGGTAAATGCTTTATGTTTGAAAAGAAAGGTCACCGAGAAATATAATGAAATAGAGATGAGAAGAAGTCAACTAATGGTTCGAATAGAGTGAAACTAATACAGAATGAACCACCAACTCTCCATTTTTTTTATATGAAAGGAGTAAGGGAATTATTCTAAACAGTTCCTAAATGTAACAGTTAATGATGATGATCAATTTAAACCACAAAATAATACCAAATATTAAGGGAAATATCATATGATATCTATTTTTGATGAGGGGTACTTTTACTATGTAGTGAAAGGTACAATAATGATACAAACTAGAACTTATAATGACTTATATGATTATAGATATAACCACTGTTTTATATATGCATACTTTTCTAAGGGTATCGTAGTACCAGCTCAAAAAATAGATATTGTGTTAGCAATAAATAGCGCATGTGGTATGATGATCATATCCCAATCCTATAATTCTTATTCAGTTGATGTCTGGGGGAATATATTCCCCAATAATCTTTCTATTATTTCTCTGGTTGAATTTGATTTTATCTTGATAATTGATTCTCTTTATTTACATAAATCTCATGTTAATTTCCGAGGAAGGTAATTTATATTTCATATTCAAAACCAGCCTATGATTTCCTATCAGTGTGATGAAAAACATGAACTCCCTATTAAAATTACATACAATATGTGGACCGTGGTTACTATTCTAAAGGGGTGTTTATCACCAATTTTTAGGGATAACTTCACATTTATGATATGTATTTTTCATAGGAGTTTATTTATGTATTTATAGATGAGTTGTCTAACCTTTATCCATGTTTTGATGTTTATTTTTCAATAGAATTAATACATTGTGTTAAACCCATTTCAAAGACTCCATAGAAAATGAACTATGTTGAGTTATAATAATTGAAGAAGAAAATCTCATAGAATATTGGCAAGGGATTCATTCAACCATGTTTAGGACCATGGGGTTTTCCTGTTCTCTTTGTTAATAAGAAATATAGATCAATGAAACTCTATATTGATTATCAACAATTTCATAAGATCACTATTAGGAACAATTATCCTCAACACTATATTGATGACTTGTTTGATCAACTTCATGGAGCTCAATACTTTTCCATGATTGATCATCATTCTAGATATCATCAATTGAGGGTCAATAAGGAGGTTTTAACCAAGAAAAAATTCCTTAAAATGTATGGAAACTATGAATTTAAGGTTATTCCATTTGGTCATACTAATTACCCAACTATATTTATAGAATTAATGAATAGATTCATTTATGGTTGCCTTGATAAATTTATGGAAGTATTTATAGATGAAGTTTTTATATATTCAAGGATAATGGATGAAGATAAAGATAATTTGATAATTATTCTAAAGACTCTAAGGAAGTAGAATATTAATGAAAAATTTACCAAGTATGAATTTGCGATTTGGAAAGTTTCTTTCATGGGTTATATAATCTCAATTGAGGGTATATCAAAAAACCCTTCAAAGATAGATGTTAGTGAACATTGGCCTAGACCAACCACTATGACTTAGATGTATAGTTTTCGTTGTTTGGAATAATATTATGAATGCTTTATGTAGAATATTTCATGTCAATAAAACACACCCACCAACTTAAATTCAAAGGTATCAATTTTCCTTTGGTTGGATGTATGCGGGTAATATTTTATGGAAGTGAATATGAAGATATTAAGTGTACATGTTCTTAAACTTCCATCCAGTGGATAAGGGTTTTTAATCTACATTGATGCCTCAAATAATGGACAAGGATTCATCATCATGAAAAATTATAGGGTTATAGAATATGCATCTTGAAAATTGAATGTCTATGATACAAATTACCCAACTCGTGGTTTGGTGTTAGTTGTGGTAATTATTTAATTAAAGATATGGAGGCATTATATTTATGTAGGAATGTGTGATATATATATATACTGATAATTAAGGATTTATTTATTTTTCCACATATTAATATTTGAACTTGCACCAAATAGGTTGGTTAAATCTAATTTAAGAATATGACTGCTCAATACATTACCTCCATGTGAAAGAGAACAATGTGGAACATGCACTGAGTTAAAAGGATATTTCTAGATTATCTATGATAATGTTAAAAAAATATTTAATATTTATATACTTTCAAGGAATATATATTGAAATATTTAAGTAAGGGGATGAATATTATCTTTTTCAAATGAGTGTTCAACCATCTATCCATATAACGATTAAAATTTTCACAAACATAAAATGCATAGATTCAAAAGTAGTAGAGAAATCTTCTTGATATCAACCATGGTTATTATGGAATAATAAGATTGAGGAACCATTTATGTGTCCATTTACTAACATAAATTATGGATCCGATGGATGAAGCTCATAGCTATTCATTCCCTATTCTAATGGATATACACATATTAATAAATATTTGAAATAGCATTTTTAGTTTCATAGAATAAATAATGATTTTGTAGAGTTTGTATATTAGTGAATGGTATGATATAAATTTAATATTGGGAGGCATAAGTTTATGTGGATGTTACAACCATTACCCATAATGGAATAAAAATGGGAAACTATCCCCATGGATTTTGTTGTTAGACTCCCCAAAAAATCTAAATGGAATAATGTTTTCTGGGTTATATTTGATCACCTTACGAAGTATGAACACTTAAGTATCATTCGATAATATTTTTATCTTTATCAACATACTGAATTATATGATAAGGAAGTTTTAATAATTCATGGTGTGCCACTATCAATTGAATTTGATCATGATCTATGGTTTGCCTCAATGTTTTAGAGAAGTCTTCACCAGGATTTGGATACATAGTTATGTTTTAGTACTACTTATCATCCTCTAACATATGGTCAGTCTGAGAGGTCCATTTAAACTATTCAAGGCATGTTTATTACTTTCTATATATATTTTTATGGTATATTGGATTAACACATTCCTTTGGTGGAATTTAATTACAATAATAGATTTCACTCTAGTATTCCGATGGAACCTAATAAAGCTCTCCATGATAGAATCCAAGAACTTCAAAATATTGGAATGATATTGGAGAAAGAACAAATGGGACTTGATCTAGATGTGGTAATAAAAGATATTCTTATAACTATTCAAAAAACACATAATAATAGCTCAGATTTGATAAAAAATTATGATGAAAATAACCAAAAAGATTTATTATATGATGTGTGTGGTAAGGAATTCATATAAATTTATTTCTGGAATATATTAATTTGATTTTAACATAAGGTAAATATAATACCTATATAAATACTTCCTTTTTAAATTCTTTATCGTATGAGGACATTAAATTATTGGTTGACGCTTCCATGGAATCTCTCTGATGTTCATGATGTGTTCTATGTATATCTCATGTGAAAGAATATACCAAATCATTCCCTTGAACTAAACTAAAAATTCACACCTCTAGAGAATTATATTTATTATGAAGAATAACTTATAGAGATTATGGATAGCAGAGAGAAATTTATACGAATGAAGACCACACACTAGGTTAATAACTTTTTGAAAAACTACCCATTTGAGGAAGCTATGTGGGAACATGATAATGAAATAAGGAAGAGGTACCCCCATATATTTTTAACCATGGTTCTAAATTTAAAATAAAAAATTTATTTTAAGGTGTGTAGAATTTAACACCACCATAATTTGTATGAAATATTTCTCTTTAAATAAGTTTATTTTTTCGATATCTTGTGTTACAAGCATACTGAGTTAAAACGAACCACAATATACTAAAAAAATATTTATATTTTAAATGATAGTTATTTCCTAGACATTGGATTGGTGGATAAGGATTATAAATAAGTACATTTAAAAAATATATGGTTATTTAAATAAAATTAATTCATTATTTATAAAATTATTATTACTAAAGAATAAACAATAATTGAAAATAATTTTTCTTCATAAAAATAAATTATATTCACTCAATGTGTTTTTATATTTGTAAATTATGTTGAACATTGTAGGTGAATTAAATTATTTAAATTTATATACTATTTAATTTATCAAATGTTTAGGCAATAAAAAAAATATTTTTTCTATGCATAAGAGAAGAATAAATCCATTTTTATGCTTAAAATTGTTTTTTTCTAAGAAGTAGTTTTTCTAGCATTTTGAAAACATACGTTAAAATTAATTTATTAAATATACATTTATCAAATTATATTCAATGAATAAAATATTTATAAATATAATGTTATTTTTTTAAATATCGCCCTTTTATTTTTGGTTTACAAGAAAAGTAACTTTGGAAAAAATTTATCACTTTAGTAAAGGGTAAATCTGGTTAATATGGGATAAAAATAATTGGTAAGTCCGTAAAGTTTCATCCTAATTCTTATTAGATAAATTTATTATGACCCATATCACCTTATTCTGTAATTTTTTTTAGTTTAATCGATATTTATCTGTGAAAATGACCAATATTGGCTTTGCCAAAGAATGTCACAAATTGTCTATCACTTAGTTTTGAGTATAGTTTTTTAGTTCGCCAAAGGAAAAAAACTAGAAATGAAACAATATTATTATTAATTTTATTAATAATGAAATTATATTCATGATTTTATTTTAATTTAAAATTTTAATATTATATAATTACTTAAAATTCTTAAACAACACAAGAACATTATTTATTCAATTAATAAAAAGTTAATATAAATGATTATCAAAAATATTAAAAGTGATATAATTTTAGTAAGTTAATGTTTTCTAGGAATTTCATAGATTAATATTGGATAGCAGTGTTTTATTAAAATATTATTTTCAAATTCAAAAAGAAATAATTTCTTTTATGTCAAATTAAATGAATATTGTCAAAATTGCTAATAATGATATTCTGTCAACATAATATTTATTTCAATTATTTAAAAATTACAAAAATATTTAAATAAGGAAATTAATATAGTATATATTGTAAAATTTCATATATTTTCTAATAATGTTTCAATTTTCAACTTAAATTTAAAATTTACAACCCTATAATATTGAAAATGTTGTTTTGGTAGATAAATTTAAAATTGGTTAACTATGGGTTAATGAAAATGACAATGTTTAAAATTTCATAAAAACATGTATATAATTTATTGGTTATTGGTATTACAACTCTATAATATTTTATATTATAATATATTTCCATTTTGATGCTTTTTTATTGAGAATGAAATTATTATAATTTAATGTTTTGTGAAATTCCAAAATTATCTCTCACCTCAATAATCAAAGGGAACCTCCGACAAAAAATATATACACTACTTTGAGCCTGATATCATTAATAATATATAAAATTTTCCATTATAAAATTCCCCATACACATTATAGAGGATTTTTTCTTTCTAAAAGACTAATTATATTTCCCTTTAGAGGATATCTAAAGGAGTCGTTTCAAAGAAGAGGTAATCTCTTTACCTAATATTTTTCATTTATAATCTTATCAACCTCCTCTAAATATATGTAATTTATTTTAAATTATTAACATTAGTTATATAAATAATCTAAAATGTTATTATTATAATAAAAAACCGTTATAATCCGTATTTCCATTAATGTAGAATCGATAATATAACTCATGTGTATGTACTACATGCCATCTCCACATAATGATACATTTCTTTCATCCCCATATTATACGGATTGATATTATGATGGGTTTAATATTTATATATAATATTTAGAAAATAATTATATGTGTGAAATTATAATATCACATATAACTACTAACCATCCAATCATTTGGTAAATGATAACATCGTTCATGCGTATGTGTAGACTGCAACCTTTATAAAGTGATGTGATCATTTTTTTCAATTATATTTTACATGGATAGTAATGAGGATGAATTTTATGAATATAAATTATATAAATGTTATAATAAAAACCCTTCAAATTTGAATAAATATTTACCTTTATTTCATTCCATGCATCGAAAAATAAAAATAGTGTTCATGCATACGTACATCCTACCGTCTCCATGAACAATGACATTTGTTTTCCTATCTCTAATATTTATGTATTACTATAAACATGTATAAAATGAATATATATATACATATATTTATATGATATTTATATCCTAGTTATTATTCTATTGACGATTAATCCATATTTAATATAGAATGACCAGAACTAGTAAATTGAAATACTCATGATAAACGATACAATTAAGAACGAGAAGTGACAATTTTTAAGAATTATTAAAAAAATAGGGTTGTTTAAATGTTATAAAGGGGTAATATATGATATTACCAGTATTAAAAGGAATGTATTACATAAATATAATAAATTTAAATTATTCTATATAAAATTTCGATTTCATTCAAATAAAGGCCAACTAGAGGTAGTGATTTTATGTTAGAATCTCATTATTTATAAGGATTTTTTTATGATTATGTTATAATGATAATATATTATGATATACCTCTCAATGTAACAAAATATTTTATTATAATTTAATTATTTATTTAAAATAAATGTTTCCATTTTGTTTGAATCATATTATGTACTCAGGAGTTTGAAAATACAATTTTAAGAAAAATCAACTTCATTTCTTTCTTCGGCTGAAACCCAATTTCATCCATATCCATATTTTCTTAAAAAGTTTGAAATATGTTATATATAATTATCCTATTATTTTATAAATTCATTTTTACTGATTATTTACCTTTTATAAAATCGTTTAAAAGGAATTTTTTATTAAAATGAGGTATTTTGTGATCTTTCTTACCAAAGTATGGAGTGATTGTTTAAATCTTATACGACATAAATTAATTTTACATTCATTATAAATAATTTTTTATTTTAATATTCATTTAAAATTTTACATTTTTCTTTTAAAATATATTTTTTACTTTATATTTCGAATGTTTTTTAAAAATAATTAATTTCAAATATGAAAATTTTATTTTTGTCATGAATGTTTTAATGAAATTGTAATGGATTTTCCATTTATCAAACAAAACTACCCTTGATTTGAATTTTTCTTTATTAGTGATAATATCTGATGATAATATATTAATTCATTCTCTGGATGTCTTATATTTATGATTAAAATATTTTTATGAAACCCATTAATTTTCCATGGGTGTTGATATGATTAAATGATTATGAAACCCATTTCATTTCAATGGGTTATTCTTTGACAAATGATCATGAAACCATTTTATTTTCATGGGTTCTGATATAATGAATTCTTCATGATCTTGTGTCACACATAAGAATTATTGTAATTATGTAATTTGTGGGTCCTATATCTACATAAAATGAATTGGATAAAGATTGATATATCATGAGATAAATAATATATGAATGGGGAGAGAACCCGATTGACTAAAGGAATTTTTCCCCTATAATATTCTTGTGAGTGAACCTGAACTATTAAAATAGTTTGGAGAGTGAGTCGATTACACTATGATATCTATTAAAATGATCTATGACTACTGAGGAAATGATTTTTATTCTTATGTTTATAATAAATTTCCATTTCTTAATCCAATATTATGCTCTCATTGATCATTTTATTTGATTACTCTATGATTCATGTCTTATAAACTACCAAGATTTATTCCATAACACAATATTATGGTCTATCATATATTGGGTATAGATTTAAAATTATATGCTCATTTCTCATACCTTTTTCTCATATTATGCATATATTATCATACATACCTCCTTTATTTATCCTTACCGATCATCATGACTCAAACTATCCTTATGTTTTCTTTCCATATGTTCTAAAGAAAGGTATTAAGTATAATATTTATAAGTAGGGTTCTAGTTATAATGAAATAGGTTGGAGATATTATAGATATTTTAGTAACTATTTGTTTATGTTATCCTGTTTCCAATGATACTAGACCAAAATAGTTTGGGAATGGATTGAAATTTTATGCAATGAATATTAATCTATTAAGATGTAATATATATTTATGAAAATTATGTTCCTTTATAGGTATGGTTTAATGTATTTTGAAATAACTTTTTTCATTATTTGAAGTAAATTTTTATAAAACTATTTTTCATATTATTCAAGTTTAAAATTTAGGTTTTTAAACAAGATAAACCTTGTTCTTATTAAAGGATTTACCTTGTGGTTTTTGCAATGGAAAATGATAAAATGTGTTATTTTTTTACATTATTCATGATCAATAATATTTAGAAACCATATTTTATATGTTATGATATTACTATAATTAATTTATTGTTTTATGAAGGGAATTTGATACTCATTGGTGAGATCTAACTTGGAACGTTTCAATAACACCTTATTTGAACATGATTTTATTTGTATGTATAAAGATATTTCATCTCCTTTTGAGATCCCAGTTATTTTTTCCAATTGGGTGTTCAAAATGGTTTTCTGAGGGGGATGTTCTGATGGTGAGTGTTCATCAGTTTGGTGGAGGTGTTTTGGTTGTCGTTTCGTTTTTTGGACAAAGATTATTTTAGAAAATTTGGTATAATGTATCTTATGGATCTTTATTATAAATATTCATTGTTTGGTTTTATTAGTTTATTTATTCTACTTATTTGAAATTAATGTATGAATAATTTCATGATAGATCATGGTATATTCATTGGGGTTTAAATTTTTTTTAATATGATTTGATTGGAAAATCATTTCTAAAAGCGACTTCTTGATTCCCAAAAACTACTTACCAGCCTTTGGATATCATATTCTCTTCAGGCCTTTTGGTGACCAAGTTCATGGGATGTGTTTGGTAGGACATTTTTAGAAATGACACCAGATCCTATGATCTCAATATGTTCCTACGTTATAGAAGTTATCTATTTATATTTTGGGAAGTCTTGTGGTATGGATATAGGGTTGTTGGTACTCAATAGGTTGGTGTAGGTGGTGTTTAGCCATCCATATATCATCCCAATACAGAAGTTTCGATGAGTATTTGAGTTTTGGATTTTATTTAATTTCTTTTTTAGATATATATTTTATATGGGGGAATTTTGATCCTTAATGTCATGGTATGTGGTTCCCTCTGGGTTTCTCATAAAATTCTGGGATCATAATGAAAAATAATTAGGGGCATGTGGTTGTTTTATTTGGTTTAACAGACTACAAAAGCACCAAGTTCTATATTTTAGAAACATCTCTGAATTTATATAATGATTTATATATTGTCTATAAAAACAGACGACCATTTTAAAAATAGTTATCCATTTTATCATATTTTTTACATCGGCCCCATGATTTTTTAATCATTTTTTACAAGTTCAGGGTAATAGGAAAAGAATCAAGGTGGTTCATGTGATATATTGAATTTTTTGTCATGATTTTGGTTTATGATCCTGAAATTACATCTTTTGATATGTTTTTATGGTATTTATATTGGTTGAAAATATGGGATTTCATGGAAAAAGATTTTTTTCAAATGAATAATCAGTTCTTGTCTTTGAAATGAGTTTTTTTCAAAGAATATTTTTTATGTATTTGATTTTGTTATGAATTCATGGATTCATTTTTTATAACTGGTTTATTATTTTAATGAAACCCAAGAGTTATTTTGAAATTCAAGGAAGGATTGAAATATTTTCATATTAATAATGGAATTCATGGGAATTTTTTAATTAACTAAAATGATATTTTAATTTTATATATATTTTTTGAAATTCATTTATTTTTCTTTTTTAATATTGAAATAATGATTTTACATTGGTTGATTTATTATCATGGTGTGATTGATTTTAAAAGGGGGTTATTTTGTAAAATGATTTTTTTAGTTTTTTTCAAATTTCATGTTTGTATTTATTCCTTATTGTATGTAGGAACCCATTTGATGTAGTTTAGGATATATTATTGGGTTGGGTTCTTGTCTTATTGTTTTATGTATGAATCATAAAAACATATTTATTAATGCTAGAGTTGATATCTTAACTGGTGGTCCATTTCTTGTTCTTAGATCTTAACAGATTCTAAATGGGGTGGTATGCATTATCTTCTTCACTTAGTGGAATAGTGGTTAGTCGTAGAATTATACAAGATATAGTTTTCAATTTGAGTTTTGTTAGGACCAATGTTGGTTGATTTAAATGAGAAGTTGGTTTATGGAGGACTGATATGATTTGGATTTTTTCATTAAGAGTTTATATTAGTGGGGTTTTAGAAATATACATAATTTTATGTTTCCATTAGGTGAAGTTTTTGGTTTATCTTTTATTAGAAATGTTTTTTTGAATGTCCATACCTCATTATTTAGTTAAAAATTATGGATTTTTTTATGGTATCATTGTGGTGAGTACTATATAAGAGGTTACGATTGATGGATTGAATGAGTGGAAACAAGGGGAATGAGCATGGGTCATTGGGAGTGTGTGGTTGTTTCTATTTGGAAAATGGGTTCCACAGGGTTGGGATTTTTTGTGAGGGTCACCATGAGATGGTGATCTTTGAGATTAGACCTAAGTTACCTTATGATGGAATTTCATGTCCCATGGTTAAAACCATACACATTTTTATGAGGCATGTTTTGGGTAGAATAAGTTGTTTGGATATTTTTTGATGTGATGAAATTAGTGAAAAAACCTTATGTTCCTTTTGATGAAATTTTAGGTGGCATGGTTTTTATGTATTTGGACAAATATCTTAGTTGTTGGTTGTGGTTGACGGATTTTTGGGGCTCCTTTTTATGGCCATTCTTTAGTTATATCTTTTCTAATTTCCTTCTATTTTTATATAAGTCATCTTTGCGATATAATTTTTCATTATTAGAAGAATTTTTACTCCTACATGTCACATTTTATTATATTATATATTAATTTTTAGTAATTTATGTTTATGAATTTGTTTTTTGAAAATTTGATTTTTATGGATATGTTTTCACAGTGCATGGTTTTTCATGCATTGTTTATGGGAAACCATGTAAAAACTTAGGAACAAGTACTTTAATATTTTATTTTATTATGACATAGATAGTTTTAATGGGTAGCACAAAATTGGGTCCAAAATATGTGAAGCTTAGTGTAACAAATTTGGGTCTCTTTATGCATGGAGTGTGGGGCATGGATTGTGGACAATTAGGAGAAAACATGAAGTGACCATATAATTGTTTTCTCTTTTAATAGGGAATTATTTTAGGGTTGGTCTATAGTTAATTAGTACATATAGTGAAACTATGTGAGTGTTTTATTCTTGTCTAGTTCATGCTTTATGGTTGTCACAGAGTTTACCAAACAGTTTAGCCTAACTATATAAGTTTCCAACATTTTTAAAATGTTAAAATTCTCAATGTCCACCTTCATTCAGTTTTATTTTTTTTCCAACCCCATTTTCAAATTTCATTTATCAAAATTTTGGGTATAAAAAGTTATCTCTTCCCCTCCCATTTCATTTTATTCCAAGCCTCTCCTCCTTATTATCAGGCGGATTTCTTGAGGTATTCTCCCCATTTTACTTCCTCTCTCCTCCCCTCTTCCTTCAATCTCATATTATTTTCTCCCATCAAACCTAGGGGGTTTGTAGCTTGAATTTAGGGTTGGGGTGGACTTAACCATGATTTGTTAGTTGTGTATTAGTTATGGATAGTGATTCCATTGTTGGTTGTGCATTCTCTATCCAATGTGATGCGTTGTGATGAGTTTTTTCATGGACAAGGTTAGTGTATCTATGAAATGTATCTTTTAATACATGTCTTGAAATGATTGTATTTTTTAAATTTTTTCTTATAAATTTGTATCCATATATTAAGCCAATGAATTATTATAAATTTTTCTCAAAGGGTTCTTTGTACTTTGTATTGGTGGGGTTTTAATTAATTTAATAGAATTGTTTCCAGATCTATTTTATTTCACTCCAAGTATTTATAAAAAATTCCTAAGAATATCTTCCAAATGATTTTAAATATTTTAAAGGTTTATTTAAATAATTTTTTAAATTCTAAATAAGTAGTTATAAATAATTTATTTTTTGTTGAAATGTTTTATGCTTCTAAAGAGACGTTTGATAAAGAAGGGAACGTGTGGCCCATGTTTAAGGTTTTTGGTACCTAATTATCTTTTGATTGTTTAAATGTTTTTTTTGAAAAGGGTTTATTCACAAATTGATTTCAAAGTGTATTTTGATTATAATGTATCATGGGGGTTTTTGAAATGATATTTCAAATGATAAAATTTGGCTTAGTATTCCAAGAAAATATTGAAAGTCCTAATGATAATTTTATAAATGAATTGTATTATGGATTTGAGAGCCTCATTTGAGAACCTAATTATTTTATTTTTTCTTCGTATATATATATTTATCATACTTCCCCACTGGGATGTTTTATATTTTTCTTCCATTATGTTTTTCTTTTTCTGGATAAAATGAAACTCGTCATTTCTAGCGATGGTGTAAGAGGTGAGATGGGGTTTATTTAAATTTGTTTGTATTAGTATTTATTCATGTGATATACCAAGGACTTGTTTCATGATCATATAAGATTTTATGTATTATGGGATCCTAGGGATATAAATAGATGGTTCTGATGAGTTCTATGCGAGCTTAGTCTGTGCACTCCATATAGCGCCCTCAAAATGTTGTGCACTCCATGGGGTTGTTTATATAGTGATAAGATAGATGGAAAGGGAATCTGAGATGGTTGTTATAGTTCTACATAGAGGCCCATTGGGTGATTCGATGATCCAATTCATATATCATTCACGTTAGGACTTGGAGAGTTTCCCATGATGCTGGTAACTATTACAGATTATTTACATAATGTTGTTTCATTATTCAATATATCAAATAGGATTTATTGATCGTGTATAACCATTACATAACCATTATGCTTTATTTAGTGATTAATTTATATCTTTGTGTTAGTGAAATTTGAAAACAAAATTCTATAAAAAAAATTTGTACTTACTTTCAGATTATTTGTAAAATTATTTTGAATTCATCATTTATAAAAACATGTTAGAATTGTTTTATAAATGGAATTTGAGAAATGATTTTAGTACATTAGGGTTAATTGTGTTGAATATGTTTTTTTTATTTTTTAAATCCCTCCATTAATATCTTTATGGGAATTTTAATGTAACTATTTTTGTTATTATATAGGATTAAAATATATGGTTTAATACATGATGAGCCTTGTTGTTATTAAAATATTAAACTTCTTGTCTTTTGAAGGGAAAATGAATAATTATTATATTCATTCCTACATAATAATTTCTTGTATGATTCATGAGAAATGATAATTTATGATTCCCTCAAGGATAAAGAAGTAAAATATCATAGACTATACTTGGACACTTAATCATTCACCATAATTATGTTAAACACCCATACCCAAGTTCTATTAATATGGGATATGATTCCATTTTTAAAAAATTATAAATAAATTCCCCGAATTGTGTTTATCAGATTCTCAAGAACACCATAGGTTCACCTTATAGTCAATAGAGGCTCTCATAAATTCAAAGGGTTATGTAACATTTACGTAGGAGTCATTTTTCCATTGGAATAATAATTTAAGCTAAATATAGCACATGAATAAATTTAGAGTGACCAAAAACCCTTAAGGACCCTAAGAATACAAGACTATGATAACTGAAACATGTGAATAAATTAACTTACATCCAATATGTTTAATATTGTGAAAATAAAAAAAGCTAATGGGTACTAAATAAAAATTATATACATTGGTGTTAGGTAAGAAAACTGTGTCATGGTGACTTAATAATTTATTCCCAACTATGTGTTCCCTCTAGAAGAACCCATAAACCACCCCATAATCATCTCCAAAATCACCCCTTAAGATATCAAATATATTTTGTCCAAAAAACGTACTCCTCATGGTATTGGTCCATTCTTGACATGAAATATGAAAACAATAAGTAAATCATGTAAAAATAATGATACAACCAAATATATCCTTCCAAGACATCCAAACTAGGAGAATATTGAATAATTATAAGTATACAACAATCAATTATGTAAAAATAGGATTTATTACAATAATTTATATGATAAATATAGGGGAAAAGATATTAAGAGTGATTCATGCCCTAACATTTGTGTATATGAGTAAGAGAAAAAATTCTAAGCATGGCTGAACAAGAGTATGATAGAAAATAAATGGAGATAAAGGATATGATTAAAAGAGATTCCAAGAACCATTATCTTTTATAAATTGGAGTTAAAACTCAATAGAGGGAATTTAAGAGGTTATGTTAAGGGTTTGAATTCTCAAATTTACCATTTATTAAGGGTAGTTTTATTGTCCCAGAATGATTAAGAATACATAATAGGGGGGGTGAATTGTTCCTTTTTATAAACACTTGAAAAATTAATAATCAGAACCATTTATTCCTATAAATATAGTCTATTATCCTTTTTTTAAACATAAGATTCAACATATAATGAAATAAGAGGACACAACATTTTTTCCAATGGTCCTAAGAAACATCATCTCCAAGTACACTCTACCAATATCCTCTTCATGAGCTTGGTGATTTAGCTAAAAGATATATTTCCATGGGATATTAATAGTTTAGTGTAATAAACATAAAACTATTACAAAAATATTTAAATGTATTTAATGTCGGACAAATATAAGTCCTCAAAAACACTCAACATCTAGTTGTTTAGAACCAATGAAACAATATTTTGATGTTAAAATTTTATATGAAAACCTTCATATTCATATATCAAAGCTAGAATATGATGAGTCCTTTAATGTAAAATATGAATAAAATCAAAGAATATTCCTCAAGAATAATATATATATTTTTAAATAAAAAATTCATATAATAGAAGAGTAGAAACTAATTGAAAACATCAAGTAGCAAGTTGAAAAAATAGACACATCTTAACAAAACATGTATGTCCCCAATGTGTAGATGTAAAAAAAAATTTATCAATTTTTTGAACATATATAAAAAATATGTAATAGTAGATAATAAATTAATATATTCTTTAAGTAGATAAATTAGACTAAATTTTAGTGTAAGCGGTTTAGGTCATAATGATATGGAGAGTTATATCATTAAATTATTAGATCATTCACTTCATCCATATGTAACCATTTAAAATAAATATGTAACCTTAATTAATTTTGGATAAAAATATATTGAAAAATTCTAGATAAATATTGATTTAAAATTGAACAACATATTTAAAATTTGAATTTAATCATCCATGGAAAACCATAACATCCCTAAGAGATGAGAACTAATAATTCCATTTTAGATGTCCTAAAAAGTTATTTGAACCATTTTAACTTTATATTTACTCTAATGAAATCAGATCATAAATAATTAGAATAATCCAAAATTAAAATTCCACATATAACTGGATCAATGTGGGAATTTCTCTACATGATGAGGATTCCAAAAGTATGGTTAATAGTGTATGGTTGATACCAAATGTAGAGTTCCAGAATATGGAGTATGAAACCAATGTTTGGTTACCCACATTAGGAACATAATAAAAAATAGGTAATCAAATTGTAGGTTCCTTTACAAAATTTAGGTTCCTGGACATATTATTTAGAATAAACATGATGTTTTAAAATGCGTTATTGGATACCAATGGTAGTATTCAACGACACATTCAGAATAGTGATTCTAGAAAATTCTAAAATCATCAAGAACACATAGTAGAAAATATGTTCTCCCAAATATAAAGAATATGAATAACAAAACGTTTTCTAGAAATCCAAGAAAATAAAATTATTAATGAATAAAATATATACCTATAATCCACAGAATGTATCATTATTAGTAGTAAAAATGAGGGTATTCCTAAGCACCAAAATCAATGAAAAACATTTTGGATCAGAATTAATATTCCAAAAAATCTCCCCATTATTGGGGATCACAAAAACCATAGATCTAAAGAAAAAAATTTCAACACATGGCTAATAAGTCATAACTATTAAAAAGTTTTTTAATTCATTTTTCAAACAACAACTAACTAAAATATAGTGTTAATGGTTATTTATTTGGAACAATTCACTAGAGGCAATTTACCAGCAGTGTCCACTCTAGCAGGAATTGTAGTGGAAACATGTACTATTTTTTTACTGTATTAGCGGTAGGTGACACTATAGTAGAAGCAGGTACTACATCATGTACTTTAGAGGAAACTATTTATATTATGTACATGGTTATTTAAAGCTGTTGTTTAGCTGGGGAATATTTGGCACATGATGGCTGGGAGGATCCACTAATGGACCAAGATGTGTAAACATTCCACATGTTTTGTAGTTGGGGATTGGCTTCATGGTAAGAATCCCATAATACTACATCCAAAAAGGGGGATAAAACCCTATCAGGGGAAGGTACTGTAGCGTACTATAGTAGTGGTGGAACTATTCACTACTAGAAATATAACAACGATGGGTATTATAGCAATGGTGGGCGACACAGTAACGATGGTAGGTACTATAGAAAGTATTATAGTGGTGGTGGTATTGTAGAGAGTACTATAGAATCTAGGTTACTATTCACATATTGGGCCATGGGACACAAATGTAATGTGATTCATGCCCATTGGGCTTTTCGGCCAAAAATATTATGTAATAAAGCAGCTTGTTTGGTGGGTTATCCCTTCGGGGACTTATAAACTTCCTTTCAAGACATTGTGTGTGTGGTGTGTGTGTGTGTGTATTATTGTAATTGTACCCCAAAGCACCTAACATAGTATAGAACTAGATTAAAACACATTATTTTTTTATATAACTCTATATGAATATTATATAAGATAAACATATATTTATTTTTAAAATGGATAGGCTTAGAAACATAATATAATTTCACACAAAAAAAATAAAGACCACATAAATGAAAAAATTGCCTCATTTTTATAAATGATTATAGATTACAATGAATATTAGTTCATGTGAAAAAGTGATGGGTTTAGGGTATGAGGTAAGGTAGGTATAAGGTTGATATTCTTCAAAAAAAATATTTAGATGTTAAGGAATATCTAAGAGTATTATAAAACCCATATTATCCACAATGTTATCCTTGAAATTCTAGTCAAAAAAAGAATCCCACACTCTCAGCAGATACCTCAAATTCTAAAACATATTCAAGACTCAATGTAGATTCAATTCCAGAAAATTATAAATAGTCTTAGAGTATTTAACATAATTTTTAATTGTATTTTTTAAATGACTGTGAGAATCTCTGACACCTAGTTATGTAGAATATAAACGTTCAAATAGTTATTTTCTATTTTCCAAAATAGTATATAGATGTACAATATAACATTTAATTTTTTTTATAGGTACACTATCACACTATATATTCTAAATCCTTTCATCCATGGTATATATAATAACTGATAAAATATCTACTATTCTTAATAAATTTAAATATCATTCTCTACAAGATACAGATTCTCTACCTTTAAATGAACTTTAAACCATCACATCATCGAAATGACATTAAAAAAACATCTTCATATCAAGGAACGAGGATTTCAAAAATCATATCCCATTTCATCTATCCAATTTAGATAGTAATATCACTTTTAAAATCATCATTATATTTATTTGATTTTTATTTTTCCTTCAAACTCTAAAACTAATCATGAAGGAACTCATATTCTTTTTTTATATCCACATTTCAGTTATTCATTAGAATTCATTGAATTTTGATGTTCTCCTTAAAACATAAAAACATCATACTTTCGTAAATCAAACATAGAGAAAATCATCTCTTCAAAATTCTAAAAATTGGATTTAACACTTGATTCATCATTAAAATCTTAGGGAACCTCATATACTCTTATAGAAGATTCTATATATTCAACTAACTTAATATATTTAACTTCCAAACATCCACCAGAGGAAAAAGACAACTCTCTATGAACTTATTTGATCTCACCATTTTCTTTAAAAGTCCTTTCCAATGACTCCTTAATTAAAGAAACTAATAGATATTGATAAAATCATTAGATGTAACTACATGTAACCTATCTTTATCAATATAATGAGCTGCATATATTGTTTTTAATTATATAAAAGTATTATTTTCCTTAACTGGTTGTTCCTCAACATGAATTATTTCTCATATATATCTTTAACAACTATAGAGGGTTGTACAACTTCTCAATGGAAGAAAATTCCACAACCCCTATAATAGGTGCATGTTGTTATCTCCTCTAAGGCATTTTAATAAGAAAGTACTCACTATTTACCTTAATTTATTTGAGTTGATAATATTTTTTAGAATTAAAGTACTCCCCCAATTCTTAAAGGAGTTTTTTGTTTCACTAATTTGATTCCTATTGTAGTTTAATGTATATTTTCAACTATAATAGAAGAATTCCTTTAGCCTTGTAGCTTCACCTCCGGTCACACATGGCGTGGTAACAACTCCATACACTCTAGATTAAAAAATTTATTCATTATCAAATCTCATAGACCTATAAGACTCAAAACATTGATACCCCCTTAGCATGAGAATCATATAGACCATATAATTATACACCTATGTGCATAATATTTACACTAGTTACACTCCTAAAGAAATAAAAACTTCATTTAGGGTTTTAGTAAAAGAATTTTGTTCTAATGACATCCAAAACATGTCCTAATGTTAGTAATTAATCTTTACCTATATAGAGAAAGTGATAATATCTTTCAATATAGATAACAAAAAAAATTCATATCCATCTAGAAGCAGTAGTGTAAGTACATCAACATGTATCGACTAGTATTTGACATAATGTCACACAGAATGAGAAACATGATATACATGTATAGGAAAATAATTTTCTCTAACACTATAATCCTTGGAACCACAGTGGTCTGGATGAAATTGATGAGGACATTCTTATCAACTAATAAGTCCTTAACCAATATATTTTTGACTTGAGATATTTCAAAAACGAAATAAATGATGTCATAAGACTTATGATCACTATCTCCAATTGACCATAGGCTAAAATCCAAATTCCCTTAACAAGGAAACTTTAAAATTTGAACCATCACTACTAAATAATTTTTTTTATTATTTTCCTTTGAAGTGATGACATACTCAATGTCACTAAAGATGAACAAGAAGTTCTTAAAATACTCCTTCACATCTCTTTTAGAGACATATTAATAATTACCTTCATCAAATATTAATTATAGATCATGAAAGGTTAAAGCTTACTTCATCTTTAGATCCATCTCATATAACCACTCAAAAACAAAAATAATTCCTTTCAACACCCACTATTCTAAACTAGTTACCCTTTTACTCTTCCCACTACTAGGACTAGCCTCATCAGTCCCCTTAGTCATTTCTATCATAAGCAAAACTAGAGGTATTGAGGATTGTAAGGTCTATGGTTCGAGATAATGATAATTTCGGAGATTGAAAAGATGAGGGTTCAAAGGTAGGAGAGAGAGATATGAGATTAACATTGATGGTTTTAAGAGATATTATTGTTTCTTAAGTTTATAATTCAGTATAATAATTTGGGAATTTAATAATTAAAAGGGAAAAATTTAAATTAAAATATATAACTATAATAAAATAATTTAAAATCCAAATAAACAAGAGAATTAATGAATATTTATGAAGAAATAATTTAAAATATAAATGTATAAATAAAATTATAAAATAAGAAATTATTAACCAAAATTTAGATAAAATTTACATACAATTAATTAAACCAAACTATCCCCTGATAAATTCAAAACAATTAGTGGAAATTGTTTTAACCCAAATATTAGTATGATAGTTTTTCGTATTAAAAAAATTATAATGAAATATCCCCCTTTAAGATATGATCCCTTCTAAAATAATTCTAAATATCAATATTCATTATTCTTGAATGGATAATTGAATTTTTATAAATATTTATAGCACTATAATTATCATATAAAATAGGAAAATGACCAAAATTGAGTCAAAATTCAAGAAAATTGTGTTTCATCCATATAACTTGTACACAGAAACTACCATAAGATATATATTCTAACTCAATAATAAAAAATTTAACGAGATGTTTCTTATTATCAAACCATGAAACTAGAGACATTCCAAAAAATTTTAAAGTTCTTTAGGTATAATTTCTACCTATTCCAAATCCTTCAAAATTAGTATATAAATATGATATTAAATAAAAATAAGAGGTTTTGGTTAAAATAAAGATAAATAAGTAGTTCTTTTTTAAATTTTTAAAACTTATTTTAACAGTAATTAAAGGATATTTTTTTTATTTGACCTAAATCTTACACAAAAGAAGAAATCAAACATCATATCCAGTGTTCCAGAATTAAAATATAAAAATTCAAAAATCATACCTCAATATGAGATACTATTAACTATTTTATTATCTCCAACCAAATTATGTTTTATATTAGTTAACATAGTAGTTGTATAGGATATACTATATTAATGTCCAAACATTTTCAACAATTCAACAATATATTTTATTTTATTCAAAAGGTTTTTAAAATTATTTAGAAATATTTGAAATCCAATAAAGTATTTTAATTATCTAATTACAGTAATATTAAATTCATTTCTAATATATTTTGAAAAATATTATAAAACATTTTAATTTGTAGAATTAAAATAACATCATATACATAAGTGTTTTATATTTGAATATCATAAGAGGGTATTTTCTTAAAAAAATTTAGGATCAGACAGACCTATAGAAAACTTACATTTTAAATGAAAATATTTCAGATTTTAATACCAAGACCTCGGTTAATGTTTAAAAACATAGTTATATTTATAAATTTTAGATATATAATTGATAAAATGAATATTTTAAAAACCTAGGGTTATTCAACATAAATTCCTCCATTAAATAACCAATTAAAAAAAATATCTTTCAACCACCTGGTATATTTTAAAATTAAAATAAGATTAATAGAATAAAAGGATCTTAATATCTACAAGCCTAGAAATAGGGGAATGGTTTCCTCATGTTCTATACATTTCTTTTGATTGTAACAACTATAAAATATATTATCTTTATTCCTAGAAGTTTTATATTTATCATCTTACTTTTTTTAAAGAACCATTTAATTCCAAATAAAGTATAACCATAGGTCCTGTTAACTAATTGAAAAACATTAATCATATTAAATTTATTTAACCCCTATTATATAATCGAAACCCAAATTTTATCATTTATGTCATTTTCTATAAATTTATTTTCAAACTAGGATAAATTGGTAGAGAACACAACTACATTTCCCATATTCCTCCTAGCCTAAAAAACATAATATAGGACTTCTATAGAATAATCTAAAGTTTGGTTCTTCAAAGACATAGCATTTCTTCATAAGACACCTATTGGTTACTTTGATTCATTTTCTGTATTAATGGATTTATCATGATCACTTTTAATTGACTTTCACACATAACATTTCAATAATCACATCTCCAGTTATTCAATTAGTCAATAAATTCATTATTCTTTTTTTAATAATAAAAGGGATCACACTGATTAAACTTCACTTAAACTGATTAAACTATCATTGATTTTTTGATAAAAAATCTATAAGCTTTAGAAGTTGCAGAGTAAAAATGAAAGATTCATTCATTAGTTTTTAGATCAAACTTACCAAGAATCTACTTAGTATTTAAAATATACACCTTGCATCAAAAAAATTTAAGTACCTCACTTTAGGATTTTTTGTTATTCTATTAATCATATTGTGTCATGTTAAGAAGAGTTCTAATTAAAAATCTATTCAGAATATGGAATTTTATTATTAACAAATTCTACCCAAAAATATGTAGGTAAACTACACTCATTTAACATAGTTTTATCAATGTATTGATTTTTTATATTTATTATTTATTCAATTACATTTTCTTAAAGTTGTCTTGGATCCGAAAAGGTATTTTTAAAACCCATATTTGAGAAAAACTAATTAAAATATTGGTTAAAAAATTATTCACCAAGATCACATTACAATGAAATTATTTGAAATCATTTTTCAAGTTAAACCATTTAACAAAAACTCATAAATACTGAATTAGATTCGCTTTTAGATTTTAAAAAGTAATCCCTTGTAAAAATAAGATGATAATAATTCAAAAAACATTAATCACCCAAACAAGTATTCTACTATATAGGGTCCAATGTAATCCATGTGGATAGGTTATAATGATTTATATGTAGAAACCTTGTTGATTTATTTGAAATATTACTTGTGAAACACACTTATCTGATATGAATCATAATGTATTTTATAATCAATCATAAGACATGGTTGATAAAAAAATAGCATCTACATAGATAATTTAGATCCTAAAATATATATTACAATGACCAGGCCTTCTATTCCATATCAATTATTTACTCCCTTAAGTATATAAAAAGTCCACATTTTTTTCAGATAAGGATCCAAGGTCTATACTATAAACATTTTCTAATCTATTTTCTTTAAACTTTTTATATTTATTCTTAAAAACCATAAATGAATAATTAGAAAAATCAATAGTAAAAACATAATCATAGATGTATGATGTACTTATTAGATTATACTTTAACCATTGAACATATGGGACCTTATTGATTATAATATACATTTGGATCTCCAACCGACCCAACTCTAATAATAATTCATTTATAATTTTTAACAATGGTGATTAAACCATCATAAATTTTGGATAGTCCTTGAGATTTGGTGAAATATTCACTTATATATCTTGATTGGATAGTACCCATATACGATATAGAATTTATATCTCTCTGGATTTTCATAAACAAAAATTTCAAAATAATATTTTTTATACACAATTTTTTAGGCCCTACGTTTTTATCTAGATGGATATAGAAAATTGAATCTATTTAATTTTACAATAAATTATAGTATTAAATTTAATCTTGTCAATAAAAATATAATTATTCTCAATACAAACAATTTAATTATTCCTTTACAAAATATTATTAATATAAATACCTTTGGTTCCCCAATAAAAAAAGTATGTCATTCTAGGATTTATTAATCTTATAACAAAATAATTTCTATATAGTGTAGGTTTATCACCATTAATACCAATTACATATATTTCTTTCTTACTCACATTATTCCCCTAATCTTATTTAAATACACTTATCATTTATAAATGATAGTAAAACCACTTTTCTTAGATTTTACTAGAACAATAAACATTTTAATTTTATGTACTAGTTCAATACATGTTGAAGTGGGTTTATGTATTCTTTATTTTAATAATAAGTGATTTTTAGCACATTACCTTTATCCATTAAGACAATATTGTGAATATTTTTGGGATATTTATTCTTTTTCTTTAGAGCTTCGTATTTGTCTTCTAGTTGAGAATAGTATTCTACAAATATATGATTAAAGCTGGTTTCAAAATCAGAAACATAAGAATAGTAGGATTGTACCGTGTCATCCATTTCAATATAGCACATGTTTTCATTTGGATTTTATTTCTTTTACCCGAATAAAAACTTGGAGAACTAATTGAGTATTCATAAACACTCCAATTAACCATTAGGGATATTTCTCCTTTATTTTCATAATCTATTTTAATTTTATGTTTTTTCCTTTTACCCCTTTTCCTTATTTTTTAGTTGTGGACATTCGGGTTTGATATACCCCATCAGATTGAATTCATAACATTTGATTTCTTTTAGAATATGAATTTCTGTAATAAATAAATAAATTCTATAAAACTTTCCAGTTTTTATACATATTTTTTAATCATATTTTCTAATATGTAAATTATTCTCCTGAACATGAAAATATAAAATCAATAGAGAATATAAAATCCTCCTTTGAATTAATTCAAACTTTAAGGATAAGAAATTTGAGATATATATTCTCTTTCTTTTTTTTACTTGGTAATCAATATACTATGCATCTCAGAATCATACATCTATAGAGTACTAATAAATTACTTAATATTTAAATATTTTATAGGATTTGACCATGATATTGTAGCTAAAATACCATTCCATATATCTATAAAAACATTGATAACATTTTAATAATTATCGTTTTCAGGTTTATGTTCTCCTAGAGAATTGAATCCATCGATGATCTCATTAAATCTTCAATTTATATGGCTGATACATTCTCCATAAAATGTTCTAAAAGTATCTAATATCAATTTTGTCATATTATATCTCAGTAGTCTAAAATTTTCAGTTCTTTCATAGGAAGCATCAATTGGTTTTCACATTTCATATATAGTGAAATGGTAATTGAAATAGTTGAATTCATTTGGATGAAGTCAAAAAATTATTTCATTCATGGATCTTCAATTCAAATCATATTCACCTTCCTTTGATGTATCCCATTTTCAAAGTTCATCTTTGTGAATTTCATATGTCAATAAAACCTTCAAATAAAATATCCAACCAATATTCATAAAATATATAACCATTTGAACTATCTGGATTCCATATTTTAACTATTAAAATATGGAAGCATAATCATTGAAATAAATTCTTTAATTTCATCCTTTGAAAATATTCTTCATCATGATCTTTAATTGAATATTATTAGAGCTAATAAAATTATTCAATTGAGTACTTATATAAAAAAATTTATATCCCGTAATCATTATGAAGGCACAAGAGGGAAATGAATCACGTCTAATTAGAAAAACATGATATATTTAAAATAGATCCTTCTCATACTTGGAAAGATTTTATTTTATCCTTTCGTAAAAGGGAATATGTAGAATAAAATAAAATAATAGTACATAAAATAATTTATACTTGAATGGGGAATAATGATCCTCTAGTCTGCTCCACCACTCTCTCTCCATGATTATGGTGATTTCACTAGTAGATCTTTTTCTCAGGGACCATCATAGTATAGAGAAAGAAAATGTATATATTTATAATAGATTATACAGGGATTTCAATTAGGACTTACAATGATCTATTGAACACTCAATACCTGAGTTTTTTATAACCCAAAAAAATATAATTTAGTTGAGAAATTATATATCAAAACATTCATATATGTACAATGCATCTAATAGATGAAGAGATGTCTAAAAGAAAATATGAATAACTCCAAATAGAGGTCTGTAGGAAGAATCTTCAAATTTTTTGTAGAATATATTTAAATAACACAAAATCAAAAACTAATTGAATATTTTAGGCCACGCGATGAACACATAGAAACATATTATCAAAAGATATTTGAAAATACTTTTTATAAAATTTAAGAAGATGTACCATAAATAAGTAGTAGTATAAGATAGAATAAAATATTATGTAATAAGAAACACTAGATGAAATTTTAGGGTAAGTTTTTATAGTCATTGAGCTTCAAAGTGTTATTTTATTTGATTATCATATCATTCACTAAAGTTACCAATTATGTAGAAAAATACCTAAAAGATGGGATTTTGAAAAAATTCACGAACTAATGACATGAACTCTTTGGAATCGGTGAATTGCTACCTGATTAAAGCCAAGGATCTCACATGAACGATATTCACCACCAAAATAAATCCAAAAAAATAAAAGGTTTAGATTTGAAGGAACACACAATTTCTACTCATCATTGGTGATTTATTCTTGAATAATTCAAATCTAAATTCTTATAGATCATCAACACACACTTCAAAAATCTATGGGAGTTTTGGTCGTCGAATCCATGTGCTAGAATAGAGTTCTGACGACACCTTCACCGCTCCAAAAATCACTGCATCATCTTGTTTGCGATGCGAGAGAGGGATCTATATATAAACAAATTGGATCTAGAGTCTCTATCTCTAGAACATGGGAGATAGGAATATATAGAATGAACATGAATAGTCCTATGTTAATTCCTTTCTTCTTCTTTTTATAGGGTTTTAAAAAACCTGGTAATGCCTTCCAAAACCTGGAATTATAAACACTCTATATAAAGGACATTTTGACTACGAAACAGAGTCATAAAAATCATTTTTATTATTATAAATTTTTTTATATAATAAATATATCATGTGATAATAATTGATTCGTTAACTCGACTTGTCATTTCCTCAAATATTAAATGAACCTTGAATAATAATATTTTTTAAATTAATATTTTTCATGTATTTACACAAAAATTTATAAATAAATTTTATAAATAAATAAAATTAACATTATTATGAACTTGATGAATATGAATTTATTTATTTATTTTGTGATTTAATATTATTGTAAAAATCCTAAACCCTAGTGGTGTGGCCCACCATGTCCAAAACTATTACTCAACTGAATTGGGAATATTAATGAATATTCTATTATATGTGACCCTCTATGCCATTACCTCAATAGCATTGAATAAAATTCAAGGACCAAGTACGAGATCTAGTGTAATACCCTAATATTTCATAGTATGTTATCTTTTTAAAGAAATTCAACAGCTTATATTATACGTAACACCGACATGGCTTGCATTGCACTCAAGATTGAATTTCTAGGAAACAACACTATAATATTATAATTATATAAATGATATACTTATAACTTATTAATATAACATAATAATATAGATAATAATAAATTATTTTTAAATGTTATTTATAATTTTACCACATAAAAAAACAAATTTATAATGAAATGTATAAGTTTTGGTAAAATAGCTATATGTTTTGAAATAATATTTTCTTAAAGGAACTACTTTTTATAGAATTTTGTGAAAAATAATTTTAGTCAATCATTGAAATTAAATTTTGTAAAATAGATATAATTATTCAACTTATAATATCAAAATTATCTTTGGGATAATTTTTGTTATTTTTCAAAAAAGATTCAATTTTAATGAATAGTGAAATTACAAAACTTTTGTTTAAAAACCGACATTTTCATTTAAATAATTATTTTGTTTTAAATTTATTTTAAAGTCATAATAGATAAATAATAGATATAGTAACCCAATTTAGGTCATTAAAACCATTTTTATAATATAATTAGATATAAAAATTTATTCATCATTTGAACGTCTCTTTTACCCGCCTCATAGCCACATTTTCAGGATTAACATTAAACGTAATTTTACCTCTTTTGTGAATTTAATTTCAAAAAATGTACATAAATGGATTTAATCAGTATGAAAAATTTGGTCTAACTGGATCATTATAATTTTTGGTTAATAGTAACTTTGAATCTTTATTTACCACAATTAAAGGTAAATAGGGTAATTAAAGGTAACAAAAATTATCATAAAATAAAATTACCCAAAAACATGTCCTAATTTTATTGGATATGTATGTTTTGATCGAAATCATCCTTATATAAAAAATATGATAATTTTTAAGCCACTTATGTAATATTAGGACTTTTTTTTATTTTATTTAAAGAAGAGTTAAAAATGTAATATTCAAATTTTAATAACTACATAATTTTTAAAATGGGGATATATAAGTTATATGGAATAATATAAATATTATATGTAAATATAAAATAATTATATACACAATAGTAATTTATTTATAAATTTTATATATTAAATAATTTATTTAAATGATGACACGATAGTGAAGAAAAAATTATTTTATTAATATAAATTCAAATAATTGATATTACAATTATTAAACTAAATATAATTTGACTTAGTTAATGAAATTTTTTTTATATAACATAGATATTTTAGAGACATATTTTATGTATTGGATCTAATTTATCAATTGTGTTTGATTTTTTTAAAATGAAATATTGATTAGTATCAAAATTGACCTAAATGATACTTTAGAATAAATAATATTTTATTAAAAATTATAAAATTAATAAAAATATAGAATTATGAAAACTAACTTGTATAGTGTTAATTATGTTATATGTGATCCAATTTGGGTTCTCTTAGAATTTTATTGTAAATATATTAACAATATAGTGTAAGAAGACAAGTTATCACGGTAAAAGTTAAACAGTTTCACTAAGGATTAAATCCAAATGATAATGTTAATTATATGACATAAATATGTATAAAATTCATTTTTGAGAGTATTTAGATGTAACATCATATTATCCTTTAAATAAATCAATTTTTTTCTATTTAAAGGAATAAATAACCTTATAGTAAATTAATAGTTTTGGAGTATCCAAAAGTGCCCCTCACCTATTTTATAATAGGTCACCTCAACTTCTATTTTATTCACACTTGTAAAGACATTTGGCTATTAAAAAACCTAAATATTTACTCTACTATATTACATCACTTCATCCTAGAGGACAAACATTGGGACGAAATACATAATAAAAAGTCCTTTTATGAAAATCAAAAGGAGATACTCAAAGAAGAGGTAAATTTTTACCAATTCAAGTAAATTTATTTTATAATTATACTTATTATTCATATTTTTTTCAAAATAAAGTATTAAAATCTGTATATACTACATGATGATATGTTTTTATGATTATGGGACAACCACATTCCTCCTTGTAACCATCCTATGAAAAGTAATACCACCATGTGTCTGTACGTACGACTTACCTCATCCACATCATGGTGGGAACTATTTTTCAGGAATAATTAATTTATATGTTATGAAGATGAATATTAAATTGTAAATAAAAAATATTTCACAATATTTTTGTATTTATAATTCATATTCCATCCAATTTCTTACCCTTTACCATTATATAATGATATTGTCGCTCAAGCATAAATATGACTTACCATCTCCACGATGCGGTGAGATTAATCCTCCATTACAACTATTTAAGAATGATTATAAAAATATATATAATGAATAAGTATGAAATATGTGACATAATAATTCAAATATAATATATATACACACACACACACACACACACATTTATATCATTTACTTTCTACCATTCAATACGATAAGTAAATGGAAACGATGTTCATGCGTACGTATAACTTACCAACTCCATGAAGAGTGTATTCTATTTCATATATCTATATATTATATATATTTACATTCTAAATATATATGATATATAAATAATTTTTTACATTCTGTAAGTAAATCATGATCTATGTAATATGATAAAGAATAACAATCCAAAACACATATGATAAACAAATCAATTATTACCTGAAACGTTACATTAATGAAGAATGGTTGTTAAATGGGTAATATAAAGTCATAAATTAATCATATATGATATAATGAATATTATTATGATTTTTTACAAGTTAATAATAGATTTAAAACCACTACATAGGATTTTTGGACATGTACAGAGAGTATTATACCTAAGGTAAAGGAATTCCATATCACTTTTATTTTTCATGAGATATAATCCATGTTCACCACCTATTTCCCATTTGTAGTGTATGTATATACCCTATTAAATTTCATATCCTGAAAAAATTTAACCTCATGGTATTTAAACATTACTTTTATGATATTAAAATTATGATTTAAATGTTCAAAGTGGTATGGGATGCTTTGAATGTTTAAAGAATTAATCCTTTCTAAATTTTAATTTTCTTGATATTATTTTACATAACTATTTATATTTATATAATAATATTTTAAATAATATTTTATTTCTATTTTAAATTTCATTGGAATGTTTAAAAAAGGAATATTTTTAATGTTTTAAGTAAGGGACTCTTTTACTAAAACATCGTTTCAAATGTTTTTGATGATTTATTCTTCTTTATAAATATTTATCATTAATTTCAACATTTTCCTAATGGGTTTAAGAATTTATTTATATAAAAATTAATGTTCTAAAATGATAATTACTTTAAAAAAAATTCAATTTGGTATGAAACCCTTTGATTTAGAAATATCATTTTAAATGTATTCTTTTTTAAGTTCACGACTTTTAAATAAATGGTATGAAAGAAAAAGAGGAATTTGTCTCAAGATATTATAATGATCTAAATAGAGTATTTTAATCTATGTCAACATCTATTATTGGATATTACTCTTAATTGGGGTTGATGTCTTATTATATCATTTAAAATATTTTGTTGAATGATTTCTGAGCAGTTTGACTGTGGATATTCTAATTAGATATCATTCATGGATAATGGTTAAAGTATTCATATTTTGTATACTAGTTTTTAATATGAATGATTGTGTTTTTTATGTTTCACCATTTTCATATGAGCAACGTGTTGTTCTTATTAAGTGATGGGTGGGGCCCTCTATTGTCCCTCAATGCGTTGGTAGGTCTCATGTTATAAAAAAGGGTTTTGGAATGTGGCCTTGATGATGTGGGCATGTATGGTCTTAGCATTAGGCCTTGAATGTGTGGCTATGATGTCCGAAATTATGCACTCCCTCATTATAACATTATATATTGATATTAAATGTGATTATTTGACTTATAGAATATCCTTGTTAATGTTTAAATGGAATTATTTGATTTATTTTTTCCATATTATGTTCACAATTATGTTTTAAAGGCTTATGTTCCTTTTTTATACTTGCCTTAAATGTTTATGCTTACTAAAGAAATTGTCTACTGTATTGTTTAACATTAATGAGCATCTGATATCACCCCTTTCATATGTTTTATTTTCATAGTATTCCAAGAATAGTTTAATTATTGATATATATTTCTAAACTAGGAGAATAATGGAATTATCAAAGGATTATATGTGTTGTATTTTATGTTTAAAATTTTAATTTAAGGATCAAGGTTGTAGTCTATTTTTCATGACTTACAAACCGATCGGTCCTTCATAATTTTATTCATTGTAATCATTCTATTGATATAAAATAATGTACCAGCATTGGGTATTTGGGGTCTGGGCATTATAGTTGGTATTAGAAAATGTTTAGCAATAATCTTGGAAATAGTTTTAGAAAAATTAGATTACTGATCATAACCCTATGATAGACTTTGAGGGTATGTATAGAGGAACATCCTAAATTTTTGCTAATGTAGATATTATGGGAGTATTCTTAGAAAATACATCCATATATAGATACTACATGTTGACATGGTTCGGACATAGATGTACCTAGGAGTAATAGTTATGGCAAGGTGTTCCAGTCATGAATATGGGTAACCTGGTACACAACAATAGGCCTAACTATGCACTTAGTTTGAAACTCCTGGGTGATATGGTTAGGATAATTTATATTTTATTTACCTAAAATTATGAAGGATTTAAAAGTAAAGATTCCCCTAAAGAATATAATGTTTATGATTCTAGGATTTATGATGCCTAAATTTATGTTATGCGATATACCAATTTTAAAGATACACAAATTTTATAACTGTATAATCTAATCCTATATATGCCATCTTATATAAATGGTTAATAGAAGAAGTAATGAGAACACTACCAATGCACTTGATCTAAAGAGTAATTAGAATTATATCATTCATGGACTTACGCTAAATTTTAGAATGGAAATCGTATCCCTTGCATTATCATCATATGAGGAAATAATATCAAGTGTTAATAAGATAAAAAATATTTATATTACTAATATTTATTTAAAGGGAAGAAAGAGAAGAAGAGTGTGGAGGAGAAAATATGGATAAGGTTAAAAAGGAAAAAGAAGGATATTTCATACATGTGATAACAATTGAAATAATCATCGTAGTAAATTTTTTAAGGGAATGGGAGTTTTTTATATGTGTGGAGAAAAATTACATGATGTCTGTGATTACAAGGGTAAGAAAAATGTTTCTAATGTACAATGCTTCAGCTTTAAGAAGATGTGACACTATGCGAATCAATGTACCGATCATGAATGTAATACACCCTTGTTGATGCTACTAGATAATGATCAAGTTATGATACTTTAAGAGATGAAGATGATTGATTAATATTCCTATTCAAGAATTATATCATTTGAATATTTTATAATCAATGAATCGGTTATAAGAATTATGTAGTATATAATGATTTTACTATAGTAATCATTCTTTAAGTATTTGGAAGCATTAGAGTTTTCATTAAGGATTTTATAGTGATCAAATATTTGATATGGGTCAATATGAACTACATGAAATTGTTTTTGGAATATAATTTTATTATTGATTTTGTAAATTTAATGAATTTTATCGATAGTGAATTTGGATGGATGTATTTTTGTTAAGACTTAAGGTTGGATTGGGTTATTCTGAATATAGGATATTATTGTTTGAGGATTCATTAACATTTATTCAATATTATGTGCTAGCCACTTTGGTATTAGTAGAAATTTTGAGGATGAAAGAAATAATTGATGGCCTTATGATTTATCAAAAGATATTCTTGCATGAAAAAATTATTTTGAACATTAATTTCAAGGTGTAAGGAATGAAGTAAAAATAGATCCAAACACAACCAAAAGATGAGATTATGCTTATGATATGTAATTAAATCAAATAATTTCTTATCTGAAAAGTAAAATAATTCTTCAACTCATTGGAATGGATTTAGAAACCAAAAAAGCTATCTATGTACTTTTTCCGATTAATCAAATGGTCCCTTAAATCATTATAGATTTAAAGCTTGGTGATTCTTAACATTATCCAAATCATTTTCTCTATCACTATCCATCAAAATATGGTGCTTAGATTGTCCTTTCATGTCCATGTTTTCTACATGGAACCCTTGTTGGTGTTATATCTAGAAACTTTTATTCCTCCTTTTCATTATTTTAAATTAAACATTTTATTAACCCTATTTCTGATGTGTGATTCCTATAAATTTATTTTCTAGAATCAACCAATTATTTTTGAAGTCAAATTTCAAATTGCAAGGGAATAATTTTTTTGAGAAGGGGAAAATGTAACACCCCAATATTTCTTAGTACTCTATCTTTTTATTGAAATTCAATAGCTTATATTGCATGAAACATCAACTTAGCTTGCATTACACACAAGATTTAGTTTCAATGAAACAACACTTTATAATTATAATTAATAAAATGTTATATTTATAAAATAACCATCAAATATAACAATATCAATAAAAATGAATAATTTTTAAAAGTTATTTATAATGTTTTCACATAAATATAAAATATTTATAATGAAATTTATAACATTGAGTAAAATTGTATTATGTTTAGAAATTCTATTTTCTTAAAAGAACTAATTTTTATAGCCTTTTATGAAAAATAATTTTAGAAACTCGTAGAAATTTTATTTTATAAAATATACATAATTTTTGAATTTAGAATATCAAAATTAAATTCGAGTGAATTTTTAGTATGTTTCTGAAAAGTTTCTATTTTTGCTGAATAGTGAAATTATTTCATTTTTGTTCAAAAACCAGCTTTTTGAATTAAATAATTATTTCAATTTAAATTTATTTTAATGTCAAAATAGATAAACAATATACATATTAATTAAATTTATATCAAAGGAACCGTTTTTATAAAAGAATTAGATATAAAAATTTATTGAACTTTTGAATGACGCTTTAACACGCCTTCAAGCCCCATTTGCAGGATTAGAAATAAACATAATTTTACCAATTATTTGAATAGAATTTTAAAAAATGAAAATTAATGGTTGTTATAATTGGGAAAAATTTGGTCTAATAGGATCAAATTTTTTTTGTTGAATAGTAACTTTTGAATTTTATTAACTATAGTTAATTGTAAATAGGGTAATTAAAGGTAAAATTAATATTAGATTAATATAACATTATCATAATAGTCGTGAAACTTTCATGGGATAAGTATGTTTCTATGAAAATAAACCTTAATTAAAAAAATATATCCTTTTTAATAAACTAATGTAATATTAGGACATTTATTATATTTTATTTAAACAAGATTTTAAAATTCCATATTCATATTTTAATAACTACATCATTTTTAAAATGGAGTTATTTAAGTGATTTGGTGAACTATACATTGTCTATATAAATCTATGATAATTATATATATAATATTATTTTATTAACAATATTTATTGATTAAATAATTACCATTAATGATGACACGATAGTGAAGTAGAAATTTTTTTATTAATCAAAATTCAAATAAATTATATTAACAATATTAAAATAAATATAATTTCATATAATTAATGCCATAAATAGATATTATAGAAAACATATACATGTTAGTGAAATAAGTGAATTATTTGTTTTGAAGTTATCATAATGGTTTGAAATTTTTAAAAATAAAATATTGAATAGTATCAAAATTGACAAAACTAATACTTTAAAATAAGTAATATTTTTTAAAATATTATAAAATTCATAAAAATCTATAATTATAAAAACATACTTTTATAATGTTAAAAATTTTATAAATGATCCAATTTGGTTTTGTTTAGCATTTTATAGTAACTATATTAACTCTATAGTTTAAAAAGACAAGTTGTCACTGTAAAAGATAAATTGATTAACTAAGGATTAAATCCAAAATATAAGGTTAATTCTATTACCTAAAGCATATCAAAAATTAATTGGTTTAGGTGATTTAGACACATAATCATTATATAGAATAAATAACTCACATTGGAGCTATTTAAAATCAAAAATTATTTTATAATGAATTAATAGTTTCATTGTTTCCAAAAGTACCCCTCACCTCTCATATAAAAGGGAACCTCAAGTTATATATTATTAACTTCTCTAAAGCCATTATTATCTCCCAAAAACTACCTATTTCCCCTGAAACATCCCTAAATTCATCCTAGAGGAAATAATTCAGGCATAAATCCAACCTATGGAGTCTTTTCATGAAAATCAAATGGAAATACTTGAAATAGAGGTAATTGTTATACCCATTAAATTCAATTTATTTTCTTCTTAGAATATATCTTTATATATTTATTTCATAATAAATTAAATAATATCGAATATAATATATTCAAAGATGATTTTATGATTATGGTTCAACCTTATTCCTCTTTTTACCCATCCTAAAAAATATCATCATGCGTGTGTACATACGACTTACCGTCTCCACATCATAGTGAAAATTATTTTTCATTTATTATTTATTTATATGGATTTGAAAATGAAGAAAAAGGATGTAAATAATAAATATTACAAAATAATTTTTCATTATAATTTATATTCCACCCAATTTTTTTACCATTTACCATTAGAGAGTTGTATCACCACTCGTGCCTACGTGGAGCCTACCATCTCCAAGACGTGATGAGATTCATCCTACATTACAACCATTTATGAATGATTATTAAAATATATCAAATAAATTAGTATAAAATATGGGACATAATAATGATACTATAAAAATATATATTTATATATATAAATTCATATTGTTCATTTTCTTCCTTCCATTCAATATGATATGAAAATGAAAAAAACGATCATGTGTTCATACATCTTACCATCTCCATGAACAGTGTATTACATTTAAAATATATATCTACTATATATATTTATATTCTTAATATATATGATATATAAATTATTTTTTACATTATGTAAGTAAGTAAATCCTGATATATGTTATATGATCAAGAACAACAAGTCAAAAAACGTATGATAAAAAAGAAGTTATTACCCAAAACATTGATTTAACATAGAATTGTTAATAAATGGGTGATATAAAGTCATAAATGAATCATATAAGATTTTATAAATATTACTATGATTCTATTACAAGTTAATAATATATTTAAAACCACTATACGGTATTTTTGGACATGTTTGGAGAGTATCATTACAAAATTAAGGGAATTCCATCACACATTCAATTTTCATGAGATATAAGCAATGATCGCCACCAATTTATTTTGTGTGTTTTATGTATATCACCTATTATATTTCCTAAAATGAATAAATTTATCTTCTTGGTATTTAAATATTTATTTTAAGATATAAAATTTATTATTTAAATGTTGAATGTGGTATGGGACACTTTGAATGATTAAATAATCAATCATTTCTCCATTTCAATATTCATGATATTATTTTACATATATATTTATAAAGACATAAAATGATTATAAAGGAAAGCTTATTTGTATCTTTAAATTCATTAAAAAAAATTCAAAATGGAATATTTTTTGAGATTTTATGTAGAGGTTTCTTTAATTAAAACATCGTTTTTAAGGTTTTAATGGTTTATTCTTCAAAAATAATTCTCATTAGTGTCCATGTTTTCAAAGTGATTCTTAAGGATATATTTATATAGACATGAATGTTTTAAAATGATAATTTCATTGAAAAGATTCAATGTTTTATGAGACACTTTGATTGAAAAATCTATTTTTAAATGTCATCTTTTATAAGTGCACAACTTTTAAATAAATTATTTCAAAGAAAAAGAATAATTTTTTCTCAAGATATTTTTAATTATTTTAATAGTGTATTTTCATCTATGTCAACATCCATTGTTGGATATTAGGATTAATTTAGTTTTATCTATTATGATATCATTTACCATATTTTATTGAATGGTTTATGATCAGCTTGATTGTGGATGTACTAATTAGATACCATTATTGTTTTATTGTTAATGTGTTCATATTTTGTTTAGTATTTTTTAATACAAATGATTACACTATTTATGTTTCACCATTTTTATATGAGGAATGTATTAGACTACGTATGTGATGAGAAGGGCCCTCTATATCCCCTTGATGCATCATTAGGCCTCATTAGAGAAATTAGTGTCTTGGCATTAGGCCTTGACAATATGGTTATGTATATTCTTGGTACGAGTCCTTGACAGTGTGGTTATAATGACTGGAATTATGCATTCCCATCTTATGAGAATAGTTATTGGTATTAAATGTGATTATTCAAATAGTAGAATATCAATGTGAATGTTTAAATGACATTTTTTATTTATTATTTCCATCTTATGTTCAACTTTATGTTTGATTGGATTATGTTTCGATTTTATACATCATTTAAAATTTAATGCTTATCTATGAAAGTTTCAGTTGTATTTTTAACCTTATTGAGCTTTTGAAATCACCCCTTTCTTATGTATTATTTTCCCAGGATGCCCAGATGTGTTTAATGATTGAAATATAGGGTTAATCTAGGAAAATAATGGTGTTTTAAAAGGATTATCTATGATTTATTTTATGTTCAAAATTATAATGTAAATTTCATGTTTGTAATCTATTTTTGAAGACTGTTAAATAGATCGGTCTGTCAGGATTTGATTCCTTATAATCATGCCAACGCATTAAAATATTACACCTGCTCTGGGAATTTGGGATTGAGGTGTTACATATACCAACCCATCATGTCCCTTAAAGAGATAAGTATTGTCATAATAAGGAAAAACAACTTATGAATCATCACTGTGTAATAGAATCTATTTTTATTTAATATCTAATAAAGAAGGACATGCACCCGTGTCATCATCCTTTTCTTACATTATTATTTTAATCTAACTGGACATATTTTCCCTCGACTACCATCACCATTGTCTTATGAAGGTATTACTATCATGATCAACATGGACCTAGATATAGTACTTCCTAAACCTGGAAGTGAAAAATCTTTTCAGGACCATTCAAGAAATTTCATGACACTAATGACACACCCAACACATGCTACATCTCCATGATTTCATTTTCATGGTTTTCACATTGAAAAAAATTATTAAATCTAATGGAACACATTGGAAATTATATAAATTGAGGATTCCATTACACATTTCCATTAATTAGGACATCCAATGTCACCAAAAACATGTGGTGTTACTATTTGTGTTTATGTCCTCATGATCCCACTATAATAAATGACAAAGTGAAAACTTCTTGAGAAGAAGGATTAATGATTATGATCCCCCAACCAATGATTTTCGGACATCTACTATTTTTAATAAGTTAGAAATATCTAGACCAGAAGACATATATTTATGATTAATGTCATGGTATCTTGAGTTTCTCATTATACCCTAGGATCATCTTTAAAATTTTGATATCACAATTAATCTATGTATATTACCATTAAATAGTGGATGCATAAATATCTACACTATAATGGTATGTTTACATCATTTATATATAAATGTATACATGATATGGTAATCAAAAGTACTGAATTGTTGGGTCTAGGTATCCCACTATCTCAACACTCCAACTTTCACTAGAGACAATATTCATACCATACATGTTAGCTTTCACATGATTAAAATAATTTTTTTACTGAGTCACGAATTTAACAGCTAGAAATCCCATGATTCCACTGAAGGAAAATTCAGCTATTTGCGACCTCATCTCTATAAGTAAAACATTTAACGAGATAGAAAATAGGACTATACCCCTTTTTCCATTATCATAACATGAAATCTTGGATAGTAAGTATATCATAATATACATTGTTACAATCCTTTAACTACTTAGTGGGATTCCAAGACCTGAAAAAAATCATTTCATTTAACTACTTCTCAACTACCTCAGAATTAGCAACATACTCGGTATTTGTAGGAAAATATAGCATAATATTATATGAAATTCTATCTCTTATCACCTTATAATAACTATGATAAGATCAAATTGATCTAAGGAATACTACTTTATGTCAAACAAAACTAGTATCCTTTCTTCCCAACAAAACAGGTAAAATCATTTACAAATTCCAGAGTAAAATTAGATAGTTCTGACTACCTTACTTATTGTTCTTTTGGATATAATTAATATATTCATAATATAAATTATATCTTCCAAAAATCAATTTTCTTAAATATCAAGGAATATTTGATGGATCCATCACTTAAGTGTGCGTATTTCAACTTATCATGTCAATCTCTTCCCACATACCAGTCATGTCAACCTAGAGGGATTTTTTCTATGTGACACTAGAAAAAATTCACTCTCAAATTATTCCAAATTGAATTTTTCAATACCATGTCACTATATTTATGGTTGACTAGGCCTAAGATACCTTCAGATATAACTTAGTAGATCATGTTCCCTATGAACTTATGTTTCAAATTTAATTCAATCACCAGAGAATAACTTTCATTCCAACCATATATAACCACGAGACTAATATTCTTTTTCCATGCCTTCTTATAAATATTTCACATGGAGAACTATAATTCTCACACTAACCTATGTTGGACACATAGAAATAATTCATTCTTAATGAATGTTCTAAGATCATGTTTTTTTACTTTAATCCAAAACATGGTTTCAGTAACATGAAACCTTTATTCTCATTTTTCTATGTGACCATACTTTTATGGTTTAATTATATAGAAATCTTCCATGATTGGAGATCATGATATCCGATTCTCAATAATATGATCATAGAAATTTTATATTAAAAGTAAATTTCTAATGGATTTAGGCATAATGAATTGGTAATACCTATCGATCCTTATTGGAACTACACTTGTACCATCAATGTATCAACTCACTTGAATACCCATCGTAGTATTCAAAATAATAATCCTCCTTTCACTTTGTTACATGGAATTAATTATTGAATTTTAACAGGTATTTTCAATATTAGCTAATTTTCATACACTAATTACATGTAGGAAATATTATTATCAATGAAAGAAAGATCAGTATACGTAATGAATACAAAAAACATCAACATAGTTTTATCCTTCTTATATAGTATTGGTAATTAGAACATACTCTATTCCACATGATCTTATGGAACTAGTTCCTAAGACAACTACATGTGCATATAAATCATTGAATAATCCAAAGTCAATATGTATCCCACTTTCACTAAATATATATGCATCCTTGTTGAAATGTAGTTTATCTCTTGACTACTACTTTTCTATCTTTTGTATTTATGTAATATATGATGAAACTATTAGGAAAATTGTAGTAGATTCAAACTGTCTTTTTTTACTTGATGAATGTTTTTTATATCCTAAAAAACTATTTTCATTCAAAAACATGTCTGTATGACATATATTTATGGCATATCACTATTATTTGAAAATAACCTCATGAAATTTAATAGAAGTTTCTACAAGTTACAACATTGATACTCCCTATATCATAACTCTGATGTATAAAATGTGTGTCTAGGAACTGATCCACACTATATTTTATTGATCAATGTTAGCATGTAAGAATTAATCATTGATCCGGTTCATTATCATAGATTTAATGATGTTGATAAGGTGATGTGCATTTAGAAATTACTCCACTATACCTTATAATAAATAATGAATTCTTGGTCAAGATATTCTTCAGAATACCAGCCCGAAGAAACTCATATCTTCTAACCATGCATATATTATACATCACATTATCATTCCTAATTTACTTAATGGAATAATATGATGTACATTAATCCCTATAGCTTACCCATGGCATAATTCATGCTCTATAGTTAATCTAATTCTGAAATCCTTATGGAATACCTTTATTTCTAATGGTTTTTTTGACCAAACTAAAGACATCAGTTATACTGATGGTGTATAAATTTAGTGAGCATAAATACCAAACTGGGTATACCCTTTACATCCACTTTTAGTTTCTCTCGATAAAGATTTATCTTTCTAGAATTAGGTAAAATAAGTGTTACATCTTATATTCCTCAAGTAGTGTCTATGATTAATGTATTACTGAACTATTACTTGAGCATTGAATACCACAAACAGAATTAATTATTGAACATGGAATAATGTATCATTCTTTCTAAAGGACATGTGAGATAAATGTTTTGGTTAGACTCAATAAGTTTTTTTAGGAATCATACACATGTCAATAGGGAAGTTTTGTACTTTTTTCTAATGACTTAAGAATCACCCTTTCACAGCCTCTTGGAGAAAACACGAAACATCAGATAACATTTATATACATACTTGGCTATTGTATTTAAATACACATATGTGACGGGAATACTTTATTTAATACCCAATAAGTATGAACAAGACATTTTTTATATTTGACTAATATTCGTAGATGAAGAAGATAGTACATTAATCTTTTATTCAATTTATTACGATTTAACAACCATATTTTTATTTCATAATATGCATTCCAAGTAACTTACTTATAATACCTCTTTCATTTAAAGATGATGCGAATATGCTTTTGGTGTTTCTTTCCATTGGTATTTTCCCTTATCATTCAATTTATTCTCTATAAGAATTAAGATTTAATTTTCTTTTATATTATTATTTAATTGGAAAACCATACCTGGATAAGAAATGAAGAGATTACTAAAAAACGTTCATTTTATAACATAAAAATAGACATTATAAAATAAGTTAAAATGATATGATAAAGTGGTCCATTGTATGATCATGATCCGCCATTCAATTTACACAGGCCATTGTAACCATCTAATTCATACATGTGCTTATCTTTCTCCTTGAATACCTCTTAGAGATTAAACTATATGATATATCATACATGTCTTGATGTAAATAATGTAACTAGCATCAGACCTTGATGATATGATAATGACCTAACCATCATATTCTTTATACATGATTCTCTAATAAACAATCTCTCACCCCCATTTCTTGAGGTGACATAATAGGTGTTGGAGATATTGGACCCTTGAGATTCCTATATCATAATACTGTGTCCAAGTTCTTGTAGTACTCATGGATACTCATGCCTATATAGAAATTTACTTTTTTCCATTGTTTATTGCTATTATTTATTATGGTATAAATTTCTATTTTTTACAAAATTAAATTTTAGAATATTATTACTTTTATAAAGATTAACAGTTTGGACATTTTGATTAATTACATAAATCATTAAATGACTCCCACTATTATATCCAAATCTAGGAACCCTCTGTGCTATAATAATAATACTTTGTCACTTAATTACACTAGGGGAAATTATCCCTGAACATCCCCTAATAGTCTACAAGCTATTGTTATTCCACTACATTGATGGTTCAGGTAGGATTTTGACTATCAAAATGCATTAACATGTGGTTCCTTGATCTGTTGAGTGAAGCCTCGTCTTCTAAAATTCTTAACTCATTTAATCCATTCTTTTATCTAAAATGATAATATGTAATATATTTCTAATCCTTACAAGAATATTATTTAATTAAACCCACCACACTCATAAGAACTCCCTAGTAGGAAGAGGCACCCTCATATACGGTATGTTGAGCACCCCAAACACATATTTTTTTCAAATTTAAATGATGGGAGATAGAAATGACTTAAAATTTCATTGAAGGTTTTTATATTTTAATGTAACAAAAGAAATAATTTTTAATTTACTAAACATATACTATGCGATATCACACACAACTGACCATGCAATAAATAGAAAATACCCATCACATCACATGTTCATTTAATCTTTTCATGAATTTTCATATTTCTACGTGATAACATCATGTATATAAAACTATATACACGATATGGTAATCAAAATTAATGAAAAGTTGGGTCTTTGGAACCCACTATTTCAACATTCACTTCATCTATAAGTGACTATTGAGAATAAATAGTCAACATAAGTTTATTCTAGTCAAATAGGTACATAAAATATTCCAAAGAAATCATGATTTCAAAACATAAAGTGTATTTGGTATTTTAATTTAACCATCTATGGATGTCCATAACTTCTCTATGAAATCATAACTAATAAATCCAGTTTTTAGATATTCAAATAAGGCCTTTAAATTTCATAATCGAGAGATTTACTTCAGTGAAATGATTCTTTATATATTATATAATTTAATATTTAAACATTGTTGATTTCTGGATCAATGTGGAGAATACACTGCATGATGAATACTACAAAAGTATTGTTTCTAGTGTATGGTTTAAACCAAATATAGTGTTCTATAATTTTATGTGTAATACAAATTTGAGGATACTAAAATTTGGTACATTCAAAATTTTATGTACTTGAATGTAATGTTACCTAACATAATATTGGTTTCTAAACATTCTATTTAACACCAACATGTTGTCTAGAAACCTGGATTTGGATACCAATGTTAGGTTAAACCCAACTTTCTTAATAATGATCCAATACTCTTTTAAAAACATACATAATACGTTATAGAAAATATTCTCATCCAAATATAATGAACATGGAGTTGAAAAATCTTTTTAGAAATAAAATAAAATAAAATAATTATCTAATCAAATATAAATATGAAATATACTCAAATTACTTTTATTAGTAACAAAAATGAGGGTAATTGTGGGATTCAAAATAAATGAAAAAACTTGTTTGATCAACATTATTATGACCAATAACATTTACCAGAAATATACTAGTTAATTGGTACTAAACCATTGGGTTACTTTTAGAACTAGAAACACCAAATTCATCCAAGGTTCCCCACTAGGAATCTATTCTAGGTCTACCATGTTTTCTGTAGTCCTCGTACCCACACATTCCTCCCCCTCCCCTTCCCCCTTTCCTCAAAACACTTATATCTTTCTCACAATTCACTATTTGTTAATATACACCCCATGTGGAATTCCAATAAATGAAATTAAATATAAAATGTACCCAAAAAGGTTTAGGTATTTAGAATGAATGAATATAGTGGATTCATACATGTGTACGATTTTGGTGAAGATGAAACATGTACCCCAAACAGCAAAATTAGCTACACAACTCATGCTAGGTCTCGGTTTCCGGTAATCAAGACATGTATTCCCTCATGTGACTATGCGGTAAATGAAATATTCATTATTGTCTCATCATTATTGATACTAAGAAATGATAACCTCATATATAAAAACATTAATTCATTAGAGTTCCACATGAATGATCAGTCATCCCATTACCCATTAATAACCAAACCAAAAATATCATGGAAAATAACTATAATATCGAGAAATAAAACAAAAAGTAATCAAAGAGAGTCTAAAAATAACCAAAATTTTGAAATTAAAAAAATGAGGACTGTCAACGAAGCCCTCACGAATAAAATATTATCTAAACCAATATACCATGAGAATAACTAGTTAAACCAAGAATAAGGAACAAACAAATGAAATTAAAATACCATAACACATTATATATCTCAACACACTACACTAAACCCTAATGGAGTTATATCCTGGACTACATATAGGGAACCTCCACTTCCATCCCATATATCACAAGTTATATATAGGCGGTTTCTCCCATTATATGATAGTATAACACTATAACTTCACACTGATCTCTTATATTTAATCTCTTAACAATCATCAACAAAAAAAATTCATGACCATAGTTTTATTATGGTGAATATGGATGGATGAAAAACTATCTCTATTGTATGTACTATCACTTCCACAGACAAAATTTCCCTTTACACAAGTATTTAAAAATATTATTACACTTAATCTAGTAAGTTATGGTGAAAATAACTGTTAGTATAATAATTATCATTAACTAATTATCTCATTATCTATGACTGAAACCTCATCAATAATAAATTAGGTTCCTCTCAAGATAGATCAGGTAACCTTTGGTCATTTCTAATCTCCCATCCCTATATAGGTTCTATCAGAATCCCTGGGGTCATCTGAGATTTTGCCTCTATATTTTAGAACTATAAAAAATAAACCACTTCCTTATATGATGCATTTCTAATAAATCTATATCTCAATTAAAAATCCAAATGTAATAGATATGGAGATTCAAATCTTCTTGTATCACATTAATATAGAACCCAAAAATCGATCACCACCACCCCTGGAACTATCTCCTCTATCATCGAATTATCCATCAATAGAAAATACTAGTGTCTATATACCATCACACTTTTTAATGTTATTTAAGAGTAACTACTGTGAGAAACTAAGGATACCACTACCCCATCAATAATATTAATCATTTCCCAAAATTTTATTTTGATTAATCTCAGCTTTCACTCAATAAATATCTTCATCATGTAGAAATCCCAAGGGTCACCCCATACTTAGAAGACAACCAACGTTTGGTCACTCAATTAAATCCTGAATAAACCACATTACATAGTCCATGAATTTAAAGAAACAAAAGAGTCCTGGAGTCAATCTCACCGTCAACGGCACAATGAGGATCAAAAGAATGTATGTAAAAAAACATACTCGATATCTCAACCCATCCCTACTAACCTATATCCCATGGGAAGGTCAAAACTATAGATTTTTTTCTATCATGAATCACTATGAAATAAGAGATAAAATTCAATAAAACCATAAAGAAACAGTCTTTTTAAAGCATATATGGTTTGGAAAATGAGGAATCACTATTTCTAGGTTAATAGAGTAAAATAATCATCAATAAAGGATCTCTTAATGTTTTTATTAAAATACTAATAAAAAACCATTTTAAAAATAATATTAATTGGGAGACACTTTCTAAATTTACTCACAAAAGTACATAGGAAACTAAAATTAATATCAATTCTAGAAACCATTCATTTCCTTTTTTAAATCTCATTTCAAAATAAATAATGTCAATTACCTATTTTATTTGAAATTACATTCTAAAACTAATCCACTTTTTAAAATCCCATTTTAAATAAAATAAATATTTTTTAATAAAATTAAATAAATTTCAAACCCAAACCACCATGAAATCTATTAAATGGGTCATTAATACACATTCAACCAAGGTTCCACCAATAAACCATTTAGAAATCTATGAACTCATTATTGTGTTTTAGGATGATGCATCTACATTCCATTTTTATTAAGATATATCATGAAATGTCAAAAATTTATACACCAAATAATTTTAGTAAATGTAAAAATGTATAATAACCCTAGAGATCAAGATGCTCAATTCATAAACTCAACCTACCCTAATTATGATATCCATATATTAATTCATGATTTTTTCAACCATTGCCAACCCAATGAGAATATGTATTAATCATGAACACCCATAAATAAACCCGAGATCAATTTCAAATTAAATAATATTATTCGAATAACAATGGTAAAACACACTAAATGACGTTACGATGATGATATTATGGGAAGAGGTTATTTTACTTTGGATTCACAATTGAAACTACTATGTAAAAAATACCCACTTTATAAACTCTAATGGCTATTAAATTTACTTATTTTTTTCACCAATCACAAGGAGACTCACAAAATGACATAAAACAACCCAAATAGCATGATATGTTGAGAATACATCCTTCCCAATCCTCCATAATGAATTATTCATGAAATAACTTTGATTCTAATGTTATCGCACAATGCTCAATTAAAACAACATATCCTATCCCAAACAATCTGTAAAAAAAATAACATGAAATAGAAGGAAACAATAATATAAGAAGAAGTAAATAGAATAACCTTGGATATGTGTGAAGAAAAAACCCAATACCACTCAGATCGATAGAAACAAAAAGGGGGTTAAAGGGAGATAATGTAATGCCCCGACCCCAGTTACCTAGAGTCGGTGCATTATTGCGTAACATTGGCATGATCACAAAGATCAAGTCTAGATAGACCGATTAGTTTAGTAGACATGAAACACTAGATACATTCCTAAATGTTAAATTACATCATAAAGTGAAAAACTACAATAACATAGTCTCCATTTTCCACACTCATATCCCGTTCAGACTATCCCTGCAGGTCATTCCTAAAATACTTCTTCACATCCTAGAAAAATTAAAACCTTGAAATGGGTGAGCTCAGATGCTCAGTAAGGATAACAATATAGAGTAAGCTTTCATAAATAAAAATTAACATTTAAGGCAATGTATAACTAATCAAAAACCTTTTAAACATGAACTTCAACATAATATGGAAAAATTAAAATGAAATAATTCCATTTACTTATTCACATGGATATTATACAGGTCGAATAATCACATGCAATATCAATAACCACTTTCATAATAATGGAATGCATAATGCCATACTATCATAACCACGTAGCCAAGGCCTCGTGCCAAGAATACAAATAATATTTTGTCAAGGCCTTGTGCCAAGACACTAGTTTATCTCACGAGACCTGCTGATGCATCGAGGAGATATAGCAGTCTCCACCCATTACTTATTAAGTCCAATGCATTCCTCATATGAATAGGTTTAAACATATTATAAACCATAACGTAATCATATCACGTAAAACATACATATAGGAAACATAAAATTTCCACATTTCAATCACAATGCAACCCATTGATATAATAAAAAAATTTCAAAACCATTTTCAATACCAGAATAAATGTGATTTAAAACATGGTATTTATTTTTCATTAAAAAGGGTTATGGCTTGTAGGGGAAGCCGAAACTCAAATAATGGTCATGGCAGTAGAGAAGTCATTGTCGCAGCATACGTACGACAAGAAAAACATTCCTTTTGTCGTTTAGTAAAACACTTCATATAAAAATATTCCTTTTGAATAAACGTAAAATTCAAAGGGGTTTATACACCGTATAAAAGAAATTTGTGTATAAAACAAAATATGCCCCAATGAATAGAGATTGAGACGAAGTCCCTTAAAAAAAATTTTTAAATAAAATATATCTATTATGTGTATTCACTATATGTAAACATAATGAAATTAAAAATACAAGATAGGAAATAATAATATCATGACATAATTTAAAAGTAGGAGATTAACCCAAAGAATGGAAATTGGGTTAATAAATTCCCTTCCCACTCATCTATTCTAATTTGTATTGAAAATGAGGGAAAGACTCCTTTCAAAAACGTATAAGGTAAAATAAGGGTATAAATGTCTTTAAACCATTGTATAATATATAGTAAAAAAATTTTGAAATTAATTTTTATGAAACATTGATGCGGCTGATAAAGAGGTCCCAATATATAACTATATATAAACAACCATGGATAATGAAGAGGTTGTAGAATTAACCCTTACCTTGTGTCCGACTTGACTCGATCGTACTTTAATCTCCTGAGTAATAAACTAGAGTTAATTTATACTTGCTTAATAACCTTTTTCATGTTCATTATTACTTTTATATCACTTATTACCATGTTATAAACATTATGTAATTATTTAAGTTAATAACGGTCATTTTGTCGATCTTTGGTAATTGAGTCAAAAATAAACTTCTTATAATTACAAGTTGTTTATGAGGTGAAATATCCATTATATCCAAATTATAGTCATTATTTATATATAATATATATAATATATATCAAATATATACATGCATTTATAATATTACATAACATTTAGAGGTAAGAAATGAAATGCACCGTTCATGGAGACGGTACACCGTACGTACGCATAAACGCTACTTTAATTTCTATTTCTTATTTAATGGAATGAAATTATAATTATATAAAGTTATACTATAATTCCAGTATAATATAATGTATAATACCATTTACTGCATCCTTTATACATCTCACATATGGAATTAACGATTCAAATCACTTTGAGGGGGCGGTAGTCCGCACTTCCTAAAATGAAATTATCGTGTTTACCCATAATGGAAATAATTAAGGTATGAAATAAATGAAAAATACAGAATCATAAGGAAAACAAAAGCATAATATATATCATATATAAAAATAGTTTCATCATAATGGCCACCATGAGAGGTGTTATATGAGTGTTGAACAATCATCGTTTCGTGAGGCAGAAATTCGCCATCCACAGAAACAATATGTTCTTTAACCATTAGATGTAGTTGTGTGTAAGTGTTGCTCGAATACTTCTTATAAAAACATCCTAGTATGTTTAGGATAACGGTGTTGTTACAAAAGAAATGAATACATATAGTTTAGGGGGTTGGAGGAGAAAATTAAAACATAATAACATAAGAGAAAACACTACATTTAAAACAGTTAACTCTTTTTGATTTGAGCCAAAGGCTTCCTTGGGAAGAATTCTGCCTAGCGTGAGGCTTCTTGGAGTAAGAGAGGGAAGTTGGGAGAGTATTTGGGCAGAGGATGGCCAAGCCAAAAGGCTTTGAAGGTGTGAATAAGGTGGTATTGGTGGGGGCCTTTTATAAGAGGAGAGGAGGGGCATTCTTGGAAAGTCAGGAAATGTTACTTTATTATATAATTTGTTTCAGATTTTAAAGGTAGCACACTTACATATTTCGAGGATAAGGTGATAAGGGTTCTAAATATTCTCATCCAATAGTTTTTTGACATGTGTATGTCTTAGATTTTACATTATCATTTCATTTTATTTAAATTGTTAATTAATGAGGTAATCACTGCATCATTATGGTGTCATAAAAAATATAATTTATTTAATGTATAAAAATTATAAAAAACTATCATGATATAGGAAATCGTTTTATCTTTCTAATGAATATTTATAGTTAAAAATATTACTTGTATAACCCCATTTAAAAATTGTTTTAGTAAGACAACTCATGTTTGTGACATTTTTATTTTAACATTAAATAAAACGTTTTTAATGTCATTTTCCTTCCAAAGTGGCTCCATGGGGTCCCCAAGTTGACCCATGGATTGTATTTGTCTTCCATGACTCATCCAATAGATTTAAGACAAGTGTAATGGTCATTTCATATTATAATAACATTATCTTTACCTTAAATTACACTAATTACCTTTAATCGCGATTAATTAAACTTAAAAGATACTATTCACCAAAAATTATTTTAATCCCATTTATCCACATTTTACTTCTTAATGACAACCATGTATGTCTGATTTTTGAAAATCAAATCACAGGAGTGGTAATGTTTCATTTAAACGGAAAATCAGTTTTTTAACTACCACTTAGTGGTTTCACAATTCATCAAAAATTGATGTTTTTCAGAACAATGCCAAAATTTCACCCTAAGATATAATTGATATTATGAATTCAAAAATGATGTCTATTTTAAAAAATTCCAAACATATAAGTTGCATCAATTAATTTTATAATTAATTCCCGCTATCACAATAAATAGCGTGATTTTAAGAAACAATATATATCAAAAGATTGACAATTGTTTATGTCCAATTTCAAAGTGAAATTAATTATAATGACCACAATTGGGTAAAATGTTAAAAATACATTATAATTATACTTTAAAACCACCCAATAGTATAATTTATCACTATAAATTGTTTTTATTAAAAAATCTATTTTTAAGTAATTTTCACTATTCATAAAAAATAGGATGTTCTCAGAAAAATACCAAAAATTCAACATAGGCTAATTTTGATATTCCAAATCCAAAAATGAAGTCCATTTTGAAATATAAAATATATATATTTTCAAAAAGTGGGTATTACTATTCACAATGGCTATTTTGATTGGTCGCAGGGTGTTAGAATCTCCAACTTGCATACAATGCAAGCAATTGCATTATTGAAAGAGAAGCGTATCGTAGAAGCTCGGGGTGTTACATTCTTCCCTCCTTCAATAAATTGCGTCCTCGCAATTTGAAATTTTTTTTTGAAAATAAAATCTTTAAAATAGAAAATACCTTTGTGGAAAACCCACATCAGAAATAAGGTTAATAAAAATATTACTTTAAAAGAAAGAAAGATAAGTACAAAGGTCACCCGAGATAGCCCATACTAGGATTCTATGAAAATATGGATATGGAAGAAAAACAAACCATCAAGGTCTGATGGAGAGTTGTAGAAAACTGGATTAGGAGAAAGTTAACCATAAGAAAATCACAAACTTTTGATTGGTTAAACGGTCATTGAATTCCCAGTCAGAAAAGTTAACGAGCAACGCATTTGTTTTAAGTTACCTTTTATAATGTTGAGGAATTTATTTATGAGATTTAATAAGAACTTAATGGAATATATATACTTGTCATGTAGACTTTCATTCTTTAATAAATTATTACCACAAATCCATCTTTCACTCTAAAAGGTAACAGAACTCAAAAATATTCTTTTTATCATAATTGAACAACGTTCTAAATAATAACACATACCATTTAGATTAGGAAAATTCTTTTGTAATAACCAGGGACTTCATGTAGGCGATTGGTAGGTAATAAAGGCCTGTCGCACTATGCTTGTGGGTTCGATTCCTACAGCTTTGTCCGACGCGATGGTTTATCCCCCGACCTGCAGGTTGTCCTTTTCCTAAAAATATAGTATTATAATATTCCAAAAGTAATCTTCAGAACTGTTTTAACCTTAAACAATACTATTCAAAGTTCAACTTATTCCATTACAACCTTTATAGTTATCCAAAATACCTCAGTCTCGACTTTCTCTAAAAGGTCCTTAAAATCCAAAATCAATTGTAACATTAGATAAACAAAGTAAAGTTTCCCTTATTGTCACATACTAAAAATATGATTACCTTCATCATATTAAAACCATAATGAAAACAAAAAGTACTACAGTACAATCCTTATATATATCACATTATTATTATAACCAGAATATAATCATTGTTTCCAAAAAAACCAATACATTAATTATTCCACTTCAACTGTAGTAACAGCAGAAGATTGACCTTGATACCTTGTCCTTTTCTCAGGTATGTTCCCATGACGCTTAGGACATTCATTTTAATAATGCCCCATTTCCCTACAATTGTAGCATTCAACATTGATAGCCTCTTTCTTTCCCTTGCAATCACGAGCCTGGTGACCTTTTTCTCCACATTTATAACAAACTCCCATTCCTTTTAGGCAAGTACCAGGGTGATTCTTCCCACAATTATGGCATAATGGAAAATCCTTCTTTCCCTTTTTCCCTTTATCTTTATCTTGTTCCACCGTTCTATTCTTCTCTTGCTTTACTTTATTGTCATAAGATTTAGATAATTCCTTTTCTGTCTTGATAGAACACGTGACTATATCTTCGTACATTTTTAAATATTGTGGTACTAGTGCTCGATGGAGAAACGGATTTAACCCATCAATGAAACGATCGATCTTACTTCTTGGGTTACGTATATAATCTGGAGCATGCCTCACTATCCTTGTAAAGTTAGCCTCATACTTTGCAAAATTCCCATCCTCCTTCTGCCTCAGACTCAGAAATTTCCTTTCAATATCTTCTCTATAGTCACGAGGGAAGTTTTTTTTCTAAGAAAATCTCTTTGAACTACCTCCATTACATATTTGATACTTCATCATCTTCATTTGTGTTTTGAATCAATGACCACCATTGATCAGCATCTCCAGTGAGGCGGAAAACTTCCATGATAAACTTTTACCTTTCACTACTCCCCAAGGCATGGAATATTTTCTCTAAGGTTTTTATCCATTGCTCAGCTACTAATGGATTTTTACCCCCATTAAATATTGGTGGTTGTTGCCTCATGAAGCGGTCTAACATTAATCCTCCACGTTGCAGATCAGGTTGCTCCATATGAGTAAGGTTATCATTCATAACCTGAGTGAGTTGTCCCAGTATGGTAATAAGTTGATAAGCACCAGTTTTATCTCCAGATCCACAATAATTATCTTGAGTAGGAGGGTAGTCCCTACACGAAGTGCGTGCATTGATACAGTTTCCATTCCTTCCACTAGGTGCCATTTCTAAATAATGGCATAAACTAGATTAGTTTATGAATCAAAATACATAATTACATACTTGTAAAATACTTAACATAAATTGAACTATATATGGATATAATCCATAATCATAAAAATGTTTTCATTGAGGATGTATATACTCATAACACTTTATAGTGGTTTGTAAAGAAAATGAGAATTATCCTAAGCATATCCTCTGGTAGTGTCGTAACCAAGAGTACAGAAATGCCTATTTTCGTGCACCAGTTTCCGTTTGAGTCTAGCTCAAAGCGTTGTTTTCAGGTTTTACCCCGAGGTACATTTGTGCCAGAGCCGCCTCTACCTGCTCGTATCCATAGAGGGATGTATTGCTTGGAAAACTCACAAAATCTCTATAATACAAAAATTCTAGGAAGTTCTTCTATACTAATCATTAAAGTCTATGTTTGGGCTACGTGCTCTAATCAGAGTTTATCTAAATCTAGCTTCCAAGGATAGTACTAAACTACCTCTGATACCAACTGTAATGCCCCGACCCCAGTTACCTAGAGTCAGTGCATTATTGTGTAACATTGGCATGATCACAAACAGAAAGTCTAGAAAGACCGATTAGTTTAGTAGACTTGAAACACTAGATACATTCCTAAATGTTACATTACATCATAAAGTGAAAAACTACAATAACATAGTCTCCATTTTCCACACTCATATCCCCTTCAGAATATCCCTGTAGGTCATTTATAAAATACTTCTTCACATCTTGAAAAAATTATAACATTTAAAGGGGTGAGCTCAGATGCTTAGTAAGGATAAAAATATAGCAGAAGCTTTCATAAATAAACATTAACATTTAAGGCAAAATATAACTAATCAAAAACATTTTAAACATTAACTTCAACATAATATGGAAAAATTAAAATGAAATAATTCCATTTACTTATTCACATGGATATTCTACTGGTCGAATAATCACATGCAATATCAATAACCACTTTCATAATGATGGAATGCATAATGCCAGTCTATCATAACCATGTAGCCAAGGCCTCGTGCAAAGACTACATATAAGATTTTGTCAAGGCCTCATTCCAAGACACTAGTTTGTCTCATGAGACCTGCCGATGCATAGAGGAGCTATAGCGGGCTCCACCCGTCACTTATTATGTCCAATGCATTTCTCATATGAAAAGGTTTAAACATATTATAAACCAAAACGTAATCGTATCACGTAAAACATGCATATAGAAAACATAAAATTTCCACATTTGAATCACAATACAACACATTGATATAATAAAAAATTTTCAAAAACATTTTAAATACCACAATAAAAGTGATTTAAAACATGGTATTTATTTTTCATTTAAAAAAAATTATGGCTTGTAGGGGAATCTGAAACTCAAATAATGGTCATGGCGGCGGAGAAGTCATTGTCGCCGCATACGTACGACAAGAAAAACATTCCTTTTTGTCGTTTAGTAAAACGTTTCATATAAGAAGATTCCTTTTGAATAAACATAAAAGTCAAAGGGGTTTATACACCGTATAAAAGAAATTTGTGTGTAAAACAAAATATGCCTCAATGAATGGAGATTGAGACGAAGTCCCTTAAAAAGATCATTTCTAAATAAAATATATCTATTATGTGTATTCACTATATGTACACATAAAGAAAGTACAAATTAAAGATAGAACATAATAATATCATGACATAATTTTAAAGTAGGAGATTAACCCAAAGAATGGAAATTGGGTTAAGAAATTCCCTTACCACTCATCTATTCTGATTTGTTTTGAAAATGATGGAAAGACTCCATTAAAAAAACGTATAAGGTAAGATAAGGGTATAAATGTCTTTAAACCATTTTGTAATATATAGTAAAATTATTTTGAATTTAATTTTTATGAAAAATGGATGTGGCTTGTAACGAGGTCCCAGTAGATAACTATATATAAACAACCATGGATAATGAAGAGGTTGTAGAATTAACCCTTACCTCGTGTCCGACATGACTCGATCATTCTTTAATCTCCTGAATAATAGACTAGAGTTAATTTATACTTGCTTAAGATTCTTTTTCATGTTCATTATTACTTTTATATCACTTATTTCCATGTTATGAATATTATGTAATTATTTAAGTTAATAAAATTCATTTTGTCGATCTTTGGTACTTGATTCAAAAATAAACTTCTTATAATTACAAGTTGTTCATGAGTTGAAATATCCAATATATCCAAATTATAGTCATGATTTATATATCATATATATCATATATATCCAATATTTACATTCATTTATAATATTAGATAACATTTAGAGGGTAGAAATGAAATGCACCGTTCATGGAGACGGTACGCCGTACGTACGCATGAACACTACTTTCTTTTCTATTTCGTAATTAATGGAATAAAATTATAATTATATAAAGCTATACTATAATTACAGTATAATATAATGTATAATACCATTTACTCCATCCTTTATACATCCCCCATATTTAATTAACGATTCAAATAACTTTGAGGGGGTGGTAGTCCGCAGTTCCTAAAATGAAATTATCGCGTTTACCCATAATTGAAATCATAATGGTATGCCATAAATGAAAAATATAGAATCATAACGAAAAAAACATAATATATATCATATATAAAAATAGTGTCATCATAATGGCCACCATGAGAGGTGTTATATGAGTGTTGAACAATAATCGTTTCGTGAGGCAGAAATTCACCATCCACAGAAACAGTATGTTCTTTAACTATTAGATGTAGGTGTGTGTAAGTGTAGGACGAATAATTCTTATAAAAACATCCTAGTATATTGAGGATACTGTTTTTGTTACAAAATAAATGAATAAATAGTGTTTAGGGGGTTGGAGAAGAAAATTAAAACATCAGAACATAAGAGAAAACACTACCTTTAAAACAGGTAACTCTTTTTGATTTGAGACAAAGGCTTACTTGGGAAGACTTCTGCCCAAAGTGAGGATTCTATGAGTAATAGAAGGATTTTGGGAGAGTATTTGGTTAGAGGTTGGCCGAGCCAAAAGGCTTTTAAGGTGTGAATAAGGTGGTAGTGGTGGGTGCCTTTTATAAGAGGAGAGGAGGGGCACTCTTGGAAAGTCATGAAATGTTACTTTATTATATAATGGATATCATATTTTAAAGGTCCCACACTTATATATTTCGAGGATAAGGTGATAAGGGTTCGAAATATACTCATTCAATAAGTTTTTGACTTGTGTAAGTCTTATATTTTACATTATCTTTTTATTTTATTTAAATCGTTAATTAATGAGGTAATCGCTGCATCATCATGGTGTCATAAAAAATTTAATTTTTTAATGTATAAAAATTATAAAAAAATATCATGATGTAGGAAATCGTTTTATCTTTCTAATGAATATTTATAGTTAAAAATATTACTTGTATAACCCCATTTAATAATTGTTTTAGTAAGACAACTCATGTTTGTGACATTTTTATTTTAACATTAAATAAAAAGATTTTAATGTCATTTTCCTACCAATGTGGCTCCATGGGGTCCCCAAGTTTACCCATGGATTTTCTTGGTCGACCATGACTCATAAAATAGAGGTAGGTCAAGTTTAATGGTCATTTCATATTATTATAACATTATCTTTACCTTAAATTACACAAATTACCTTTAATCGCGATTAATTAATCTTAAAAGATACTATTCACCAAAAATTATTTTAATCCCATTGATCCACATTTTACATATTAATGAAAACCATGTATGTCAGATTTTTGAAAATCAAATCACAGAAGTGGTAATGTTTCATTTAAACGAAAAATCAGTTTTTTAACTACCACTTACTAGTTTCAGTATTCATAAAAATTGATGTTTTTCAGATCAATGCCAAAATTTCACCCTAAGATGTAATTTATATTCTAAATTCAAAAATTATGTCTATTTTTCAAAATTCCAAACATATATGTTGCATCAATTAATTTTATAATTAATTCCCGCTGTCACAACAAATAACGTGTTTTTAAGAAACAATATATATCAAATGATTGACAATTGTTTATGTCTAATTTCAATGTGAAATTAATTATAATGACCACCATTGGATAAAATGTTAAAAATATATTCTAATTATACTTTAAAACCACTCAATATTATAATTTATCTATATAAATTATTTTGATTAAAAAAGTTGTTTTTAAGTATTTTTCACTATTCATAAAAAATTGGATGTTCTCAGAGAAATACCAAAAATTCAACATAAGCTAATTTTGATATTCTAAATCCAAAAATGAAGTCCATTTTGAAATATAAAATATATATAATTTCAAAAAGTGGGTATTACTATTCATAATGGCTATTTTGATTGGTCGTAGTGTGTTAGAATCTCGAACTTGTGTACAATGCAAGCTATTGCATTATTGAAAGAGAAGTGTATCGTGGAAGCTCGAGGTGTTACAAATAAAATCATATAAAACCCCTCCTCCATTAGATTGGTCCTAGAGGACCCCCCTGAGTTATGTTCCAAATAAAAAAAGAGAAATTCCCCTTTTTACCCCATTTTAAAATGGTGAACTAGTCTCTTTAGTCATTATGTATGAGCATTGTACATGGAAATAATTATTTGGATCATTAAAAAGATTATAAGTGTACTCCTATGGTGGGAATAATTAAATTGATCATGAATGTAAATCCCTAATGTAGGTAGGGTTATGGTTGTGATGAGATAAATTTTTGGATAGTTATGATGGTACTAGGATTCTGGTGCAAATATGAATAAGATTTTTATAAATCCTTATTGAATACCATTTTAAGACTTAGATATAGTGTTGTATAGAATTTGAGGGTCTTCATATGGCCTGGGATTGGTCTAATATTATCTTATAATGAGTCATATTAGAATTATGTTTGTTCTCTTGGGTGAAGTATGATGAATGATTTTATCCATTTAGGATTGAATCATGGAATTACATCATAATATGGGATTGTAATTTTTTGTGGGCGTTTTGATGATCCTAAAATTCCATTGGGGATTTACCTATCACGATTGGGTGATCGGATAGTGTATTGGTGGGTGCGATCGAGCATTTTAGTGACTGGACATCTAAATGAGGGCGAGCCATTGTTTTCATGAGATATTTTGTGTGGTAATATGGAGATCATACTGAGTGTTTCATTGGACCACTGATAATTCATTTCAGTAGTCAATTTTGATGGTGATGAGCACCATATCTCAAAATAGGACTTTATGATCATAGAATAATGGTAGAGAGAACCATAAACCTTATGATGATTCAATTGATAACAACATTGTGTCCTTCGATATACTATCACACTTATGTTTTTCTTCAGTGATTTGGTGTTTGTGATGAGTTGTTAGCTCATGTTTTTTAAAAATAGTCTGCATCATAGTGGATTTGCATAGAATAATCCCATTGGTCATATCTTGGGTTTTGGAGACCCAACTATTGAATTTTAGTAGCTATAGTAGGTCACCCCAGGATCAATGGATTCATAACATGACGAGTTTTGTGTTTTTTAAAAATTGGAGGGACACTTATGTAATGATCATGCCATTATGGAAGTGTCCTTCCATGAAGAAAACACCTAATGGCTGGTTGAGGACCCTTATAAAGAGAAGTCACCCTGAAGCCCTTAGGTCACACCATAATACTATTTTGGCTAAGGGTTGATCCATATTCCCAGGTTGGCCATGTTGTAAACCCTAGATGCACTGTGAGTTTTTTGGGTAAATGGTGCATTTTTTCAGGACCAATTCTGGTTTATTTTTCAACCAAGGGAAGATACTTATTTTTAGGAGTTCTCTCCTTTATTCTTATATTGGGTGACATATAATGTAAGGCTATTTTCCCACATCCCTCTTTATCTCTTCCCTTATCCAGTTTCAACATAGAGAGGAGAATGGTTGTGAATATTATTTGACGATTTAGGATAGATATTACCTCAAAATATTCTTCTTTATTCTTTCAATTTGATCACTTATAATTTTAATGTGATTTGGCTAGGTTTCTGTTAAATATTACTCCAATGCATGGTATATTTTTCCCGTTATGATGAATACTTTTATCGACACGTCTAGAGGGAATATTGAGATGATAAACATACACTTTTACATTCTATTTAAACAATGTGATTTTTTGCATGAGTTTTCTTATTGTATTTGGAAGAGTTTGATAAGAATTTATGGGTAAATCAGTTATGGTTGTCTTGGATTTTTTCGAAGATGGTTTTTGGAGTAAGCCATGGTCCTTCAAGGTGTTGTTGTTTTGGGATTCAAAGTGTGGATGACACTCGATTTGTTATTAGAAAATTATTTATATTTAAATTAAATATCAAAACTAATTATAAGGAATTATAATTAATTAAATTGGATTTTATGGCTTGATATAGGAGTTCAGAATATGAAGTGAGCCTCAAATGTGGCTGTTTGGACTTGGATGAGATGGGGTGAGAGTGTTTGGGCTTCATTTTAAAGGTATTATATTCAGATGTGGTGGGTGGTCCCTTGATAAATCCCCAATGGCATATATATTATATTTATATAGCATATATATGTGGTATCCCAACTTCAAATGATTGAATGTTTTAAAATTAAATTAATTTTATTTTTAAATGAATTTTTTTTGGATTAAATGTATATGTAAAGGTCCACGATAAACCCTTGACCCTAGTTAATTCCAAAATCATTGATGTTTGAGGACCAATGAATAAATTAATGCCATGTGACACCTAAAACCTATAGAGGAATTAATTGCATGATATAATTGAGGCATAGTAGGCCATATGATATGTACCTTTTTATCCCATGTATAGAGGGTTGTGGTAGACATTGAAGGGTAACCTAATGTATCACTTTAAAAGCTGAATTGGACCATGTGAGATATCTGTGTTGGTTTGATTCCTCAACTTCCCATGACTAATTCCTTGGTTATAATGTATTCCTTGAGATATTTATACCAGGAATAATGATAGGTCCCTAAACCATCAATGGTTGAGGGATTGATTATGAAAATGGGATATGTGATAGATGGGACCCTAAGGGGTATAAATTAAATAAAGTGAACTTTATATATCATATCTAGTATATGATCCCTTATACAAATCCATGTCAATGATATTCTTATACTCTGATTATTTGACTATGTAGGCCATGATGAAATTATGAGATTCCACATAGCCATTAAGATAACTGATTACAGAGTGGGGTTATTGTTCTTACCTCAAAATAATATGAGCACTTGGGTGGGAAGAAACATGTATATTGATAATAGATCACATGATTAGAGCAAATTGGGATAACAAGGGATGCAAGATGGGAATTATTCCACCTTACTTTAGTGTTTCTAGTACGGCTTATCCTATGAGGCTTATGAGTCTGTAATGTGATCATGATGATGTAAATGGATGTTAATCACTCTAAATGATCGGATTATCCTAAGTGATGAGATTATGATCAAAGAGACCATGTATAGTTTCAATGATATAATGAAACCTATAGGCCTATATGTGTTACCCATGTTATGTTGACCGTAGAGACGATTAATGTAAAGGAGTTGGTAGTTTTCTTTTGGGGTCCCATTAGAATCTAAAGGCCAACAGTGTAAGCCATAAGTGTATATAATGATGATTATTGGAGATAACACCTAAGGTATGAACATATCTTGAGTGTCTATGAATGAAATTATTTGAGGAAATCATAGGATCAATCCTTTGAGCCTGATACTTTTAGATTTTCTAGTAATACCTCATAGGAATAATATTATTCAAAATTCTACTATATTTATTAGTATTACCTCATATGAATAAACATATTCTTGATACTAATATATTTCCAAGTATTACCACATATGAATAAAATTTATTCCTAACAATAACAAATTTATTAAGATTAGCTCATAAGAATTAGGGATTTCACCAACTTTAATATATCCATTGAGTATGGTTTTATTTGGAATGATTATGTCATGTTCTCAAAGACACTCTGGTACTAGTTGAATCAAATATAATCAATTCTCACAATCATCTTAAAACCTGATTATTAACATTGGATTTTTATGTAAACTTATACATTGTATTTATTTACTCAATGAATATCACCTATGCATGCACTACATTACTGTTTATGTTTTGGACACTATTGGAGGTTCCCTTCTGAGTTGTAGCCACACCCTTCTTGGGAAACAATAAAACCTAGGTACCTAATCATACCTTATTTATCAAAGGCTTATATAGGGAAAATACCCAGTGTTTCATGAACAATCAAGATAACATGGATGATATTTAGAGTCTAGGTGCGATGAGGCTCAAGGATCTAAGTACATCCCATTTCGTTTTATTATTTTATTTTTAAAGCATATATGCTTGGCCTGGTGGTTGAATAGTATATTGGAATGACCGTGTGTATGTATGAATGTATGCTTCCACATTTCATATGATATAAAATGATTTTTTTATTTCATTTTTGTAATATGGTTATTTGTTATGGAATTAATTTGGTTATTTTTCTACAATTTTTCACTATAATATGAGGGTAGAGTCTCCCAATGGTAACACCATCGACCCTTGCTTCTAGTCAGAAGCTTCTAGTGTATAGGGAGGCATGTTTGAGGTCATTTAGTGACTAGTAGTGTAGATATATTTGAGTGGTCCCGGTAACATTCCAAGAATTTTAATCATTATTTACTTTTTTAATAAATACTAATTTATCGGATCATCATATAATTAAAAAAACTAATATAAGATTTCACATAAGAAATAAATTTTTTTATTTATTAAATTTTATATGTAGTAATAAACTAATATTAAATACTAAAATTAAATAAATTTTAATACAGTGTTTTTTTAAAGGACAATATTTTTATTGAAAAATATGTAGTCTAATATTTATGAAAATTTATTCCCATAAATAGAAGTTTTAATTTTCAAAATATATTATTTTATAAGTTAAATAGACAATATTATTTATAAAATTAATTAATAACCCATTTTTCAACATAGTTCATAACTTATATTATTTTATTAATACAAGTGAATTTTAAAATGAAAATGAATATTAATTAGTTGAATAAATATTACATTATGACTTTTTAGTGATAATATATAATATTAATATAGTTGGTATAAATATTATTGTAATAAATATATAATTTACATAATTATGATGAAAATAATAGAATATTTTAACATAAATATTATTATTTAAATGTTACAATTAAAATTATAATTGTAAATATTCTTAGTTATAATATTTTATATTAATATGTGTGGTTGTAAATATTAATCATTATATTTATTTTTTTAAATAAAATGAATGGAGAATTATTAGAAGGTCAAAATAATCCCTATATATGCATAAAATATTATTTACTTTTTATTTTAATTATATTAAATTAAATTGAATACAATTTTTTTAGTTATATAAAAAATGATCTGACCAAGGGAAATCTAAGGACCCCTTTACCACACATGTTGGAACCACAAGGTTAGCCACATGGGAGTGGATGACTTTGTTAGTTTAATGGCGGTATGTGTGTATGAGTACCAACACATAGGCATATTGAAAGAAACATAGCGCTCGTTCGGTGCACCCGAATGTGTGAATGTGTGCCTAATGTGGGATATATAGGTGTGACATGGTTAGTGAGGGGTGAGTGTGAATGTGTTAAAAGGAACAATCCCCTGGAGCCTTGGAACGAACATAAACTAGGGACACTTTCAATTAATGGAATCTTGAGACCGAGTAAAATTTTGATGTGTGATTCAAGTATGGTAGCACTATTTACCCATTAAAAACATTTGTTTTTAGCATTATCCATTCGATTAAGTCCACATTTTTTATTTTATCTCCTCAATGCTTCATTTTTCACCACCTACATAACATAGTGATCCCCAAAACTGTTATTTTCTTATCTTCCTGTCGATTTATTCATATTAACTACATGCCTGACCCAACTTGATGTCACCATTATCATATTCATTCAACAAAAAATCCATTATAATCATTTGCTGATAAAATATAGAAGTATCTATGCTCCCCTATTCTCAGAGTTACCTATATTATTTGAAGAAAGAAAAAAAAAATATATAACTAAAATGTAATAATTGTAATTAATACCTAGAATAATCTCAAACTCCTCAGTCTCCTTCTGTAGTTGAAATAATATATATATAATAATAAATATTCTCAATCCATTTTTATGCTTACTCTGCAATCTAGAGATAAATAAATTATCAATGTTGAATCATTTTTTTGGGACATTACATGGATGAAATATGAGTACAGATCCTAAGATTTTATTTATTTATTATCTTATACGTAAATGGGATTATTCTAAATCCACTTAATTTAATTATCCTTTCATATTTATTTTTAAAATCATAAATCTACAATATATGATTTATAAACACACACATATATATATATTCCTTTTTATTCCATATAATACCCCATGATCCAAGTTCTCTCCCTCTCCCTCTCTCAAGACTCACATATCTCATACTTTCAAACATAAGTAGTGGAGGTTTCCAAATCTAATTTTTATTTTTAGACACATGGTAAGGGGAATTTTATTTATAAAAAAATATATTCTATGTTTGTTTTTAAAAACCTTATGTAAATGAATTTCTATTTTTAAAACTGATATTTAATTTATTTTAAAAAACATTTTTATAATGGAGTGGTATTTTTAAAAATACTCTTTCATATAATGGGGAATCATTATAATTTTTTTATTTCAAGGGAAATTTTTCCATTTATCCAACATCAATATTTATTTCAAAACATCATATTATATATAAATTTTTTTCTTAAATTTCTTATAAAATTCTAATATTTGGAGAATTTAATTTATTCTATTTTAAATTTTTTTTTCTAAAAGTGACTATTTCGAAGAAAATTAAAAATTTTAAATGGGTTTTTAATGTTATCTTTGGATTTTAAAGTTATCATTTTGTGTGTAAAATGTTATTTAAGGATTATGGAAGGTTCTCACTTAAATATGTATGTCCATGAACTATGTACATCATTAACATCCATTCATATTTAAAAATATTTCTATTTTCAAGAAATATAATGTTATTTTATATTTCAAATTTTATAGAAATATAGTTTGTCTCCTTTAAAAGAGGTTAAGTTTAATAATGTTGTATTTGTTTTCTTCTGAAAATAAATTTAATAAATTTAATGATTTTTAATTGATGTGTTAAATGGATTATATTGATAAATAAAAACATTACAAAAAAATTTATTAAAAATTCAGCACTATTACATCACATGTAATGATAAAGAAATGGGATGACTTTATAACCTCAATGTAATGTTGTCCTATAATTGATACTACATGTGGCTCTGTTGATTTCTAAAAGTTTTCCAAATATCATTATTTTCTATGAAAGATATTATTTTCAAAGTAAAATATTATTGTTTTCCTAGGAGAAATCCAATACTTTTCAAAGGATATTATCTTTTGAAAGGAAATGGGTTTTCACAGTTATATGTATTTTTAATGGCATTTAACAATATTTGTTATGTTATATTTTGAATATTTTAAAGTGATATTTTTTAAAAAAATGTATTATATCAAACGTTTTATTAGATAAAATGTTTTTAAATTTTTTCGTAAATAGTATTTATAAAAGGAAATTTTTTACTATTTGTAAAACCCCTTATTAGGAAATTTTATACAAAAACTATGTTTTAAAAAATGTTTTCACGGGATCATTAGATGTTCCCAAGGAGTTTTTTTTGAATATATAGCTAACTCATGTGAAATCTGTTAGTTTTTTATAATATTTTTTAAAACTGTGATATAATGTATGGTTTTTCCTAATCCTCTAATACCTAGACTGAAATATCTTTTCATATATAATGGACTATATATTTTTGAAATACAATTTACAAAATATATATATTACATTTTTTGCACCAGATCTAGGAGGGCGGGTCTTGAGCTGTCTCATTTGGTATCAGAGCAACGATTTGGATGAATTTGGATATTAAGAGGTTTTTATTTGAGGATAATTTAATGGATAAAAGGTATTGTGTCATGTTATAGGATTCTCTTAGGAATATATAAATTTTTACATTTGTGTTCATAAATTATGATAAGTAAGACTTATAATCCTCTTAAGTATAATGAAATAATTGTGAAGGAAAATTACTTTGAGGGGGTGAGAATGTAACATCCTCATAATTTTAAAAATATTTTTATTCTTTAATAATTTATAATTTTATGGGTTTTTATAAAATTAAAACAAAATAAAGTATAATTTAACATAAAAAAGTGATTTTCTATATTTAGTATGAATTGTAGATATAAATTTCTTTTACATATTCAAATTATAAAATGTAACTATTTTATTATTTTTAAGGGGATTACATTTTTTTGAAAAATATAAATTCTTTTTTAATGAAAATAAATAACTAAAAATAAAATTAATTACTAAAAAAATTAATATATATTAATTTGATATTTTAAATGAATAGTATATTCTAAGATAAATCTATATTACAATTTATGAAAATAATTAATAATACATTTTTAAAATTATTCAGTAAATTGTAATCATTTATTAATGAAATAGTATTTTAAAATTAATAATCTTTTTCATCATTAACAAAAATATAATATTATCACACTTCAGTGATAATATTTAATATTAATATTATTTTAATCAATACTGTTGCAAAAAATATATAAGTGACTTTATTATTGAAAAACGTAAATATTTTTTAATTTAATTGAGTTTATTTAAATGCCTTAGATAAAAATATAATATTTGATATTCTTATAGAAAACATTTTAAGTTAATACATGTTATTTTAAATGTAAATATTTATCTGTAAGTATTAATTACAATTAAAATAAAATTATTAAACTCTCAAAATAATTACTACACATTGAAAATATGTTCTTTAGTTTGTATTTTAATTATATTTTACAAATTGAATCTTTTTTACTTAATTAAATACAAATGGGCCAGCCATGGGCCAACCAAGGACCACTCTAACACACATATGGGACCAACATGGTCACTATGTGGGAGAGGCTGACTTGTCCCACCGCTTGGAGGTATAGGTGTGTGAAATACTACCCATGCAAAGGTTGGAACCCACAGGGCGCACCAGAAGGCGTGTATGGGTTCCCAATGTGGGCCATATAGGTGAAGTGTGTCCAGTGAGGGGAAAGTGTGAGTGTGTTCTATATAACAATCCCTTAGTGCCTTGGCATGAAAAAAAAATAAGAGTGGTGGAAATATATTATGTTTGATAAAAAACTTAAAGTTCAATGTGGGATTCTGATATACATGTGTTGATCACTCATTTAAAAAACATATGTCTACAATATCGGTTATTTAATCAATTCCACATTGACAGTTTGATATCCTCCTGGATTTTTCTTCTACCTCTCACATAACCTAATGATCCCCAATGATGTCATCTTCTTCCAATCTCATCGATGTCTTTATCCTCGACTACATGCATGGACTAACTCGATCTTACTCTTGTTATCTTCTTTCAAGGAAAATACTTTGTCAACATTTATGGATTGAATCTAGATTTCTTTATGTTGTCTTCTTCATTGGGTTACTCAGTTGTGTCATCAAAATATATAAATATATATAACAAAAATGTTACAATTGTTTTTAAAACTAATACAATCTTGAAATACTTTTTCTTTATTAGAGGTAGATACAATATATATATATACACATATTTCCAATACATGTTTAAGATTACTCTATAATCTAGGGAGAAAATAATATCAAAACAACATAAAATTTTTGTCATTTAGAACATTCATTTAATGAAATATGAATTAAAATATTATGTTTTTTATTTAATGAAAATGTAATCATAAATTTGATTTCTTCATATCACCAAAATTTAATTATCCTATCATCCATATTTTTAAAACATAAATGGACAATGAAGTATTTTCTCTATATATATAGGACATCTTATTACATAGAAGACCAGCACGACCCATGTTATCTCTCTCTCTCTATATCTCTCTCCTCAAATATCCCTTACATTAAAATGATAGTAGACGAGGCTATCGAAGCTTATTTCAGTTTTCAGATTCAAGTTGAGGCAAATATTATTTCCCAAAAAATTATATTCCCTGTTTATTTTTAAAACAATTACATAAAGTAAAATCAACATTCAAAACTTGTATTTCATGTTTTTTGAAAACCCTTATTGTAAGAGAGTTTTATTTTAAAAATTAGTATTTTTTTATTGGTGATTTATTACAATTTTATTATTTAGAATATTTTTTTTTTAATTTTATCAATCAACTGTATTTTCTCCAAAGTCGATATTATATGAAAATAGTTTTTGTAAAATTATTCTATAACCCAAAATATGGTTTAAATTATTTAATTATATTTAAAAAAATCTTTTTTACAAGATAATATTGCATTAATTTCATTTATAAATTTTAAGGGGGTTTTAAAGTTATCTTTTTAAGTATAAAATTTTTATTAAAATAGATGGATGTTGTATACCTAAATAGGTATTCTCATTCACTAAGTATGTCATTAAAATTCAATTCAAATTTTGAAAACACTCTCCATTAATGAATTATAATGTGTTGGAATATTTCAACTTTGATGGGAATATGGGTATTTACCTTTAAATGTGATAATTTTAATAGCTATGTTTTTATTTTATTTTGAAAATAAATAAGTAATATGTAAATTTTTAGAATGTATGTTTTTAATTGATTATAATGAGAATTTAAGACCTTTAAAAAATTGTTTTATTAATAATTTTTCACATGGGTATCGTATGTGAGGATGAGGTAATGGAGTGACTCTATGATTGCAAGGGGATGTTGTCCCATAAGTGATATTACTTATAGCCCAATGAATTTTTTCAATGTTTTTCAAATATCTGTAATTTCAATAAATTAATAATTATAAAATAAAGTTTTTAATTTTTTCCAAAGATAAATACAATCATTTCCCATAGAGTTTATATTATAAAATAAATGGCTTTTCAAAGTGATATTGTCACGCCCGTATTTTTGTTTTCATTCTTGGTCTTGGTTCGAGTTTGAGCCTTGGTTTTCCTCCTAAGAACCATGTGTGAAGGTTTTTATTTTTAAATGTATTAAACCCATTTATTATTGTTGTTTTTATTTTCCAAGGGTTCTCTTTGAGTTTTAGGATAAAATGGGAAATTTGGGTCAAACAGCCTCTAACGCACAGTTAGCACATGATTAGAAGAAACGGTGTGCACCATCCTAAGTAACCATGTGTTAGGTTGGTGTTTCATATAGAATATAATACATAGCTTCCACATGAATGGTTATTCCATGCTGACTAACCATGCGTTAGATGTCTGTTTAGGAAGATAAGGGTGAATAGTTACTGAATGGTTTGAAAACCTATGCTAACTACCCATGCAGCCTATCCAAGTCATTAAAAAAACGTTGTTCTTCTCTCTACCTAATTTTAACCGACTTTATCCCCCTTTTCTTGACCCTTATAGTCTTCCCAACCCTAGTCACTCCTCCCATATCCTATCCTCTTCCTGGCCTCCATTCTTGGGTTGGTTTAAGTGTGGGTTCTTCAAGGAAGCCCCATATAAGTCCCTTATCCCTTGTTTCCATCCTTTAATCTAGGGGTTTCTCCCTATTTATTTGTTATTCCTCTTCTCTGGTAGGTAGGTTTCTGATTTTAGTGATTTTTCTTGCTTAATTGGGTTCGATCTAGATACTTTCGGACAAATCTTTCCTTTCTGTGGTTTGTTTATGGTGTAGTGATGGTTTGACACTATTTTAGGGATGTTTCCACACATGAGGTTGGTGGTTACATGCCTTAAAATATTTAGATTTTTTTAATATACATGTTTTTATATTTATTCTTATTCTATAAATTGTTTTTTTGGAGAGAATTATGATTTTGAAGGGATTGGAATGTTTATATGTTGCGAATGGGTATTGTGAAGGAAAAATGGCTTGCTTTTGTATTGTTTTGGTGTGGTGATTTATATAAATGTTTTATGGGTTATTCAAAGGTGAAAAAAAAGTTTTCAATGTCATTGATGGATAGAATGGTTTCATAAGTAGGCTTTAAAAAAATATAAAACATTGGAATGTTTGTCTTGTTATGCACTATTAAATGTGAATTTTAGGTTGTTTATGTCATGAAAAGAATATTTTTAAAATGATTATGATCTATGTGTGAATTTATAAAGGGGACTAGACAATAGCATTGGTTGATTTATTTCATTATTTTCTAGGATTGTTTAAAAAGGGAATTTTTGAGTTGTGCAAGTTATGGTAAATTTATTTGAAAGTGATTCTTGGTGTAAATAAAATGGAAAATGTTTTGGTCATGGGAAATTGTGATTTCCATGAGATTATTGGAATTGATTTATGAATTTAGTGATATGTTTGACTTGTGAACATGGAATTGAGAACAAAGGTAATCCCTGGTATCTAGATGGGAAGACTATAATATAATTCTCTAGTGATATAGAAGTGGATTGCCCCGATTTCACTTAGCTGTATTGTCAATTGCAACCCTAACTAAACTATAACGTTGATTGACTTACATAGGAATGTGGGTTTTTTCTCCCCTTTAGTGGATTTGCATGAGGATGTTGATGGTTGTGGTTATTGTACCACATTTCAATAATGTACGAGGTTTTAGTTACTCAATCATTCTAGATCACCTTTAGGGATTTACCAATGGTGATTCACTTTAACATAAAGTTTATATGATTTCATGCCAACTATCAGAATACGGTGGACACTATATATGTGTTTTTATATTTTCTTTTTTTTAAACTGTTGTCATGAATTTGTTTTATAAGAATGTGTTTTCTTTTGAAGTTGTATTCTTTTAAAATTATTTTCCTAGAATTGTTTTAAATCCATTATGTAAATGTTCACATTAATTTTTTTATATGTTATAACATGGAACCATTCTCTTTATGTGGAATCCTATTAGCCTTTGGCTCACACCCTACACACACTCATGGGTGTATGTAGAATTTTTCTATTGACTCAAGTAATGTTGTAGTGTTTATAGATGGTGGTTGGGGTTTCTAGTTATCTTTCTTGTGGATATTGGTGGTGTTGTATTGAGGATGTTTCTCTTATAATTACGTGGGGTTTCTGGATGGAGTTATAGTCCCCTTTATTGTAGTATTTTTGGGGTGTTATTTTAAGTAATAAGAATTAAATTTCAAAATTTTTTATTCCATATTTGGTTTTTGATTTATAGTTTTGGATTACTTATAATTATTGTAGGTTTTTATGTTTATGTAGTCTGTTGAAATCATTCCCATGTTGTATTGTTGATACCTAAGCACTTGTTTCCAGTCTAGGGGGATCAAGAAGGCCTTTTGGGCCATCTCGCAGACTCAGTCACGAACTATTTTAGATGACATCATGGAATGGTTAATGAAAAACCGGTATCAGAGTAGGTGACAAAATTTCAGGTCATGTTACTTGGGGAAGTGTCTGGGTAGACCGAAGCTATATTAATCGGGACATAACATTCTAGTTATAAGTATGGAGCCTAGACATCACACCTCATGAAGGGATTCAAGTAACCTAAGGAATTCAAGTTTAATATAGGTTACATGGTTCCTATGGTTGTTTGGTGTTTGGGAAATAAAATGGGAGTTGGTTCAATAGTCTCGGTGAGATAGCAGGGCTTTCCAATCATTGTGGAGTCGAGGACATGATTCTTGAACACTCTATGTAAAAGTGGTGTGATAAGAATATGGAGGCCAACCATATATCTGAGTCATGCATCAGAACCATCTTCCCCCTTTTATAAGAAGTGTCCTATTTATTTTTGTATTTTCAAAAATCAGTTTTTTAAAACCCTTGTTTGAAAATTTTAAAATCATGATTTCAATGAATAAATGGTTTTTTTTGGAATGATAGAAAATGAGGTTTCAGAATCATTTCAAAAAGAAAATCACAAATGTAAATTTTCATGAAATGTTCTTCTTGTTAAATAAGAATTATTTCATTGGGATTGGTTTTTTATAATAAAAACATATGGTTTATCAAAAATTGGTTTTTTTCAAAATGGAAATTTATTTTCAAAAGGGATTTGGGAACTTGTTTTGAATAAGGAGATATGATGTTTTAAATATGTGTTATGTAAAATAATTGAAAGGGAAAAAAAGAGAAAACATCCAAAGGATCTATATATTAACTTCTGAATTCGAACAAGAGAAGATCTACAATATAAAGGGAAAGAGGAGGAGAAAGAGAAGAAGTAACCCGCGGGAGGTGACCACCATTCCACGAGCCCAACTGAGACCACCGGTGACCTGCTTCCAAACAATCTCTAAAATGATTTCTATCCCCAAATTACACCCAACCCCTTTAATTTATTACCCAGTTAACCAGCTATCTAATAACTTACTAACCACTAAAAACCACTCTAACAAACTAATAAAGGAAAAGTACAACACTGCTTTAGGCAGTTACACACCCTCCAGCCTCAAACTGACATCCCCTAACAACACTCACTTATTTCTAACTATATCATCCACCAATCAAACTACTAACATATCCACCCCCTTAAAAACCAAATTTCCCTAAAAATGGATCTCTAATACTCGGCTTGGAACTTTTCCATGATGAAGCAATTTCACGTGTGGTGGTTATTGTTCTCCTATCTGGTCTCCAATAGCACAATAAGACTTATTTTCTCTTAAAATTCCAGCCAACCTCTCAGAATTAGCTTCCACTTTTTTAGTATTTTTTGGATGCCTCGCAGTTGTAGAAACCGTTGGCATCACAATACTTACATAATATCCCTGTTCAGCACTTTGAAAGAAATATGCCTCCTTGTTGCGAAAAATTTCTATTGCAGCCCGATGGAAAAAGGAATGATCAGTGGACACCTGTTCCAATAGAAACCACAACACTATACAAACTCTAACATGTGCTTCCCAACCATGCATACCAAGATTATTTCCCACAACCACACGTATTAAAAAATCAAAACAAGAATGGGAGACTCGTCATGCCCAACATGAACTGTTGGTTGAACATCTGCATGAGTTGTTGACTGAGATATCTTTCTATAACCAACATGTAGTGCACTCAGAAAAGCACTGCAGAAAATGTACACCTATTGGTGGCCTCATTGGTGGCCTTTGTAGTAGCCTATGCTTCAATGTGTCTTCTTTTAAATCAAGCAACATATATGGGAAAACTTGGACTACCATTTTAGGTGGATAGCGTTTCCAGAGTAATTCCTCTGTGTATTCTTCAATATCCTATGCTCCATAATTGGTAACACTTTCAAGGAGAAAAAAACATACTAATAGTAGAGTAGATGTAGGGACTTTGGAGTCAATGATCATGCCATGGAAAATAACCTCTTTCGCATCTACTTGAGGATCATGAAACACTATGTAATCTATGACCGCTACAATCATCTATCATGTTGAGAGCTTCTCAACCTGCCATTAAGAGTGTCAAAATGAATTTCAAAAGCCTAGCCTAGTTCACTATTTTAATCAAATTTAGCCTCTCTAGCCCAAACCTTTGATTTCCTTACACCTCCACCTCCTATAACCTCTGATTCAACTTCATATAGGTAAACATCATCACAAAAAATGGGAGAAACTTTCATCCCAAAGCTGAATCCGCAACTCCCTAACCCCAAAGGGGTTTTCAGAAAAACATTTTGCACTTTGCCACTACTTGGTCGGCTTGTAATTTGAATTGAATCTAATCCCATGAATCTCATCCTAAACTACTGCAACTTCCCCAGTCCTACAACTTCCCAGTGTACAAAAACTTCCCAAGGAAAAATGAGAAGCTTTATCTAGCTATCCACTGCATGCTTCCTTCCTCAATCATCTATTAGATAAATTTGGAAAAAAATTTCTTTTTAACCTCCTCCTCGATCTATCAATGATCCTATCAAAATTCTGTGTATCCAATTATCCAGTAAAAGAGGGTTACAAATAGCTTTATCTTCATATATCATGTTCCACTGACTGTAGCCATGTTGGATGACTGAATGTATGACCAAATCACTCTCAAAAAACAATTTTCTCTCCAATATATCATGATCATCCATAGAAATTACAAGACATTTTTCATTAGGATCTATAGGTTCTCCAGCAACAATAGTACATACATATGAAATTTCTACTTTATCTTCCGCTACTAGAAGCATTCCAGGATTAAGCTACTCGTAAGATTGCCAAACCTGCTCAACAAAATATGAAACTTGATCTACAAGAAATTCAAGTATCTCCATTTTCTTTGTTAGCTTCTTGTCTGCTATTGTTGATTATATAAGATGAATAAGGTAGGAATTTTCCTCTTCAGGACATTCTAGTTTGGTTTCAAGCTGCTGCTGCTCCTCCAAATCTGGGACCCGCTGCATGACAAGTCCTCTGTTTGTTGTGCAACGTCCAGAACAACTCGCTAGTTTTCGTTTTCCCCACACATTAACTTTTTATTATTATCTTGTATCGAAGATAGAGAAACTCAAATACTATCCATTTTCGATTCAATCGTCACCACCCGATGCACCATTCTAGTTCGCGTACAAGAGCTCAATGAACCTTCCTCCTAAAGTAGAGCCAATGTGAAAAAGAAGTTTGCAGAAGGTCGTACTCCACGATCACAATTCTTTTTTTCATCACGCTCAAGATTTACATAGCATGCATGAGTCTCCATATAGAAAATTTTTTCTCTACTGTTGATCGTGTTTTCCAACTGCGGTCAATTTGTTCTGAGTCGAACAAACTATGTGCACTAGACACAACGTACATAGGTGTCAGTCTTACCAACACTAGCGTCATTGTCACGCGGCCTCATCAATGACCTATAATAATCTACTTCTTGGAAACTAATGTCCTAACATTGAGTTTTATTCTCCTCCAACAGCGAACCTCCCTCTCACACAACTCTCCCCAGTGCCGACTTCCGGTCCATGTCCAGCAACGAACAGAAAATAGATTCGCGCTGCACTCCCCTTCTGTGATCCTCCTCCATGATTGTTCTTCTGGCACAAAAATTCCCAATAGTGTCTCACCTTACCTGCGGTACCTATCAACTCCACTAAGTTAGAGCCAATTTCTTTTTCTTCTTCCAACTGCTACGATTTTATAACAGCAATCCTCCTCTCATGCTACGCCTCTCTTCAAGCATGCGATCAGTCTTCTAGCACCGCAGTTCCCCAACAAAGTCTACAAATTTTTATGTAAAATAATTTAGAGGGAGAGAAAGAGAAAACAACCATAGAATATGTATATTATCTTCTAAGTAGAAAAAAGAGAGGATCTATAATAGAAAGGGAAAGTGGAGGGGAAAGAGAAGAAGTAACCTACGGGAGGAGACCACCCTTCCACGAGCCCAGCCAAGACCACTGGCGACATGCTGCCAAGTAATTGCTAAAATTATTCATATCCCCCTCTTACAGCCAACCCCTCTAATTTATAACCCAGCTATCTAGCTAGCTAAAAACTTACTAAAAACTAACAACCACTCTAACATACTAATAATGTAAAATTCCAACACTACCCCTAGGAAGTTACACCCACTCCTGCCTCAATCTAACAGCCCCTAAAAACACTCACTTATTTCCAGTTCTATCAACCCACACTCAAAATCCTAAAAATATGTGTTTATTGATGACGTATGCATTGTTGTGTAATTAAAGATATTTTAAAATGGGATAATTTATTTTTTGTAATTTATGTGAAATTTTTTAAAATGACATTTTATTTGAATGGTTGGTGGTTTTTTAAAGATTTTTAGTGCTCCTAGAATTGGGTATCAGGTTTCATGGATTGATTTTTTTAGAAGGATTCATGTGATTTCAAATGGTAATGTGGGTTTATTAATTTTTTTAATGTGAAAATGTTTTTTTGCCTTTGGTATTTCTATGGGTGATCACATGTATAGGATATATGTGTAAAGGGGATGAGTGTCTTGTTTTTCATGAGAAAATATACGTGTGATAATCCATGGGATACCATTAATTAATTTTCAACCCACCAATATTGTTTTAATTTCCAAACTAATTTTAAAGGAGAATGTGGTGTTTTCATAATTAGTGATCTTGTGGTGTTTCTTCTTGTATTTTAGTAATGTTATTGTGAGGCATTGAGAGCATGAAAACCCTTTTTGGTTTACTGGTGTTCTAATTAGAGTTTTTTGTAGTAAGTTTTTTGGATAATGGTTAGTGTATTCTTTGTAGATGCATTGGTAGTCCCTTGAGTTGGTTCCCCCAACATGATCGGTGTTTTTTTGGTATTTTAGGGCCAAGGGATTAGTTTGACTTGGTTATTGGTTTTCCCTTGATGGATAGTGTATGCACCTGTAATGAATCGTTACATGTTCGAAGTGTAGCAACAAGTGATTCACTATTGGTAGACCATCCAGTTGAACAATGAAAGAATTTTATTCTTCGGTTTCAGGATGAATCTACCACTCCTATTTTAGTTAGTTGAATTATCTCACAGTGAGAGAGTGAATGCGAGAGCAGTTGGAAGAAATCATAGTTTTTTGAGTGGCTTGAGTCGTCGAAGGTGGATATTGATGCCATTTTTCCAAAAGGCTCTACCTAGAAGCAGTGAAGGGAACTCTAGTGATAATAGTGGAAAGAGGAATGAATTGTTAGTTCTAGACACTACAAAAAATGGTATTTGGACCTATTGTCAATTTATTATAGTAAAGGTCTCTTGTTAGGACACCAGTGTGGTGATTCTGGTTGTAATAGGATGTTATGGATGCTTATAGAAATTATGTGTTGTCCAAGACTCATTTTAATGTCCCTTTCCTTGTTATTCGTGTTAGGATACCGAGGACATGTTCAGTAATGTCTTCTAGTGTTTTGTTCCCATTCAAATGAATTAGTGGATGTTGTGGAACCTTTCAAGAAACTATACCTTAGCAGAAACATATCTCCACTTAAGGGAATTACGAATTTCTCTGTCATGGATTAGGATGTCTTCTATTTGTTCTTTCATTTTTGTTTTCTAATTTGAATTTAAAAGGGATAATTCTTATGAATTTTCTCAAGTCCCTATCTTGGTGAAAGTTCAATGTTAGAATAAAGTGGGTTTTGAGGTGTTTTATGTTCTATAGTTGTTGTCTGGATTGTAGTGTAGTTGTACACGGATCCAGAAGGAATGTTTTGATTGGTAGAATTCAATGATTGACTATGAGGTAGGATATTATTCAAACATCAAGGCTCCAACAATAGTCCATGGAGTGAATCCACCATATAGATAGGAAGACTATGGTTATGAAGGACCTTGGTTTAACTTCAATATATTGTGTGAGAAATGGAGAAAGTTTAAGCCTCTTGTATAGATGTTTCATTCTAGATAGTCATGTTTGGTGTAAAGATGCATGGGGACCTCATCCATTTCATAAACCACATGGGTGGAAGAGTTCCTCCCTATTTATAAGGATGCGTGGTCATCTCATTTCCTAACAACCTAGGCATGAGTCTCCATTTGAAGGTCCTTATTTGGATATCCTTATGCAACAATATCAATTTTTTTGGACTCAAATGAGGATGGTAATTACCTATGGGATTAGTGAAATGTGTAGTGTTTTCTATCTAGTTTAGGTGTTTATTTGTGTGACCCATTTCGGTGCGAGTTTGGTCTATGTTTGGTTTCTTACATCCATCCATGTCGGTTCGTGTAGAAAGTTTCCATGTAGGACACTATTAGTTTTCTCAAGTCGGTATGTGCTAGTTGGCTAAACTGGTTAGTTCTTATGGTGGGGAGAACCACCATGGGTCTTCTGAAAATTCTTTTGGATAAATTCAGTGTTATCTTATTCTTTCTTGCGGGGAGTCCATTCAGGCCTCCCAATGTTGAGAAGTTGGTTGTGTTTTTTGTGTCGGCTTGGTAGTGGATAGTCTCATTTGGTTCTATTTACATTAATGTTCCTTCCTTGTGTAAACATTGGGTTTGGATTGTTCCCAAAAGTGTTGTTGAATTAGGGTTGTGCAAGGGTTCACCTAGGTGTAGTTTGGATTAATTTTCCCATTTCAGGGAAGTGGAATGAGTTTCATTTGGTAATTTATGGGTTGTTTTTACTCAAGAGGATGAATTATGCATTGTGAAAATTCAATTTTTTTGGATTGATAAATTTAAAGGTGTTGTGCCTTTTGGCTGCATGAGGCATATGGTGGGTAGTCCATCTCATCCTCCCTTGTTAAATATTATAAATCGCTGTCTCTATTCACGGTGTCCTTTATTTATTCTCTTTTAATGTTTTTGGGGAATCTCCTTGATCTATGCAGTAGTATTAATTTTGGTTTTCATATCAGTCCATGTAATGGTTTTTTTGGGGAGGAAAGTGTTATGGTGGGGAGAATTGTCATGCCCGGTTTTTTTCTTATTGGTTTTAGTTCGAGTTAGGGTCACCATTTTTCTCTTGTGAACAGAGTGTGATCGGTTTGAATTTTTATGTTATTCATTCCATTTATTATTGATCTAATTTTCCCCTAGTTTTCTCTTTGAGTTTTTGGAAAGAAAATGCGAAATTTGGGTCAACCAGCCTCTGGAACATGGTGAGCACACAATTGGATTACAATTTATAGAAATAGTGCACACCGACCTAGGTAACCATGTAGTTGGTTGGTGTTTACGACAGAAGCTACCACACATCTTCTGTATTGCAGGCCAGGCTGTACAGACTTACCATGTGGTAGATTGCTTCTTAGGAAGAGAGGGGTGCACGATCATCACACGGTTTGAAAAACCTTGCATCCTATCCTTGTTATTAAAATTTTTTGGTTCTATTTCATTCTCTATGATTTTAACTCTTATCAACCCCTTTTATCAAAACTTATGGTCTCCCCAATCAATGGTTCTCCTCCTCTATCCTATCCTCTCCTTTGACCTCCCTCTCTTGGGTTGTTTTTAGTGAGGATTCTTCAAAGAAACTCCATATGTAAGTCTCTTCTCCCTTGTTTTTTCCTCTAATCTATAGTTTCCTCCATATTTCTTTTGGGTTCCTCTTCTCCAGTGGGTAGGTTTTCAATATTAAAGTTTTTTCTTACTTAATAGGTTTTTATATTGTTTTCTTTGATCAAATATTACCTTTATAGGGTTTGGTTGAGGTGCAGTGCTGGTTTGACACCTTTTTCTAGAATTTTTTACAGATCAGGTATGTGTTTCCATGCATTAACATTTTTATATGTTTTTTATATTATTTTTTTGTTTATTTATCATTGTTCTAAATTCATTTTGTGTTGAGAGATATGTTTTAGATGATATTTACATGTTTATATTATTAAAATGGGTTTTTCAAAGGGAAAATGACTATGATTTGTGGTGTTTTATTATGGTGTTTTTTGAAATTGTTTTATTGGTTATTTGAGAGGTGAGAAATCGGTTTTCAGAGGAACATAAGGATAGAATGGGGTAATAAGTTTCGTTTTAATGGAAATGTAATACTTTGGAATGTTGATCTTATTGTGGACATATAGATGTGAATTGTAAATTTTCTATGTCATGGAAAGCATATTTTTGAAATAATAATTGTCTATGTGTGAATTTAAATGTGGATTTTCCCATGGAATTGGTTGATTGATTTAATACTTTTCTTAAGTTTTGTGAAAATGGAATTTAACAATTGTTCACGTGATGGTACTTTTATTTGAAAGTGGTTCTTAGTGTGAGTGAAATAGAAAATATTTAGGTTATGGAAAGTAACGATTTATTTGAGATTCTTGGCATTGTTTTGTGAAAGTGGTGATATGTATGACATGTGAACATGGAGTGGAGCACAAATGGAATCTCGAGTATATAGGTAAGAAGAGTGAACTAGTTCACTAGTGATATGAAAGTTGATTTTATGATTTTAACTTATATGGACTTACGATTACGACACTAACTAAACTATGATGATGATTGATCACCATTATAATATTGGATGTTTCTAATCTCTATTGTCTCATGCATGAGGACCATAATGGTTATGGTTACTATACCATGTTTCACCAAGGTACGAGGTTCTAGTGAATCACTCGAGCTAGATCACCTTTTGGGATTTAAACATGTTGATCCACTATGAATTAATGCTTATATTTTGTAGTGCCAACCACTACATACAATGGACCTCATGTGTGTGTTTTTATATTTTCTTTTTTAAGAATGTTTTCATGAAATGGTTATCCCAGAATGTGATTCCATTAAAGAATGTATTCCCTCAAAAATGTTTTTCCTAGAAATTTTTTGAAATCCATTACATAAATGTGAACATTAACTTAACTTTATATGTTATACTATGAAACCATTTTCATTGGGTGGAATCCTACAAGTCTTTGGCTCACACCCCAATACACCATTGGGTGTATATACACTTATTTTGTTGGCTCTGGTAAAGGAAAGGTGTTTGGTGATGGATGTTAGGGATTATAGAGGTATTCTCTTGCAGATATTCGTGTAAGTGGATTGAGAATGTTCCTCCTCTTGTTACATGGATGTTTGGGATGGATTTTTAGTGCTTTTTTTGTATTATATTTTGGTGTTTTGTTCTATGTTTTCATAATTAAATCTGGAAAGCTGTTATGAAAATTTTGGTTTTTGATTTATAGTGTTGGTTTATTTATAATTATTTATGATTTCTATGTTTATGTAATCCGGTGAAATCCTTCACTAGGTGTATTGTCGATACCCTAGAAATTGTTTCCAGTCCCTAGGGATTGGGAATGCCCTTCAGGTCATGCCACGAACATGTTCGGGCACCGGTTCGGATGGCATCCCATCTTTTTTCATGACAGATATATATTTTTAAATGTTTTAAATAGTTTTTACGATATTATATTTTGAAAACCCTAAATCTATATTTTGGAAAATAATGTAGTATATCAAATGTTTTACTTGATCAAATTTTATCCAAAGGATTTTTAAAAAGTATATATAGATGGATTTTCACTTGGTTTACGAACCCTTATTGGGATATTGTACAATCACCCTAAATTTTGAAAATTATTCTTTTAAGATCATTTGAAGTTATAAAGAAACTTGGTATCATTTAAGGACCTATATCATGTGAAGTCACTTCGTTCTTTATAAAATTATGAAAAACACTAATATATTGTAAGGTTTTTCCTAATCCTCTAAAATCTGGAGTGATAAGATATTTTTTTATGTAAAGGACTGTATATTTTTAAATTATTTTTTTCCAAAATATATAATTTACAACATATTTTTTCAAAAAATATGGGAGTATGGGTCTTGGACTTTCACAATTTAGAGAAAGAATGTGCTACAGATGGATCATATTATCCACAATAAATTGGATTCACATAAACATGATGTGTTTGTTTGTTATATGACACATTTATCATAGTAAATTAGAATTCAATGGGTTTTAATATTATAACTTGTTTTATTTCCAAAACAATTTCAAATTATATTTCATGCTAATAAAAACTTCTCTAAGTGTTCATCCACTTCAACCAAGGCCATAATAGACCATTATGAGGATTATTAAATATCTAAATCGTCCATAAAAGGAAAATATTAATTTATCACCCTTATTTACACCTTTTCTAATATATTCACAACTATTATCCTACGAAAGAGTATTCACCATCATCTTCTATTTTGTATCATTCCTTTTATTGTACTTCCAGATGTTTGAAAACCAATATAACATAACATGGAAGATATCAATGTGAATAATTTAATGTATCTCCTTATCATAACATATCCTATTCCCTTAAATATCTTAATACGTCCATATATACCACCTTTTAAAATTAAAATATAATATGTAACACATCATGTATTATGTCACCATGCCATGTTTAGTCCATATATTCAATTATAAATAGTCAATATTTGTAAAATAATTTGAGTATTTTTGTCTTATATTTAGTCAATTCAACTTCAAAAATCATCTTATGTTTATAATTATTATAATAGTTTTTTATTTGAAATATCAAGGTTTTCTTCTTCGTAACTTACGATTAAAACCACTTTAATAACACAGTGTACTGCATTATAGTTTATCTGTGGAGATTAAATATTCAATTTTTCAGGTTGAACAATATTTAATTTTATTCATATACATCTGATTTTTTATCATATTTTTTTAAAATAGTTTATAATTATTTAAATTCATATGTTAGATAACTTATTCCCTAAATAACGAAAAAAACATCAACATGAAATAGTAATATATTTTCAAAATTTATGTCATGGTTAAAAACAATTCATAATATTAGGATTTCAGTAATAAAAATAAAAAACAATTAATTTTATAAGGAAACAATTATGGGTTTTAATAGTTTAATTTTTATTTTAAATATAATTCTATCAAAGTCCTAACAGATTCCATTTTATTTATCATTCCATCAATAATAAAAAATTTAGTCACTTACATATAAATGTTTATATAAATTTAAGAAAAAATAACAACAATCATAGGTCCATCGAATGACATTCAACCAATAATTAATATTCAACTTAAAAATTTATTTAATTAATATGTATGGTATAAAATATTTTTGGGTTAATGGAAACATTTCATGAAGATTTACATTTTCATCAAAAATTCAAAAGATGTTTATTGTACTTGTATTTTAAATTTATAGATACCAATGTTCCATATTATACAAAGTTACATGGTTTATATTAATATCCTGGATAGAGATCACAAGATGTGATATACATGTGATAATTCATTGTGTCTAATAAAATATGTGGAGTACTAGGGGTGAATATATAATCATGAAATATTTTTCTCTAAGAAACATTTCTTTCATTTATAGTTAGTATATATGATCAATGTCACACCTTGTAAAATTGTGGTAAAATATAAAATAAAAAAATACTATATAGATGCACATATTCTTTACGAGGTACACTAAATCTTTATTAGTGGATATTATTGGGTGATAAGTTGTTGTTATCCTACATCATATGGTAATTGTTCTGTAATCAATATATAAAAATAAGGCAAATAGTATTGTTCAAACCCTTTATAATGATGTTTCCCATAAAATAGAATACCTCATGATTGTTACAATGAAATAGTTAAAAACATAATCCATAGAATGATCAATTGTAATGTATAAATAACATTTAAAGTTATTATTTGTTCTTCTATAATTTTTTTCAGATGTAAAACATTCATACATTTAAAAACTATGTTTTTTCGATATATCAATCTCCTTCTAACAGGTTGAGTGATTATCTCACTCATTAAATATATTTCAAATCCCCAATGAATGTTTTTTAAAATTATCAATAAATCATCTAAATATAAATTTAAACTTTAGCATAAAAATATAAAAAAATTAAAGTTATACCTAATAATTCATTTATTTTAAAATCTCTTTAACATTGCCTCTTCAATCATAGATAAATATGACACAGAAAATCCTTAATAAAATATTAAAAAAGGTAGTTTTTATATTATTAGAAAATGAAAATGAAAAATATTTATTCAAATCCTCATAATCCTAATCAAATAATCATATATACATCTCTACAATCAATTTTAGCAAACACCATGCCATAATCACAAAGTACCATCATTAAATTGGAATTAAAAATAAATGGATTATGAAATATTTTTTAAACATATAATTATATGAGCATTTATAATACTTAATATCATAATCAATTGATTCTTGAAATAATTTAAAATTATACAATCTAATGTCACCTTTTTTTTACTACCGGATGTAATTTTTCTTATCACATTGCAGAAATTCCAATTTCGATTAGAGTTATTGGTTTTTATAGTATAATTTGAGCCCTTTATGGTCAACTATGTTGTTATACAGAACTAAATATATTTTTATTTTCAGTCACTATATTTTTTCTATATGTTTAACTCTGAATTCCACTCCATTTCCTCATAATTTACTACATGATCTATTTTGTAGTTAAATTTTATTCATTTTCTAACAAAACTCTAAACACCTCCAATATTCTAAAAATTACTTCCAAATCAAAGACAATATATCCAAAAAAATCATTTTCATGTGGATAATAAATATAACATGAAAACAATATCCTAATTCCTAAATCCATAACTCAAAATACTAGTATATAGTATAATATCATGTGAGAGTTACCTAAACACCACATTACTAGATTGAATAGTGTTTGTGAGATAACTATATCTCTCAATGTTAAGAAAAATACAATATTAAACACTTATCATTACATCTACTTATCATCTTAAATATCGTCGAGGTATATTCATATAGGACATAAAATATATTGAAATTGTTTTCATAAAAAACTATTTATTTAATAAACTCACCGATCATGTGATGATATATTTTTTAAAGTTTAACTTTTCAAATCATTATAGAGTTTATAAATCACTTGATATTAAAAAATAATACATTATAAATGTATAACATATCTTTCAAGGTTTTCTTGAGAATTTTTCAAATACTCAAACTCTAAGAGTATTCTTCATTAATAAAGGATGTCATCAAGGATTTATTTCAAAAAAACTAGTATATTATATTCCATTTGTCATATGATATAAATTACAAAAAATATTAAATCTATTATTCATTTCATAACAAAATTTTGTACATGTATAAATATGGAAATTAATAAATGTAATTTTAGTGTTCTTTAGAGATTCCATAGTTTGTGGATCACATTTGTGTGTAAAAATTAATTGGTTGATAGCTGAGTTTTCTTCATAAATTACTTTTGATAAATCCACTACAACAAAGGTATCTCTCATCTACATTCATCATAGTTTATTAATTAATTTCTACTAAATAATCATGTATATTGGGTTTTAGGTTTTTTATTCATTACGCCATGATATATGACATTAAATACCATAAGTGGTATCAACTTTATCTCTAGCTAAGGATTAAAGAATCATTAATGTTTTAAAACATTAGAAATATTAATAATAATTTTTATTGTAGGAAATGATATATATAGACATCAATGGATATGATATGATAATTTCCAATCTACATTTTCTATCATGGTATTGTATACATCACTATGGGATATCATTTAAAATAATATTTCTAGGCCATAGAGTAAAAAATATATCATATCAATACGATAATTAAATAGGTACGTCGATGTGTGTATTAAAATTAAAAATACATTCTGGTATTATCCATGGAAGTGATAAAGAGATTACACTACCCATAAAACCTAATGTCAATGGAAACATGGAATGATTTTATTGTGATAATTCTCATCATGTAGATCACAAGAAGAAATATGTGGATATTATAGTATATAATAACATGGATAAAGAAATATGATAACATTGTTTCATGATATATGATATGGGATAATCTATATCATCAAAGATGATATAGATATATCATTTTCCAAAATACAATTATTTTAAAAAATATTATAATAATTAAATTGATATTTTATAGTTTTTAAGAATGATCGAATAAGGAAAATGTAAATTATTTATATCATTATTTGGAATGTGTCTCTGATGCTCCCCCTTTTTGGGTGTGTGTAGGTATATTGTTTTCATGAAAACGAAACTTGGAGGATGACTCATCCCATATAAGATATTATTATCTACTCTAAAATTCTATAATATATTTAAGTGTATTCATTAAATCCTTCCAATAATAAAACCAATTAACTTTTTAAAAAGAGATTGAATGACACTAATTCATTTGAATGAAATCAGCATAGAAATATATTTATCATGTACTCAACACACAAGGTCATGGTGGATGCTGGTTACACTATAGATTAAATCGATTTTAGAAGGATCTTTGTAATTAACATTCAATCAGGAATAAAAAGGGTTTTTAAAGAGGAATGTGGTTCGATGATATTTGTATTTATATTTCAAATGGAATTTTATATATCCGTTATCAGGGGAATCAAAACCCATGTAGTTTTATTTCATTGATTGAAGCAATGTTATTGGGAATAACACACATACCTGAATGTTACAACTAGGATGTTATAAGTTAAATTTGATAACAATCACTAAATATTGGTGAAGGTTGTTTTTTACCAAGAAGATTTGTGAACATTTTTTGAAATTTAATTTTTTTACCTCTATAAGTAAAAGAACATGTTATTTTTGGAAGTAATGATATTATAGAAGTTATTCCAAAGAGGAGATGGAAAAAATAAGACGTTTTAGAATGTGTTATAGAATATTAATAACTAGATATCCAGATGTAATTCTAGAAGTGGTGGAGATTTAAAAATGATATTCAAATTATTAGTAAATTAGTTGTTCAATTAGTGAATTATGTCTTAGATGTTACCATGGAATAGGGTTTTCTATAAGGTATATTGAAGTTATTATAGAAAAGGATTTAATGATGTTACTGATGTTTTGATGGTTTATCAATAATAAAATATGATTGATTATGATTCAAGAGATATCAAGTACATATCATGGAACAATAATGAGGGTCACTTCAAGGGGATATTTTCTTCTGTAAATATGTAAATGTCTCAAAGTTTTCTAAGATATATAAGTGTTGTGGATTATATGAAAGGATTTATTGTAACATCCCAAGTAAGTAATGAATAATAGATATTTTTATCTATGTATATTAATTAATTAGATAGTGTTTTAGGGGTTAAAATGAAAATAAATCCAATCTTAAGCATGGAATACACTAATATTTTTAAAAGATTGTTTTACTGCCTTTTGATTGCAAACCATTTTTGAATCTATCTTTTGACAATTTTATGAACTATATTTTTCAAAATAAACTTATTCTTTATTATTGGGACATCAAAATTTACTTCGTGTGAATTTTGGGTATTTTTCAGAAAATGTTCATTTTTTTAATGAATAGTGAAAAATACTGCATTTTACATAAAAACTGCTTTTTAATGTAATTTATTTATATGATTAGATTATCTTTTGAATTGGTCTTAATGTGTAATCTGAATATATTTTTACCATTTAATCCAATGGTGGTCGTTGGAATCAATTTCACTTTGAAATTAGACTTAAACTGGTGTCAATCTTTTGATACTTATTGTTTATAAAAACACGCTATTTTCTCTGAAAGCGGGAATTAATTGTTAAATTAATTAATGTGACTTATATGTTTTGAATTTTGTAAAATAGTCTACATTTTTTAATTCTTAATATCAAATATAGCTTAGGGTGAATTTTTGGTAATTTTCTGAAAAACTTCAATTTTTGATGAATAGTGAAACCACTAAGTGATACTTATAAAAACTGATTTTCTGTTTAAATGAAATTTTGCCATCATTGTGTTTTGAATTTCAAAAATCCGACATAAATGGTTGTCATTAAGAAGTAAAATGTGGTTCAATGAGATTAAAATAATTTTTTGGAGAATAGTAACTTTTTTTCATTAATCGCGATTAGAGGTAATTAGTGTAGTTTAAGGTAAAAATAATGCTTTAATAAAATGAGATGAGCTTGACACATTTCCTAACCCTATTGGTTGTGTCATGGACGACCAAGATAACCCATGGGTCGATTTAGGGGACCCCATGGAGCCACTTGGGTGAGATAATTACTTTAATGACTTTATTTTAAATAAAGGTGAAAATGACACTAACATAAATTGTTTTTCTAAAACAATTTTTAGATGGGGTTATACTAAAAATATTTTTATCTATAAATATTCATTAGAAATCTAAAACGATTTCATACATCATATTATTTTTTTTTATAATTTTTAGACATTAAATAAATTAAATTATTTATGACATCATGATGATGCAGCGATGACCTCATTATTTAACGATTTAAATAAAATGGAAAGATAATGTAATATCTAAGACCTAAACTTGTTCAAAACTATTGTATGGTAATATTTCGAAGCCTTATCATCTTATCTTCGAAATATATCAATTTGGGACCTTATAAATTAGAAACACCTTTGAAAATAAAATAATAGTTTCATGATTTCAAAAAGTGCCCCTCCTCTACTCTTATAAAAGGCCCCCACCTCTACCTCATTTCACACACTCCTCAAGCCTTTGGCTCGGCCATCCCCTGCCCATTTACTCTCTCCACATCCCTCTCCTCATCCTAGAGGATTACCTTTGGGCAGAATCTTTTCAATGGAAGCCTTTAGGCTCAAATCAGAAGAAGTTACACTTTTAAAGGTAATTCATTCTCTCATGTTCATTTGTTTTATTTTGCTTCTCCAACCCCCTAAACTCTTTTTATTTACTTCCTTTGTAACAAAAACTGTATCTTCAATATACTAGGATGTTGTTATAAGATTTATTCAAGCTACACTCTAACACAACTACATCAAATGGTTAACGAACATACGGTTTCCGTGGATGGCGAAATTCTGCCTCCCGAAACGATGATTGTTCAATACTCATTTAACACCTTAAAAGGTGGACATTATGATGTCACAATTTTTATATATGATATATAATATGTTTACTATTTCCTTAAGCTTCTGTATTTTTCATTTATGGCTTACCATTATGGTTTCCATTATGGGTAAACGCGATATCTTCATTTAAGGAAGTGCGGACTACCGCCCCCTGAAAGTGATTTGATTCGTTAATACCATATGTGGGATGTGTAAAGGATAAAGTTAATGATATTATATATGTTATTATACTGGAATTATAATATACTCTTATATCATTATGATTCCATTCCAGAAATACGAAATAGAAATGGAATTAGCGTTCATGCGTACGTACGACTTACCGTCTCCATGAACGGTGCATTTCATTTCTTACCTCTAAATGTGATGTAATATTATAAATACATGTATATTCTGAATATATATGATATATATGTTATCCAAATCATTAATATCATTCTGGATATAGCAAAACATTGACCAAATTAACAACATGTAAGTGTAAGAAGTCTATTTTTGACTTAAGAACCAAATACCGACAAAATGAACATTATTAACTTAAATGATTACATGAAGTTCATAACATGGTATAAAAGGAATAATTAATTTGAAAAAGGTTCTTAAGAAAGTAAATATTAACTCAAGTTTATTATTCAGGAGATTAAAGAACGGTCGGGTCAAGTCGGATACGAGGTATGGGACTTCGTCTCAATCTCCTTTCATTGAGGCATATTTTGTTTTATACACATCCTTCTTTTATAAGGTGTATAAACCCCTTTGACTTTTACATTTATTCAAAAGGAATCTTTTTATACGAAGAGTTTACTAAATGACAAAAGGGAATGTTTTTGTCATACGTATGCGGCGACAACGACTTCTCCGCCATCATGACCGTTATTTGAGTTTTGGCTTCCTCTACAAGCCATACCTTTTTTTAAAAGAAAAATAAATACCATGTTTTACTTTTCTTTTATTTTGGTATTGAAAACGGTTTTCATAATGTTTTTATATCAATGTGTTGTATTGATATCTTGTGATTGAAAGGTGGAAATGTTATGTTTCCTTTATGCATGTTTTATGTGATACGATTATGTTGAGGTTCTTGGTCATTATTATGAAGACGGGTGGTTCCGTGATAAACTAAGGGCGGGTGAGCCCGATATAGCTCTCCAATGCATTGGGTAACACGAAGGAGTGAAACTTTAAGGTTTCTACGAAGATATTTTAGGGAATATACTGTGATGGGTATTCCAAACGTAACCAAGAGGGTTACTCCCTATGTAAGAATGTTATGAATACCTCAAGTTACCTTTATGTATTATGATTTCTATGATTTATTCATGATTTGATGAGGTATGTTAAAGTGCTTATGTTTTATGGGTAAAGTATGATCTCATCCTTATGTATATATGTACCCATGTTTCCTTTCCATATTTTTATAACCCATACTGATCTTTTTATGCTCATCCCAAGTTTTTTTGAAATGTTTTTCACAGGTCAAGGGAAAGGTACATGATATGATGATAGTGTCAAGGAAGTGTCAAGAAATAATCCATGTTTTATTTTAAATATGTTTCCATTGATTGTAATGAAGAATACTATCTTTATTTAACCACATTGTTTATATATGGAATGTAATGCAAGTTTTATGATCTAATTCTCTCAAACTCTAAACCCGAAAAGATCCTCAATGTGAATTATTCATTTGATTCAATATTAAGTAAGGTTTAAGGTTGGGGACTTATAGTTGGTATCAAAGGTCGGTTTAGATAACTTTAGGAGTTAGAAAAGTGTTAAATTATAGATTAATTGAAATGATATAGCATTTACAGATTACCATGTTACTTCGCCTAAGATATTTCTATGTTCAGAATGGTTTTTCATAGAGGAAACAAAACCGATTTTCTGGGAAGGAATATAGAGGCAAATGACCTTCCGAATCACCATACTAAGATGGTCAGAATCATAATTGAGCAGTTTACTTCAGTGATGGCTCAGTTGAATCAGGTGATAAGTTTGTGGTTGTTTTCATCGATGATATTTTTGTGTTTTCTAAAAATAAAGAGGAGCATGAAAGACATTTAAGGGTTATCTTGCAAACCTTAAAAGAAAAGAAACTGTATGGAAAATTCAGCAAGTGTGAGTTTTGGTTGCAACAAATTTCTTTCCTTGGTCACATTGTTTCTAAAGATGGAATAACTATTGATCCTGCAAAAACAAAAGTTGTGGAAGACTGGCCAAGACCCACAAATGTAACCGAGATTCGTAGCTTCCTTGGTTTGGCAGGCTATTACCGAAGTTTTGTTAGAAATTTTTCACATTTATCTAGTCCAATGACTAAACTAACTCGGAAGGGTGTTAAATTTATCTGGACAAAAGAATGTGATGATTGTTTTCAGGAATTAAAAAGAAGATTGGTGAATGCTCCAGTTTTGGCACTACCTTCCAGGAATGGTGAGTTTGTTATCTACAGTGATGCTTCATTGAAAGGACTTGGTTGCGTCCTAATGCAGAATGATCAAGTAATTTCTTATGCTTCACGACAGCTGAAAAATCATGAGGTAAATTACCCTACACATGATTTGGAATTAGATGCTGTTGTTTTTGCTTTAAAAATTTGGAGGCATCATTTGTATGGAGTAAAGTGTGATATATATACCGATCAAAAAAGTTTAAAGTATATATTCACTCAGAAAGAATTGAACATGAGACAAAGGAGATTGTTGGAATTAATCATGGATTATGATTGTACAATTCATTACCATCAAGGAAAAGAAAATAAAGTGGCTGATGCTTTGAGTCAAAAAAGTAATGATTCATTAGCAATATTGCGTTTGGAACGTGATCCTTTGGTTAAGAATTTGATGAGATTTTCCATGGAAGTTGTTGGTGCAGGAAGTTATTCTGTTTTGTTTCAGGTATCAGTGAGATCATCTCTATCAGATAGAATCAAGCAAGCACAGAAGCAAGACAGTGAGTTGCAGAAAAAGATAGAGATGGTTCAGAAAGGTAAGTTGCATGAATTCAATATTGATAATGATTGTGTTTTGAGATTTGGGAAGAGATTGTGTGTGCCTTGTGATTCACAGTTGAAGAGAGAGTTGTTATGTGAAGCTCATAGTTCTCCGTTTTAAGTTCATCCTGGTAGTACTAAGATGTACAGAGATCTGCAGGAGTATTACTGGTGGGATGGAATGAAAAGAGATATTGCTGATTTTACTGTGAAGTGTTTGACATGTCAACAGGTTAAAGAAGAGTGGCAGTTACCGAAAGGGATGCTTTAGCCTTTACCAGTGCCAGAGTGGAAATGGGAGAATATATCCATGGACTTTGTTTTGGGATTACTGAAGACATCTTGAGGTAATAATGCAATCTGGGTTATTGTTGATCGCTTGACTAAATCTGCTCATTTCCTTGCTATACGATATACTTTTTCCCTAGACCAACTTTCCCGTTTGTATCTTAAAGAGGTAGTCAGGTTACATGGAGTTCCTCTCTCCATTGTATCTGATCGTGATCTCAGGTTCACTTCTAACTTTTGGAAAGGCCTTCAGAAGTCGTTGGGTACAGAATTAAATTTTAGTACAGCATTTTATCCTCAATCAGATGAGCAGTCAGAACGAACAATTCAGACATTGGAGGATATGCTACGAGCTTGTTCTATGGATTATCAGGGAAGTTGGGACCAACATATTTCTTTGGTTGAATTTTCATATAATAACAGTTTTCATTCCAGTATACAGATGGAACCATTTCAGGCATTATATGGGAAGCGTTGTCGAACTCCATCTTTCTTGGATGAAGTGGGTGAATGGAAGTTGATAGGACCAGAATTGGTAGAAGAGTTGGCAGAAAAAGTTCAGCTAATTCAGAAGCACATGGGAATAGCTTAGAGCAGGAGGAAGAGTTATGCAGACAACAGGAGGAAGGATCTCTCTTTTGAGGTAGGTGATCATGTTTTTCTCAAAGTATCACCATAGAAAAGTGTTATGCGATTTGGTAATAAAGGAAAGCTGAGTCCAAGGTTCATTGGACCATATGAAATTTTGGAGAGTGTTGGATCAGTTGCATACAGAGTGGCTTTACCTCAGAGTTTATCTCAGGTACACAATGTTTTTCACGTTTCGATGTTGAGAATGTACATGCCAGATCCATCTCATGTTTTGAGTCCAGAGGTAGTTCAGTTGGAAGAGAACCTATCTTATGAGGAACAAACAGTCCTGATTCTTGACCACATGGAGCAAGTGTTACAGAAATAGGTGATTAAGCAGGTAAAGGTTTTGTGGAAAAACCAGATGATGGAAGAGGCAACATGGGAATCTGAAAATGCAATGAGGGATAAGTACCCCCATTTATTCGATAAGTAAATAAATTGTGGGGACACAATTTTCTAAAGGGGGGAAGGATGTAACATCCCAAGTAAGTAATGAATAATATATATTTTTATATAAGTCTATTAATGAATTAGATAGTGTTTTAGGGGCTTAAAATGAAAATAAATCCAATATTAAGCATGGAATACACTAATATTTTTAAAAGATTATTTTACTGCCTTTTGATTGCAAACCATTTTTTAATCTATGTTTTGACAATTTTATGAACTATTTTTGTAAAAATAAACTTATTCATTATTATTGGGACATCAAAATTTACTTTGTGTGAATTTTTGGTATTTTTCAGACAATGTTCATTTTTTAATGAATAGTGAAAAATAATGCATTTTACATCAAAACTTCTTTTTAATGTAATTTATTTATATGATTAAATTATATTTTGAATTGGTCTTAATGTTTAATCTGAATATATTTTTACCATTTAATCCAATGGTGGTCGTTGGAATAAATTTCACTTTGAAATTGGACTTAAACTGGTGTCAATATTTTGATACTTATTGTTTTATAAAAACACGCTATTTGCTCTGACAGCGGGAATTAATTATTAAATTAATTAATGTGACTTATATGTTTGGAATTTTGTAAAATAGACTTCATTTTTGAATTCGGAATATCAAATATAGCTTAGGGTGAATTTTTGGTAATTTTCTGAAAAACATCAATTTTTGATGAATAGTGAAACCACTAAGTGGTACTAATAAAAACTGATTTTCCGTTTAAATGAAATTTTGTCATCATTGTGGTTTGAATTTCAAAACTCCAACATACATGGTGGTCATTAATAAGTAAAATGTGGTTCAATGAGATTAAAATAATTTTTTGGTGAATAGTAACTTTGTTTTCATTAATCGCGATTAGAGGTAATTAGTGTAGTTTAAGGTAAAAATAATTCTTTAATAAATTGAGATGAGCATGAAACATGTCCTAACCCTATTTCTTGTGTCATGGCCGACCCATAAAACCCATGGGTAGATTTAGGGGACCCCATGGAGCCACTTGGGTGAGATAATGACTTTAATGCCTTTTTTTAAATAAAGGTGAAAATGACACTAACATAAATTGTTTTACTAAAACAATTTTTAAAGGGGTTATACTAATCATATTTTTGTCTATAAATATTCATTAGAAAGATAAAAATATTTCCTACATCATATTATGTTTTTTATAATTTTTAGACAATACATAAATTAAAGTATTTATGACATCATGATTATGCAGCGATGACCTCATTATTTAACGATTTAAATAAAATAGAAAGATAATGTAATATCTAAGACCTAAACTTGTCCAAAAACTATTGGATGGGATTATTTCGAATCCTTATCATCTTATCTTTGAAATATATCTATGTGGGACCTTAGCAATTCAAGGAACTTTTGAAAATAAAATAATAGTTTCATGATTTCCAAAAGTGCCCCTCCTCTCCTCTTATAAAAGGCCCCCACCTCTACCTCATTTCACACACTCCTCAAGACTTTGGCTCGGCCATCCCCTGCCCATTTACTCTCTCCACATCCCTCTCCTCATCCTAGAGGATTCCCTTTGGGCAGAAGCTTTTCAAAAGAAGCCTTTAGGCTCAAATCAAAAGAAGTTACACTTTTAAAGGTAATTCATTCTCTCATGTTCATTTGTTTTATTTTGCTTCTCCAACCCCCTAAACTATTTTTATTTACTTCTTTTGTAACAAAACAAGTATCTTAAATATACTAGGATGTTGTTATAATATTTATTCGAGCTACACTCTCACAAAACTACATCAAATGGTTAAAGAACATACGGTTTCCGTGGATGGCGAAATTCTGCCTCCCGAAACGATGATTGTTCAATACTCATTTACCACCTTCAAAGGTGGACATTATGATGTCACTATTTTTATATATGATATATAATATGTTTATTCTTTCCTTAATCTTCTGTATTTTTCATTTATGGCTTACCATTATGGTTTCCATTATGGGTAAACGCGATATCTTCATTTAAGGAAGTGCGGACTACCGCCCCCTGAAAGTGATTTGATTCGTTAATACCATATGTGGGGTGTGTAAAGGATAAAGTTAATGATATTATATATGTTATTATACTGGAATTATAATATACTCTTATATCATTATGATTCCATTCCAGAAATACGAAATAGAAATGGAAGTAGCGTTCATGCGTACGTACGGCTTACCATCTCCATGAACGGTGCATTTCATTTCTTACCTCTAAATGTGATGTAATATTATAAATACATGTATATGCTGAATATATATGATATATATGTTATCCAAATAATTAATATCATTCTGGATATAACAAAACATTGACCAAATTAACAACATGTAAGTGTAAGAAGTCTATTTTTGACTTAAGAACCAAATACCGACAAAATGAACATTATTAACTTAAATGATTACATGAAGTTCATAACATGGTATAATAGGAATAATTAACTTGAAAAAGGTTCTTAAGAAATTAGAGATTATCTCAAGTTTATTATTCAAGAGATTAAATAACGGTCGGGTCAATTCGGATACGAGGTATGGGACTTCGTCTCAATCTCCTTTCATTGAGGCATATTTTGTTTTATACACAACCTTATTTTATATGGTGTATAAACCCCATTGACTTTTACGTTTATTCAAAAGGAATATTTTTATACGAAGAGTTTACTAAACGACAAAAGGGAATGTTTTTGTCATATGTATGTGGAGACAACGACTTCTCCACCGTCATGACCGTTATTTGAGTTTCGGCTTCCTCTACAAGCCATACCTTTTTTTAAAAGAAAAATAAATACCATGTTTTACTTTTCTTTTATTTTAGTATTGAAAATGGTTTTTATAATGTTTTTATATCAATGTGTTGTATTGATATCTTGTGATTGAAAGGTGGAAATGTTATGTTTCCTTTATGCATGTTTTATGTGATATAATTATGTTGGGGTTCGTGGGCATTATTATGAAGACAGGTGGTTCCGTGATAAACTAAGGGCGGGTGAGCCCGATATAGCTCTCCAATGCATTGGGTAATGCGAAGGAGTGAAACTTTAAGGTTTCTCAGAAGACATTTTAGGGAATATACTGTGATGGGTATTCCAAACATAACCAAGAGGGTTACTCCCTATGTAAGAATGTTATGAATGCCTCAAGTTACCTTTATGTCTTATGATTTCTATGATTTATTCATGATTTGATGAGGTATGTTAAAGTGCTTATGTTTTATGGGTAAAGTATGATCTCATCCTTATGTATATATGTACCCAAGTTTCCTTTCCATATTTTTATAACCCATACTGAGCTTTTTAGGCTCATCCCAAGTTTTTTTGAAATTTGTTTCACATGTCAAGGGAAAGGTACATGATATGATGATAGTGTCAAGGAAGTGTGAAGAAATAATCCATGTTTTATTTTAAATATGTTTCCATTTATGGGAATGAAGAATACTATCTTTATGAAACCAATTTGTTTATATGTGGAATGTAATGCATGTTTTATGATCTAATTCTCTAAAACTCTATACCCGAAAAGATCTTCAATGTGAATTATTCATTTAATTAAATATTAAGTAAGGTTTAAGGATGGGGCCTTATATTTATCCTTTGTTATTTTTGAGGTGAAGAGTTGGTGATGGAGTGATGAGTCTCGAAAATCCATGAATATTCCACATATAAGAGTTTTGGACTAATTGTATGGGGCATTCATATTGTGACATATTGACCAAGTTGTAAAGAGATTTAGGAAATATCTCGGTGGTTTTTTAAATTTTTAGATTCCCATTCCATTGAATGAAATTATTTAATAACATGTATAGTTTTCCAGAACATTTTGAGTTTGATCGAGCCATGATATAGTGGTCACACCATGATTAAATGGGACATGCTTTGATGTTCAGACCACGAAAGATAAAATTTAGGTTATGAAAGCTATGGTTTGAGATATTTTATAATAAAAATAAATATTATGTCATGAAGCTCAATTTTATGCCCTGATGAAACTGAATATTGATGAATTATTATAGAAGTACCTGATTTTTTATGCCAAGATTTTTGGAATCTAAAGGATTTTAATAGACTATATGACTTGGAATTATCAAATAGTTTTGGTAGTTTTTTTGGAATTTACCTTAAATACCTTTTTGAATATCATTAGTGGTGATTATTTTATTAATGGTCCTTTGGTTGTGTTTTAAGGATAAGAAGTTCATGGTCATTAATTTTATGGATTTCAATTTGAAATTCAAATATTCAAATTGTAAATAGAGGTGTATGACTAAAATAAAAAATGGATATTAATTCATGAAATGATAATGTTAAATTTTAGATTCAAATGATTTTGAAGGAGAAAAAATTAGGAAGGTCATAAAAAATAATTTTATATAATATCATAATAAAGAGGAAATTATTAATGTTGATTGAGGATATATTGAAGATGATATTGTCAAATATCATAGATACATATTTTTTTCTATAGTAATGAATATATAATATGTTAAAAAAATTATATACAATAATTATACAAGTTATATTTCTTTATGTTGAGATCATTTTTGAATATGGTTCTTCAACTCTTTTAACATAATATTAAATATATTCGGCCTTGTAATTTTGGAGAATCACATAGTTTAAATTGAATCACCATGTCTAAAATTCTAATATAGTGTACAATTGATATTAAAATTGATCATAGAGTTACCATCATGTTTATAAAGTTATAAGAGACCTACATGTCTACAAATTGATATATTTTAGAGTAGTGTACAATAGAGGAGATGGGAGTGGCCTTGTGGAGGTAGTGAGATATTACCCATGTTATTCTATAGTATGTATGCCTTGGTGATTTGTGGCATCACCTAAGCTTACATTTTCAATGAGGTTTGGGGCAGACTGGCTTCACTTAATAATGTATCTTCTAGAATAGTTAGTTCTAGTGGATTTTTAGTACACCCACACAATAATGAGTGTATGATCAATAGATGTATCCTTATATGGGTTAACCACCTAAAATCTATATTTCACTATATGATTTATTTACAAAACATGTTAATGATGTTTTTTTTGGATGCACTTCGTACTGTGATGATAATCAAAGGCTTAATAAGTGTTACTTTTAATAGGGAAAAAATATAAAAATGGTATGAGCAGAGGTTTAAAATATTAAATCTGATAACTCCTCGATTCACCCCCACCCATCTAAGGTTGTAATGGGTTATAAAAAGTGTATCAAATCCTAAGTATTATGTTCTTTTGTTATTGAAAATGGATATATATTATTAAATTTCTATTTCTACCATATCTCGAAAGAACATGATGGTGATTCAAGATGACAATAATACATAGGGAGTTATTAATCTTGAAGTGGAGTTTATGTTTGATCTTGAAGAATTATATATTAAAATAAAGAATAACAAGAATATTGTAAAACTGTTAGAAGTGTGTTATGATTATGTTGAACAAATTGAGGAAAAAATGACCTAATTTGAAAAAATAATAATTGAATAATATAATAAAATTTAGAAATAATCTAAAGTTGTTAATGGTTTTAATAAAAATAAAAATAACAAGAAAATTTTATATGAATTTTGAGTTTTCTATTAAACAATGAAATTAGAAAATCGAGTCCTTTAAGAAGGATGTTATTTGGATTAAAAGAGAACATATTATAAACCCATATTTGTTGATTTATTTTAAATAAATGGTTTTGGTGGATTTATCAATAATATGGGTCATATCTGTATTATGAGCATAATGATGAAAAATATTTATCCAATTTTTCAATGAATTTAAGTGAGGAAGAACATAATAAAGAGAATTAATATCTGAAGAATCTATTAAGAGAGTTATAATACACTATCATAAGTCTCTACAAAGATCTCATTATAAAAGAAGTTAAAAATATGTCTTCATAACAATCCAATGCCCAAAAATAATAGGGTTAGTGATAAATTCTAAATCATGAATTTTGAATAAAAGTTCAAATAAAGGGGAATAAATATTAGAATGAGTCATAGATGTTAATAATAATTAGCAATATGTGAAGGAAAAAATGATTACCGATATTAAAAGTTCTATAGTAAATTTACAAGAAGAAAAATAAAGTCAATTGAAGATATTAAAAACATAATGTAAATAAATATTAAATTAATTTTAGATAAAAAATATTTTAATAACCTGAAGCACATTGGTATGGTAACCACATATAAAAATAGTAGAGACATGTCTAAAGAAAAAAAATAAAAGTATACTTGATGAGTTATTAAGAAATTCTGAGTAATGTTGGGAATCCCAAGGACTAAATATTATGTATGAATAAGGTTTTTTGTTTTCATTAATTATCACACAGATAGATTAAATAACCAATATTTTGGTTAAAAAATGAGATAAGAGAGGTTCCCAATGATAAAAAAATAAATAAAGGAAGTGATACAGTGTTTTAATTAAACAAATGGATCCAAAGATAGAAATATGAACAAACACAATTTTATTATGGAATTTAAGGTCATATAGTAAGTTTTTTTATGATGTTATTGGGTTTATTTTATATATTATAAGTAAAGAAACATTCAATTCATTCATACAATATGTGAGATGATATAAAAATTATAATTATAAATATAATTATAATTATTTTAATTTTCATTTTTGTAATGTGAAAAAATAATAAAAATATAGAATAAGTGTTATTTATATACAAAATAATTACAATTTAACCATTGAAGGATTTATTATTTATAATAAATTCACATGATGAAAAAATTAAGACTACTGTTTGTGAGATGGAATCTATGGATAAGAACAAGAATTATTTATTATTACAGAAGAAATTATTATTAATATGGAAATAATGGACATATTGAAATATATTGTAATATGGAAAGAATATAACAAATAAATATTAATAAATCAAAGGGTAAAAAATATATAATTATTATTTTACTCTATAAGATTGCTATAGGTTTGAAAAGGGTGGTCATCATAAGATTATAATTAGATAAAAATAAATTTGGTACCATTTTAATCTTAATGTTGCTTTCTGGGATTTTGGACAACTACAATTTGGCATGGACACCTTCTTAGATTTTATAGAGATCTTGGATTCCAAGATTGAGGTATAAACATAATTCCTCACTTAGTACAATATTAATTACATGTCTTTTCATCCATTATTTGGTGCTTGTGCTAGTTTTTTTGTTTTTTGTTGGGTGGAACAAGTAATGCCTTTGTGTGTCTGTGCATATGGCCAATTGCATTTTTTCATTTTCTACCTAGTTTTTAAGCTCTATTGTGGGTTATGATTTATATTTTGTGAATTTTCATTCTCTTATTTTCATGGATTTTTTTAAATAGTTTCATTTTTTAGTCATGGTTTACCAGTACTGTTATTTGTTTTGTTTATGTTTTTTTCTTGAAATTCATTTGTATGTGGTTTTTATAATTTGTTACTTTTGGATTTTTTGTTTGGTTTGGAGTTTTAATTTAATGTTTTTCAGATTTAGTGGTTCCCACTTCTCTATAACATGAATTTAATATATCAAAAAAATTGGGATTGTAAGGAGGTGTTCAGCCACTATTTCAATGTTTAGTGGAAGTCAAACTCGTATGAATAAAAAGATCTGTTAAATAGAAGAAATGATTTATGTTCTTGAAGAAATATGAGATGGACTAAAAAGGGGGTGTACATTTATCATCATATATTATTATGGTAAATAAAACATCATTCACGGGGAATCATAAATTATGGAAAACTAAGAAGAAAGGGGAACTAGTCCCAATTTCCAGAAAATAATATACAAAGAGAATTTTGATTCATCAAAATATGAAAACGGATGAACATGAAGAGACATTTAGAAATGGTGAAGTATATATATTTTTATAAGAATATAGTATTATATAAGTAGAATCATAAAAAATATTACCACATAGAGAATTTATATAAATTCAAAATAAATGAAGAGTGTGAAAGCATAGATTCATGAGGAATAATGAATTAATGGAATCATATAACAAAATATATATAAGAATACTTGGAAGAGTATCAAAATCATACTATTGGCTCATTATTACCTACCAAATTCCTATACATTAGTATGTTTGATTTTCCCCTCTCCCTATGTACTTAACATTTACATCTAATGTTTAGAGTGATGTATTATTAAGGTGGATATATACTCCACCATTTGTCAACATTAAAAGGCGTTGAATGCATAATAATATGGAAAATTAATTGAGAATAATGGTTTTAATTGGGAGTTTATATAATACAACATGTGGTGTTGGATGCATCCACTATGGATTTCAAAGATGAATTTGAGACAACATGTGGGTTGAGAGCATTTTGAAATAGAACCTTTCTAAGATTGTATATTCATGTAGAGTTATAAAAAATAAAATACTGTATGAAAAAACCGGAATAGGATGTCATATATAGTATAAACCATGAAATATCTTTACTTAATCTGGTTATACATATTTTTATGAAAAATTATATATTTTATAAAGTCTAATTTGGATTGAAACAGGTGTCTAAACCGTAAATATTTTTTCAAAATTTCATGATGTTAATTTTTGGAATTGAAAATTTAGTTTTAGGACATTATCAAGTAGTGGAAGAACATGAATAAAATGATTGATAACCTGATGGAGTAGCAGCTACCTTCAAGGATGAACACTTTTTATATTTTTCTTATAAACTTATAGTGTGTTTTCACATGGTTTCTTTTCAGAGTTATCAAAGCAATTTAGGAGAATATATTATGACCAATAAATGGTTTCCCCATATAGATTATTATAAAAATAGTTGGTTTCCAAAATAGAATTAATCATGTTGAGTTGGTGGTGAACATTCAATTATCTATTGGCCTCATTCAATAATGTAGAATCACTCTAATGAAAAGAAGATAATAGATATCAAATTATATCACTATTTTAACATAAAAATTGATAGTAATTTCTTTATCATTTATTATGATTCATGACCATTTTTATTTATTTATTATATGCTAATAGTCTTTTTTATATTTTATTGATATTACAAGAATATTTATATAGAAGGAATTATATAGATCAAGATATATGTGTTTATGGAAATGAGTGATTGAAATGGATAACAAGAAGATATTATCTTAGAATCATCCTTCCTAAATTATGTTCTAACTTGGTAGGATTAGATTTTTTGTTGATGAATCATTTATAAGTGTTAAATTTACTCACTATAACTTGTTGGGATGATTGTAGATGAACATGAAACATGGTTGAAATTGAAGATACTAAGAATTTATATTGAAATAACCTCAAATGTTTAGATAATATTAAAAGATTTAATTAATGAATGGATTCTATTGTGAAAAAAGTAGATGAATGTTTTCTTGGTATGAGATACAAACAAGAGACTTCCAAATCATTAAATATAAAATTTCCATTAAATTTTTAAAGAATCTATAGGTTTATCTATTTTTAATGTTATGAATCTCTAAAGTGAATATATTGGGAGAACATAGTCTCTATATGGTTTTAGGTTCTTAGAGAAAATATTTTATGATATTGTTTATTTAAAAAATAAATATTAATGAAAAGGGTGGAATGTGGATGATTAATTTATCCTAGTTCCTTTTATAATAAAATTAGATAATAAATAATAAATTCTCTTTAATGATGAACGCTTTCAATTTTATTGACAATGGGGGAGAAACAAGTACATGAAATTAATAGGAGGATCATGGATTAAAAAAATAATGGGGGATGGATTATGTATTTCTATAAATGATTTATGTATTTTATGGAATCTGTTTCAACAAAATCCAAATTGGTTGATAGTTAAAACTAGTTGTAATATGTTGGATTTTTTAAAAAAATATCTTATTTTTATAGGAGGTTGTGTGTTTTTTAGATGTTTTTAAAGGATTTTTTGAAGTTGGATTTTGTTTACTAAAAAATTAAAACAATTGGAAGTTTTTTCAGTAAATATGGTCTAAAATTTATAACATAACTGGATAAATGAATGATAATCATTATAAATTATTTAGAAATATGAATAATAGGATATACAACTGTTATTATATAATTTGTGATTATTCTTAAAATATTTTCTAAAATATGAGTACGTTTTCAATTCTGGAAGGGAAGTATATTCAAGAAGTTATATTGCGAGAGGTGTGTTTTGGAAGCAATCATGAATTTATTTCAGAATAGGAGTGAACTATATTATTGAAGTTATGAAGGTCTATCAATAATAAATTATTCTTGATTATGATTTTTGATTTTTCTATAATATATCAGGACATGAGAACTAGTGTCATGTCATGATTATAGGTTCTTCTAAAAAAGTTAATGTCCTGAAGCACATTTGTATATATAAGGGATAATGCTAATATATAAGGATGAATCGTTTTTTATGTGAAGATTTTTCATGTCTTGGTGAGTATTGGAATGTCATGAATATTTTCTTATATCATATTTTGGTTTAAATGTAAATGTATTTCACAATACAACATTTTTCACATGCCATGAAGAGAATTCAGAGAAGTAATAGAGGTTTTGAAAATTTTTATATTCTCACTCTATATACTTATGTCACATAGAAATTGGTATAGAGTTTGGGAATATCTCGAATATAATATTGTGGACACACTATGATATTCAACATGTGATGAAAAAAATATGTCACCAATGTTAAGGAATGGGTTGTTTTGAAATAATAATTAATATCATGTTAGAAGACTCATGTCATGTAGTGATGAAATTGACCAAATGAAGAATATATTATGGAGGAACTATCCTATCACACCCTTATGTAAATTATCACCCTTTGATTCCTAAAATCTATAGGATTCAAATAGATTTGATGACATTGATTTTCAAATAGGTTTTGCGTTTTTTTTGGAATGTCTATTAAATAAATTTTTTAATATCAATGGTGGATATTCTTTTGATAATGGAACAATTGTTGGGATTAAAGGAGTGGAAGTTCAAGGTAGTTAATTGATTGAATTTTAATTTTAAATTAAAATCTTATAACTTAAAATGGACGGTAAATAATGGAATAAAAAAGTGGATATGGGTTCATGACATGATAATATGAAAACATAGATGCATAGAAAAAGGAAGGATTAAAGTATGAATTTATTTATTTCATGTGAAACAAAACCAGGCCCAAAACTATCAGGGTTTGATAAAGAGTTAAAACCAAGGGAATCCCCTCTCACAATACTCACACACTCTGGGGAAGGAAACCTACACAGGTAAAAAGTGTTGGAGACCCGTTCTGAATATACCGAGAGGCCAAAAAACCCACAATCTTGTTTCCCTCATATAAGTGTGAATTTACAATACCTAGTCACTCAATAGGTTATTAATATATCATTTTTGATAAGTGATATTCCATGGAATAACATCATTCTTATTGAGGATGTTTTATAAGATCAACGAGTGCATCCCCACCTCTTTTGGTTTTAAATTACAATCCAAAAATACTTAATACCACAAGGAATTGCCTTGGATTCTGTCGTAAGAGAATCACCATAACCATAATCATCTGAGAAATCAAGAAAATCTAATTCTCTATCATAACAAACCACACCACCACCCATCATGATATTGTTTTATAGGATCCTCCAATGTTGAGTTTCACACCATCCCTAAGTGGGTTCCATTTTACCCATATTCCCCCAGAGTGATGGCCTCTGAGGCATTAAGGAAGACACACTAATAGAGAAAAAATTAATCAAAGACTGTGACTTGTCACAATTATTTAGTATAAGGATGAGAATGGAATCCATAATTAGGGGTCTTTCCACAAAAACAAGCTGTGAACTATTGATACCCTCGTGCTAAAGCTTGTTCCTTTCCCACCATATTGTCCATCATTTTGATGAAATCATCATAGTTATCTCCTTCTAATCATATATATTGGTTCTTATCCTGATAAACCATCAATTAAAGAATTCATCAGTTGTACCATTATGGATTCTAATGGAAAAATATTATTTGATCCTCTTATTGATAACCATCACTTAACCCCTATGAAAAAATCGATGATGGGTTCATTTATCACATGGATTTGTGCAGCTTTTACATTTAAATGCCAAGGGGAAACCTTTCCAATGTATCCCCTTTTCCATGGATATAGAATAAAGTCTTGTTATTTATACTAGGAATAATAATGTTTCTGGTATTTCGAGGAATCATAGGATTCCCCCATTCATCCTTGACAATGGGACAACATCAAATTGTATTTTACTCCATGGAACTTAATAAACAGAATGAATAGTGCATGAATTCATGATAAGAGTAAGGTGGAAGAAGTAATAAGGTAGTTAACAACATGGATTTAATAGAATATTATAATTAAAAAGAAAATATTTTTATTGATTGATGAAATATTGAAGGTCATATTTTTAGAAAGTCCAACATATATCTAGTTTTTTGGGTATGAGATATAAAATATATTGAATATAATTACATATTGGAATTATTTGATCTAGAGTTTTTGTTTTGGTGTGGATAATTTTGGAATTTATTTAGTAAACTCTTCTAAAACATTTATGAATATATCTAATAGTGTAATTTGGGTGTTTCCTCAAATATGGAAATATAATGAAATGTAAAATTTATATAAATTCTAATCATTAAGAGACTATCATGTTGATAAATTGAGAAGATAACTAAATGTCTATAAATGATATCTTCTAGGGAGATTTATTGTGCAAGATAAGGGAGTAACCCTTGTGAATAAGTGATATATTCCATAAACTATTATTTAAGAAATTATCATGGATTAGGGGTGACTTCACCTAATCTTACTTAAGTAATGATCCACAAAGTGGATAAACTTCACCTAAATCATCAATCCACAAACAAACAGAGACTTCTAGTTGTTTTTTGATACACCATAATAACATTGATATTATCCTCCTTATGTTTATAATATCATGGATGAATGAAGTAAAATATATGTTCCTCTTCATATTATACTTACTAGACAAGTTTATGATTTTTTTAATGGTGAATTTGACAAATAACAGATAATTTAAAGGTAAATAAGTATTCCCTATAATACGGTAATATTATTCAAAGATTAATAGAAGAGTTGAAAATTTTAAAATATACTAACACCTCTATTTACACACCCTCTTAGGGTTTCTCTAGATAAAACACTTAAAAATAAGGATGGAAAATTTAATCTAATTGAAAAATACATCACATACATTTTACTGTAGTAAAAAGGGTATTCCATTTTATTAATCATTTTCTTTTAGTTTAAGGTCTTGTTGTAAGTAATGTCATCTCATTCCATTTACGACCATTTAAAAAATGTTTCTATTATTATTATTTTTTAAAATAGCAATAAAAATGTTCCTCCTTTTAAATTCAAGTAATAATAACTGATGTTATTCATTTAAAAGTCATGAAACAAATACCAAAAGTCACACAATTTAATTTCATATAACTAGGTACTCTACGAGAAGTGTTCCTAGAGAATACATTGGTTTAGGACCTATAAATGAACAAAATCCTATTAAAGTAATAATCAAAAGTGTATAGGGTAAATAAATTGGTATTTTCACAAATAAAGTGTCCCAGAATAATAAATACTTAAAATGAGCATGTCTAAGAACTAAGAAAAATTGTTAGGATTTCATTGTGAATTCATCCCATGAATTCAAATTTATACCTCAAAAACCACGTTAAAACTTGATATAGGGGTAATTCCATGGGTTTCTCTACACAAAGGATCCTCATTATTAAGGTGTTGAACAAATAACCTTCCATGAGGATCCATTGTAATTGTACAGACTATGAATTGAAAACCCAAATAGTAATAGACATACCACCAAAACACCACATATCGACCTTATTAACTATAAAGGAGAGTGTAACCAAATATTAATTTATCATAAAAAATTTGTTAGATAGTATTAATTCTATGAAACGATAATTATAAAATAAAATTTATCCCCAAATTTTATCATAAAATTTTTAAATATAGGATATATGAACAAAAAGGATATTAATCCTTAATAAGGAATGTGCTTTTCAAGGTACCAAGAAATAAATAAATATAACCAATTATATGTTCATGTAAATTCATACATCCATAATTTAAAAAACCTATACAACCCATGAAATATGTAAAACATGAAAAAACCAATTTATAAACATATCAAGTGATACAAACATTCCAAAAATAATAAATATGGTAGATACTATGTGTGATAACTTCTATGTAGACTTTTGACAATATCCCCTAATCCCTCTCTTAGGCAGTCCAACCAAAAAATTAAAATAATCCACCCAAACTATATAATCTAGTTGTTAATAGATATCATTGTCTATAAAATTTCTTTTCCCAATATAACATATAAATGGTAGTATATTCACTAAAACATTTCCCACATATAGTGTGTGAGTATGATATACCTTTTAAGTGGTCACTACCCTTAGACTTTACTATAATAAGCTAAAGTTTATGAAATAGTAATGAAAAGATATAGTAATAATTAGAATACTAGTAAAAATGATTTATTAGAGATATTATATGTGAATTTAAGTGACAAAATGTAACCCAAAATATAAGAAGGGAAAATACCTAGTTACCTGCTTTTGAGCCACATCTTGGGATATGAGATGAATAAATATTACAAAAACAAGGTGAAATTATAATCCTAGTATAAATTGAAACATGTATATAAATTAAGGGAAATATTTTATCTCTTTACATTAGGAATGGGGGAATGAATGTAAAAAATTTGTTAATTATGATCTAATACAATTCCATTAACCTATCCCTCAACATGAGAAATATATGCTTGAGATTTACATAAAAACAATATTTTATTTCAAACATTCTCATCAACCGTAAATGTATAGTTACAATAAAGTAATAGTACCCAATGATAATCAAGTTACCTAAAATACCCGAAATGACATTAGTATTCCATTTATTAAGACGAAATCGTCATTTAAACTATGGTGGACTAGAGTAGATATAATATTCTACCTATTTTGTATTCCTTTCAAGATTAGTAATACATATAAAATACTAAGAATGGATCCTTGTAAATATCATGACAATTATCTCACATTATAATCATGTTTATATGATAAACATAACTCAAATCATCCAAAAAAATTATTCTTTAAAAAAATTTATGAATAAATTATTAGTTATAAATGTTTTATTTTTAATTAAATCCACTCAGAACAAACCACCTATAGTCTAAACCTTCAATAATATTAGATGGAGAAGTGGATAACCACTGAAATAAGTGAAGAAACATCCTTGTAATTCTATAAAGAAAATACAATTTTCCACTATAAGGATCGAATGAACCTAACATGATGGAATATTATGGTTTTATCACTTCCAACAAATAAATAAATGTATGAAAAGAAGAAAATTATTACCATTTATTCGACAAATGGATAACTCCCACAATTGTTATAGAGAAATGGATTTGAAGGAATTGATTTTTTTATAAGATTGGGTTTGGAGAATAATTATTTTTGGTTATAACTTTAAAGAAATGTAAGAGAAGATATGACTTGAGGATTCACTGACCCATACCTTTCAAGAGATAAGAATAAAAAATAGAGTTAATAAAAACAATAATGGAAGTTTTATTTTCTTTATAGTAATGGGAGAAGAAGGATAGATCTAAAGTTAGGGATACACATCCAAAATGGGTAGAAATATTAATCCAATAGGTATTTAATAATTATGTTGTAAAATAAATAATAAAATTCCCTCTCATTAGAAATAAATAAATTTATGAGTTATTTATTATTGAGAACTTATTACATAGTGCAACTTACAAAGTTACTGTATCCCACTAAGTAGAACAATATTATTGGTACATGTCTATAGAGTACCTAGACTTATCCAGACAACTTGGTTCAATTTCCCACCTCTATCCACCTTTTTAGAATTCCCTACGACTCCCTAGTAAATCATAAATATACCTAATAAACAATTAAAAGTCTAAAATCAAATGGAAAAAATTGTCTAATAATGTTAAAGGTAAATACTAACTCCCTTACATTAGGCTTCTCTACAATAATAAGATTCAATCAGATTGTTGATGAAGAATGTATGACCATTGAATCATTATTTTAATATCTTAATACTATGTTTAATTATTAATGTTTTAATGCTTCCATCGAACATGAACTAAATGAATTACCCTTCCACATAATACTTTTTCACATTGAACAATTATAAAATAGGTTTCTCTATATAAGACACATCTACCTCATGATTAATGACATCATATCAGATCATGTTCATAGGATCAGGTTTATAATTCCTTAGTTAAGAAATATAAATTTTATTATTAATTGAATTTAATTTCATATATATAAATAAATTATAAGTAGATTCTCTGAATCCTATTAATATTTTAATTCACCAAAAATACCTAGATTTAACCCCCCCCCCCCTATTTTTTATATGTTGATCACCCAATATCCATGAATCCCACAAAAAATACTAATAACCTACATTAAACTTTAAAATTCACCTTTAATGGTCAAAAATTAATTTTTGTAATTTTGATATATAGATATTAATTTTCATGTATGTTTTACCCATGAAACTATCTCATGATTGATACTCTGCCAAATCATTAATGTTTCTCCCATTTTAGACTAGAAACTAGTAGATTGATGGGGCCTTCCATAATGAAACTCATATGGATCCATTTAAATTGATGAATGTCAGATATAATTATCAGATAATTTATATAATGAAATGGGATCCTAGAATGAGACAATAAAATCAATAAGATAGTCTTAAAACATATCATCTAAAATCTAGAATGATTTCATAGATTATTCATTCATTTGTAGGCAAAAATATGTACTAAATTTCGACTGAGAACCCAGATCCATATAATACCCTATGTATTAAAATGGATTTTAATTCACATGGTAAATTTATCCATTAATTTTTTAAATAGGTAATTTTAATAACTAGTGTTTTTAAGGGTACTATAGAGGTATGGACTCCATAAAATGTGTTTTTGGGTTAGGATTCGAGGTATTAATGTGGTAGAGAGTGACAGGAAGTGGAAGAGGGATAGATGGGGATTAAACATGTTGCTAACACCCCCAATGAATTGCTCTTATAGATTTGGTGACATGGTAAGTATCCCTACATACTTTTAGGTATCACTAACTAGGTTGTCTCATAGGGGTGGCTAGATGGTAGTCCACAAACTAGACGGTAGAAGATACTATCTAGATGGTACCCTCATGGGCAGTTTTCAAATGATATGTAGCCCCATCATTTCACTGGGTCCACCACTTCACGCTCCAACCCAGTCATGATTTTGGTCCCCTAAACCCCTAGTAATAGCCCTATACGCATTTCCCATCCTCTCATTGGGTCCTCAAGGATCTCTGTTGACCCTTTATAATTCTGTATGTTTTTTCCTGTGATTATGAGCCTAAGGTAAGGCTATGATCTATTTTACTCTCCTATTTGTTCCCTATAATCATTGGTTATCCCAATTAGTTTTATGATTGACGATTACCCTGTAGAATGTTAGATTACTCTCATGAGGATGGGGTTTCATGATACCTACATAGAGTACATCCTGATATAATTCCTCAATTTTTTCGTCCATATTTTTGGTTTCAGAATAATGCTGTATGAGTTTTCAAGGATTTTTAGTGAAGTTATTTTTCCTTTTTAAATGGTTTTTTGTTTAGGTTGATAAATATTTATCCTAGGTTAGTGCTAAGATATTAACACAAACCTCTAGATTATGGTTGGTCTCTATTTAGGTACAGTGAGAGTACCTATTGAGTGAATTATTATTTATTACTATGTGAAGTAAGTTGATTTATTAATCATATAATATTAATTAATAATAAATTGAATATAATTTATTAGTTTTGGTTGATTGGATGCGAGTTAGGGTCCCATGAGGTTGTGTTCTAGTTGATGGTCTTAGATAATATTGGCTAGTGGGTTTTTGGGATGAAATCTAAATAAAAAGAGAAATTCTATTTGTTCGGTGGTCCAATTAATTAACCCATCATATTTCTTTTTTTAATGTGCATCCATTTTATGGTCTCACCATTTTCTTAAGGGATGACCTCAAAAACTAGTTTGAAGCTTATGTTATTCCATTACTTTAGTTTAATGTTTCTTTTAAAATATATTAGAGACCCATTATGTTGGGATGTTCCAATGGGACACTCGACATGGAACTTGACCTTATTTCACAAAATCAAATTCCATTTTTTAAAAGTATAGGAATATGGGATTTTGAGAACACTAAGGGATTGATTATTCCAAATAAGTAATATTATCTAAATAGATAATAAATATAGTTAAGATATGATTAGATGATTATGATATTAGAATTCACAATCATCTATAATTAGGAATGAAATTGACCTGGTAATTATAATTAGTGAAATAATAATTGGTTTTCATTGCATGAATTAAAATTTAGTAACTGTAATTTTTAAAGGTAGCGGTGAACTTGATTTCAATTTTTTAAATTGAAAAATAATTTTATATAAATGTTTATATTTTTAAATGAATTGTTTTATGAAAATATAAAATTCTAATTATATTGGTGTTTTTATAAAAGGAATGAAATGGACATGGTTTTTCTCGAAAGAACCTGGGTGAACATGGTCCCTATGAATTTTGGTTTTAGATGGATTGTTAAACCTTGGGTGAACATGGAACCTTGGTGGGGTTTAGTTTATAGTTTAACTTGGGTTGAACATATCCCATAGGTGGATGGTGGTATATTTCTATACGTGGGCTGAACAGATCCCCTAATTGGATTCTAGTTGATCGTTAAACCTGAGGTGAACATGGACCCTGGGTGGATGTTTTGGTCCCATGGATGGGTATATTACTCACAAGTTCCAGTGGTTTGATTAGGTATAGGTATATTACCCCTAGTGGTATTTGTGGTGGCATGATATTTGTGAAATTCTCAATGACACCCCAATATTTTCTGAATAATTTATCTACTATTCCTATTGTGAATATTGTCCATGGTTTTAGTGTTTGTTTTTGTATTTATTTTTAATTTTTTAAATTTATGTATTTTTATGTACTAGCATGATCACATTTTCATGTAGTTTTTATAGAGCGGTTATTTTTGGTATGCTATTTGTGTTGGACAACTGAGTTCTACTCACACTCTACTCAGGTTGCCACGGCACTGAGGTACCCAAGAAGACACTACTGGGTTGCAGGTTTTCACTTCAGATTGTAGGACTGATCATGAGAGTTGGAACACGGCAAGAAGTCATAATGGTTTTAAGAACATATCCAATATTTTCTCTGGTTTTATTTAGTATTGATGAACATATGAACGTTTTATGATGTATGACTTCCTAGTTCATTGTATTCAGTTTTATTTTGGCAGAGCATATTATATTTTTATTATTATTGAAAATTTTCTTAGTTTTCATTATATTGATTATTTATATGGATGTTCATGTAGATATTATTTTTACGTCATTATTAATTTGATATGAAGGTATAGTCTTACCATCATACAACCATATACCCATTCCACTAGTCTAAAACCTCTATCATAAAAGGAGTTTCAGTAGAGGTATTACAACATTCTGTAGGTCTGATCATTGACAAGTGGATAGGGGGAATATGATGTTAAATAGTTGTGTTAGATAATTTTTTCATTTTATTTTGATATTTTTTAAACGTAAATAAGATAATATAATCATATAAAATAATGATATATAAATGTTTTCTAGTACTATGTACCCTATGTATAAGTTATTCCCATGTGGCTAGGGATGGCATATTTGTTCATACTGCTCACTGTTATATTTGATCTAATTTGACCATGAGGAATAAAATTAGTTTTGTAGATTATAAATTTATATTATTTCATCACTTATATTGGTATAGAAATGGTGGGAGAGTTCATGCATCATATTAGGTACCAAGGATCCATGTTTGTTATTTAATATTATTTTTAATCTGGACTATAGACTAGGTTAGTTATTTGATGTTTATTCTTCCATTTATATGTTGTTTTCATACATGTTTATGTTGTAAGGATACATAAATAATCACTTAAACTAATAAAGGATGTGCTAGGTGGACTTTTGAGATGATTATTATGTGGTATCTGATAAATTAAATTCTAACTACTAGTAAAAAAATCCCAATAAAATGTTTAATTTCCATCTTATTTAATTGAGCCTCATATATTAGTGGTTTTGGTTTAGTTTAATAGTTAATGGTAAATTATGGGTTGAATTGTTTTGTTTTTTGCATATCATCAGCTAAATAAAACTCTACGTATAACTTCAAATTTATTATCCTCTTAAACGTCTACATGGAATTTCATTCAACTAGTTGATTTGTTGTGGATGTTTTTGATTTAGAAACATTTTAATGGGAAAAAATTGAGAATCTATATGTATCTATTGTGGAACTAGTTACTAACCATCAATGACCATATATATGGCTAGTTGGCACTATGATATCTCCAAATCTATGTTATATCCTTCTGAACATGATACCCTTAAAATGCATGATGTTTAAGATGGAGAAATTTCATGTCAGTTGTATCTTTGAATAAATAATTACCCATAAGAATTGATAGTTAATCTTGACACAAGAGTTAGCAGACTATATTGGCTTTGAACTGGTGTATTAAACTATAGAGTGTATGATTTTATTTGTAATGTTCTAGGTAATGTGATTTAAATGGGAGAAAGAGGACATCTTATGAGTTCTGGCCTACCTAAATCATTGATTGATGTGTTGGATAGGTGGGAGACCCCAATGAACATACTTGGGTGTTACTAGAGATTTAGGAGTTAGTGGTCTATGCCCTTCCAATGTGACTCATGACAAGGGTCATCCATGATTATGAGTGCATCTAGGTGCATTTGGTATGGGTGGATACTTAAACATACTAGGTTTTTCAATGATGTGTGTTTCCTATTATGTGTTTTGAGTGAATTATATTCATTTTTAATTTTAGGATATGAACTTGTTTTCAAATTATATTAGTCTAGAGGATAGTTATCGGATGGACATTCTTGTTTAAATTCCATGCCCTGTTAAGTCCCTTGTGTGGGTTCTTGTGGGTTAATTGGTGAAAAATCATAAATGGTAGTCCTAGAACCATTGAGTTATGGATAAGAAGTATGTTATAATCCAAAGAACGATTTTTTAGTTGGTGCATGTCATTTTGGAATATGAGATTAATTGGGAATATCTGTACATTAGTTGTGTATCTAGAGAGTATGATATAGATTAGACATGAGGTTCCTATAAATAAGAAACCCCTCAAATAGATCTAGGAGTGAGGGATTTAAAAATTCCTATAGTTATTGAAATGAAAAGAACCATGTGTGCTAGAGATTTTATAGTGCAAAATGTTTTTAGGGATATAAGAAGATAGGTTCCTATCACTATAGACTCACGATAAATATTTTTGATCATGGTGAGAGTGTATGTGAATCCTATTAGAGAATTCCAATAATACTTAAGTTATGTGTGTTCTTGTGAATGGGTTTTCCATAGTGAGATGCTTTGGTTTTAAAAAATACCAAGGGTTCTATATACTTGGGGAAAATAGAATGTTATAGAATCCTAGATTGTGGATTGGGATAGTAAATTGATTTATGGTGTACTGTGAGTTGAAGATTTTTTTTGAAATTATTTTGTATGGATTATAGTTTATCATGAGACTGTTGAACTATATTGGCCCTGTGGAGGAAATAATTCTTCATAATGGTTAACATTCCATTATGATTTTGTGTTGGGTAGTACGAGAGTGTATGTTTGAGATGGAAAATGAAAAATCATATGTGTGTCAATTTTAGTGATTGGTGTGGTATTCATGGATCCCTGTAGAAATTTCTTCATAGGGACCCAGTTTAGAATTGTGATGTTTTGATAGGGGGATGCCATAATAGGACAATCGAGTACGATGACACGATCAATACAAGGTTGAAACTCTATCAAAATTTCATTGGATGAGGTGATGGATGTGTGATGATGGCCCAGTAGGCATGACACATGAATTTGTTTTGGTGATAACCATTTTTTATAGTTCTCTAGGAATGCTAAGGGATGATATACATGGTTTTGATTATGTTATTAACCAGTAAAAGGTGTTATCCTCATTCTTGGAAGGTTTTTCAATGAGTATCGTGGGTGGTGTTCAAGTGAGAAAATAGAGGGTGTTATATTACCATTTATAATGATGATCAGGGGTGAGAGGTATTTCCCAATCATCCAATCATGTTCACTTAAACATTAACTATTTTCTATGGACATCATAAAATGTTTATGAGATTAATAGAAAAGGATGATATAGCGGTTGTCTGTGGGTTGTTATCCTTGATGAATCTACCATCGTGTGATGAATATTGGGGGTGCATAATATTTATCGATGGATGAACATCATTGAATTTCCATTCTGGTGGATAAATTATGTCTATTTAATAGAATCCTTGTGGAATTTTAGATATAGTTTCATAGGTGTTAAGGGATGAATATAGATCATTGGCATTGGGCTCAAATGAGTTTCGGTGTTCTTGGAATAATAAAGTCGGTGGTGCATTGGTACTCATGGAAAGCACAATACAAGTTTTGGTCAGTTGTGGTTAAAATTGGGAATTAAAAATTAGAGTTATGTTGTGACTATGGGGATTATGATAAAAAGGATTCTAGATGCCTTCATGGTTTAAGGGGACATGGTCAGGTGATTTAATGATTGTGGTTGTGGCCATAGTCAAATAGGTTTTGAGACAGGATGGTTTATGAGGGTCCAACTATTGATATTTTGTATAAATTTGATGTGGTTTGGTGGAATCCATGTCGAGAACATATTTTGAGATATGGGTGAGGTGTTTGAGTTTTTCCTTTGATTTTAAAGAAAAAATATGATAGTTAGGATTCTTGAATGGATGGATGGTGTGCACCCTTTTTTGATTGGATTCTAAAATTGAGGGTTTTGTTGACCTTATACCAGTGTTTTTATGGGTGATCGATCATAGTGTATTGGAATATGCTTTAGTATATTCATGGAATTTATTGAAAATGTTTTAGTAACTAATCATAGAGGAATGTGTTATAATGGGATGGTTTTTTCCTATCAGGTCTTATATCATATAGTCAGGATTACCATAGCCTATCATATCAGTTTGATGAGAAAACCACATGTGTCTTAGGGTAGAAAGGCTTGTGAGAGCATCCTATTAATTTTTTATGATTAGACTAAGTAGTGGATCATTATTAGTATTTTAACTGTATAAAGTTATAATTATATCTATAGAAACATATTGGCCATTCATGTTGGAAAATGACCATTGATCAGAAATTGGTGACCGACAAAGGTCAAAAGTTCCAATTATATTACCACTGGGATTTCTCGATGATAAGATTTGATATGGTGTAGAGTTTTTAAAACCATGTGCATGTGAGAGGGTTTTAATTTACAAGTGAAATTTGTAATTTCCTTTTCCAGATGATTTAATTTATTAATTGAGATTCAGAAGTGCAATCTGAATTTATACGCCCTCAAAACACTGTTTTTGGGATAGATTTCATTGTCAAAAGGTAAATGTGAGTAACAGGGATTACCAGATAGAGATTTGGTCTTCATATTTTTTTGTAGTACCACTAACTGACCAGTATAGTTACACCAACTAGCCTGTGGCATGCTCCATATCCCTTCTTACATATTAGGCTCATCATCCTGCCAATGTCCCCTGGGTGTCTAATAGATAGTCCATAGGGTGGTTGATAGAGGAAACTTATATCAACCTTAATAAATCCATAAATTTGATTCATTAGAAAAGATTTCATATTTTACATTTCCAAAATTCTTTTAGTTTTATAGTTTTAGATAATTATTTCATCACCTTGGAATAAATAAATATCACATCAAAAAGTAGAAACATCCCCATTATCCATTTTTTAAACAATACAAAACATTTAAGATTTAACAAGTCCTTTATTCATGAAATATCTGTAAAATTTTCATCTTAACCTAATCATTGTCCCTACTGATCCTTAAAACATCTAGGTAAACAATTTAGAATTTTTAATGGGAAAAAAGATCTGTAGGGGACATAAATTCAAGAAGAAATAAACTATTAAGTCTATGAATACTAGTAAGAATTTTCCTTTTTGAAAATAAAAAATGTGAAGAAAATAAACATTTTCATACCCAAGAAATTGATATACCCACAAATATTATTCAAAAAAATCATAAAAACTCTTCAAGGAAAAATAAATATCATAATTCAATCTCCTAAATCCTGAAAAATTCATGGAAATTTATATATTTTACCAATAATAAGTATCATAAACCAACCATTTATTGTAACCTCATTAGCATAAGATGAAAAAAATCCAAATATTTATTTAAAAACAATAGAAATAATAGATAAATCATATAGGTAACATGGGACATCAATTTCATGTCACTCATATAATCATTTCAATTAATGGAATAAAATACCTAATAGGTTTTAATAATCAATTAGGAGAAACCTAAGAGGTTTACTCTATCCATTTACCTAATGATTTGGAGAGACATATCAGGCTCACCCATTATCATGTCCTATATCAGGTACACCTATAACAATAAAAGTTTACCATGAACCATTGAATAATAAGAATACAAGAAAATTTTCATTTTCATCATTATTCTTATAAAAATTTTATTTTCACTATTTAGAAAAACATTTTAAGATATCGAAATATACATTCCATTTAAGTAACTTTTGGAAAATACCTAAAACAAAATGAATTAGTATTTTTATTTTTAGTAAATAGGGAATCTTATTAAAGAATTAAAACATCAAATAATGATTATTGAGTTGGGAAAACCTATGACACTGCATATGTTGAAATAGAACATTACGTTGGGTTTTCGCCAAGACATTTTGTAAAAAATATCAAAAGTTTATTTTTAAAAGTATTTGAATGAATTTAAATAATGAAATAAAATTTAATATATAATTAATTTCATCTATATAAATACCTCAAATACAAAATTAATTAATATCCACATGGAAGAAAAATATTTAGAAAATAATTCCTTAAAACATTTAAAATAAATTTTTTAAGGTAAAGTATCTCTTAACTTCAGTTTGACTCATGACTTATATTATTTATCTACCAAAATAAAAAACACATATTAAATATTTAATATCTTAAGAATATTTTAAATGGTTAATATTATTTTAATTTTATTTATTACCATATTATATATAATTACATTATCAATTATGTTCACGTTAGATGTTTTGATGAGATTTGGATCATATGTCCAAAATGAATCTAGTAGGTTGACTGTAGTCAAAGTTATCAATATTATATTATCTATAGAATAATAATCCTGAAATAATTATTAATTTTATATATAAAGGATAGTTTTAAAACTAACAATGAAAAATGGTTATGAAAAGTGAATTAAGTTATAATCAGGGATATTGTAGTCTGTATATACACATGAGTGACATTTTCACTTTTCAAAAAGCATGAGTTAAAGAAGGTAAGTATCATAATATAATTCCATAAGTGATGTGGTGATTAAAAAATAATCACATCGCTTCCCAGAGGTCGAAATCCCCACATACGCATGAACGACACTATCATTTTTAAATGGATGTAAATGTATTAACATAGATTATATATTATATTTAAAGAATGATAATTGTATCATGAATATAATTTTTACATATAAATTCATAATTTTAGATATCCATAAGGGATGGTTATGGAAAACAAATTACATTGGTTTGTGAAGTGATAATCCATTGAAAACACGATTAGTTGTTTCATTTACCATTTTATGGAAGTGGAATATAGATGTATTTTTTGAAATTAACATAAAACAAATATATATAAGTAATAAACTTGTTTTATTATTCTAGAGTAGTTCAATAATAGTCTATGTTGGTAGAATAAGTAATAAAATGAAAAGACATGGTTATGAAATCCCCTCTTCTTCAGAAAAACTCCTTAGGTTTATAATTAAATCCTTCATAGAATGGTTTTATGATAACAAAAAAGCCTCTAAGATGCAGGGAGTTATGTTAGGAATGAATTTATGAATGTATTTGTTGATCCTAAAGTGTTTTTATGATTTTAAAAAAGAGGACAGGGGTTTTTCTTTTATAAGTGGGGGAGAGAACATACTAAGAATTTTTAAAAATATTAAAATATATTAATGTATTACTCAATAAAAAAGAATTAAAAATGCACAATATTTTAATATGAAATGATATAGGGTATAAATATGTCCATGAAATAAAATTTATACTAGTTTATATGTCATTTTAACCATTATCACTTGTGTTTGACCCCCGGTAAATATGTTTTAACCTTAACCATGGTAACCAATTTTTAACTCTGTTATACTATTAATTTTGACAAAAAAATTAAGGTATTTATATTAAATAATATTAATTATTATGATTCAGAATATGAATCCATATTTTTATGTTAAATTAATGAAATTTTTATAATTTAATTTAAAATTATACCCAAAAAATGCGATGAAAAATTGTTTTTAGAAAATTCATTTTTGAGTATACAGGTTTATTTATACCAAATTCAAGAAATAAATTAATTCTAAGGATGATGTTTTGTGTATTCATAATATAAATGAAATAAAATTACATAGATACTATTTTAAATGAAAACTAATCTTTTTAAATTCTCAAAATAATGGATGTTTAAAATAAAAATCAGTATTTCCACTATTCATTAAAAAATACACATTTTAGAAAATAATTAAAAATTCATCGTAATATTATTTTGTAATTATGAATTAAAATATTTAGTTCACATAATAAAATAATAATTTATATTTTTTAAATAAATATTTTATTTAAAATAATATAATGTATGAAAAACCAATTATTTATAAATAATGTTTTTTTATCTTTTTGTCTAAAAAGTATATAGTATTATAATATGAATATAAATATCAAAAATATAACTAATTATTATTTATAAGAAATTAAAATAATTTGACTTAACATTACCTGGATTTTTATATTCTTCCCCTATTTTAAAATTTCTTTCTCGTAATTTTATTTACTATTTAAACATGTGAGGATATTTTTCTTTAAGATAATTTTTGAATTCCCTTGTTTCTTCTTCAATCATATAGTTTTTTCACAAAAACGTATATTGATAAATCACTTTATGATGAAACAATATATCTCAACAGTCACAAATCTATACTAAAATTTTAAAATGTGAATGGTTTTATTCCAACTAAACCACTTCAGGGATCATAATAAGAGATGCATCTGATACATGTTTTCTTTACCGGGAAACATTGAATTAGACATGTAACTTATGTAAACATAGATGAAAGGCCAATAATTAAGAAACAGGTCCAATATTCTCTATAATTTCGTATAGTCTAATGAACCACAGATATACTATTCCATTTTTACCAAAACACATAACACTATTCCATGGATGTGCTTAATGAAAACCCTAATCACCAATATTGAATGAAAATATTTCCTTTAGTTTTATACATAACTTTTCTATATTCATTCAACTATCCTTATAAGAAATAGAATCATATTCACCATATAATCCAATTTTCCTACCAATTCCTTTCCTAGCAACTTTATTTCTACAAATTCATCCCAATAACCTAGACTATGACACTGTTTTCCATATTATGCCTCAAAAGGTTCAATATATATATTAGAATAAAAATTACTAGTATAATAAAACTCATAAGAAGTTATATATTGATCCCATCATCCCTGATAATCCAATGAACAAGCTCAATGAATATCCTCTAAATTCTAAATCATTTACTTTGACAATTAATCCGATATTTTTGAAATCCTATATTAAAATTTACTTCAGTACCCAATGACTTATAAAGTATTTTCTAATAATTATTGCTTAATATGGGTCATGGTAATATACAATGGAATAAATGAAATAAAATTATATATTATTCAAAAAATAATTAAATTTTTTCCAATGAAATATTTTCTTGAATGTAAATAAAATGAGAATATTTATTTAGTCGATAAAAATTACCTAAATCGCATTATTACCTCTAGATGCATTTAGTAATCCCACCAAAAAACCATTGATATGTTCTCTCATTTCTAATCTGGAACTAGAAAAGGATGAATCATCATTTACTATAGTTTTTAGTCAAAAATAACTTATTGAAAAGTGAAATATTTCAAAGTAAAACTAGATATATCATTCTTAATTTCTTATCACTAGAAATGTTCTCCAATTTATCTATACATTTTGTTGTTTTTGTGAGGATGAATAAAAAATATACAGCAATGAGCCCCCGTCAATAATTATTTCTTCAAATGAGGGTTACATTAAACACCTAAACTTTTTCTAAATCCCATGTCACCTTAATTTCCAATATTAAAAATAAGAAAACTCACCTTAATAGAACAATTATACCATTTCTTATAAAACAATTTCTTCATTATGATATTTATTAATCCTATATGACAATGGTTATTGTATATAAACAAAAAATAAAATTAGAGAGAGTTCCTTTATTCCTAATTTATATGACAAAAATCAAAAAATCATTGACCAAAGGATCGTGTACCAGACATAGCATAGTTAATGTTTCATTATATTTCCAACACAAATCATCAGCTACTATTTTTTCTTTATATGGATGGTAAATAATTGTACAATAATAATATTTTATCAATTATATTCATCCCCTCTACATTCTATTCAAATCTTTGGGATTAAATATATACCTTATGATTTTATGATTATTATATATTTTACACATTTTCCACACAAATGATGTCACAAAATTTCTATATAAAATACTATAGAAACTGATTCAAGGTCTTGTGTATAACAATTTTCCTCATTATGTTTTAATTGATGTGATTCATATAGAATTACCTAATCATTCTGCATTAAAACAAAACCTAGTACTTCAATGAAGCATCATATTAGAAAACTATGTTATCATTAAAGGATGGCATGACTAAAATTGGAGCATTCACTAATATTATTTTTAAATGATGGAAACATTCATCATGTTAATTTACCCAGATTAACCTAAGTCATTTTTATTTTAACATATTTTTTGGGATAAATAGTTATAAAATTAATTCAATAAACTACTAGTAATAGTCTTCTAATGCATGAAAACTAGGAACATTAGTAACACTTATAGGTATTTTCTATTCATCAACCACATTAGATTTTGTAGTATCAATATTAATTCCATAATTATTTATGATATTTCCATGGGTAATATATACTATATCCAAAAATAACATTTAACAACTTTACGATATAACTTACTTTCATTCATCGTTTTTACAATAATCCTTATGGTTTGTCCTTACACTCATTGATTTTTGGAAAGAAAAAATTGTCTTCAATAAACACAACCACACATTAATCCAAATATTCATGGGGAAAATTTTTCTCAATTTCATTGAATATGACTTGATCATTAGTCAACCAAAATATAATATCTAAAAACTCATAATTACCATACCTATTATGAAATGTAGTCATAGGAATGTCAGCTTCCTTCACCTTTAGTTAATTGTACAAGGACTTGAGTTCAAACATTGAAAAATACTAAGCTCAATGGGTATGAATAAAAAATACTCCAATATAATTAAATAGATACCAATTCTTAAAAATGACTTTATTAAATACTTCTTAGTCAATTTAATTGCACGTGTAATGATATTTATTTGAAAAAAATAATGTCGGAACACCCCAAGTTGACGTTATAGTATGAATAAAACCTATATCAAGAATTTCTAGTAACCAATTTTTCAATTCCATAAGTTTCACATGGTCCTTTTGATAATAGGGTTTTGAAATTAGATTAGTATAGGGCACTAATTTAATTGGAAAACCAACTTATTGATAAGTTATAATACTAAGAAACTCAATAAGAAAAAATCTAGGTATTCTTTTAATACTAGGACATCATTAACCTGAACAATTTTCTTATCATCAATAATATAAGTAAGATAACATCCATTACAATATTTTAACTATTTCTTTTATTTATGATATTTTATCAATGTTATGGATTATTCTTATAAACTAACTGAAACTAAATTCATAAAATAACCTCTTCTAATCAGTAATCTATCATAGCTTGATAAAATGTAATCCAATCCAAACATAGAATAACTCAAATTCTATAGTGATAAATTCAATATGGTTTTCAGGGAAAACAATTGAATAAATGAAAAAAGGACTATTTTGATAAATTTATGTTTTATTAATAATACCTCTATGTGTTTTTCCCAAAAATAATAACATAATTTCTCGATGTGAAAATTTTATTTTACAAAACAATTTCCCAGAAATGAATGAACGTGTATACCAAAATCATAAATGAAAACAACATAATCAAAATAAACATATAATGTACCAATTACCACTCCACATTATGGCATAAAATTCACTAAATAAATAATTTACAACTACTCCTATCAGAAATTAAAAACATTATTTTCTTACATTCATATTTATTTGGTAGATTCATCCCATTTTCCTGCCACTTGAATCTATATTTTTCTATATTTTCATAGAATATATGGTCCCAAAGAAATTTTTCTACCATCTCGTTATAAATATAATGTTCCTTATAATATTAAAATTAGTTTGAGGCAAATTATCTTCTATATCATGGCTTTAATCATCAGTGAAAAGAATTAATTATACAATCAAGATCCGGGATACAACCTTTTTTGTACCTTGCTAATAAATTTAAGTATTCTTCATACACGACCACTGAATTTTCAAACTTCTACCTCAATTACATTAATTTATTTTATATACTAATTTGAACTACATTAAGAAAATACTTCTCGTAGAAAATATTTGTAAATGTGTCGTGTTCAAGATATCAATATCTTCTATTTATATAGTATTCTTAACCATTTAGAACCATTGATCATGTTCACATTAAAAATGGTTAAAAAAGGTGTTACCATTTGATGTTCCAAACAACCCATGACTTAAAATATCATTTATAGGGATTTAATATATCCCTTAGGTATCAAAGTTTCAAAAGATCTACTGCAAAATGGATGATGATATCTTGTAGAACGCTCTAATATTGACATTTCCTACTATAGTAGATCTATTTTTTCACTTGAATGAATTCCACCACCAATTATAGCATACTTAAATATATAAATCATAATAATAAACTGCATATTTCTAATTATAATAAATCTAGGTTGATGAATTGGAAGGATATTGTCCTCTTGGTTCCTACATACTTCATCTTCCTTGTTTTCTCAATAGAAAATAATTTGAATAGGCATATTACAGATGAATCAACATAGTAATATTTAAATTATATATCATGATAACCATAAATTATAATATTTTATTTTTATTTACATCCATTATCATGAAATATTATATTTTATAAAACATTCTTAAAAATTATAGTGACCCATCCATAAAAATTGAAAAATTGAATCTTTAGAGAATAATTCATTTTAAAATATTTCTAAAGATATTTTAGGTTTAGATTTTTCTAGAAATAGGAAATCTCTATTACCTAAATAAATATTACAAAGAAAATTAAACAGTTTCACTCATTATTAAATCTTTACATAATATTAATATTTTATGATATAACGAGTTATCTGTTCATGAAATATAATCAACATTTCCATCTTCAACTCACAATTGTCCCTACATACACATCAAAACCAATGAAAAGAACTTAATAGATTTGATGAGACCAAAATAATTAGTTTGGGACATATAAAAAAGAATAAATAATCCTTTTAGTCAATGCATACTAAAAAAATTACATTTATCAAATATTAATTTTGAGCTCAAAATAAACACTTTCTTACTGGTGAAATAAATTTATTTGAACATTGATTTTAATAAAATATTTCATAACAAATCTTAAAGGAAAAAATATAACTCATAATGGGTTCTATTAAATTATGAAAAATTAATCAAAATATGCCCATCTCATAGTTAATAATTTGTATAAAATTACCTTTGAATATAATCTCATTAACATACATTGAGAAATCATAAGATTTCTCCAAAACTGAAAAAAAGAATAGAAAAATCATGTAGGTAAGTTGGGATTTAATTTTCATATCACTCTTAAAATATCATAGAAAAATTGAATAACCTACCCCATAAATTCTAATAATTTATTTGGGTAAACATAACTAGTTAACCACATTCCTTTTCCCAACGTATTATAGAGCTATATCAAGATCACCCAACATTATAAGATATATTAGGATCACCCTTCATAATGAGATATATCAGTATCACCCATCTTCGTAATCAATTCTAAAGAATCATAATATAATCATAATACATGAAATATAACATTTCCAACATCATACACCTAAAAATATTTTTGTCTTCCATAAGAAATGCATTTATGGATTTCTAAATAGTCATTCCCTTTAAACCCATTTTTGAAAATACCCAAAAAACTGAATGAGTATTTTAATTTGGAGAAAACATGGAATATTTTAAAATAATTCAATCTTCAAATAAAATTTATGGATGTGGGAAAAACTATTGACACTTTATATGTTAAAATATAACATTCTATTATCATTCTATCAAAACATTTCATATAAAATATGTAAAAATATTCATTTTTAAACACATTGAAAAAAAGTAAAAAGTGATTTAAAATTTCACTTACAATTAAATTATTTATATATAAATAAATCAATAAAATAATTCTAATAATATAGACATGGAAGAAAATAATTTACAAAATAAATCATTAAAAAATTTAAAACAATGTTTAGAAGGTAAACATTCTCTTACATCATGTTCAATTCTTCACGTAAGCCTTTTATCTTCCATAATAAAAAATTAATTTTAATTTTATTATTTTATAAGAATATTTTTCATTTATATTGTTAAATTTAATTAATTTAGTATAATCATATATATAATTACTTATTAAATTAAGTTCATGTCATATGTTTTCATAATATTTGGCTCATATGTCCAATATAACTTTTGAAGATTGAATATAGTTAAAGAGTTCCTTATTTCATAATATCTAAAATAAAAAAAATAATTATAATTTTTATACCTAAATAATACTTTTAAAAAATTCACTAAATGTGGTTATGAAAAATTAATTACATTACAATCATTGAGACAACATTTTGTAAGTATGCATGAGTAACATTTTCATTTTTAAATAATCGTGATAGAAAGAAGTTAAGTATAATTCAATATTTATATAATTATGATTATATATTAAATATAATATTTTTTCTTTAAATTAACTTATATATATCATTTAAGCATTTTGGTCAAGAGAAACAAATGACATCACATCTTAGAAGTGGTAATCCATACATATGCATGAGCGATGTTATGATTTTTAAATGGATTGAAAGGTAATGAAATTAATGATGTATTATAATTATAAATTAATAATTATATAATTAATATAATATTTACATATTAAATCCATAATTATGACCAGATGTCAATGTCCGTGATGGACAAAAAATTACAATAGTTCGTAAGGTTGTAGTCCACCGTACACATGAATATTTTTTTGATTCATATTTAATGGAAGAATGATTTAGATATAGGTTAGGTAATTAAAATAATAATATCTAAATTTATTTAATAAAATTTTTATGATATTCCATCATGTTTCAAGATGATTTTAAGTATATTTAATAATAAATAATTCAAAATTGTGTGATTAAGAACTATACATCTTCTTCGCACAACCATTTTAGATTTATATCTAAAGCCTTCATAGTTTGGTTTTATGATCAAAATAGGTACTCTATGATGTGTTTTGAAATTTTAGAAATGGATTTGGGTTGGTATTGGAAGGACCAAATGTCTTTTTAAGTGTATAGAAAAGGTAAAGTGGGTTTCCTTTTATAAGTAGTGGAGAGGGAACAGTTGGAATTTCTAGAAAAATTAAAATATATTAATGTCTTACTCAATATAAATGGAACCAAAATAGATAATTTCGAAATTGAGATTATATATGGTATTAATATGTCTATATAATAAAATTTATACAAGTTTATAGGCCATTTTAACTCAAATCAATTATATTTAACCCCTTGATAATCCGACTTTAACATTAAACTTGGTAAAAGAATAATATATTTTTACTATTAGATATGAAAAAAATTAAGTCAAAATTATAAAATAATAATAAATATAATGATTATTAATATAAAATATATTTTATCGAATTTAACTTATAGAACTGGAAGAATTAAATTTAACATTAAACATGTAAAACATGATTATTTTTTTCATAAAAATAACAGTTTACGCATACCAATATTTGTATACAAAATCGAAGTATAATATTTTTTTTAAAAAGACCATAATTTGATAATAAATAATATAATGTACATAATTTTTGAATTAAAAAATTTTAATAAAAAATTTTACATTGTAAATTGTTGAAAAGAAAAGACATCTTAAAATTATCAGTGTTTTTCACTATTTGTTGAAAAATTAAACTTTTCAAAAAATTCAAAAAAATTCATCTTAAAAAAATTGTGAAATGATTAGTTTAAATATAAGATCAAAATTTCAATTTATAATTATTCAATTGGGATTAAAATATTTTATATAAAACCATATAATGAATTAAACACCAATTTGATTAAAAATCGTGCATTTTCTCCTTTTGACTGAAAAATTACCTAATATAATTATAATGAATATAACTATATAAAATATATATAATGAGTAATAATATATAATGCAAATTATTCTATTAACATTACCTAGTTTGTTACAATATCATCCAGCAAGTGGCATCCTACATTTTCATAGAATGAGGGGATGGATATCATTTCAATGGGACAACCCCTTTAACCACCCTCCCCTTCATGATTTAGGTCCCCTAAAATCTTTGTAGTATACCCATATGAATTTATCATTCTATTCAAGTATATTTAATGACATATTTTGATCCATGGTAGTTTTGGACACTATTTATTGCAATTAAGATCTTAAGGAATGGCTATGATCTCTTTTCCACTACTCTTTGTTCCCGTTAACTATTGGTTCTCTTAGTTAGGGTTATGAGTGATGATTCAAATAGATAATTGAGTATTTGTATTAGGAATATGGTTCTTACATTATTCCTATATATTGAACATCCCAATAAAATTAAATCATGTCATATCCCATAATTTTGGTGGATTTATGTCTTAATATGAGTTTTTAAGCGTTTTAAGTTAGTGTTTTTTGTCTTGGATAATAGTTTTCATTTTTTTTCATAGGGATTTGGCCCATGTTGATGATGAGGGCTCAGAAAGGACCTATGAAGGATGTATTTTCTCATTTGAGGTGTGGTGGGTGTACCCAATGAGTGAATTTATATTTATTCCAAAGTTATATAAGTTAGTTAAGTAATCATATACTATTAATTAATTATAATTTAATTACAATTCATTAGTTTTGGTTGTTTCGATGTAGGTTATAGTTGTGGGTGGTGGAGTATTGGATGAATCTCTTAGACGATGTCAGTTAGTGTTTTACTAAACTGATATCTAAATAAAAATGGACATTAAATAAGGTGGATTGTACTTCTAATAAACTCAAAATAATTCCTAGTTTTATAATGAATCTATCTGGCGGTCTCACCATTTGTTTGGGTGATGACTTCAAAAAATAGTTAGATGCCATTGTAATGTATTTTTCTTTATTTTTAGATTCTATTTAAATGTACTAGATACCTCATTTTTATGGAGGTCACAATTCCATTCTCTATAAGAAACATGACTGTATACATCCTAATAAAATACCAAAGGTTTTCATGTTTGGGATTATGGTGTTTTGAGAACACTAATGGATTGATCTTTATAATTTAAAATTAGGTTTTGAATTTACTTAAAATATAATTGTTATATAATTAAATTATTTTAAAATTATTGTAACACCCCGAGCTTCCACGATACGCCTCTTTTTCAATAGCTTGCATTGTACGCAAGTTCGAGTTCTAACACACCGCGACTAATCAAAGTAGCCGTTATGAATAGTAATAACCACCTTTTAAAATTATAGAAATTTAATATTTCAAAATGGACTTCATTTTTGTATTCGTAATATTGAAATTATCCTAATTTAAATTTTTTGTAACTTTCTGAGAACTTCCAATTTTTTTATGAATAGTGAAAAATACTTAAAACAACTTTTTTAATAAAAATAATTTTTTGTGATAAATTATACTATTTATTGGTTTTAAAATATAATTAGAATATATTTTTACCATTTTATCCAATGGTGGTCATTAGAATTAATTTAACATTGAAATTGGGCATGAACAATTGTAAATCTTTTGATATAAATTGTTTCTTAAAAACAAGCTATTTGTTGTGACAGCTGAAATTAATTATAAAATTAATTAATGCAACTTATATGTTTGGAATTTTTTAAAATAGACATCATTTTTGAAATCGGAATATAAAATATAGCTTAGGGTGAATTTTTGGTATTTTTCTGAAAAACTTCAACTTTTGATCAATAGTGAAACCAATAAGTGGTATTTATAAAAACTGATTTTTCATTTAAATGAAATTTTACCACTTCTGTGTTTTGAATTTCAAAAATCTGACATACATGGTTTTCATTGAGAAGTAAAATGTGGTTCAATTAGATTAAAATAATTTTTGGTGAATAGTAACTTTTATGTTCTTAATCGCGATTAGAGGTAATTAGTGTAGTTTAATGTAAAAATAATGTTTTAATAGTATGATATGAGCTTGAAATATGTCCTACACTCATTGGATGTGCCATGGCCGACCAAGAAAATCCATGGGTCAACTTGGGGACCCCATGGAGCCACTTTAGTTGGAAAATGACATAAATATCTTTTATTTAATGTTAAAGTAAAAAAATGACACAAACATGAAATGTTTTACTAAAACAATTTTTACATGGGGTTATAAAAGTCATATTTTTGACTATAAATAGTCATTGGAATTATAAAAAGATTTTCTACATCATAGTATTTTTTTTATAATTTATAGACATTATATAAATTAAATTATTTATGACATCATGATGATGCAGTGATGACCTCATTATTTTGCAATTTAAATAAAATAAAGAGATAATGTAAAATACAGGGCTTACACTTGTCAAAAACCTATTGGATGAGTATATTTCTAACCCTTATCACCTTAGCCTAGAATTATATAAGTGTGCGACCTCTAAAATCCGAAACTCGTTTTATAATAAAGTGACTTTTCTTTACTTTCCAAGAGTGTCCCTCCTCTCCACTTATAAAAGGCCCCCACCTCTACCACCTCATTCACACTTTAAAGCCATTTGGCTCGGCCAAACTCTTCCAAAATACTCTCCCAACTTTCCCCTCTTACTCCTAGAAGCCTCACTGTGGGCATAATTCTTCCCAAGGAAGCCTTTGGCTCAAATCAAAAAGAGTTACCCGATTTTTAGGTAATGTCTTCTCTAATGTTGTTTTGTTTTATTTAGCTTCTCCAACCCCTTAAACTCTTTTTATTCCTTTATTTTGTAAAAAAACCATTATCTACAATATACTAGGATGTTTTTATGATAAGGATTCGATTTACACTTACACACACCTACATCTAATGGTTAATGAACATACTGTTTCTGTGGATGGTGAATTTTTTCCTCACGAAACGATGATTGTTCAACACTCATATAACACCTCTAATGGTGGCCATTAAGATGTAACTATATTTATATATGATATATAATGTGTTTATGTTTTCCTTATGCTTCTGTATTTCTCATTTATGGCATACTTTATGATTTCCATTACGGGTAAACGCGATGTTTTCATTTTAGGAAGTGCGGACTACCGCCCCCTCAAAGTGATTTGAATCGTTAATGCCATATGTGGGATGTATAAAGGATGGAGTAAATGATATTATATATGATGTTATAATGGAATTATAATATACCTTTATATCATTATGATTTCATTAAATATGAAATAGAAATGAAAGTAGGGTTCATGCGTACGTACGGCTTACCGTCTCCATGAACGGTGAATTTCATTTCTTACCTCTAAACGTTATGGAATATTATAAATGCATGTATATACTGGATATATATGAGATATATGATATCTATATCATGAATATAATTCTGGATATAATTGATATATCACCACATGAACAACTTGTAATTATAAGAATGTTATTTTTGACTCAAGTACCTAAGATTGACAAAATGACCCTTATAAACTTAAATAATTACATAATGTTCATAACATGGTAATAAGGGATATAAAAGGAATAATGAACATGAAAAAGGTTCTTATGTAAATAGGAATTAACTCTAGTTTTTTATTCAGGAGGTTAAAGAACGGTTGAGTCAGGACAAGACGCAAGGTAAGGGAATTTCTTAACCCAATTTCCATTCTTTGGGTTAATCTCATACTTTCAAATTATGTCATTATGTTATTATGTCATATCTTGTATATTTACATTCTTTATGTGTATCTATAGTGAATACACATAATAGATCTATTTTATTTTAAAAATGATCTTTTTAAGGACTTCATCTCAATCTCCTTTAATTGAGGCATATTTGGTTTTATACACAACTTTCATTTATACGGTGTATAAACCCCTTTGACTTTTACGTTTACGAAGCGTTTTACTAAACGAAAAAAAGGGAATGTTTTTTTTTTCTGTACATATGCAGCGACAACGACTTCTCCACCGCCGTGACCATTATTTGAGTTCCGGCTTCCTCTATAAGACATCACTTTTTTTAAAGAAAAATAAATACAAAGTTTTAACTTTCTTTTATTTTGGTATTGAAAATGGTTTTGAAAGCGTTTTTATTATATCAATGTGTTGTATTGATATCTTGTGATTGAAATGTGGAAATGTTATGTTTCCTTTATGCATGTTTTTTGTGATATGACCATGTTATGGTTTATGATATGTTTAAACCTATTCATATGAGGAATGCATTAGACTTAATAAGTGACGGGTGGAGCCCGCTATAGCTCCTCGATGCATCGGTAGTTCTAATGAGACAAATTAGTGTCTTGGCACGAGGCCTTGACAAAATATTATTTGTGGTCTTGGCACGAGGCCTTGGCTATGTGGTTATGATAGTCTGGTATTATGCATTCCATCATTATGAAAGTGGTTATTGATATTGCATGTGATTATTCGACCAGTAGAATATCCATGTGAATAAGTAAATGGAATTATCTAATTTTACTTTTTCCATATTATGTTGAAGTTAAAGTTTAAAAGGCTTTTGTTTTAGTCATACATTTCCTTAAATGTTTATGTTTATTTATGAAAGCTTCCGCAATATTGTTATCCTTACTGATCATCTGAGCTCAACCCTTTCAATGTTTTAATATTTTCCAAGATGTGAAGTATTTTATGAATGACTTGCAGGGATAGTCATAAGAGGATATGAGTGTGGACTTTGAAGACTTTGTTTTAGTTTTTCACTTTTTGATGTAATGTAAGACTTATGAATGTATCTAGTGTTTCCAAGGCTACTAAACTAATCGGTCTTTCGAGACTTGATCTTTTGTGATCATTCCAATGTTACGAAGTAATGCACCGACTCTGGGTAGCTGGGGTCAGGGCGTTACAGTTGGTATCAGAGGCAGTTTGGTACTTACCATGGAAGCTAGATTTAGATAAACTCTGATTAGAACACATAGCCCAAAGATAGACTTTGAGGATTAGTATAGAAGAACTTCCTAGAATTTTGTTGTTGTAGAGATTTTGTAAATTTTCCGAGCAATACATCCCTGTCTGGATACGAGCAGGTAGATGTGGCTCTGGCACAGATTTACCTAGGGGTAAAACCCGAAAACACCTCTTTGAGCTAGACTCGAACGGGAACTGGTGCACGACAACGGGCCTTACTGTACTCTTGGTTACGACACTCCTGGGGGATATGCTTAGGATAATTCTCCTTTTCTTTAAAAACCACTATGAAGGGTTATGAGTATATAGTTTCTCAAAGAAAACATTTTTATGATTATTGATTATATCCATAAAAAGTTCAATTTATGTTAAGTATTTTATAAGTATGGAATTATGTAATTAGATTCATAAACTAATCTAGTTTATGCCATTGTATTGAAATGGCGCCTAGTGGAAGGAATGGAAACCGTATCAATACACGTACTCTGTGTAGGGATTTCCCTCCTGCTCAAGATAATTATTGTGGATAAGGAGATACAATTGGTGCTGATCAACTTATTACCATACTGGGACAACTCACTCAGGTTATGAATAATAACCTTACTCGTATGGAGCACCCTGATCCGCAACATGGAGGATCAATATTAGATCTCTTCATGAGGCAACAACCACCAACATTTAATGGGGGTACAAATCCATTAGTAGCTGAGCAATAGATAAACTCCTTAGAGAAAATATTGCACACCTTGGGGAGTAGTGAAAGGGAAAAGGTTATCATGGTAGTTTACTGACTCACTGGAGATGCCGATCAATGGTGGTCGCTGATTAAAAACACAAAGGAAGATGAAGAAGTATCAAATATGGAATGGAGAGAGTTCAAATATCTTTTCTTAGAAAAATACTTTCCACATGACCATCGAGCAGATATGGAAGGACAATTTTTGAGTCTGAGACAAAAGGAGGATGAGAATGTCGCAATGTATGAGGCCAACTTTAAAAGGTTAGGGAGACATGCAGCAGATTATATACATAACCCAAGAAGTAAGATTGATCGTTTCTTTGATGGGTTAAAACCATTTCTTCGTCGTGCATTAGTCTCACAAACCTTCTCATCGTATAAAGACATTGTCTCATGTGATATCAAGACAGAAAAGGAATTCTCTAAATCTTATGACAATAAAGTAAAGCGAGAGAAGAAGAGAACTATGTAACAAGAGACAGATAAAGGGAAAAAGGGAAAGAAGGATTTTCCATTATGTGATAATTGTGGGAAGAATCACCCTGGTACTTTCTTAAAAGGAATGGGAGTTTGTTATAAATGTGGAGAAAAAGGTCACCAGGCTTGTGATTGCAAGGGAAAGAAAGAGGCTATCAAAGTTGAATGCTACAATTGTAGAGAAATGGGTCATTATGCAAATGAATGTCCTAAGCGTCAGGGAAACTTATCTCAGAAAAGGCCAAGGGATCAAGGCCAAGATTATGTTGTTACTACAGATGATGTTGAATAAATATTTTATTTGTTTTTTTGGACTCAATAACTAGATTATGGTTATAAGAATAATGTGATATATATAAGGATTGTACTGCAGTACATGTTGTTTTCATTAAGGTTTTAATATGATTAAGGTAATCATATTTTTAGTATGTGACAATAAGAGAAACTATTCTTTGTTTGGGGAATTTGATGTTACAATTGATTTTGGAATTTAGAGACCTTTTAGAGAATGTCTGGACGGAGGTATTTTGGATAACTATTAGGGTTGGAATGGATTAAGTTGAACTATGGATAGTATTGTTTAAGGTTAAATAATTTTTGAAGATTATTTTTGGAATACTATAATACTATAGTTTTAGGAAAAGGACAACCTGCAGGGTGGGGAATAACCCGCCGCGTCGGACAAAGCTGCAGGAATCGAACCCACAACCATAGTGCAACAGGCATTTATTACCTACCACTAGCCTACAGGAAGTCCCTGGTTATTACAAAATAGTTTTGGTAATCTAAATGGTATGTTCTAATATTTTGAACCTTGTACGGTTAGGATAAATATATTATTTTTGAGTTCTATTATCTTTTTGAGTGAAAGATGATTTTGTGGTAGAAATTAGTTGAAGGTTGAAACTCTACTTGTCAAGCATAAATATATATATATACCTATATCTTATTCTATGAATAAATTAATTATTAAACTTTATTAAAGGGATATTAAAAAAATGTGTTATCCTAATACCTTATGTCTTGTTGAACTGATGATGTTTTAAATCAACATAGATTGAAGGCTTTGAAGCCCTCAATTTGACACTTGTTTGTGATTGATGACCTCAATCACTCCCTACAAATATTTATGTTTTTCCTCCAATTATATGTCTCTAATTGCCACCAATGTTCTCCTTATCGAGATCATAATTTGGTGGTGACTTTTTCATTTCCCTTTCCCTCTTATTAAGGGTAAATTTTATTAACCTTATTTCCGATGTGGGTTTTCCACAAAGGTATTTTCTTTTTTTCAACCTTTTATTTTCAAAGAAAAATATCAAATTGCGAGGACACAATATATTGAAGGAGGGAATAATGTAACACCCCGAGCTTCCACGATACGCATCTCTTTCAATAGCTTGCATTGTACGCAAGTTCGAGTTATAACACACCGCGACTAATCAAAGTAGCCATTATGAATAGTAATAACCACTTTTTAAAATTATAGAAATTTTATATTTCAAAATGGACTTAATTTTTGTATTCGTAATATCCAAATTATCCTAAGTTGAATTTTTTGTAACTTTCTGAGAACTTCCAATTTTTTTATGAATAGTGAAAAATACTTAAAACAACTTTTTTAATAAAAATAATTCATTGTGATAAATTATACTATTTAGTGGTTTTAAAGTATAATTAGAATATATTTTTACCATTTTATCCAATGGTGGTCATTATAATTAATTTAACATTGAAATTTGGCATGAACAATTGTCAATCTTTTGATATAAATTGTTTCTTAAAAACACGCTATTTGTTGTGACAACGGGAATTAATTATAAAATTAATTAATGCAACTTATATGTTGGGAATTTTGTAAAATAGACATCATTTTCTAAATCGGAATATCAAATATAGCTTAGTGTGAATTTTTTGGGATTTTTCTGAAAAACATCAATTTTTGATGAATAGTGAAACCACTAAGTGGTATTTATAAAAACTGATTTTTCATTTAAATGAAATTTTACCACTTCCGTGTTTTTAATTTCAAAAATCCGACATACATGGTTGTCATTAAGAAGTAAAATGTGGTTCAATGAGATTAAAATAATTTTTGGTGAATAGTAACTTTTAAGTTCTTAATCGCGATTAGAGGTAATTAGTGTAGTTTAATGTAAAAATAATGTTTTAATAATATGAGATGAGCTTGACATATGTCCTACCCTCATAGGATGTGCCATGGCAGACCAAGACAACCCATGGGTCAACTTGGGGACCCCATGGAGCCACTTTAGTTGGAAAATGACATAAATACCTTTTATTTAATGTTAAAGTAAAAAATGAACAAACATGCAATGTTTTACTAAAAAAAAATTTACATGGGGTTATACAAGTCATATTTTTGACTATAAATAGTCATTGTAAAGATAAAAAGATTTCATACATCATAGTATTTTTTTTATAATTTTTAGACATTATATAAATTAAATTATTTATGACATCATGATGATGCAGCAATGACCTCATTATTTAACGATTTAAATAAAATAATGAGATAATGTAAAATCCAAGGCATACACTTGTCAAAAACCTATTGGATGAGTATATTTCGAACCCTTATCACCTTATCCTCGAATTATATAAGTGTGGGACCTCTAAAATCCGAAACTCATTTTATAATAAAGTGACTTTTCTTTACTTTCCAAGAGTGCCCCTCCTCTCCACTTATAAAAGGCCCCCACCTCTACCACCTCATTCACACTTTAAAGCCATTTGGCTCGGCCAAAATCTGACCGAATACTCTCCCAACTTCCTCATCTTACTCCTAGAAGCCTCAATTTTGGATGAATTCTTCCCAAGGAAGCCTTTGGCTCAAATCATAAAGAGTTACCCGATTTTTAGGTAATGTCTTCTCTAATGTTGTTTTGTTTTATTTAGCTTCTCCAACCCCTTAAACTTTTCTTCTTCCTTTATTTTGTAACAACACCAGTATCTACAATATACTAGGATGTTTTTATGATAAGTATTTGGTTTACACTTACACACACCTACATCTAATGGTTAAAGAACATACTATTTCTGTGGATGGTGAATTTTTGCCTCACGGAACGATGATTGTTCAACACTCATATAACACCTCTAATGGTGGCCATTAAAATGACACTATATTTATATATGATATATAATATGTTTATGTTTTCCTTATTCTTCTGTATTTCTCATTTATGGCATACTTTATGATTTCCATTATGAGTAAACACGATATTTTCATTTTAGGAAGTACGGACTACCGCCCCCTCAAAGTGATTTGAATCGTTAATGCCATATATGGGATGTATAAAGGATGGAGTAAATGATATTATATATGATGTTATTATGGAATTTTAATATACCTTTATATCATTATTATTTCATTAAATATGAAATAGAAATGAAAGTAGCGTTCATGCGTACGTACGGCTTACCGTCTCCATGAACGGTGCATTTCATTTCTTACCTCTAAATGTTATGGAATATTATAAATGCATATATATACTGGATATATATGAGATATATGATATCTATATCATGAATATAATTCTGGATATAATGGATATATCACCACATGAAGAACTTGTAATTATAAGAATGTTATTTTTGACTCAAGTACATAAGATCGACAAAATGACCGTTATAAACTTAAATAATTACATAATGTTCATAACATGGTAATAAGGGATATAAAAGGAATAATGAACATGAAAAAGGTTCTTAAGTAAATAGGAATTAACTCTAGTTTATTATTCAGGAGGTTAAAGAACGGTCGAGTCAGGACAGGATGCAAGTTAAGTGAATTTCTTAACCCAATTTCCATTCTTTGGGTTAATCTTCTACTTTCAAATTATGTCATTATATTATTATGTCATATCTTGTATTTTTTACTTTCTTTATGTGTACCTATAGTGAATACACATAATAGATATATTTTATTTTAAAAATGATCATTTTAAGGAATTCGTCTCAATCTTCTTTCATTGAGTCATATTTGGTTTTATACACAACTTTCTTTTATACGGTGTATAAACCCCTTTGAGTTTTACGTTTACGAAGCGTTTTACTAAACGGAAAAAAGGGAATGTTTTTCTTTTCGTACATATGCGGCGACAACGACTTATCCACCGCCGTGACCATTATTTGAGTTTCGGCTTCCTCTACAAGCCATCACTTTTTTTAAAGAAAAATAAATACAAAGTTTTAACCTTCTTTTATTTTGGTATTAAAAATGGTTTTGAAAGCATTTTTATTATATCAATGTGTTGTATTGATATCTTGTGATTGAAATGTGGAACTTTTATGTTTCCTTTATTCATGTTTTATGTGATACTATTATGTTATGGTTTATGATATGTTTAAACCTATTCATATGAGGAATGCATTGGACTTAATAGGTGACGGGTGGAGCCCGCTATAGCTCCTCGATGCATCGGTAGGTCTCATGAGACAAACTAATGTCTTGGCACGAGGCCTTGACAAAATCTTATTTGTGGTCTTAGCACGAGGCCTTGGCTACGTGGTTATGATAGTCTGGCATTATGCATTCCATCATTATGAAAGTGGTTATTGATATTGCATGTGATTATTCGACCAGTAGAATATCCATTTTTATAAGTAAATGGCATTATCTAATTTTACTTTTTCCATATTATGTGGAAGTTCAAGTTTAAAAGGCTTTTGTTTTAGTCATACATTGCCTTAAATTTTTATGTTTATTTATGAAAGCTTCCGCAATATTGTCATCCTTACTGAGCATCTGAGCTCACCCCTTTCAATGTTTTAATATTTTCCAGGATGTGAAGTATTTTATGAATGACCTGCAGGGATAGTCAGAAGAGGATATGAGTGTGGACATTGAAGACTTTGTTATTTGTTTTTCACTTTATGATGTAATGTAAGACTTATGAATGTATCTAGTGTTTCCAAGGCTACTAAACTAATCGGTCTTTCGAGACTTGATCTTTTGTGATCATGCCAATGTTATGAAGTAATGCACCGACTCTGGGTAGATGGGGTCGGGGCGTTACAATTATAATTCAAAATCATTGGTAATTATGAATGGAATTTACCCTGTAATTACACTCAATGAAATAGTAATTTATTTCTTGGTGTGAATTAATATTTGAAAATGGAATTTCTACTGGGATTTGGGAATTTGTTTTTGATTTTTTATATTGAAAAGAATTTTTATTGAAATAGTAATAATTATATATCAATTGTTTTATGTGAAATGAAAATTTCATATTGGGGGCGATTTTAGTTTAAATTTAATTTAATAGAATTTGTTGCAATGGATGAAACTAGTGTTAACATTGAACTCTTGTGTTTTTATTTTGTTTATTGATAGTTAAAAATAGGGTTAACATATCATCCAAGTGGTTTTTGGTTTATGGTTAAAATTTGGGTGAATATAGCCCCCATGTGAATGTTTGTTGATGGTTAAACATAGGGTGAACATGCCCCCAGATATCGATGGTATGATTGGGGATGGGTATATTACCCTTGGTGGGAGTTTGGTTGTCACATTCGTCACAACTTTCAATGAGATAATGAAGAAATTTCCAAAGAATGTTTTTACAATTTCATAGTTAAATATATGCCTAATGTTTCATTTTTTTATGATTTCAGTTTTAAATGGATGTATTTTTATCTTTAGTATTGAGCACTTATGTATGCACTATTTATGAAGTAGTTATTTTAGGGATGCCATTGGTGGTGGTTTTAAGATCTTGAATTTTTTTACAAAGTAGAGATCCTTTTTATTTTGGTTTAGATGTTCAATGGATATATTATTTTGTATACCCATATATATCAAGGGGGTTTTAGGGATATATGGGGCTTTTTTGGAGCCTAAAACCCAGATTTTGGGTTGAAAAAGTCTTCGCACATGGTTAGTCAAATCCAAGTGGGGATTGCCACAAGGTCTACATAACTGTGTAATAAATTGAAAAATATCATGGGAAGTCCAAATGGTTGTTCTTGACCATGAGATTTTGGGCATAGGTCTATGTAGTAATTTCTACAATTTCAACAGTAGAGTTTTTCATGGTTAGTCAATATGTGCAGACAAACCATTAAACGTTCTCTTCACTACTGCTATGTGTATACATCTAGTGCATGGTTTAGCCAAACCATGGGGCCAAACCATGTGACCCAATATTTTTTTGGTAAAATTATAATTTTATCTATATTAAATCTTGTAAAAAACCTAGTTTCATTTTTACCTATGGATAGAAATATCATCATTTTGGCTCCCATCGATGGCTATTCTAGGACATCATCCTCCTCATCTTCCTAATCCCTGATTCAAGTGTCACTCATCTCTTTTGTTCCACATTAGTATGATCTCCATTCCTTTTTAGTTGTTCTATGTTATTCTTGGTATATGCTATGTTATTTAAGTGCAAAATAATATACCTTAATTTTAGGTTGTTTTTTCATTCTTCATTTTTCTCCCGATCTAATTCGAATCCAGTGTGGATACTATATGATCACTTAACTACCAAACTAAAGTTGGTGGTATATGTTTTATTCAATGGTTTTGGTTATTTATTATGCTAACTACCATTGTCCCACCCACCAGAAATTCCACAGATACCCTGAATTTAAATTCATTAATGGAAATAATTGAATTGAAACCTATTAGGGTTTACCTTTATAATTCTTGAGACTTATTGGTGGTTGTTTCCCTAACAAAATACCGCCGATGGGGTGAGGCATGTAATTGGGTTGAGATTTACCTTGGTTACACCACCCAATGTGTGTGTTACTATTCCTTCCTAGTTTGAGAAAGATTAATTATAATTAAAGGGAATTGAATTTCATTCATGGGAGATGTTGTGCCCCATTTCCATCTTAAAAATGATGTTGATTTCTTAAATTGTTTAATTTTTTAATTGATAATTTTTTTAAATATTATTTTGTTAAATTAGTGGGTCTACTCATCAATTGATTTCATTGGAATATAAATGGTTAAATGAGTAGGCCTTATCATTTTTCTACTTGAATTTGAATGGTTTTTTGAGTGGGTAAACTCAAATGGAATTAACTGGAATTCTAATTTAATTGATGAATGATTATATAGACTCCAGGGATTTTTTTCCCATGGGTATTTAACATAGTAGTGGGTTCCTTGGATAAAATATTCTCTATGGGTATTGATTCTATCATATTACTTGTGCCTTGCTACCCCTTGGATTCAAATTTCATGGACTCACATTGGACAAAATTCGATGAAATACACTTAAGACTCCAACCAGCATCATTATCGATTTTCCATTTAGATTCTTCAACAAATTGATGAGGATGATTTTTTATTCTAATATTTATATTTGTCCCTTCATGGAGAAACAATTAGGTTATATAGAACAACCATGATAAATTGTGATATTTTTGATTATATGGAACGACTGTGGGAAATATGTTATTATTGGTTGAATGCCTCGGTCATGTATACTCTGACACTTAAATATATAGAACGGTCATAGTTAACATGATATGTATGGATGCAATATTAGGTATTGTTGACCATTTCTATTTATTATTGATGCCTTTGTATATAAGCTAATAATTATTTTGCAGGGATCCAAGTATGGCTATGTACTGTAACTTTCTTATTATAGCTGTTCCATGGGAAATTTAAATTCATTTTTCCTAGCACCTACACGATATTTGGATTATTATATTTCACAACATGGATTGTATAGATAAATTAGTGATTACCTTATGGGATTGTATCTCATAGCCTATTAGGGAAACCGTTGGATCCGGAACAGACTTTATGATTGCAGGTAGGGACTAGGGAATGTTCATATAGTTTGATTCTTGACATTATGCCTTGTTTAAAAGTAGGGGAGAATAAGACTAGGATGAGACATGTTATGCTATCAGGGGAGAGTAATTTTTGTCTTTTTGGTATTTTAGCCCGAATGTCCCGAAGGCCTCCTTTTTTAATTTATTATGGATAATACCCCTTTTAAGGGTTTAAGGGGAACCCGTACATGACCCGTAGGCCCAAGGAACAAGGCCAGAAAAACCCACAATACATGACCCAAAGGCCCAGAGGGATACCATGCCCATTACATGACCCATAGGCCCAGCCCAATTGAACTGTCCCTTCCATGATTTCTGTGTCATTGAACTACTAGGTCCCCACCTTGCATTGCTGATCGGCTAGCACTGCCTTGTATAAAGGCGCACAGTTCCTGGTCCCAATGGCGGCTGCCATGCCCTCTCATTCTTCTAATCCGGTTAGCTCTGCATCTGTTGGCTGCTACTCCTACTGCTCTTATCCACTTCTGGGGCCTGTTCTGTGTATACTGGGCTACTCAATGGTCTACATCACCCAAAGGCCCTATGCCCTGAAGGCCTTTGATGAACCGAAGGCCCTAGAGACCCATAGGCCCAAAACGGTGGCCCGATGGCCCAAATCGGGTGAATAGTTCTGGCAGCTACATTGCTGAACAATAAATACTACAGTGATTACTACGGTACTTATACAGTACCCCTGAAAATTCACCTCCACCAGGTTTTGAACCTGGGTCTCTTGGATGCCAAGTAGGATCCCTTACCACTCGGGGTCTTTATAGTGAAATGTATCACTATCATTATTTGTAAGACTCTTATAGCATTATTGTTATCTATTCCTACTATTATCTGGTGTCTGAGTATTTTAATTCTTCAACTATTGACTATTATTTATATTCCACTATGCTACTCTGGTAAGTGTGTATAGTCTCCCCACAAACCCACCCTAAGCCCTATAAACTATGCATATTCCCTTGGAATTCAGGGAGATGTGCTTGATGCCATGTGACCAACTAAGATCGGGGAATTATTGAGTGGAATATGGGTCCTGTATATTAAAATGTGGTTTTAGAGGTAGGTTTTCTTTATTATTTTGAGAAAATACAAAGGGATTGAAAGAAAATGGTGTTTGGTAATGAAATGTTCTTGGGAGTAGCTAACCCATGTATATGAAAAATACTAATTGCCTAAAATTAAATTTTTGATTTCTAGATTTTTTAAAATTAAACTATATTTGATTCCACCATTGGGTGATACAATTGAGTTTTGATGTTATTATTGATATGATTATGGTTCAATTGTGTTTCACCCCGATGAGATAAGGGTTTTCCTTCTCATGCATAACTTTATTCGCTTTATAGGAATGACAATTTATGTATTATGATATGCCATTAAGGATTCATAACATGTTTCAGGTTGTTTTGATAGGTGATATGATAGATATAACAACAGTTGTGATAGAATTTATTGGAATGTGTTATGGTATGAGTTTGTTGGGTGCCATGCTTTGGTTCGTGAGGAGTTTGGGCCCTCATGGATCAAAATTTAGTGCGTCATTCAGTTTAACCTTTAAATTAAATCAACATATAATATAAATGATTATTAAATGAAATTTAAATGAAAAAATTGAACCTAGAATAGATAAATGTTGTAACGTACTGACTGGGGTTCGACATGATGGTTCCTTGATCTGATTCTCTATGTGACCTCATGTGCACCTCCCCATAAAATTAGGGCTTCTAAGTAGTAGTGAGGGATTAATAGGTCACTATGGGAGAAATTATACCCTCTTTGATCAGATTAATACACCTAAAAATAAATAAATAGAAGGAAAACATATATCAATAAACAAATCCAATATCTCAATGTAAATAATGCAGGACATATAATATCCCACAAAAGTAGAAAACAAACCATGATACTGTAAATTTCAAGTTTCTAAAATGATAAATTTAAAATAAAGACACTGAAGACTCTCAATCATGTCTGAAAACACATTCAATTCCCCCTCCCAAGATCTATCCCAACCTAGCAATATAACATGTGTCCTTTGGCCATAACATGTCCTGCAACAATAATGACTATTCAGGTACTGATCAAGAAGTCCAAATAAGATGTGAGTATAACTGAGTATGCCACTACCAACATTGTCTAAAACAATATCTAGTAAAATATAGTGCATGCAGTTGAATAAAGAAACAATGACAATGCATAATGAAACAATTATAACATTAAAATTAATCATTATTTAACCACATGTTCCTTAGGTTTTTGTGGACACCTGTACCTCAATTCCTTCTTTAGGCCTACTAGAATCTGAACTATCATTGAGAGATATCACATGTCTAAATTTCCATGTTACCATTATTATTAATCAAAAATGAATGGCCATGTTACCATTTATTTATTCACACCATTGAATGGTCGTGTTACCATTCTTATTTTCACATATGGATGGACAAGTTAACATTAATTTAATCACCCCATTGAATGACTATGTTACCAGTCATTATTTTCACCAATGAGTGACCAAGTTAACATTCATTTATTCTCACCATTGAATGACCATGTTACCATTATTATTATTTTGTTGAATGTACATGTTATCATTCAACATTTAATAATACATAGTTTAATGTTCATGTAATCATTCATAAAACATTTCTTAATAAACATGTTACCACTCACAATTTAGTTATACATAATTGAATGAACATGTTACCATTCCTAAAACATGTCTAAATGAGCATGATACCATTCAACACACAATAATAAATAATTTAATGAACATGTTACCATTCATAAAACATTGTTGAATGATCGTGTTACTATTTACCATTTAATAATACATAATCGAATGAGCATGTTACCATTAATCAAACATTTCCAAATGAGCATGTTATTATTCCTGATTTAATTATCACATATACAATAATAACACTATAATAAATATATCTCAATCACACATTAATTAATTCAAAAATTATTTAATCTTTTCACAATATGAATATCCAATAATTCATTCACCAATTAAATATTCAAATATGCAATTTCAATGTCACATAATTAATTTACCAATTAATTATTCAATTAATATAATTAATATTTTATAATAAATTCTCTAATTAGTCATCTAAAATCATGAAATCAATGTGGAAAAATTTATTCCCAAAATTAATTACCCTCAAATCCCAAATTTTCACGATTCAATACTATGATAATTAATTCATTAATTAATTATCCCAACTCCACAGTTCGCATAGTAGAATCAAGTCCACAATTCCACAATTAATTAATTGACCACATTAATTATTTCAATTTGGAAATAACAACCACTAAATGAATGCTAGAAATTTTACAATTTTTCTATACTTGAATAATATTCTAACCAGGAGAATTTTTTATTAGACCACCTACCTCGATTTGTTGATGAATGTTCACCCAATGAAAATCCCAAAAATTAGGAAGCACAATGAGGTAGATTTAGATCCATATATCAAAACCATAAATCAATATTATGAAAATAATTATCTTTACAAACTATATCTAGATATATAATCAAAGATTTAGATCTAACCAAATAGATATTGATCTAACAAAATATTTGATATATCCCATCAAGAAATAAGTGAATGGAGGAGGATGTATGAGAATGAAATGAGATCGAATCTACTTACTAGAATAGGATATGATCTTCAATAAAGAATTTGAATCATTGATAATAGGGCTTATACAGCCTCTTAATCCCTCTGTAAATCTTTGAAATCATGAAATACACCCCAATGGTTTAATGAGGGATGAAAAGGGTGGGTTACAGGGGTTCATGGGATTTTTAAATTAAATTTTGGGTGAAATTAAATGTCATGCATTTTTTCCTGGGTATGGGAACAAGGGTATCCCAATCTTTATACCACCCTCTTGCCTGTTTTTTTAGTAGTGCATGGTTTCCCTTTTTGGTGCACACTTTTTTCAGGTCGTGTGGCAACCGGGTAAACCCCTACTATCCATGGTTACATGGTTTCCTAGGTTGTGGACATGGTTTTCTCGAACACATTCCAATGGTGCACAACCCACTTTTCTCTCATTTTTTCTTCATTCTCACCCAAATAATCCCCAAACTACCACATAAATGAAACGTAATCTTAACTGAAAAGATAGTACATGTTAACAATCCTGATTCAACAATACAAAATGTAGGGAACTAAAAATAATCTCAATTTATAAAATTTAATCCTTGAGATACACTCCCAAGCTTCCCTAAGGTTCCGAACCAAAAATATCAGGCCAATTATCCTACATATCTTTTTCTCTTTCCCATGTTTCCTCCGAAACAATCCAATGTTTCCACAATACACAAACTATCAACATCATCTATCTCAAAAACATATTATCAATATGATCCATCACACGTATTAAATAATCATCAAAGGGAGAATGTATCACAATCTCAACATCATCCACAGAAACAACATTATAAGGGTCGAGGTGAAACTACTAAAGCTATGATACATGGAAAAATCACACAAAGCATTGTATTTTTGTGGAAGATCCAATAGATACACCGCTAGCTCTATTCTCTCCCCAATATCGAATAGTCCAGCAATCCTAGGTCCCAAATTACCATCTCTATATATCATGTGTTGACCCACCCTTGGAAAAACCTAGAGGAATACAGAATTACCCTCTATAAAATCTAGGGGTCTTTTCTCTCTATCATCATAGGACATCTACCTAATTTGAGCCCCAACAATAGGTTTCTAAATCATCTGAACCCGCTCTGATGTCACCTACAATAGAATAGGTCCAAACAACTTTGACTCAGCATCCTCCACCGAACATAGCAGCGATATTCATGGCAAAAAATAAATATCCTTATAAGGTACTATCTGTATAGTTCCCTGATAATTTTTTACATATGAAAAATCCACTAAATCCATGTTATTATCACATGACCCACTGACGTTTACAACACAGGTCCACAAAAAATCCTCAAACCCTGTATAGTACACTCTGACTTGCCTTCTGTCTGTGGGTAGAAATCCACACTCAAGAAAACATATATTCCAAGACCCTTTTGTAATCCATTCTATATGTTATAAGTGACACATGGGTTATGATATGAAACTATAGTCTATAGTACCCCATGTTGATGGATTGTTTCCTACATGTACAAATCTCCCAACTGCTCCACTGATAATGTCTCCCATATAGGTAATTAATGTGATAGTTTCGTAAATAGATCCACAAAAACCCATATATCATCATTCTTACTTGGGATATTTGTAGTTACGAATAAAAATATATTTTCACGTCATCTCACTTCCATTATAGAATGGGAATCAACTATATCAGACCACCAGATCATTGATGCTCTGTCTTCTCCGGCTGACTTGTAAAGCATTGTGTCCCCAACCCTTCTATCTCATTTTTCATCATGGACACCAAAAATGTCATCATAGGTCGTAGTAAATTTTTTTCACATTAGGATTTACCACCTAATTCAAGGAATGAAATTCCCAGATCAATTAATCTCACATACATATAGGAACAACCAACCAATTATTGATATAGATGATATCATCCACATCAAGGATTTAGTCTAAAGGTGTCTTGTCACTATCATCGAATTGCCTCAAGGTAAATCATTTTGGATCCTCATAATGAATGTCTCATATCCTTCTAAAAATAGTATACCCCTCTAAAAATTATATGGGGTTAATCATCTCAAGACTCTCCGAAACCAAAATGTGCATCTTATCTAGGAAAGTCATCATTTTACCCTCAGCACTAGACTCATGAACCACCTGATTCTATGTTTTCATCCTCAAAGAGTCATCCATGATGTTTCCCTTACCAAAAATATATTCTAGATAAAAATAAATCAAATTCATATACTCAACCCATACCTGGTGCTGGAGATTCAAATCTCACTCCAAAAAGTTTTACCTTAAGCTATTGTCATCGTTAAACACCATAAAATTCTATCCCAAAAATTAGTTCCACAAACACATCAAAGAATAAAACACTACTTATATATTAAGTATGTGAGTATAGTAGTTCCATTCATGTGGCCATATAAATTTAGAACCATACACCACAACTTTATCTCTTGACATCAACACATCTCCGAGTCCAATCCCAGAAGTGTTGCAATATACCATGTACTCCTCTCCTATCTTTGGTAGGATCACGATGGGGCAGATTTGAAATGCTTATTCAACTCCTAGAAGTAATTGTCACAATAATATTACCATTCAACCATTATCCATTTATTTTTCAAGCATGAACGTGGTGTTTCCAAATGTGAAATGTCTGGTATGAATCTTTGATAATATCCAACTAACCCCAGAAAGATATGGAATATGGAATATGTTATTGGGATTATCCCAAGATACTACTACTTGAATCTTCTCTGGGTCCACTACCAATCCTTCATCCTTGATAAAGTGACCAAATAAGTGTACTAGATCAATCCATAACTAACACTAAAATGTCATGGTGTATAGATGATTCTCTCTCAGTGTAGTCAGGATGATGTCATGATATTGGTCATGATCTTCATGAGTCTTGGAGTACACCATGATGTCATCCACAAACACCACAAAAAACTGATCTTGGTACAGATGGAATATTTTATTCATCAATTCTGTAAAAATATGTCCTGTCTTCATCAACCCAAATAGCATTACAACAAACTCATAAAGGCTATACCAACTTCTGAATGTAGTCCTTATTATATCATAGTTTCTAAATCTCAGTTTTTTATGCCCCAATCTCAAGTCGAACTTAGAGAACACCCAATCTCTAAAAAAATCATAAAAAGATCATAGACACATAGAAGTGGATAATGGTTCATTATATTCATCTATTTTAACATATGATAATAGACACACATGCATAATATCTAGTTATCCTTCTCTTCAAACAACATAAGAGATCCCTAAGGTGTTGTACTTGGACAGATAAACCCTTTATCATCCAAATGCTCCAGCCGAGTATTGAGATATTGATGCTCTTTAAGAATCATTATATATGATAGGATATATACTTTATCATCCCCTGAAATGAGTTCAATAGTTAATTACAAATCTCTCTTAGGTTTCATCCCTGATAATTATTCAGTAAAAACATCACGAAACTATTCCACCACAGGTGAAAAGATATCATGTTTTCCACCTTCTTCATCCAAAAAAACTAGAACCCTCGGTTCTGAGCTATCCCAGTTTCTGATTAGTAGGTCCCACTCTTCTTACCTAAATATCCAACTCCCCAAAGTGAACATAGTTTTCACACTTATGAGATGTAATGGTCATTTTCCTATAGTAACAATCAATATGGGTTCGGTATGCGACTAGCCAACCCATCACGATAATTATGTCGATGTATGTTATATAAATAATATCGATATACCATAAAATTGGTACTCCCATATCTCTATAGAACACCACTTTCACAGACAAATTTCTCTATATCATACTCCAAACAGTGTATCTACAGCCATCCTACAGCTCGCAAAATCCTTCTCCAAGATCAAACAATTAAAACGTTTTCCAAATATGAAATAACGACAGTCAAAAGTAACAAATAAGGAAAAATCTAATGTAGAATCTAAAATAACAGTACCTCTCATTGTTGATGTCCCTACCCTGCTATCCAGAAGTGTAGGATGCACTGCAATAAAAAATTCATCCCCTATTCTCTGGGATTTCTTCTGACTCCCTTCAGTTTCACTAGTCTGCTAATATGGTTTCTCTTTCCCAGAATCACCACATCCACTAACTATACTTCCTCATCCATTATTACTCTAGCTAGAATAATGATATAGTGTATAAGATCCCCTTTTCACACCATATTTTGGTATAGATCATCTATCACTAACTGTCTATCATAGTGACCTGCAAATTTTTTTCAGATGTCCCATCTTACCACAAGAACAATACTCATCTGTTGATCAAGGACATTCACTATGATAATGTCCTGACATAATAAACTGATGATAGATCAATCCAGTAAGGTCTTGTTCAACCTACCCTCCCTTACGAGTACTCTTCATTCCACTATTCTGAATAATGTTGTCAAAATAGAGCTTTCTTCTCTCAAAATTCAAAACTCATGATCATCCAGGAGCCACTGTCAATCCTATACTAGAAGCATCATTCAAGACCCCCTTAGATATGAGATCATGATCCACAACCCCATTAAACTTCGTTAATTAGAGCACGCTAAATTTTCACTCAATCATTCACTTATTTACATCTTGAAATCATCTCACTATAGCTATATCATCTCCTACTAATTCTATAGTAATGTGTTATAGGTCCGTAAATCATCCAACATTTATTGTCATGGACATGATACCCTATGTCAACCACATGAATGCTTCATCCCAAACCTATCTCAGCTTCTCTAGGTATAAGTGATGTAGGACCATATCAAAAATTTCCTTATATAGAATCCCATAGACATTCTAGTTCATGCATTAAATAACCACAAGTGCTTCTCTAATCCTCAAAACATATAATTTTCCAACCTAAAACACTTTTTAGTAGGAGTCTCATAGTGGTCATGTATCATCTTTATGGACTCAACCCAAAACTCAGCTCCCTCAATTCCACCTTCTCTAGTAAAAGTCGAAGGTTGGTATTTCTGAATCTCACTCATTAAGTCATATATTGATTTCCTGACCTACCATAGGTATGCTTCCATTAATTTCATAAATTACGAAATGTTATCTCGGAACTTCTCTCCTACTTCCCAAACTAGAATGATCAGTTCCAAAAGTTCTATCAAAGGAAGGTCATTCCTGGCCATGCCCTCAAGTCGGCCTCCCAATAAGAATTTTCATGGAGGAATATATCTACATTTACAAACACATTTCTTAGGAATCATTACAAAAATTTAACACATTTATGTAAGAGTAAAATCATAACAATTCACAACAACCCTTTCCCAAAATCTTGCCACATGGTAAAAACTGAGCCACTATCATGACTATTCACCATCCTAAACCTAAGTCATGGTAAAAAAGGATAAACACATTGTCATATAATTTTATCATTTATACAAAAAAAAATTATTTTTCACCAATTTATCATTATCAATTTCATATAAGGAACCATTATCAATTAAATTACATAAAAAAGTAAAAATAGTCTATCTTCGACAACTTACCCATACCCTTTTTCTCATGCATGACTAAAAAGATGCATGTCACAAAATAATCCCAAGTAACTAGATTAATGTATATAGACAAAAATATCAAAAAAATCTAGGCTAGAAGACAATTCTCAAAAAATCTCAAAAAAATCACATCACACAATAAGTGTGTCACACATAGTGAAATAATATCCAACCCTAATATAAAACATCAACAAAAACAATCCCACACTAAGTACTAGGGTTTGCCCCCATACATTGGTTTGCAACTCCCATGAAAAAGCTCATTACCATGCCTTAAATATTCCTAGTCTAATGTATAACTTTCCATTATAGGATGACAAAACAATTAGAAAATACAAAGGGCTATATAATACGACTTTGTATCATCCCAACATTGGTGCCCCATGCTGGTGTCCTAAGACGGTTTGTTACGAGACCTCATGTGTGCCTCTCCATATGTCGACAGCTTCCAACTAGTAGTGTGGGTATGGTAATTCATTCATGGAGATAATATACCCTCTTTGATCATATTAATTTGCAATTAGAAATAATTAAAAATAAAAAAATAAATATATATCAAAAAACTTCGCCAATATCTCATGGATAACAATGCAGGAAATTTAATATCCAACTAAATATGAAAACATGCCAATGTAATGTAAGTGTCAAGTGTCTAAAAAAACTAAAAATAAAAACAGGTAATACAGTCAATCAAGTCTTGAACCATGTCTACTTCCCTCTCCAAATCCCCCTACCGAGTCATACATCTAACATAGGTCACATACCCTTAACCTGTCCTGCATCAATAAAGTCTATCTGGGTACAGATGAGGTAGCAGGAGTAGGTTATGAGTACGAATTAGTAGGCCACCCCCATCGGTGTCTAAAACAATATCTGGTCTAATAGAATTCATGTAGCTGTATAAATAAATAATTACAACACATAATTAAATAGTTATCACATTATTAATTAATCTTAATTTAACCACATAAACCCTGAGTTCTTGTAGATTTCCATACCACAATACATGCTTCGACCCATGGAAAATCCAAACTATACCTACAGGATATCACAATTCTGAGTTTTTTTGTTGCCATTATTATTTTTAACAAATTAATGACCATGTTACAATTAATTTTTTTACATCATTGAATGACCATGTTACCATTATTATTTTCACTAATTAATTCCCTTGTTACAATTCATTTATTCTCACAATTAAATAAAAATTTTCAATTTCTATTTTTCACCAATGAATGACAATGTTACCATTATTTATTTTTGGCTGAATATCAATGTTACCATTCACCATTTAATAATTTATAATTAAATTAGTGTGTTACCAATTACAAAACTTGTCTGAATGAGCATATTACCATTCATTATTTGATAATACATAATTTATTGATCACATTACAAGTCATAAAACATGGATGAATGATCATGTTACTATTCACCATTTAATAATACATAATTTAATGAAAATATTACCATTCACAAAACATGGAAGAATTAGTATGCTACCACTCAATATTAAATAATACATAGTAAAATGATCATTTTACCGTTCATAAAACTTGGACAAATGAGAATGTTACCATTCAACATTTAATAATCATATATAACATAATAATAAAATAGTACATAGATCTCAATAAGACAATAATTATTTAAATAGTTAATTAATATTTTCATAATATCAACATCCAAAAATTAATTCAGAAATTAATTATTCAAACCCACAATTTCAATGTCTCATAATTAATTTATAATTTAATTATTCAATTCCTACAATTGATATCTTATAATTAATTCTCTAATTAATTATACAAAATATAAATATCAATATAGAATAATAATCTTCTAGATTAATTTCCCCAAAATCCCAAATTTTCACAATTCAATAATTTTATAATTAATTCATAAATTAATTATCCCAACACCACAATTACCGATATACAATTGAATCCCCAATTCCTCAATTGATTAATTGACCACATTGATTGATTTAGATTGGAAATCCCAATCTCTAAAAAAAATTCTAGAAAATTTACAATTTTTCATAAAAGTATGAAATCATGACTATGTGAGTTGAATATCAGAAAAGCTTCCTTAATTTATTGATGAACGTTCTCCCAACGAAAATACACAAAATTGAGTAGCACAACGACATTGATTTAGATCCGTATCTCAAAATCGTTAATCAAGATTAAGAAGATCAATATCTAGAAAACATTATCTTGATCAAGAATAATTAATCTAGATCTCATCAAATAGATTTATATCTAACCAAATAGTGGATACATTCCATCAAATGAATGAGAGAAGGGAGGAGGATGAATTGGAAATCAATGAGATTGCATCCAGTTATAGGAAGAAGAGAAGATCATCGATCCATGATTCTATTAACGAATGATATAGGTCATACGGCCTAAAGATCCCTTCTGAATGCTGAAAATCATTAAAGTCCACCTAGGGTCAAATGAGGGTTGAAAATGGGGAGTTCATGGGGTTCAGTGGATTCTAAAATTAAATTTTAGGAAACTTTAAAAGTCATACATGGTTTCCTAGGTAGGGGTGCATGGTTTCCCCAAAACCGTGAGCCGACCATGATCTTCTTGTTTTAGAGGTTCATAGTTACCATTTTACGGAGAATGTTTTTTCAAACCATTTTCTAGCCATGTAAACCCCCTACTATCTAGGGTTGTACAATTTCTTAGCATGGGTGTAGAGTTTTCTCTATCAATGTGCCTACTATGGACAACCGCTTTTTCATCCATGTTTTTCTCAATTTGGACCCAAATACACCCAAAATTACTACCCAAAAAAATTACTAAAAATAAAAAAAATAGTACATGTAATGAAACATGAGTCAAATCTAGGAATGGTCAGGTGCTTATACATGAACTAGAACTGGAATTTTACTAGTAAATAGGAAGTGTCACTAGTAATTTCTGTGATTGTCCTTTTTTTAATATCCTATATTTATTAGAAAAATATGTGGTAAGACTTTTTAGTAGGAAAGTTTTGACCTATCCTATGATTTTGAGTTATGAAATTTGATCTTTTTTTTCTAAGGCATGTGTTTATAATTGTAGATGCATGCCATCATGATGATTTCTAGTCATATGCGAGGAGGGTGGTGACGACCATACTTCAGAGGGGGTGGTCCATGTGATACCAGTGGATTATCATTTTCTTCTTGATGTGACACTAACTATTGTTATTGACATAGGTGTTGATTCACATTTCTGTGAGTGGTATTATAAAATCATTCATGATTTTCAGGGATCACTACATGCTTCATTATCTATGGTTGAGCTGATGTGCATGTTCGATAAACAACATCCTCCCACATTCTTGGGGGATGGTGGTCTATAAGATGTTTAGTTATGGATTGATACTACACTGTAAATCATTGAGGATCTTGAGATAACTCTTGAGAGGAAAGTAAAGCTTAGAACATATATTATTCGTGGGGAAGAAAAGAACTGGTAGCTTTTTTTGAACTAGGATGATTGGCTGTGAGACATGGTTTAGGCTATTTTACAAACTAGGTTCTAAAACTACTTCTACTCTAAGACTCTAATTGACGAGTGGGATAATGAGTTCATGCATATAGAATAGGGCACTAGGACAGTTATGGAGTACATGGAATGGTTTAAAGAGTTTCATTATATTTTCATCAATGTACCTTGCTGATAAGATATATATGGAGAGACACTTTGAGGAATGTCTCTAACATGCTATCAGATCTCAAGTCAATGTGTTCATACTAACCTCTATTACTAAAATTTTGAATCATGCGCTGATTATAGAGTGGAACCAGAAGGATGTTGGGGGTGTAGAGCTCTGAAGTGTTTTTTCAAGACCTAGTAGCTGACTTCCCACTGAAGGAAGAATTATTTTGAGGAGAACTAGTAGATTAGTACTAGTAAGGCTGTGAGTATTGGTATCTTGGTTTTCTGTCATTAGTGTGGTATATATAGCCCCATGAATAATTTGTGTGACTGAAACCAATTCAATTTCTCTGCTTTTGGAAGGATGGGTCACATAAAACCTTTCTAAATGACCTTACATCCACCAGTTAGTGGTAGGTAGTTATCTCTAACACTAGGTTCAGGAACTGGTTTCTGAGCTATGCATTAGGTTGGGAGTTGGACCGATGTTGGTTGATCAGGTATAGGTAGTTCCAGTCATGGATGAGGTATCCATGTACCAGTTACACCAAGATATCAGTGTGGGCCTACTCTTGATAGTGAGGTTGTGTCACATGGCCATGGTTCAAGACAGATCTATTCTTTATAGCCTACCCCTGAGGATCTGGTTGTCATACCATCTTTGTTACAGGTACAATATTAGTGTCCTCTGCAATTTAATATACTCTTTATGATATAAGTTTATCAAATACATTCATATTTTCACCTATGGTGAAAATATTTGCACTTTTTTTATTGTCTTATGAGAGTGTTATGATTCTAAAAACTCTATTTGGAATCAGAATGGATGATGTACGCTAATGAATGGAGTTCCCCCATGACTTGTTTTGGGATTCACTTCATTTGGGATTGGTATGTCCTCAAGATTACTGGATTTAACGTCCTAATTAGGATGAATTGGATAGTATATTTTTGAGGTATTGTTGAATTATATCAGTATAGGGTTACATTTACATAACCACAGGGTGTAGTTAAAACTCAAAAAGAAGAATGGGATGTCCAAGTGATCCGAGCTAGCCCACAACATAAGTGGTTTGGTAGGATGAAAATATAGATCACTAGTTTGTATCTTGATGATCATGGAGTGCCTCTAAAAGACTCCCCCATTATGGTTGATTGTTTCAAGTGAATTTTACTAGATGCATTTTCCAAATTACTTCTAATGAGATAGGTAGAGTTATCAATCGATCTAGTTCCATGAGTTTAAATGGTATTCATTCCTTATTAATGTATGACTAAAATGGAGTTGCAAGATCTCAAGAGGTTTCTAGCGGATTTGGAGGCACATGGGTTTATTTGACCTAGTACTTCTCTATGTGGTTATCCAGTACTTTGTGAAGGTTGATTATGGTACTCTTAGGGTATGTGTGTATTATCAAAAATTGAACAAAATGATTGGTAATACCCAATATCCCTTATCATAGAAATCTTATTTTATTCATTAGCTTCGAGGAGCTCGGGTGTTCTCAAAATTCTAATTGAGGTCCATTTATCACTAGGTATGTGTTAAACATGAAGACATACCTCATACAATATTTCTTATAAGATAAAACATATATATGAGTATATAGTTATTTTGTGTGGTCTCACAAACACGCCATCGGTTTTCATGGACCAAATGAACCAAGTCTTCTATCCTTATATGGATTCGTTTAGGGAGGTTTTCATGGAAGATATATTGGTGTATACAAAAATTTTACATAACCATGAAAAACACATTTAGATCATTTTGTATAAACTAATAGAGAATACTTTTTTAGCTAAACTCACAAAGTGAAACTTCTGGATGGATTCAATTTACTTCTACGGTCCTATTATCTCAGAGATAGGAGTGTCAGTTTACCCAGATAAGGTGAGATATATAGTTTCCTAGGAACATCATAAGAACATCTTTGACCTATTGAGTTTCTTTTGGATAGCTGGGTATTACCTGATTTTCATGCAGTACATCTCACACATAGCACCACCGTTGATGGGCATGAATAAGAAGGGTGCGATGTTTTTATGGTTAGATTCATATAAGACGACCTGTTAGGAGAAGAATGGAGGAATTCCATTAGTGCTGATACTGATTTTTCTAAAGTCAGGTAGGAATAACATTATGTACTATGATTCATCATATATCAGTATAGAAGTAGTTATTATGAAAGTGGATAGAGTCATGGAATATAGGTCTTGACAGTTCAGTCCACATGAAAGGAACTACCAAACACACGATCTAGATTAAGCCATAGTTGTCTATGCATTGCGTAGTGGGAGAAATTATATACTATGGGGGAATTTTTTGGTGTACACGAACAAAATAATCCTCAATTACGTATTTACATATTGTGATCTGTATCAAATTTAGTGAAGGTGGGTGGAGTACCTATAGTAATTTTGTAACAACCCAAAATTTCATTAATGTATATTCCTCTGGATCTAATTAAATGTTTTATTCTGGTTATATAAAATGTGAACTTCATCGGATTTATGTTTCTGGATTTTAAAATACCGTTATGAATTGTGACCATTTGTAATATAGTCATTGAATAGTTATTACATGTTTAGTATAAATATAAGGCTTTTGACAAATACAATTTACTCAGACAAAGGAAGCGATGGCCTCATCCAGTAGACTGGCCCTATACGAAGCCCTTTTTTCAGAGCATGAAAAGGAGATGGCATCATTGGGCTTTACTTTTGACCAATCCCATGCCAAGCTTGACCATGTTAATCTTGAGCGGAACAGAATGCAAGATAAGTGGAAGTTTATAGAGATTCCCACCCGAGCGATGTTATCCGAGCCACCCGAAGAGTCATTCACCATTGCACACCTTACCTTTCGGTCTTATGTGGGTTTTATAAGGTGTTATGTAACAATACCCTATCACTAGGACTATGTGCATTATTTTTTTATAAAGAATATGCATTTATTTTATTATAGTTACTTTTTAAATAGTTTTAAAGAAAAAATAGTATTTTAGTTAATATTAAACTAAGAAATATATATTGATGAATTAATGAATTCTTGAATTAAATAATATTTTAATAAAATATTTTTATTATTATTATCAAATTAATTTTTATTAAATAAACATTATCATATAATTTTATGAATGAAATTGTTATTTTTATTATGCTTTGAAAGCTGTTTTTGTCAAAACCCATGAATTTTCCATAAATGTTAGTTTTTATTTTAAAAGTAAAATATCACATATTTATAAAATTATTTAGATAATATGAATATTATTTTTGGAATCAGGGCATCAAAATTATCCAACGGTGAATTTTTCATAATTTTCTGAGACAGTCGAATTTTTGTGTAAAAATTAAATACCATTTAAAAATATAATCTGCTTTATAAGATCATAATGACCCAATAGTGATGTAATAAAATACTATAAACATAATGTTAGGAAAATATATTTTTTATCATTAAGATAATGTGGTTTTAAAATAGTTTCACTTATTTTACAATGAATTTGTGGACCCTCCAAGACTTATAAAACATTTTGTCTTTTTAAATTGTATTCCTTGAGAGTGTGACTCACCTCCACATAAAAAACCCTATTATTTTAAGACGTTCGGTCATTTCCCATATAAAATTTTTTTACACTTTAATTTTGAAAAAAAACTATGTGCAAAAACCATGGGCCGGTTTGTGGTATTTATTAGTTTAATGTGAGGTGTCCCAAGCCAAAATAATGAAGAAATCCCTCTCTTTTCCTATATAAACCCACCCGGACTACCAATTCATCTTCACTCAAAGCCATTGGAGTTTAAAAAACCTCTATCCTCCTCTATCTATAATCCTCTCAAGGTTCCCCAATCTCCCAAGAATACTCTCTCAAGCCTCTCCCAAGCCTTTGGGATCACACTTCCAAGTAAGGGATTTCATCCTTTCTGGTTTTGCCTAATTTTTGTAAGTTGTTTTTCCCTTTTGTTTTCAATTAAAAATATTGGGGTATTATTTTGAACCTCCCAAATATTTTTTTTATTTATTTTTGGATTATGGAAGACCAATTTCACTATAATTTATGCCTCCCATGTACACTCGTTACCATGCCGAAATTCCTTGAGGGATTTCTCTCTCCTCTTTTACATCCAAGTAATTATTTTTTGTTATGCATCTAAATTCTGTTACGTTTGTTGGTACTTGTATATGTATGATCCCCATACGGTCCATTACATGTATATATTATGAGACCCCCTTTTCTCTCTCATCAACCATTTTCATGAATCCTTATGTCATGCTGTTATGCTGCCGAAATAGCACCGCATTTTTTCAAGCAAAGATCATTGTGTAGTGAATACCATACCCATGTCTCTATAAATGGTATTAACCTTTATACAAATATAAATATTTACTGGTACTCTAATTAATTTATTCCACATTACTTAATCATGGAATAACTTATGATGTTGATTTATTCCATTATCCATGTGGCATACTTATACATGAAATGAAATGTTTAAGAAGGGTGCACCCTAATAGCGCTCCAATGCATTGGGTACAGTATAGTATCATGAAAAGTCTTGTGTAATGGGTGTTGAATAATTTAAATTCAAGTGCAATGAGGTTTTACTCATTCTTCATGTGAAATGATGGTTTACTCATTCTCCATGTGCAATGAGCCTTGTCTCATGAAAATTCCATTATAAGAGTTGTTGCCACATTTCCATGTTATTATAATCATGCGTGTCATTCCTTTATGTTCATTTTTTTTATTTTTCTCCCTTTATATTTATATTTTATAACATGTATTGAATTCCTAGTGTTATTCCATGTTTATTCCCTTTCTAGGCTTTATACCTCACCCTTTTCTTATGCATGTCCTCATGTTATCCAATGCAATGATAAGTATGAGGGAATGTGGTGGTCATGTAAAGGATGTTTTCAATAAAGATGTTGTCTATTTTATGTTCTATGAGATTATGTAATGTTTCTAATCCCCAAAGACACTAGACCTATTGATCTTATATGTTTTATCAAGTGAATATTTTATGTAATAAATTAGGTATAAGTGTGTAATAAAAATATTTGTTGTTATAGTATGTAATAGAGGATATGTTTAGTTATTTTTGGGATTATGATTAGAAAAAATTTAGTGAAGACCTAGAGACAAGAATAAGTATAATAAAAACATCCCTAATTATTGTTGAGTATTGGGTAAGTGTCTTATAAAGAAAATACATCCCTATCTGGATATGAGCAGGTAGAGGATGCTCTTGCACAGATGTATCCTTCAGGTAAACCCCGAAAAAACCACATTTTTCTAGACTCGAACATGAACTAGTGCATGAAAACGGGCCTTGCTGCACTCTTGGTTACGACACTCCTGGGGGATATTCTTTGGTAAATTATAAAGCTTAGTATGAACCTTTATTAAGGAAATTAAAAAAATTCCCATTTGGATATATGTTAGAAAGTAGATAATGAATAACATTGATTGAATCATATGGATTCATAAGTTATGGAAGTAAAAGTTATTTATAAGTCATCAATTTTTTTCCTTGTATTACCCTTTATGTGTTACCCCTAACTTTCCTTTTATTCCAGCCAATGGAAGGTAATAGGAGGACTCAGGCTAAGAAATATTTGAAGATCAATGTGGTGAATGTGCTAATGAGATGCCCAATCTGATGGGAGAAGGAATCGTGAACTTTTTCATACTTCTCTCTCAGTCAAATCTAGATTTGAATGGAAACATGGGTCAAGAAAAAAATTCAACCCCCTCAAGAAATAACAAGTCTCTATCGAGAACTTCATGAGACAAATGCCTCCTACATTTAATGGATCATCTCATCCCTCAATCATCGAACAATGGATCAACTCCATTGAAAATATCTTCTCCATCCTTCAATGTTCTGAACAGTAGAAGGTTCTCCTTACATCTTATCAAGGACAATACGATAAATGGAGGACGTTGTCAAAAAATATGAAGCCTGAGGAGGAGATCGAGGCATTGGAATGGAAGGATTTCCGGAAGATGTTTTTCAATTAATATTTTCCACACACCCTCTGACTTAAGTTGTAAAGGGACTTCCTTTACCTCAAACAAAACAGACAATGAATCTGTCATAGATTTTGATGAAAAATTCACAAGGATTTCATGATATGGCTCTGGATTTGTTTTTACCCTTAAATTCAAGGTTGAATGCTTCTTTAGGGGGCTGAAAACTAGCCTACGAAATGATCTGGCGATCCGTGACATCGACAGATATGAGGAAATTTTCCGATGTGCCCTCATGGTCGAAATAGAGATTGGTGAATCTTAGGGGGTATCATGGGGATAAGAAGCGTAAGGTGGATTTCAATATTTGCGGTCCGATGGATAAATCCAATGGTGATAAGATGATCCAGCACCCCACTTTCCAAAGGTGCGGAGAGAAGCACCTCAGAAATTTCATGAAGGGGGCGAGGAAATGAATTATGTGTGGAAGAGAAGAGATCCTGGGTGTTAACTGCCGACAAAAAAAAACCACAGCTACAACAGAGGAGAGGAATAATCTGTTCAAACCTCAACGCGTTGTTCATTTCTATAACTGCAAATAACCAAGGCATCTCGAAAATTAGTTCCCTAATACAAGGGTTTTTTGAGGCAACCAATAACCTCCAAGGCATCAAGGGAGAGTTTTTTCCATCCCTACTACTGAAGTGAACACCAACAATTAAGTGGTGACAGGTACACTGGTTATTCATTCAAGAACAGTGAAAATACTTTTTTATTCAGGTTCTACACATTATTTTATATCCAAAAAGTTAGTACACCAATCCCAGTACCAGCACAAATCATCGAAGTAAAGATGCTGGTGAGTACGGAAAATGGGGCAATCATTGAATCCCATGAATATAACTCCTCCCCTGTCATAATCTTTAGATTGAATTTCCTAAAGAACCTCATCATACTCCCTCTGGTGTAATTTGATGCAATTCTTGGTATTGATTGGCATTCCTTATTTAGAGAAAACATAAATTTCTATTAGAGGGAAATCACTCTACATGTGGAGAATCGACTCCCAATTCAATACAAGTTCAAGGGGGAATACAAATCTTCTTTAGCTCCATCATATCAATCATGTATATTACTATCCTATGAGTATACGTATCTGGATCAGATGATTGAGTCAAAGAGGCATCCATCCTTGAAGACATGCCTATTGTGGTGGAATTCCCTGAAGTGTTTCCTGAGGAATTGTATAATCTTCCTCCTAGAAGAGATATTGAATTATCAATTGAACTTATACCTGGGCCATTGCCAATATCCAAGACTCCATACAGAATAGATGTTGTGGAGCTTGAGGATATGAAGAAACAACTACAGGAGAGTAAGGTTAATGGTTTTATATTCCCAAGTGCTTCACTATGGGTTGCACCAATCCTCTTCATCAAGAAGAAAGATGGGTCAATGAACCTTTGCACTGATTATTGTGAGCCTAACAAAATCACAATAAAGAACAAGTATCCTCTCCCAAAAATCGATGACGTGTTCAACCAGCTGCATGGAGCACAATACTTCTCCAAGGTGGATTTGTGGTCGGGATATAATCAAGTATGGATGAAGAAGAAAGATATCCACAAGATGTCTTTTCGTACAAGATACAGACACTTTAAATTCATAGTAATGCCTTTTGGACTCAGTAATGCTCCAACAATCTTTATGGACTTGATGAATAGAATCTTTAGGGATTACCTTGAAAAATCTGTGGTAGTCTTTATAGATGATATTCTGATATACTCCAAAATAAAGGATGATCATGAGGAGCAACTAAGAACTATACTAGAGACCTTGTGGAAGGCAACTCTCTATGAAAAGTAAGTCAAGTGTGATTTTTGGTTGAAGGAGGTCTCATTCTTGGGCCATATCACCACAAGCAATTGGATATCTATGGATCCCTCCAAAAAAGATGTAATTTTGGGATGGTTGAGGCCAACAATAGTAACAAATATCCATAGCTTATTGGGGTTACCTTGATATTATCGGCGATTGGTATGAAATTTCTCACAATTGTCCAACCCTCTTACCAAGATAACTTGGAAAAGATTAAAGTTTGTATGGAGTGATGTATGCGAAGAAATCTTCAAGAAGTTAAAAAGGAGGCTTATCACTGCGCTCATGCTCACTTTACCCAAAAGTGGAGAACTATTTGTGGTATTCAGTGATGCTTCGAAGAAAGGAATGGGTTGTGTGATGATGCAAAATGACAAATTAATTGCATATGATTCAAGGTAATTGAATGTTCATGAGAATAATTATCCAACACATGATTTGTAGTTATCTACGGTGATCATTTCTTTAAAATGTTCGCCGGATTATATCTTTGAGGAGAAGTTGTTAAATATATACAGACCTCAAAAGCCTCAAGAATATATTCACATAGAAAGAGTTGAACATGCACCAATGATGATGGTTAGAGCTTATCAAGGACTATGACTACTGAATCCATTACCAACCTGGGAAAGTGAACATGGTGACAGATGCTCTGTGTAGAAAGGACCCGATGATTCTATCATTGATGATAATTGAGAAGGATCCAATATTATTAGACTTGATGAAGATGGACGTTGGACTCATAATGAAGGGAACATCATCAATCATATCAAAAATGATTTCTCAACCATCTCTTTTAGAAAGGATAAAGGATTCTCAAAAGGATGATGAGGGAATTCAGAAGAAAGTGGAAGCTATCAGAAAAGATAAATCCTCATAGTTCAATGTTAATAAAGAAGAAATTGTGATATTTGGGAAAACAATATGTGGTACATCAAGTCTAGAGCTCATGAAAGAACTTTTGGATGATGCACATAGTTAAAATTTCACTATTCACCCGGGAAATAGAAAGATGTATCGAGATCTCCCATAGCATTATTGGTGGGATAATATCATGAATGAGATCGCAGAATTTTCATCAAAGTGCCTAGTGTGTCAATAAGTGAAGGCTGAAAGAAAGATGTCTAAGGGGATTATGCAACTATAGCCCATACAGTCATGGAAATGGGAGAACATCACGATAGAAATTATCACCTGAATTCCAAAGACATCCAAAGGAAACAATGAAATATGGGTTGTTGTGGATTGTCTTAAAAAGACTACACACATCATTGCAATTTGGGAGGATTTCACTTTGGATCAACTAGCACAGATATACATCAGTGAAGTGGTAAGGATACATGGAGTACCAGTATCAATTATATCCATTTGAGATCCACAATTCACCTCTATGATTTGGAAGAGTCTTCCATATGCTCTGGATACTAAAATGATATTTAGTATGGCCTATCATCCTCAAACTGATGGACAATCTAAGAGAACTATTCAGACATTGAAGGATATGGTAAGATCATGTCCTATGGACTTCAAAATAGGGTGGTACCGACATCTTACACTAGTTGAATTCTCCTACAATAACATTTTCCACCTGAGCATCTAAATGGAACCTTATAAAGCCCTGTATGGGAAGAGGGGTAGAATAATGACATGTTGGGATGATGTCGGTGAATGTATGATGCTAGGACTGGAAATTGTCAATGAAATGGTGGAGAATGTGAAAAACATTCAGCAACAGATAAAGAAATCCCATAGTAGATAGAAGAGTTATGTAGATAACCATCGATGAGACCTTGAGTTTAATATTGGAGACATGGTATTTCTTTTCATATCTCCATGGAATAAGGCCATGACGTTTGGAAAGAAAGGGAAGTTAATTCCTAGGTACATAGGCTCCTTCAATATTCTTGATCGTTTTAGGGTTGTGGCCTATCGACTAGTACTTCCACAAACCATGGGAAAATTACTAGATGTATTTCATGTATCCCTCTTAAGAAAGTACATACCAGACCCTTCACATGTACTCTCTTCAGAGATAGTACAGTTAGTGGATGATCATTCATTCGAGGAGAAACCAGTTAAATTCTTAGATCGTAGAGAAAATGTTCTATGAAATAAGGAAACGTCCCTCATGAAGGTGTTGTGGAAAAACCATAATTTTGAAGAAGTGACATGGGAATCGGATGAAGTGATGAAGCAGAGTTATCCTCATCTTTTTTAGTGCTGGAAAAAGAAATTTTGAGGGTGAAATTTCATAAGGGGGGAATATTGTCACAATTGAAACATTCATTATTGGGAATTTCTCTTGATCTAATTAAATGGTTTATTATTGTTATATAAAATGTGAACTTCATTGGTTTTATGTTTCATGATTTTAAAATACCATTATTAATTGTAACTGTGGCTAATGTAGTCGTTGAATAGTGATAACATGACTAGTATAAATATAATGCTTTAACAAATACAATTTACAAAGACAAAGGAAGCGATGGCATCATCCAGTATAATTTCCCCGCACAAAGCCCATTATTTAGAGATCTAAAAGGAGGTGGCGTCATTGTGCTTCGCTCTTGACCAATCCCAAGCTGAGATTGAATTCGTTATGATTGAGCGGAATTGACTACGGGGTAAGGGGAAGTTAATAATGATTACCACCTGAGCGTTGTTATCCGAGCCACCCCAAGAGACTATCACCATCTCACACCTTACCCTTTGGTCTTATGTTGTTGTGATTATTGGTTATGTAACAAGACCCTAGCACTATGGATATATACATTATTTTTGTATAAAGAATGTGCAATCATATTTTATAGTTACTTTGTAAATAGTTTTTAAAGCACAAATAGTATTTTTAGTTAATATGAAACTAAGAAATCTATTTTGATGAATTAATTGATTTTACAATTAAATACTATTTTAATATACTATTATTATTATTATTAAATTAATTTTTATTAAATATAAATTATCGTATAATTTTATGAATGAAATTGTAATTTTTATTAAGGTTTTAAAGTAGTTTTCTTAAAAACCAATTAATTTTTTATAAAGGTTGGTTTTTATTTTAAAAGTAAAAATTAAGATATTTAGAAAATTAATTAGATAAAAATAAAATTGTTTTTGGAATCAGGATGTACAAGTTATCCAACGGTGAATTTTTCATAATTTTCTGAGGCAATCGAATATTTGGGTAAAAATTAAATACCAATTAAACATTTAATGTATTTTATGACATCATAATGACACAATAGTGATGTAATAAAATACATTAAACATTATTTTTGGCAAATATATATTTTAGAATTAAAATAATGTGATTTTATATTTGTTTGATTTAGTCTACAAAGCTTTTGTGGACCCTCTAAGGCATAGAAAACATTTTGCCTTTTTAAATTGTTATCCTTGAGAGTGTGACTCACCTCCACATAACCGACCCTATTATTTTTAGAAGTTCGGCCATTTTACTTATAAAATATTATTTTCCACTCCCCATTGGCTAAAACCAAGGGTAGAAACCTTGGTCTGGTCTGTGTTATTGATTAGTTTAATGTGAGGTGTCCCAAACCAAAATAATAAAGAATTCCCTCTCCTTTCCTATATAAACCCATAAAATCTCTCACATACTCTTCCCTCATATCCTTTGGAGTTTGACCAAACACCGCTATTCTCTCCCTAGAATCCACCCAATGTATCTCAATCTCCCCAGAATCCTTTCTCAAGCCTCTCCCAAGCCTTTAGGATCACACTTCTAAGTAAGGGATTTCTTCCTTTCTCATTTTTGTCTAAATTTCATTAAGTTTTTATCCCCTTCTGTATTCAATTAAAAATGGTGGGGTGTTATTTAGATCCTCCCCCATACTGCCTTCTTTATTCTTGGATTTTGGTAGACCCCTTTCTCTCTCATTAATTCTTCCCTTGTATACCCATTACCATGCATAAATTCCTTGAGAGATTTCTCTCCCCTCTTTTACATCCATGTAATAATTTTTGTATTATACATATAAATTATATATTGTTTGTTGGGAAATGTATCTATATTACCCCTTTAAATTCCATTTCATGTATATATATTGACACACCCTATTCTCTATCATAAATCATTTTCAAGAATCATTATGTTACACAATTATGCAGCCGAAATGGCACCCCGTTTTTCCAAGCCACGATCACTGTGTAGTGAATTCCATACCCATGTATCTATGAAGTGTATTCACATTTATACTAATATTTATATTTAATGGTACATTCATGTATTTATTCCGCATTACTTACTCACAGAATAACTTATTATTTTGATTCATTCCATGATCCATGTGGCATACTTTTGCATGAAATGAAATGTTTAGAAGGGGTGCACCCTAATAGCGCTCCAATTCATTTGGTAAAGTAGAGTATCATGATAATTCATGTTCAATGGGTGTTTAATAATGATATTTAAAGTGAAATAAGGTTTTACTTGTGCTTCATTGTAAATGAGGGTTTACTCATTCTCCATGTGCAATGAGCCTTGGATCATGCTAATTTTTTATTAAGTGTAGTTGCCACATTTCCATGTTATGATTATCATGATTTATCATGCCTTTACGTTCATGTTCCTATTGTGCTACCTTGATATTCCTATTGTATAACATTTATTTCATTCCTAATGTTATTCCATGTTTATTCCCTTATTGGTCTTTATAGCTCACCCTTTCTTATGCATGTCCTCAGGTTATCCCCTACAATGATATGTACAGGGGAATGTAGTGGTCATCTAAATGATGTTTTCAATAATGATGTTGTGTGTTTTATGTTCTATGCTGTTATGTAATGTTCTTAAGCCTTGAATACCCTAGACCTCTAGATCCTCTATGTTGTATAAAGTAAAGATTTTTAAAAAAAAATTGGGTTTAATTGTGTAATAAAATGCAGGGATGTTATAAATTTGACATCGATATTTCCTACATTCCTTGTAAAGGAAATGTAGTGGTCAGTGAACTAATTAGGTTGTCTCAAATATAGGCAGTTCATCATGCATGTTGTGAGTGGATGCTTGTGTATTTGTTCTATGAGATGCAGTTGGATGTGAATCATAGTCAGGGGAAGAATTTTTTATCATCCTTAGTTCTCACCTATACCTTTATATATATAGTGAGGATGAGGAATCTATCATTGTCAAATGAACTAGTCCTATGAGAGAGTGTAGCTTGTCAGTACCCACCTACTATCTAGACTATAGGTGAGGATGTGATTTTGTGTATCCATTTCCACATTTGGGTTCCATTGGACATAGGTGAGGAATTTATACTGGAGTTTCATGACACATATTATTACGTGAATCGCTGAGTCCCCATGATGTACCACAACCTATGCCATCAGTATTGGTGGTTTTGTATGAAGCTTGATTTAGTTGGTATTGTTATGAGGTGTTCCGCCTGTCTGTATGTGAAGGTGGAACATCAACAACATAATGAAAATTTATATCCATTACTCATTCTGGAGTGTAAATGGGAAGATGTCACAATGGATTTCATGACTGGTTTACCAAGGTTCCACCAAGTTAGTGATGTTGTGTGGGTTTTTGTTTACAAAATCAAGAAGGTTTATCATTTCTTGCTGATGAATGAGACCTTTTGGGTGGAAGAGTTTGGGAGGTTGTATATATGTAAGAAATTACTGTATCATGGGGTCTCATGCACTATCATTTGAGATATGGATTACCTCTTTACATCTCATTTCTGGAAGACACTACTGGAAAAGGGGTTTATCCCCACACAAATATTCCCACGGTTTATCAAACCATGGGAATAGGCATTTTTTGTTTATCAATACCCATGGTTTTATTAAAACCATGGGTATTAAATCCACAATTTCACCCCCCCCCCCCCATCGGGATCTCCTCATCACTCTCATGCTCCCCCATCGGTTCTCCTCCTCCACTAGGTTCCCGACCTCCGCCTTCGGCCCTCTCCTCCCCTCCCCGACCACTGCCTCCCAGCTATCCAACCTCTGCCTCCTAGCCCTCTACTCCCCTCTCTGACCTCCGCCTCCCGGCCATCCATCCACCGGTTCCCGGCCATCTCATCCCCTCTCTGGCATCCACCTCTGATCCCGACCTCGACCTCCCGGCCTTCATCTCCACCTCAACGTCTCGGCCTCCGCCTCCCTTCCTCCAGCTCCAGCGATGTTCCCCTTCCCCCTATTGGATCCCTCTCCTCTGGCGACTCCCCCACCGATTCATTCCATTTAGGTTTGTAATTTTTTCTCCTTGGTTTTTTATTCTTTTTAAACTAATCATCGGTTCTTATGTTAAATGGCTCAGCATGTTGAATACATAATTTATGCTAGCTAGTTTTCAATGAATAAGTGGCTGATTTTTATTTCCCCTAGTCATTTCACTTCAATTTCCCTCATTTTTCTATAATTTCTTGTATTCTTTTTTTGTAGATGTCATTCTTATTAGGGTATAGATAAATTTATCCAAAGCTTCAAAATTATTTTTGACCAATTATGGTCGATAGAGTGGAAAATAAATCAAACCAGCTAACTATAGTGTGTAAATTTTTGATAACTTCTTGTCCAAACATTTAAAATTCCTTAAATGTTCACTTAGATTATCTATGAATTATTTTCCTATGGATTTCTTGGGTTCATTATTTTGTTCATGTAAGATTCATATTTATCAATTTTATTATTTAACAAATATTATTACTGGTCATAAAACTAATTAAAACAGTAGTTTCTATCCTTATGATACAAGATCTCTCTAATTAGAACCATGTTATCCTCTATTACTATACATAATATTTTAGCCATCAGGTTCCCTAAAACGATCATCATGGGCATAAAAAATATCATCTATATCTCCATGTGGGACTCCAAAAATTAGGAAAAATATCACTAGGAGTGATGGTATTACATGGATAAGATATTATAGAGGGTGTGATTAATTTTAGAAGTCTTGATAAGACCATGAAATCTATAAAAGTAATAATAGTATATGAAGTGCTTGTGGGTTAGTCTCTTCAAGGGTCCTTTTATACACTAATTATTCATTCTCACTCAATCATGGGTAATTGTGACATATCCTATAGAAATGATAACTAGTTTGGGCATATGATATTCTTTATAAGGTGTTTGACACTAGACACAACCTTAAAAATGACATGTGAACACCCAAGGATCATTAATGTTGTCCTAAATGCTGAAATGAAAATACTTACTATAGAATTTAACTAGTATAATATCCCAAATACAATATTTTTTCCAATAAAGTATGACTTATTCAATGTGTTTGACTTCCATAGGCCAATCCATGCAGAGTAAAATAATGATTTTGGGACAAAATTTTATGGTGTGAAGTTATACCTAACTTGTATGGTAAGCATAGAATCGTACTATTCCCATTAATTATGTTGTGCAATGTAAAGTTATGAAACTATCAATTAAATTTTTACACTTCAAAAACTCAAACAATAATAGTGTTATGATTATTGTATAAAGGGGAGAAATATCATTTCATTTTTTATTTCCATGATGTGTATATACGACGACATTTTTCTAGGTTCATCAGATACTTTTTTGCCTCCCGGCTCCGCCTCCTAGCTCCGCCGCACTCCCCCACTTCAACCCTACCTCTTGGATATGCCTCCTGGACTCCACCTCCACTCTCGACCTGGACCTCCCGGACATCTCCTCTACCTCAACATCCAGGACTTCACCTGCAGCCCCCAGCTCGGGCGACACCCCCGCTCCCCCCTCTCGGCTCCCTCTCCTCTGAGTATCATCAAATTCATCAGTTTTCTATTATATATGATGTTTCCCATGCGTTCCTACTTATAAATTTCAATAATTATCCTTCAAATGTAATTGATATTGAGAATGTTGTGTTGGGGGTAAATGGTTTGTTTGAGAAAGGTCCAATATGGATTGTTGATTGATGAATAAAGGAACTATGAAGGAAGATGAAGCCTATTGTTAAGGTTTTATGGAAGAACATACCTATTAAAGGAGATAAATGTGATAAGGAATCATATGTTTTGTATCACTAGACCTAGTTGTAAGATTTAGACCTCTAGAGACACATATTATGGTCAAAAAGTCATTAGAGATGGATAATGGAACAACCACTCACATTCTAGGTGCATTATGCCTTATTTTTAGCCTTTATTAAGAGTTTATTTGAGTTATTACATTTATTGGGTGATTTTGGGTAGATTTTGGGAGATTGGGGGGGGGGGTTGAAGAATTTAATGGTGATAATTGTTAGAGGGAATAGGGTAGTCCCCCAATGTAACTATTAAGCCTATTGGAGAGGAGTAGTGGGTGCTATATGGTAGGGGTGCTCTTAGATCTAACATGGAAACAATTCAATGGTAACTATGCAACTCTAAAGAGATTCAACATCATGATTTTCATAGGGTTTACAAAAATATGTCTCCAAACCATGCATGTGACTTGAATAGGTAGTGAACTTCCCATGGTTAGAGCCTGATTTTTTAAGCCAAGCAACCAAATCATTTACATAGAATTTAATCAGTCCTTGAGATTTAAATATAATTTATCATTTGTTTGTTGTTATTCTTATTATTTCTAGATATTATTTATTATCCTTGTAAAGAAACTAGATCTCGGATTTCTTATCCAGGATTAGGATTTACAATGATATCCAATGTGATCCTTTCTAGATTTACATGGAAAATAAATATGGAATGATGGTTTATCCTGATCATTCTCAGATCTGTCTTGATCTCTTAATTTTGTAGTATCTTGATGGATAGGTCTAAAATGATCTTAGACCATAACATGTTCTTCATCATATATCATAACTGTTGAATACTCATGTAGTTATTTGGGGATGCTTCCATAGATCTTTGGTTTGTGAGATTGATTCAAGTGGTGGACATTGATGTTGGGCTTCAATATGTTGAATGCAAGAAGTTCTTACCATGTTATTATTTTTCAATTATATTAAAATGTATGATATGAAATACTCATGTGTGTGTGTACAGACCATTATAATTCTTTTAAAATGATATGCTTATGCCTCTATATAGATAAACAGTTTCCTTACTATGACTTGGGTATATATATATATGTGTGTATGGATAGTAGAATTATACTATCTTGTATCAAAGTTATAAGTGGATCCTTCATGAATTCATTAATCCTATATAGGGGGAGAATTTAATATGTGATTCATGATGAATATGGTGGGGTGTTGAATGAAAAATGGAAGGGAATTAAGGCCTTGAGGAATTAATGGAGTCCGGATGTGGGGAATGATGACATTGTAGTATGACCTAAGATAGTTGATAGGGGATGATAACGTTATGGACTAACCCAAGGCATAATGGCCTATACACCCATCGAGATACATAAATTGGTCTTGTGGTTTGTTTTGAGAATTTTCAAAACCAAAAAAATCTCATGTGAGTAGAACATCCACTTTCCAAGATCTATGGACTTTCCCCTTTGGATATTTTGGGTGAAGCTTGAACAACTAAATCATTCTCCTTCACTTTTATATTATTCTTTTGATGATTTTGAGTATTAAAACTGAAATATTGTTAGGATGGTATATTGATGAAACATTCATTCTCATCATGAATAGGATGGTCACACCTTCCATAGACTTATTCAAGAATATCAAACATGTTATGTGATTTCTATATAGAATTTACAATAAGTTTCAAACTTTTATTACTTGAAAGGGGTTGAAACCCCAAAACATTGATTCTCAATACTCCCAAGTATATCATGATTTCTATTTTAAAAAACATATCATTTACATATGAACAAATATTCCAAAGTTCCAATAGAATCCATAAAAAGTATATCTTGTAAGCATCATGTTGTGAAAAATTTGTAGGATACCTTGAAACATTTTTTCAATATTAATTCCAAAACATTAAAGTTATAACTACTCTATTTTCATTGAATGTTTTATTCCCTATAAAATAACCCCTACCAAATAATCTATAAAATTATAAATTCATATTATTAAAATAAAATTTTCTTCCCATGTGTATAACGCCTCTATATCTATAAAGGAGTATTTTACATTGAAATTTTCTTTTTTATTCCCCATCAATGACCACTTGGGAGTGACTTTTTTATCTTTTTTCTTTAGATTACTTCTCAAGGTAGACCATTTTTCTTTTTTCCTACTTATTCAATCATTGACTCCTCTTGTCATTAAATATGTTTTACTAGATACTAATATGCATTGATTAATTTAATAATAAAGTTGATTGTAATGAATTTTTTATATATGATTTACAATGTTGATTTAATGATAATTGTTTTTCTTGTCATAGAATGGATAGAAGCTGGATGTATCATACCCATCATATTTCAATCGAGTTTCAAAGTAATTTGGAGAATTTTATAGGTTATGCATTTAATAATGCGTCAGATGGAGGTTGTATACAGTGTCCCTCATATAATTATGTTGGAAGACCATGGTTAAGACGAGAAGATGTTAGTTACCATTTAACGAAATTTGGATTTCAAGTTAACTATAATGTTTGGTTTCACCATGGATAGACGAGTCAATCATCGACTATTCATAAACGAAATGAACAAAGGGACATGAAGAATTTTATATTTGATCAATTTCCATATGTGCATCATTTCGAGAGAGATATCATGTCGGTGCAAGAAGACAATGATATCAGTACACATGAGGAAAATGTTGAAGATGATGATGTTGAGAGATTGAAAAATTTATTCAATGATTCCAGAACTCCAATATATCAAGAATTTACTAAAATGAAAAGGATGGAATTTTTAATGAGGTTATATCATGGAAAAACCATTTATGGGATTTCTAATACCACCATTGATTATATTCTTACATTTTTGAAGGACTTTCTTCATAATGGTGTAGATATTCCCTCCAATCATTACATGGCATGGAAGTTAATTAAGAAGCTTGGATTTGCTACTAATAAAATCCATGCTTGTCTGAAAGATTTCAGTTTATATTTGGAGGAAACAGCTAACCGTAATGACTATAAAGAATGTTGTACATCTCGATGGAAAACAAATGCGGATGGAACACCATCTCGTGTGCCACAGAAAGTTATGTGTCACTTTCTATTGATTCCCAGACTTCAACATCTATTCATGTCTCCAGAAATCTCAGTCAATATGAGATGGCATGATATTGAGAGAATTAAAGGTAATGATGAGATGGTACATCCTACAGATGGATTAGCATGGAGGACATTTGATGCACAATATCCTGATTTTTTAGCTGAGGTGCATAATGAAAGATTGGGCCTATCATGTGATGGTTTTAATCTGTTTGGTCAGATGCTTACTGCTCATAGCATTTGGCCGGTTTTTATTCATGTTTATAATCATCCTCTGTGGATGTGTATAAAAAACCTTTATCTTTCTTGAGTATACTGATATCTGGACCTTTGGATCCTGGTAATGATATAGATGTCTACATCCAGCCTTTAATAAAAGAGTTGAATCAACTATGGGATTTAGGTGTGCAGACATTTGAGGATTCTTCAAAGAATAGGTTTTAGATGTGTGCTGCCCTTCTATGGACCATAAATGATTTCCCTACCTATCCAATGATGTCTGGGTGGAGCACGAAGGGAAAACTATCATGTCCCGTTTGTATGAAGAATACACGATCGAGAAGGCTTAAATATCGTCGTAGTTTTAGTTTCATGGGGCATCGCTGATTCTTTCCAATGGATCATCAATATAGGAAGAATCGTCAGAGGTTTGATAATAATGTTGACACTAAAGAACCACCTCAACATATGTCAGGAAGTGATGTTCTTGATGAATTGAAATATTTCAGCTTTTCATTAGGGAAAGGTCAGTTGAAATCTCGAAATAGGAAGAATGCTGATACTGCAGTCACTTACAATTGGAAAAAGAGAATTATTTTTTTGTGTTGCCATATTGGTCTACTAATTTGTTACATCATTGTTTAGACGTAATGCATATTGAGAAAAATATATGTGAAATGTTTCTTGCAATTATTTTGAATATTAATGGGAAGACCAAAGATGACATCCGGTCTCGTCGGGATTTATTGGATTGGGGTATTCGACTAGAACTACATCCTGTTTGTATCGGTGAAAACAAATTGAAGTTTCTTTGTGCTTTTTATTTGATGACACCGGCAGAGAAAGATCAATTTCTGGAAATATTAGAGAATATCAAGGTGCTTGATGGCTATTCCAGCAACATATCTAAATGAGTCAACAGAAAAAATTTGAAACTGAAATCCCTAAAAACTCATGATTATCGCATCCTGCTTCATGAATTGATTCCAATAGCAATTCAGAATATTCTAACCAATAATGTAAGGGTGGCAGTGATTCAGTTGTGTCGTTTTTTTAGAGACCATTGTGCTAAAAGGTTATCCAAATCATTGTTGATAAAAAAGCAGCAAGAGGCTCCGTAAATTTTGTGTGAATTGTAAAAACAATTTCCTCTATCCTTTTTCACTTGTATGTTTCATTTAACAGTTCATCTTCCAACTGAGAAACTTCTTGGGGGACCAATAGATTTTCGGTGGATGTATCCCACTGAAAGAAATATGTGCACTTTGAAATCATATGTCTGAAATAAGAATTATCCTAAAGGATCCATTGTGAGGACTTATCTGGCCCAAGAATGTATGGATTTTTGTTCAATGTATTTGTCTAATGTGAGAACAAGACATAATCGACCAATGAGAAATGAAGATGAGCAGTATGAGGAAATTCATCCCTCGTTTCCATCTCTTCCCCAAACAGGTGGAATTTTCGGGTCATATACATTGGTTACATTGAGCTTTGAAGAGCGGAATATGGCACATCGTACAGTCTTGTTTAATTGTGGTTTGTTCGATGCCTATATCAAGTATGTAATTTGAATATATATATGTTATCTCATACGATATCATATCACATATACCTTATACTTTTATTTTCATTTTATGTAGAGAACATAAACAAATTATAAGTAGAGTTCATCGGTCTTTACCGTTGAGAAGGAGAGAGGCTATGCATAGCCAAGAGTTCCCAGCTTGATTGAAATAAAAGTTATGACCATTTCATTATATACCTTAAAATATAGATATATATTTAATTATATTACTTATATGTATTCCAGGTATTGAGTTTACCTGCTGACTTCATTTCTCAAGAATTAATAGTGTTGGATTTTGGTCCCAATTCTTTGGTTCGTGATTGCAAATCATTAATAATCAATGGATATAAATTTGTTACAATTTATAAAGTGGTGAAAATGAGAACATAGCATGATGGCGTTATGTTAAATTCTGGAACAGATTGTTATTCCAGTGCATCAGATAGTCGACTTCGATATGAAGATATGTATTATTATGGACTGGTTGAGAAAATATTGTTACTGGATTACTACACTCAAGGTCGAGTCACTATGATGAAATTTAAATGGTTTGATTAAATGACGCGACATGGTACATTTATTGATGATTGTGGATTTAGAGTTATTGACATGAGTCGATTCCTGCATACCGATGAACCATACATTTTGGCATCAATGGAAAAATAAGTATTTTATGTGAAAGATCATCTGAAACCTGATTACGGTGTCATTAATGAAGTAATACCAAGACATATTTTTCATGATGCTGGGGATGAAATTGTTACCACTGAATCCCCCATCAGTGTTAGCCAAAATATTGTATTTGATGAAACAAATTTTCCCATTGTGAGAGATGATGTTGAACCTGAGGTAGTGGAGGGTAATATATAAAAGCAACCATATATATTCAGAGTTCATTCAGTTTACCTTGACATGAGTTTCTCAGGTTGGTACGAATGTAATTACTTTAATTTAGTTTTATTTTCGAATGATATGTCTGTTTTTGTATTGTTTGGTTTCGTTTCATTTAATTATATTAATGTCAATTCAGAAAACTGGGTTTAAAATGTTGTTTTAAAAAATGTATAACTTGGTTGTAAATTATCATTACTGAATGATTTTATGACATTTTTTGTCTTATTTGGCTTCTATGTTGTATGTATGATTTGTAGAAATTGTTGCTAAAAATTATTAATTTCATTCTTATACAGATTATGAAGAAAACTACAGAAGCTCGCCAGAAAAGATTATTTGATGTTGATCCTGTTAGACACAAGCGTGAGTTCTTGTTCAGGGAGTATAATAATTCTAATATTCATCTTCTGCATTACATATAATATGATGTTCATAATTTTGATCAAATTTATTTTAGGGATATATAACTTCAGATATTCCTCTTCCAAGTATGGGACCGAGCAGGGATCCTCCTAGACGTATGCGGAGCTCCTTTCTTACCACTCCCCACACTGACCCATCAGTGGACATCCCATCTACCACACATGTCTTCCCTCCACTTGAGACCCCTGGGATGTTCCCATACATGCTGCCTTCATCATCCCATTTACCCTCTTTTTCCTATTCCATGTCCATGCCAACTCGACTGATGTTCTAACCTCCACAATTTCCATATCCATTCATGTATCCCCAGACCTACTACGCATATTCTGACATGTCTACACCACCTGCTTTTCCTACCATCCATCCTACACATATTTATTCTGTTCCTTTAGTTTCCACTCTTATTCATGAAGATCAACCGGAGCATGCTGTGGAACAGATACTTCCTTCAGAGGATGTTGATCCAGCACAGTCCACAGATTCCTCAAAGCCTATTTAGGAGCCTGCATCAGGTTTTTTTATTATAATTGTTTAAAATTATAGAATTTCACTTTTTCCCTATTGTATTGTCACTTAACTCTTCTCTTTTAACCTCTTATGTTATTTAGTGGGATCTTGTAGTAGGCGATGTGGGCGCACTCGAATGCGGGATGCCTGGAATCGTGAAACTCAGATTATGGTGGATTACAATCCTCAAAATCAAATGGTAGGTACAAATGCTAAGGAGTGTAGAAGTTTCATGGCTACTTTAGCCAAATATAATGATATCATTCCGGTGGAACCGGTCTCATGAAGACATATCAGTTCTGACATCAAGGATATGGCATGGGCGCTGATATGGGTACAAAAATTTTATAAATTTATATTTATATTAGTAATGTATTTATATGACTAAACATTTTCGTTGTAGAGTCGATTTAACTTTCTTAACAGTGAAGCTGACAAAGCTTCTAGGTTGAGTGATCTCGGAGTGTATTAGCGGTCAATACAAGTATGAGTTACATATTGGTTGGAGGGTCAGAGTGGGTACTGAGTTAGAGGGTGTACCCACAAACCCTGAATGTCCAAAAATTCAATATCAAAAAATGATCGCACATTGGAAGAATGAACAATATAAGGTACTACCCATATTTATTGGTTTTTATATAAAATTTAATTCTTATTACTTGTATTGTTTTTTTGTTTCTTAGGAAGTGTCAGCGAAAAAAAAACAATGATGAAATGATATATCTACACACATTGGGGCGCACTACAATGCACGATCATGAGAAGCGGTTGATACGTTCAATCCAATTTTTTTGCATTTATCATATATGGTTGTAATCAAAAAATTTTCATTTCTCATATGCAGCAAGCTTAATGGGGAATTGAAGGTCCTGTACCTCGTGCAAAATTATTCTGCTTTAGTAGGAAAAGAAAATATGGAACTGCAGTTTATTCAAAAACATATGAAAAAATTGTAAGTTTTTATATATATATTTCTAACATTTATACGAAATTCATAATTTAATATGTGTATAATTTCAACAATCTACCTTGGAGTCCATGGATGAGGAAGCTGACAACTTCGGGCCAAATGATCATTTGAGTCAGGTGTTAGGTGTGGAGCATCCAGGAAGAGTCAGTTGTAGACAAGGCAAAAACATTGTCCCCTCTAGGTATTGGTCATCATCGGACTCCTCCAATGCCTCTAAGGCCCCTGAGATGGAATGTACGCGTGCTAAATTAGCTGCGACAAAGAAAATAGTATTAGAGGAGCGTGAAAAAAGTAAGCTAATGAATGAACATTTCATGAAAGCTATGTCAATGTTGTGTCAGTCACTACCACCAGAGGTTGCTGCCAGTTTTGATTCATGTATGGAATCAATTCTCTCTTTACATAATGCCTCGGGTGATTCCCATGAGGGTCTTAGTAGCGATGACGGGGTTGGAGATAGAGCTTGTGAGGATGTTGTTGATGCTGTTGTTGGTGATGAGATTGCTGATGATGATGATGATGATTTTTCTGCTGGTGATGATGATGTTGATGATGTTGTTGATGATGATGATGATGCTGGACATGGGGATGATGATGATGGTGATGGGGGGGATATTAATCCCCTCCATTTTTGACATAGCAGAGATACTTGTGTTGGAGTTTTAATTTTTTTTTTGTATTGGTGGACTGCTTGTATGTGAATTTCTTCATGCAATGAAATTCATTTTGGATTATGTTTTCATCATGGGTGTTATTTGACAACTCTTTAGGTAATATTCACATGCCATTTTTGTTTTTATGGTTTGGTGTGTTAATTATTATCTCGACATCTATTCTTCGCCTTAGTAGTGGAGGGGAGGCTTGGGATGGGGGGGTTGTAGTGGAGGGTTGGGGGGGGGGGGCTGGGAGGGGAAGATTGGGAGGGGGGTGCAGTGGTGGGCTGGGAGGGGAGGGGGCTACATTCATATAATCTCTTTTTCATATACTCGACATGCAGAGGATGTTCATCTGGAGAGGATGACAGTGTCCTCCACTTTGAAGTATAAGAGCTCATATATTGAAGGCGTTTAGAAGGTTTAGTTGCTTCTGATCTTTTTCATTAAACGTAAAGGAACTGATTGGTATGTGATCTGATAGTTATATGAATATTCGGAGCTGACTAACTGATTTTGATGTTGCATATGCTGTTTTTGGTTTTCAGCTTTCCTTTCTCTAATTTTTTAATGTGGTTTTGTGTGTTTTAGGAAGACTCCAAACACAAAAGAAAAACCATGTTTAGTGGGGAGGAAGGGGGTGGGGCTGGGCAGGGGGGCTGAACAGTGGGGACGGAGGGGGAGGGGCTGGGCAGTGGGGACATGGCAGTGGGGAGGGGTTGGGAAAGGGGGTTGGGCAGTCGGGAGCTGGGCAGTGGGGAGGGAGGGGGAGGGGCTGGGTAGGGGGCTTGGCAGTGGGGGGGAGGGGGGTTGGGCAGGTGGGGAGGGGGAGGGGATGGGATGTGGGGAGGGAGGGGGAGGGGTTGGGCAGTGGGGAGGGGTTGGGCAGGGGGGGATGGGTTGTGGGGAGGGAGGGGGAGGGGTTGGGCAGGGCGGTTGGGCAGTGTGGAGGGGCTGGGTAGGGGGGCTGGGGAGTGGGGAGGGAGGGGGAGGGGCTTGGCCAGGGGACTGGGCAGTGGGGAGGGAGGGGGAGGGGTTGGGCAGGGGGGCTGGGCAAAGGGGAGGGAGGGGGAGGGGAGGAGCTTGGCTGTGGGGAGGGAGGGGGAGGGGTTGTGCAGTGGGGAAGGAGGGGTAGGGGGAGGTGGGGAGGGGGGGGGGCTAGGGGAGGAGCTGGACACGGTGTCTACTTCTCCACCGTCGCTAAAGGTATGGTTTTACCACACTATTTTTTACATCATGACAAGTTTTCTTTGTACTCAACTACATACTCAAATAACCAATTTAACCCCAGACTCATATTTTCATAATATGATTCAGTTTATTGTTTAGTTGTTTAATGTTTTCAATGTATGGGTGAAATCTCCAGTTTAGGTGATGCTGATTCATCTTCTAGCATCAATGGCATTGAAAAGGTTAAAATTGCGATATCATATTTTTTGAAAGATGAAAATTAATACGTCTACTCTTGTAATTAATAAAAACATGATATTTTTATCATTTCATTATTGTGATTTATGATTTCAGTTCAAGAATCATTACATATAGTTTTGACAATGGCATTGCAATGTTCCTTACAAGGGTTGGGTTCTTCTACTAAAGGCCTTGACGTGTCCATTGGAGAGGGTAAATATAATATATGAAGTGTTTATGTCCTTTTAATAATTTTTAAATTGGTTGTTTTTTATGCTATTGTTTTATTTGTGCAGAATTTTACATGCATCACATTGCATTTTTAGTCATCATAATTTTTATGTGGGCATTGGCACCCTCATTGAGTAAGTTCATTTTTTTCTTCTAAAGAAGTGCAATGACCATTGGATTGGATACGGTTTCCATGGGGAAGTATCCCCAACTCTCTCCCTTGTATGAAAATGATCTTGAACGATCACAAATCAGATGTTTTTGGAATGTCAACCCAGTTTGAATTAGTTTTTTTTCTAGGGTGAAATTTGATATGTGATAATTTGCTTGCAGGCCACCCTGTACAAGAACAGCTGTGATATGAACATCCTTGAAACAACTACTATAGATTTCTGTTTTCAGGTCACAATGCATACTATTCAAGTTAGGGGTCCATGTATCATTGAAATTTTGATTATTTTATGTTTCTTCCCCCTTTTTAATTAGTTGTGCTGGTTCCTTTTTGGGATCTTATTAAGATTATACTAGATTTAAAAATTATTATTTTTTAATATGCCCGTAATATCATTTATTTATAATTATAGTACTTTTGTTTAATTATTTTTCAATGCAGGAGTAGGCTACATTGAAGTTCAATGGAAATTTAATTTAGTGTGTATCATTTTACTATTTTTGGAGAGTATCAACACATCAGCATGTGGTTTACTATTTGAACTTGAACTCATCTTCTGTGATGTGAATATGAATGCTTCATTCGAACATAAGAGCTACAAAGTAATTTTAATCAACAATAATGACAACTACATCAGGATATTTTCTGAATGATTTGAAGACATTCAGGTAGGTAGGAGTGTATAAAAATTTCTATTTATATTAGAAAACAAAATACACAAAATAGTAAATTTTTTCTCATTATTGAACAGGGAGATCAAAGCAATGCAACTTCATATGTAGTGTCATCGAATATATCAAGGTAAAATTTCATTGGTCTTTAATTTGTTTTATTAATAATTGAAATTATTATTACTGTTATGTTAATTTTAACAATTCATGATTGGAGCATCGAAATATTAGGTCTTCTATAGGGACTTTAAGCATTGGCACACGATTTTATACTACAACCTTTAATATGTCCACTGCTCAGGTATTAAATAGTTATATTTAATGACTACTAATTTAATTCCATTAACATAAACACATGTGTATTAATTCAATATAGAAAGTGTATTCTAATTCTTTCAAACACACTGTTCTTTACATATCGTAATTTTCTACAGTTACAAGAGTATGTACATTTAAATATTATCATTATCATAAATATTTCACTTCTTGCTATCTGTTTTATCATGAAATGAACCACAAAGATTGAACTAAAACCTTCTCTGGTGACCATTGCTGACAAAACTCATTATCAAGTAATATGTACATTTTTAGTATTTGTGATATCTGCTTAACAACCTACAGTACTTAAATTTGTTTTGATGACAAACAGGATTTTCATGTAATCTTCTAATTAGTGCGACTTCTACTATCTGTAATCTATTAATTTTTTGACAAACCTGTTTAACATTACTATCATCTAAAATGGTTAACATTTCACCTACTATCTAGGGGATAGGGATGGGTAGGGGGATGGGGCTGGGCAGGGGGAGGGGCTGGTGGGGGCTGGGGCTGGGTTGGTGGGATGGGGCTGGGCAGGTGGGATGTGGCTGGTGCAGGATGGGGCTGCGTAGGGGGGATGGGGCTGGGCAGCGGGGATGGGGCTGGGCAGCGGGGAGGGGCTGTTGGGGGTGGGAAACTAAAAATTTGTTCTCTCATTTCCAACCATATAGGGTCACAGTCACTTGGCCTATTAGCCAATCTCAGTGACCCGTGAGTTAAACAACACAGACCAAATGCTTTACATTATTCTATTTCTGTCCACAATATAATGAATAAAATAAGGTGTTTTCATGGTCTGATGTATAATAAAAATTAGTGTATTTAATTAATTTATTCCACATGTGATCTTCATTAATTATGAAAATGAATTTCATGTTGTTGAACCAATAATATTTTACCGAATATATTATAATTTGTGATAAATTGAAAGTTTCAAACCACTTTTAATTGATTTTCTTAGTTATTGTGAAATTATTATTTTTTTCTTATACTATGGACCAGATGTAGTATTTAATAATAGGATGGACAAAGCATAATAAAATGCAATGATTCAATTCTCTCTTACCCAACATATTATCTCGGTTGACAATTGAATATGCGGCTTTTAAAACATAATAAGTTCTTCAATTATTGAATCTTTGCTGGTATAAGTGGAATCCTTGCTGAAGAAGGCATATGATAATTGGAGCTAGGTTATTGAGTATGATGGCAGATCACTTTTGAGCTTCCAACAACCCAGCAGGACTTCAAGTGCTCCCAGAAATGAATTTGCAGCTGATTTAGTTGATTACCATGGCACATTAGAGGATCAACCACTCCCAAGACATCACCTTTCTTCAGTGCCTTCTGAACAATCATCAATGGGGCACTATCTTCCAATTGAAGGTAAACACTTCTGGTTGCTATCATTAAACCTGACATTTCTGACAATTCATTGTATCGAAAATGCTCTGTTTTTCTCTGTTTCCAACCATAATTGTTATGTGTGATGCAAAGTGAATCATCATTCTGGAAGCTGAAAGTGTTCTTAAAGGATGTGCTGGAAACACAAAGCAAGTGCACGGGTGAGGTGGATGTTAACAAAACTGCCCAGAGCAGCCACTTCAATCGAATCTTGACTGATGTGGTGCTCGCCCCGCAATAGGTATGTTATCGTAATATCGTTGAAATAATCTCCTAGAATATTTGCAGTATTTCGCTTCGCATAATACTTTTTCATACGTTATTACGCAATTAATCTTTTTAGATGAATATTGAGTATTTTTATTTATATATTGCAGGTGACTCACTCTGCACATGATGAGATCAAAGTAATCCTGCACTAATAAGTGCCAGATCTCTACAACAGGTTTGTTTTCCTAAAACTGTTGAATTAACCTCCATACCATGCATCATTTTTTATTTGCATTTACACATTATATGAATGCAGGTTATTGGTCGTAAAATCATGGAGCTAACCTCCCTTTCATCCAACATATGAATTCAGGTGATATGTTTTCACTCTTTACTCCACTGTATACTGATTTTTGTGGGCCATGTCTAAGAGTTGCTAAACATACTTTGATTGTTCTCATCCCCGCATAGCGATGAACCGAAATATTAGTGAATGTGCATGGGCTGATGGAATGAATGCCTTCAATTTACAAGCATGGAGAAGTAGCTTAAGAGATGTGTATCATTTATGTCTCAGTGAGGATTTATGAATGTATATTTTTCCCAAATAACTCTTCAACGGGAAAGGATGTATGGAAGTTTATATTGTTTACAACTCAAGCAGTAAATGATATAGTGATACTCATATTCTTCATGAGTTTGACTAGTATTTCTTGTGTTATAATCTTTTTTGTATTAAAGTGAGTTGTATTACCTTAAATAAACATACCTCAAGGGAACATATTTATTTGGACACCCGATTTTAGATTTTTTTTCTGTTATAATATGTTCTGTAATACAGTGAGTAGTAGTACCTTATCAAAATTTTAGGATGTTTTCTAATAGTTGTAGTACCATACCTGGTTGGGTATGCATCTAAATAAAACATGTCATGCATCTAAATATTTCATGTGGGGAGATTCAGGGGGAGGGCCGGGCAGTGGGGAGGGAGGGGGAGGGGCTGGGCAGGGGGGACAGGGAGGGGGAGGGGGGCTGGACAGGGAAAGGGCTGGGCAGGGGGGAGCGGGAGGGGGAGGGGGAGTGGGGGTGGGCAGGGGGAGGGCTGGGAAGAGGGGGAGGGGAGGGCTGGGCAGTGGGGAGGGAGGGGAGGGGCTGGGCAGGGGGAGGGGGAGGGCTGGGCAGGTGGAGGGCTGGGTAGGGGGGAGGGGGAGGGCTGGGCAGTAGGGAGTGAGGGGGAGGGGCTGGGCAGGTGGAGGGCTGGGCAGTGGGGAGGGGGAGGGCTGGGCAGTGGGGAGGGAGGGGGGAGGGGCTGGGCATGAGGGAGGGGGAGGATCATGTATTTAACCATCAAAAAATTTTAAATTAGAAAACTATCTTTGAAATGGGTTAGGTTCTTCTTCGAAGCTCCTGGTTCACTAGGCCTGGTGATAGAAGAAAGGGTCTCATCCTAGTCACTCTAGAATGAATATGTTAAAACACTAAATAAAGCACATGATGATTCTATGGAACATCTAGAACAATGCCTTATTTTTCATGTACATGTTTGTGTACCCATATGAGACCTATGATTTTGGTTTATAATCTAAAGGATGAGGCCCGTTTCGATGCAGTAGGTCCCTTAGAGGGGGAGTACAAGTCATGTACCTTTAGAATAAAAAACACGATCTTTTTAAAGGGTATGTGGGTTGGGCTATCAATATATGTAAATGGGATTATGACGAGTCATTCAAGTATGATCGAGGCTAGTATTGCCAGGATAGGTGATTCTAGACTTTGGGTAGTGAATCAACTTGGTTTTGTACCTTGGAATCAATTAATGGATGCATTATACCAGGGTATAAGTGTAAGGTTTTATTCTTGGATGTTTAGGGCTTGAATGTAACATTTTGGTTTAGAAAGGGGTTCAATAACATTGCTCGATGATGTAGAATATTGTGAGGATTTTAATCTTTCATTCATTGGGTTTTCATTCATGATGATTCATGGGTAATTGTTGGCTTCTTGGTGTTGTAAAGATCCATGTATGATCTTATATTCAGTTTTTAGGTGCAGAATGTTTATAGGTACAGAATCGTAGAGGTGCAGAATTGGAGAGCGAGGTGCAGCTGAGGTGTAGCTACTCTACTACAGGGGACCTGCCTATACCTAGGGTTCATTGAACCGTGGGAAACTTCTGGCACTGTAAATCAGTATACCCACGGTTTTGAAACCGTGGGTATACATCTATTCTCACGGTTTATTTAAACCGTGGGAAATTTTTGCAGCAAATACAAATCAGTATAATGCTGTATACCCACGGTTATAAAATCATGGGTATAAATCAATACCTCCGGATCAATGAACTGTGGGTAATATAAATTTTTCCAGGTCTGTACCCACGGTTATCAAAGAACCGTGGGTATAGGCCTATTGCGACGGCACTGCATCCCATGGTTACTAAAACCGTGGGTATATGGTATACCCACAGTTTCAAGGGCTATACCCACTGTTTAAAATCGTGGGTATAGGTGCTATTTCCAGTAGTGAGAGTTTCAAAAGGTGGTAGGTATATTGGGGCTTTTGATAACAACAAACCATAAAAAGGCTGATGGCCAATCAAAGTATATGATAAATGTTATTTTGGACATGATGGGAGCATGTGTCCTAGATAATGGAGGGTATTGGGAGATACATAAACCCTTAGATTATTTCACCTAAAATTATAACTATTAGGTGACTATATAGATGCAAGCCTCTAAGGAATGGTATTATAGGCCATGCTGATCTTTTGTGTGCTTGTTAAAGGAAAGAGAGGAAACTTTACTAGGACTGCATCACATATATGAGACCTTTGAGCTGGTCCAGTTGATTCAAACGTGGATAACTAATACACAGTATTGGATAAAATCATAAAAAGAACTTCATAAACCCCTATAGATCAAGGTCATAGATTGGGTTTTCAAATACATTTCACCAAGGCTGAGACATTGGAGAATCAGGATAAATGGTATTATATCACCACAATATGTCCGGACATTCTATATTCTAGGTAGTGTCAGGAAACATGCCTATCAGATGTAGTTACCTCATTAGTACTGATCAATGCATAATGTTTCTCATATATCTCAACTGTTCGGTTATCACTCTGACCCATATCAGGATTTCCAGGCTGAGGATGTTGAGTTATAGGTAGATTCATAATTATAGGAGCATTCTATTCTTATCGTTTATAGGAGCATGAAGATCCTATGTGTCTGAACATTTACTCTATAGAGGTTGTTATGGTAGAAAAGTCATTTATATAATGAGACTTGAGAGTGGAAGGCTGACAGATTTGGTTAGTGGTTAGAGTTGTACTCAGACAAATATTAACCGCCCTTGAGAGGGAAATTTGTGGACAAATTTCTTTATGGGGGATGATTTGAAGAACTTGATTTCAAATAAAAGGTATGGATCCATTTTATTTTGGTTTAAATGTGTAATTTCGGCCTACTATTAGTACTCATTTTAACCATAGGTGATTCAAAGGCCTTTGAGGATTTTTCAAATCCTAGAACCCTACTATTTGGATAAAAATGGTATGGGATATGGTTAGTCTTAACTGTTTGGGTTAGGTTACATTGTCTAACAAGCTGTGCAATACATGGTAATAGACAAGGGTAATCTGACATGGTTAGACTAAACTATGTGAATTTAGGTGCACAATCATGCAAGAATGTAAGCATTTTTGATAGTGGAGTTATTCATAGTTTTCGCATTGTTAGTCTAACTGTGCTGAAAAACTATGTGATGTTCCCTTCCCTGCTGCTATGCGTGAACATTTTGTCCATGATTTGGCCAAAATATGTGGACAAACCACATGACCCCATATTTTGGATAAAATTATAATTTCCACTCATTATATCTTTTAACCTATTTTTTTGGTTTTCTTCATATGGATAGAATGCTCATCCCTTTTGAGCTCCCATTGGTGGGTATTCTAGGATTTGATATCCCTCCTTCATAAAGTCTTTGATTCAAGTGATGTGCATCTCATTGGAACTATATCAGGAAGATGTCTATTCCATTGTAGTGATTATCAGTTCTTATTATAATCAAAAACACTATTTATGTGCAAGTTAATATGCCATAATTACATGTTCTTCATCCATTCATTATTTTTGACATGATTTTATCCAAATTAGGGTTTGATAATAGATTTTCACTCTAATACTGATAACATTAGTTGGTCCATAATTTCTTGTGTAGTCCTAAATTTAATTTGATTAATTGATGTGTAACTTATTGGGGATTCTCTTTAGCTTCTATGAGACTTTTTTGACATTGTTTCCTAAACCATAGACCACCCATGTGTTGATCCATGTAATCGACTTGATATTTCCCTTCCTTGACCAACCTAATGCCTGTCTTCTTATGATATCTTAGTTATAGGAATATTAATTATAATTAAAGGGAGTTGTATTGCTTGATTGGGAGATGTTCTTCCCCCTTCCCATGATAAAGATGATGATGAGTTCTAAAGTTGTTTAAATTTGGAAATAATCAAAGGGTTAAATACAGTTTTTAAATGAGTTGGTATACTCATTGATGAATTAACATTGAATTAAAATAGTCATATGAGTAGGTGTTATCATTGTTCTTAATTGATATGACTGGTTTTCTGAGTGGATAAACTCGAATTGTATGAACTGGTGTTTTAATGTAATTGATGAATGATTATTTAGATTCCATGAACATTTATCCCATGGGTATTGATTGCAATAGTGGATTCCATAGATAGAGTATGGTCTTGGGGCCCAGATTCAATGATATTTTCTGGTCCATGATACCCCTTGGATCCATATTTGTTAGAATCATATATGAATTGATCGGATTACATGCTCCTAGGACTATAATCGGTATCATTACTGAGTTTCCTTTGAGATTCTACAAGGAATTAATGATGATGACTTGCTATTGTACACCTTGGATTCGGCCCTTCACGGTCTAACACATTGATTATACAACACTTCCATTGTAAATTGTTATATATCTATTTATACAGCATGACCATGGAAAATATGGTATGATTGGTTGAATGGATAGATCGTAGTAACCCTTACACTTCACTATACGGTAAGGTTGTGGTTGAAATGATATTTACGGATGTACAGAGAGGCCATGTTGGTTGTTTCTATTTTTTATAAAAACCATGTTATCCGAGTAACACTTGTTTTTTAGGGATACTTGTATGGAACTATATCATCAATTTCCTTTAGAGTTATTCCATAGGATCTTTAAATTAATATTTCATAACTTCTCACTTATATACTATTTAGATTATTATATTGCACATCCTGGATTGTATATATCTTAGGGTAGTCACCTAATAGGATTGTATCTCACACACTATTCAAGCCACAGCTGGTTATGCAAACAAACATTATAGATGAAGGTAGGTACTGGGGAAAGAACCCATAATTCAATTCTATATATAGATCCATGTTTAGGAATAGTTTATAAGAGGAATGAGATGAGGCTCATGATGCTTCAGGGGATATTACTTTCGGTCTATTTTGGTGTTTTTGTAAATGTAATGTAATGTACTTCAATATACCTATTTTGGATGCCTTATAGAGACATGTATCATTATCATTGTATGTGAGACACTGCTGGATTTTGTTGTTATATATTCTTGTTTTTTATCTATTGTATGACTTTTATATGGCTTCCACTATTGACTATTATTGGTATTATGCTATGTTAAGCTCTATTAGGAGGAAATATTCATCCCATAGACACACAATAATCCCTCACTGCTAGTCAGAAGCCTCTTCATTTGGGATGATGTGGTTGAGGCCAGGTGGCCAACTGGGCAAGGGGAACTATTAAGTGGAATCCATGTTTGAGACATTATAGTGGTCTACTGAGTTATACTAATTCCATTCTTAAGATATCATAGCACGTGGGTAGATGAGCAGACACTAGTTGGTTTCACATTTAGGATTGTGCTTCTAGGATAGATATCATACTTAATCCAATATAACTGTGAGTAAAATTGATGATTTTCTCGAGACCACTCTCCTCTTAAATTAAAATATCTAAAGATTCGTATTTTTTAAAGGATACAAAGGATCGTAGGATCAAAAAATTTTGTTAACTAAATGGTGATTGATTTTAACTCCTAAATATAGTCTAAATTTGTTTTAATGTAAATACAAACATGTTTTTTCATTGGTATTCACAAGGTGTTTCATGATATATGATACAAACTAATGTTAATGATAAAAGTCATAAAAAATGAAGATATCAAAAGGATTTTTCAATATGGTTTAAAAAATTAGTATAAGTGATATAGTATAAGGTAAAATGGAACCTAGTTTTATTATGATTTAGTAATAGTGGGAGACTTAATGATATATTCCATGAAAAATATTTTATCTGATTCATTTAGACTTATATCATAAGGATTTATATAAATAGATCATATGGTATGACATATTGAAACCAAAGGGTATAACATATCACTTTGTTTAAGTGTATCTTATTTCTAGAATGGGGTTTTATAAAATATTAAATACATGCTACTTCCCTTTTAATATTTTGAAATAATAAGTTATGTTTGGTGATTTATTTTAGGGAATGTTATTAAGATAATGATCCCCTATATTGTGATAGTATCACTTTGAAACATAGAAAACATATGGAGGGTATGAAGTAGTGTCGGTGACTCATGAACTATTAAAACATTTATCCCTTTTTTTCCTCTACACATATTCTATGAATGAATCTATATCACTCAATATTAACCTTTTCTTTAATTGTACATAAAGAATAAAATTAATGAAATAAATATACAAGTATATTTTAATGATGTTTTCCTCTAATATATATGACTATGTCTCTAGAATACATAAAAATGATAACAGAGAGATGTGTCTGAACTTATTGAAGGGATAAATAAATGTGGGATTTCTTATTAAAACATTATCACTTTGTTACCTCCTCACACTTTTAGTAATTTTATTTCTCATTCTCTATTTTTTTATTAAAATTAGTCATTCTAAATGAATGTGTGAAATATAAAAGAAATATAAGATAACAATATGATTATTGATGAGGTTCACCACCCTAAGGATTACTACATCCCTAGTGTATAGTTGTTTTTATCCCAAAAACACACAAAATGCTTCTTATCATACAAGAATTTACTAGAAAATGTACGACCATAAACTCATTATCTGGGAACCAACCAGGTACAAATAAATAGTGAGATTAATTTCCCTCTTTAAAATTTATTGGTCTTGTGGAACCTTGAATAAAGATAACCAGTTTTGACTTGATTACCTCTAGGAAAAAATGAATCAATATTTTTCTTATACTATTGTAATTATATGGGATGCCTTTATGTTCTTTAGACTTTTATAATATATGAATTCAATGTAGAATGGACACTCAACCATCTATTCTTCTTACTAACTACGTAGAAAATTTTCTTAGCATGTATCACTAGTTTATATCATTATCTCTCTTCAAAAATTCAGAATTTATAAGAGATGAAAAATCCTATCTTTCTCGGTATGTGAGAATTTTATCACATCAAAATCACAATGTCAAATAAATAATTCTCATTCACATTATTCTAATATTTATATTCACTTTATGTGAATATTATTCCTAATATTTGAATGCCTATAAATCTCGATATTTTAGTAGTATTAAATTCTCATTTACTCATGAATAATGTCACAGTAATATATAATGAAGACCTAATATGATATTTTATTCAATACTCTTATGTCCTCAGTCTTCAATTATCATATACATCATTGGAATTTTCCACTTTAAATGCACCTATAAACACAAAATTTAATTTCATAAGATATTAAGTTCTTAAAATAAAGTTATCTTATTTATTTCATTGAAATACATTACATGAATTCATATATCCCTAATAATACTCATTTATTCTTCCATAATAAAGAGTAACTCTAAATTTTGATCATCGTTGTGATTCCATTATGATGTGGGTGTTTGTTACTATTTATGAACTATTTTATATAGCATTAATCATTGTGGAATATATCCTCATATTCATGAAAAAATATAACATTCCCGTGGAGTTTTAATTTAATCATACATAATTATCTTTACTCATCCACATACACATCATTCTTGAAATTCCATGAAATAATTTTAGATTCAACTAACAATAATTTTTCTCAATGTTTTCTTAAAAAATATTCCTATATTTAAATAAAAAAACATCATGAATTTAATTATTTTAATTAATAATATCCATATATTCATGATGATATTTTTGTGGCTTTATCGTCATTACAAGACGATCATGAGTATGTATTCTTATAAATAAATGAATGCATCATAATGGCTTTCATGAAGTTCTTTTGATGTTGGCCTATAAATAACATTAAAGGTAGTTTAAATTATTTGGAAGAACCTGGAAGGATCTAACATTAATTTTACATCTACATTAATGTAATTGATTTTACAAACATGTATGGTTGTCTCAATCCCAATATTTTGTACGATCAAGTTAATCATATGATGATAAACCTAGAGCTTATAGAACACATGCCTGAATGTAGTAAAAATATTTAATGTATTTATCTTGTCACAATGAGAAAATTGGTCATAAAAGAATAGTGTGTCAAGAAATAATATTGGAGACTATTTATTTTAGGGAAACTCATTCTCAAGATTGTATCAAATAAAAATAATTTCATCATTATTTGGATTACGTCTATGAAATGTGAAGCTTCATACATAAACCCTTTATATATCAATTTTCATCATCTAAAATCTAATCAACATAAATTTATAATGGGACCTCATTTATTACTTAAAAAAATAATTCTTTGAACACACTTTAATTAAAATTATTAATTAATATGAAAAATATGAGATCACTATATAAATAAAAAATATCTCTTTTAATCAAGGTATATAGAAGACTTCATGTTCATTTGGACACTTCATATAGTTGATATTTTTTCACTCATGGTCGATTTTATTCTATTTCTAAAAAAGAACCAAAAAGACAATAGAGCTCAAATGTCATGGTAAACTAGAAATAACATCATGTCATTGTTTTAAGATTACGGTAGATCTATAATTTGAACACACATAATCTTAGTATAATACATTAGTTCGTCTTTTGTTGTGTTAGATAAAAAAATAATCATTGTTCATCAAATATTCATGTGTTATATCTTTTACTATGATTGAATTATTTCATGAATGGTTTTTAGTTAATCTAATCGGTACACAATTTCTTTATCTCATGTGAATGGTAACTTGAGTAACTCATGCGGTTGATTGAATAAAACATGTTGTTGACATGGTATAATAAAGAATCACTTAAAATATTTTTGTGTAGAGATATTGTTTTGAAGAATACGATGAGTGGATGATTGGATGACTTGGATTATTTTCATAAGATGATTAGTGTTTTATTCAAAACATTTTAACATAGAAATATAATAGCCTCTTCTTACAGAATCCCACATAGAACTAAAATTCATCCTCACACTCTATTATAAGGAATTTTTTTCCTTAGATGGAAATTTTAGTGTATTAGGGTTCAGTATTTTTTCCCCACACACCTCATACATTGGGATCATCTGTTGGAACCACCCCATGTCAGTGTACTCGCACACATGCACAAGCACCCCACTATCTATGCACTCCTTGTGGTAGCTAGGGTTCCACCCATGATGCCTAGGCTAGCTAGGTTGAACTTCCTATTTTGTGGTTTTACATGGTCCCACATGTGTTGTTTTGGTTGTTTCATGGATAACTTATGTTTTTTGAACAAAATTAAATAATTTAAAACTCAATAAAAATTACACAATCTAAGAACGACGCCTATAAATTAACCTAAATTTATTCCTTTCAAAATAAAACATTTTTGGCATGGAATTCTTAATTTCCAATAAACATTTAATTATTTTTCAAATATCCTCACAAATTATAAATTAAACAATGTACATTATCCTCTCAATATAAGTAAGTTTATTAAAAAATTGGAAGAACACCGCAATCATTATATTTTGATAGTCATGATTTATCAAGCATGAAAACCATGAAAAACTTATTCAAATTTTATTCAATAATATTTCTACATAATCATTGTTCTTAATAAGTATGGAACATCTAATATCCTTATAATAAATCATCTTCTTGTCCTGATCAATTTCTAAGAATATCCACTTGCCTCAAAAACATTTTTCCTTGCTTTGGGAATTTCATATTAAAAATTCTTGGGTTATTCAAAACTAACTTTGAAACACTTATTTTATATTATAATTTTTATTTAACAAATCCAAATTAAATACTATTTGTAAATTGAATAAATATACTAAAAAAGAAAATTACTGCTCAAAAATAATCTCCTTTGTATTTGTTTTCAATAGTAAAACTAACAATAACATTCATGTCAATATAATCTATACATATGATTTTTTTCTTTACCCCTATCCAATTTACTATTATCATTTGGTTGTATATCCCAATAATTAATAAAATACAAAAATTATATGATTAAATATTACATAAATCCATTCTTTTGAAATGTTTCATCATCCATACCACTCAGGGTCTACACAAGTCATTATTGATATGTAAAACACGAGGGTTTGGATTAGAAACAAATAACTCATTTAAAAACTAAAAATGATACAAAATTATAATTATTATCATTTCATAATTATTTCCATTTTAGTATATTTAAACATATTGTAGATGAATTATAGTTATGTAAATTAATTTTAATTTTTCTATATATAATGAACCTGAGTTTTCTTCACCACTTAGTATAAAAATTAACAACATTCATGTATAAACCACATGTTTCATTTCATGCCATCTTAGAACATCACTAAATATCCTCATTTTTAACAAATTAATTTAAATAATTTTCATCACCTATATGTTAGGATGATTTATTTAAATTCATGGATGAGATACTCTCAATAAAAAAATTAATGGCTTGCTCATAGTCACTCTATAGAAAATGAATTTTCAGTAGTTACAAAGGTCTGGATGCATTTCAAGATACTTCCACTCAAGGGATAATCAACTTATTCAAGTCATCATGGTTGTTATTTACTTTAGATATACTTGTATATTCCAATTTATTGGTAAGTCATTCCAATATGCCACAATTTTAGATCTAGAATATTAATCCCAGTTTACATTTCATTTTTTCTTCCTTTGGTAAACTAGCATCAGCTTTAATTATCTATACATTTAGAACAAACATATAACACAAAAACAAAGGGAATATGTTGGATCCTCTTTTAATCCTTAGTGTGAGAAATAAAAAATATTTTTTCTTCTTAACTATGAAACTATTTTCATTTATTCTTTTTGTTCGAGATATTTATTCAGGCATGTAGTTTCATATTTCCTAGTATTCTTAGGTTGCAAGGGTAATTTTGTTTTCTCTAAGTTAGGGGGTTTACTTATGAAATGATACATCAATTAAAATGCATTACTTGGTAAATTTCTTATATTATTCATGATTTATTATTAGGTTGGTGTAATTTATATACAATTATTTGAGTTGTGTCCATCTAGATTACACGTCCCACACATTACATCAAACATCTTAGGATCATCATTTATTGAAAACATCTCATGAATATATGTTTATTCATATGAAATATAATTTATTTAATTTTACCTTTTATTTTAATTTATTCTTTTCATCATTTTTTTTAGTTCAGTTATCTAAATAACTAAGAAATAATTATGAATTTATCCCTTCGACTTGGTTGGTTAACATGGAATATTAGGAGTTCCTTCCACTGTAATAATCTTGTTATTTATTTATTTCATTGAATCATTTATTTTTTAGGATTACATCCATATAATTTTTATTCCATGGAGTTTTAAAAAAAATCTCGGGTGAAGAAACTTATGCCACAAAAGAAATAACTTCTAAAATTTTGTAGGATAACCTTTTGTGACCTCTTATATTTTCTTTGATCAAATTTTTATTTCTTCTGACTATCCACAGTTAACATATCATTCTTCTACGTAAAATTCCTCGAAATATTCAATGGAAAACATTTCTAATAATTCATTTCTATGATAGGACAATCTTCACTCCTCACTTTTGTGGCATTTTATTATTAATATTTTCAGTTCTATACTTGAATGGTTTATACTTGAATTAATATTTATCGATACTACTGTTGTTGAAAATATGCCAAAAATCACAATTTTTTTTTAAAAAATAACGACTGATGTATTTTTTTTCTTAAGTGGTATTTTATTCACCTCACTTTTATCACTTTTTATTTAATATTTCATTCAATTTAAAGTGTCCAAAATTAAAACAAATATCAATATCCTTGTGCCTATATAAGGACTCAACTTTAAACATTACATAATTTTGAGTTTTATTCCATAATTTTACATTCTTTCATATTAAGAATCTTTTTACATTTATTTCTGTAGATAATTAGGCCATGAATCATTAGTAACAAAACCTTAAAATACAATTTGGAAACTTATGATCAATATCTATTTTCCCAAAATATAAAATTTTTAAAATGAAATATGATTTATTTTCATAGAAAATATCCACCATATCCAACTTGAATTATTATTTTACATTACACATCCTTAAACCATGTGAAAATATTTTAAAATCTTTCTATGAGCCCGGAATCTCCATATGCGATATAAATATAATAGAAACCGTTAGTTTGGTAAAAACAAGAAATCACATAAAAAATTTAATGTTATATTAAAATTTTCTTTAAGAAAATGAAATAAAACATTTTCACATGAATCAAATAAATTAATTTTTCAAAAATAAAATCATTAAAACCCATATTATGCTAGTAAAATTAATTTAGGTTACTTTGAGAATACTACTCATTAAAACATTTCAAAGAAATTTTTATTGGAATAGTCATATGGTAAAATTCAAATCATTTTAGTCTGACAAATGGAATACCAATATGGCCTACATCCAAACCCAATGCATTGGAGTGGTATCATGGAACCACCATACCATTAATCCATAATGATCTCACCAAGTGCTATCTGGGCCACCCCATGAATAAGCTGTAATAGGCTCACCCGACGCTATCTTGGACACCCCACCTATAAACTATAAGGGTATCACCTCATGCTATCTGAGACACCCCATGTATAATATGTAATTGGATCACCCATTTCATATAATTATCACATAAATCTTCATTAATAAAACACCTTCATTAAAAATAAATTTAAAACCCCCTTTTTAAACACATATAAAAAACCCTTTCAGATAAATATACAATTTTCATTTAAAACGACATTCTTAAAACCAATACAACCTTTTCATTGAAATATTATTTTCAATATAAAAATACCCAAAATAATAAAAATAATTAGTTTCATTTAATAAATCAAGTAATAATTCAGGTGAATAACAAAATTTAAATAATATTCACAATAGAAGAAAATTCATTGTCGCCATGTACATTAAGAACATAGCATTACATTAGTATTTTTTCAAACAATTTTGGATAAAAAAATGTACAAATATTCCTTTTTATATAATTTTAATGAAATTAGAAATATACCTAAAATTTAATTAATAATTCTATTATACTCATATAAATATTCATTTAAAAAGATATCAGTAAAATTGACATGGATAAAAAAATTGATTATTAAATCCTTAAACATTAAAAGTGTCCCATACCACTTTGAAAATATAATTCATAATATCCATGAAGAATAAAATTTAAAAATATCATTAAATAACTCGATTAAAAATAAAATTATGATATGGTTCATAAAAGGTGTTGAAAAATTCACCTCAAAAAAGATGTTGGGTGTATAACATCAAAACATTCCTCAATGAAAGGAGATTGAGACAAAACCCCATACCTTCAATTTGACTTGTCAAATGTATCCTGATATTCCAGAAAAATAATTTTATGATAATTTTCACTTGATTAGGAACATTTTCTAGTTTATAATTAATTTTATTTTACTTATTATAATGTTTTATGCAACTACATAAAAAATTAATTCTTCATTGGGTGTTTTGACCATATTTGGATTATGTTTAAAAGACTAAGGTTTCCTAACTATGGCCATGGTGGTAATTATATAAAAATATAAATAATAATAATCATGAAATAACTATATTTTTACACATTAATTATACTTGTAAAACCATACATTAAATATGGTTATGAAAAATGAATCAATGGTACAGTCATGAAGATGGTAAGACTAACATACCTATGAATAACGTTCCCATTTTTCAGTGATCATCATTGAAAGAATATATGTATCATTTTTCTTTCCATAATAATAATAATTATATCATATATTCCCTATTATTAAATCACATATACTTATATATAGACTTCATGTGATGTAAAAGGAATCAAACCACTTTTATGAGCCAGTAGTTCACGCATCCACGAATAACGTTATGAAATTTTCAATGTGTGAAAAGGCGTTAAGGAAAATAATATATTATATATCTAGAAAATTAATTATTTTATTAATATAATATATATTTAGTTTATTTAATATATTTTTTGAAAAAATATTCCATTAATACGTTCCATGAAATGTGTGAACGTATTACATCATTTTGAAGAGGTTGTCGTCCACACATCCACAAAGGATGTTATTGAATTCACAGAAAATTGAAAAAATGATGTTTAGTGTCATATAAACATTATATAAGAATGAATAAATAAAAATTATTTTTTATATGAAATAAAAAGTGTAATTAAATCATTATTACCAACCTTCAGTAGTGGTAATGGAAGATTAAATGACATCGGTTTGTGATGTAATAGTACGTCATACACACGAACGATGATTGTGTATCCCATTTGATGGAAGTGTGTATAGGAGTAGGTTGAAGCCATAACATAAAAACATATTGGTATATTTATGATACTTATATTTGTATATAATTATGTAATAATAAATATTTATGTGGTTTTGAGAAATAAATATAAAAAAAATGTATCACTGAACAATGTTACCTCTTTTAGGGTAGCTCCTCTTGGTTTACACCAAACGATATCAATGGATTTCTTTATTGAAGAAATAATTGCTTCTATGATGATTTGAGAGATATCTCTGTATTATTTGGGATGGGTTTTAAGGATCCCAAAGGTCTTGATAGGTTTGAAGAAGTGACGGGGTGAGTGCAATTTTATAGTAGAGAGGTGTAGCATTCTTGAATATATAAAAATGTAAACATTATTTGAAGGTCTCCCGTACATCATGTGACTAAAATAATGAACCAAATTTGATAAAATTTTGGTTAATTTCTAATAATTTCCATATAATGGGGTTCATAAAGGTTTACTAGTCATTTTACCCATTTGAATAATTTTTTACCATCAAGTAAACACTTTTGTACCTTAATCACTGTAATTAATTTTAATTACATTCACTGTTATATTTCATAACACACTTTGACTAACTTAATATATATTATAAATTATTCTTATACAAAATATGGAAACAATTTTTCTGAATGATTATAACATAATTGTAAGAATATAATTTAAAAATAATATTTTAGACTGAACAAGATGTCGGGTTTATAAAGTAATAAGTTCACAAGATTGAAATGATTTCATATCCGGTTTTAAGGTGAAATTGATTCCAATAAACTTTATTGGTTTAAATGAAATATAATTGATCTAAATATACATAAAAACAAATTATAAATATTAATTAACTATATAAATAAATTAGATGAAAATTAGTTTTCAATTAAAATTCAATGTTTACACTATTCATCAAAAAAATTAAATATCCCAAAAAATTACCAAAGAAATTCCCAAAAGTAAATTCTGATATTCCTTATCGAAAAATGAAGTTTATATTTTCATAAAAATTTATAAATGTTTTTAAATTTTGTTTTAAATATATTATACATCCCTTAAAAAGAGTTTCTCCCTAAAAATTCATCTTGGTTATCAAATGATTAACTTCTCTAGAATTCATTTATTGAAACCCACATCATAAAAAGGTTAGTAAAATATCCTCTTAAAATAGGAAATTAGAAAAAATAAAGGTCGCAAAAAGTTATTCATAACATGGATTCCATGTAGTGAGTACATTGGTTGGGAATTAGAAGTATGACTTGGAAGGAAAAACTAATTCTCATGGATAAATAAAGAGTGATGTTGAATAAGGTCAAGTGGAAGTCAATGAAGACATAAACACAAGCCAAATAGGCTTGTAGATGGTCATTGATATCATCATAAAAGATGTTAACATGATAATATTTTATATTAAGACTTTTTTCCTAGATTTTAAGGAAGTTTTCACCATCTTTAATAAGATAATAAGAAATATAAATACTTGATGAGTAAAACTTCATCCTTTAATAAATTTCCACCATATTTTTATATTTTTCTCAAAGATTGAGTAATAAAGATGACATTAAATTCCTGAAGCACTAGAATTAACTTCTAATAGATCACACAATCCTCATAAGGTTAACCTGAAATTCTACCAATCTTTAGATATTTTCCAAAAAAATTGATAACATATAATAAGATAACTCAAAAATTAATGTTATGAAAAATACATTAATATCTAATGAAAATTAGTAATAACCAAAGATATAAATATATAATTCCATTTTTATATAACCCAAATGGTTACCAATACTATTAAACATCTTTTTGAAAAGTAATGGTACTCTTCCATGAAAATCTTTTTAACATATACCGAAGACATAAATACAAAATAAATAAATGTATCACTAGGTATTTAAATTATTTAAAACATTAAAATAGGTGTTAATAAAAGAATTGGATTGTGATAATTTTTATAAAAATGTCGAGCACCCAAGATCAATTACCACTTCACTAAGTGGACTAACATCAACTATAGATGTAGAAAAAAAAATTCCATCACATTTTTCTTTTGATCATGAAGGTTTCCACCTAGAGTATGTTTCTTTGAAAACATATTAGCCTAATGTCCCAGATAATTATAGGTAAATCAAATTATTGTTGATTGGATATCTGTTATCCCACTCTTGGATTGATCATTACTCTTCTCTTTTCATTCATGAACCTTATGACCATACATACTACACTGGTAACATATTCTAGTTCCTAACATTCATTCAATGAAATGTGTTTTACATCATATGGAACATTTTTCAGGCATACGTCTAGGATTCCTAGATAGATTCTTCTCCATTTACTACCACCTTGACCATTTCTTACTCTTTCTATCTAGTGGAATATATGTATTGGTAAACTCTATTTCAAATTTATCATCAAAACGAACCAATTTCTCATTTCATTTAAATTACCACGAGGATAAATCTTTTCATAGACATGGTATCATTCATGAGTTAAACCCATTTTTTACTATTAGTATCTCTATGAAAATATGGCACATACCTAGACTATATATTTATGTTTTATTCATATGAATCTATAGAATATTAATATATCAACCACAATTCCAATAATTATTTTTCCAACCATAGTTGAAAAACTATAGGGAAATATTTCTCAAGAAAAATATACTTAAATATTTCCTAATCCATGGAATCAAGATTATATTTATCTCTGGTATTCTTAATAATTAATAACTATAAATTGGATTCACCTTCAGAAATATAAATGGTATGAGTTAACTTTTAACGTTATAAACATCCCATGAAATAAAATATCTTCTACATAGAATTTACCCATCTTTTAGATACCAATGGTTAAGCTGATCTACTAAAATATAGGGGATATTGCCTCCTTAAATGCTCCAAAAATTTACATTCCTTCATAGTAGACCGTGTTCTTATCTACCATAGATACTACCGCCATTTATCTCCTCATTAAATTGAGACATCACTAATACAAATTGTTATTTCTTAATTACGAGCATGTAGATATGTTGATTGGAAGGATACTTTTCTCCCATTTCTTTCCCACAATAGCTTTTTTATTTCCTCTATGGAAAACCATTTTAAAAAGAAATAGTTTATTCAAAGGAACATGTAAATCTTAAAATTATCTACCATTTTAATTCAACCATAATGTAAAATATTCTAAGACCATAATACTAACAATATCCTAACTTCTAATGTTATATAAACTATCCTTTCATACCAACTATAAAAACTCGTACTTAAACATTACATAATACTAAGTTTTGTTCTAGAATTTTTATTTCATTCACATAGAGGATTTTTTTTTCAGTTTTACACTCTTAGAGAATTAGGTCTTAAATGTTATATATAAAAATTGTAATATAAAATGTGTAAACTTATAATTAATATCCATTTTACAATTACATAAAACATTCAAAATAACTAATGATTTATTTTCATGGAAAATATTCACAAAATTAAAATATACTTCTTCCTTTCCATAAACATCCATTAATCCTATGAATACATATTTAAAAACAATTATGAAAAAAAAAATATTAGTAAGAGATATAAAATGAAAAGAAACCTCTAGTATGGTAATAAGATGAAAACACATATAATGTTAACCATTATCTTCAATGTCATTTGAGAATTTGAAAAAAAAATATTTCACATGAAAAAAAACATACATTCTTATCAATTAAAATCATTAAAACCCATATAAATAAATTAAAGAACCTATAGGTGACATAAAGAATCACATTCATTAATCTATATCAAAAACCCTTTTATTGGAATAGTTGTATGGTCGAATTACAATCTTTTCACTCTTATAGAGGGAATAACCATATGGTACAATTTCAATAACCAATGAATTAGAGGGATATCATGAAACAACCCATACATAAAACTATAACTAGCTCATTCGTCTCTATTTGGTTCACCCATATATAAGATGTAATGAGTTCACCCAATGCTATATGGGCCTCCTCACACATAGGTAGTAATGGGATCCCCCGACAATGACTAGGCCACCCTAAGTATATGCTAAAATGTGCTCACCCATTTCATATAATTCTCAAGTACCATATCATTAATAATACACATTAATCAGAAATCTCTTTTAAATACTCTTTTTAAACCGATATTGAAAACAATTTCTGATAAAAATATCATTTTCTTTTAAAATCCTATTTTAGACACCAAAATAACCTTCTCTTTGAAAACCCATTTTCAAAACCAAAATAACAAAAAAGAAAAATAAGACATTTCATTGAAGAGAACATGTAATATATTAATGTAAGGTATAAATTAAATAATATTCACAATGAAAGAAAATTCATAGTTGTCATATACGGTAAGAATATAACATTCTGTTTGTGATTAGTCAAAATGATCCATATAAAACATGTAAAAAGATTACATTTAGAACGATTTGAATGAAATTAGAAATATAATTAAAAATATATTTATAATCCTTTTATATTTATATAAATTAATAGAAAAATTAATATCAAGAATATTGACATGGAGAAAAATATTTGATAATTAAATCATTAAACATTTAAAGTGTCATATACGACTTTGACCATTTATATTATAAAAAATATGAAATAACAACATTTAGAAAAAAAATTAAATAAAATTACCATAAATAAATTCATTATACGATAAATCAAAGGGGACAAATATATAACTTAGAAAATAATTTTCGTATATAACCTCAATATATGCCTCCATGAAAGGAGATTGATACAAAATCCATTACCATGAGTCTAACAAGTTACATGTGTCTTTATCACCCCAAATAATAAAAATCATAATATTATTTATTATTTTCAGAAATTTTTTAAATTTTATCATTAATTTTATTTCACTTGTTACAATGTTTTATACGAAAACATGAACAATTAAGTATATGATAAGTTTTTTACCATATTCAGTTTATATGTCAAAACAACTATAGTTGGTTGATAATGGTTAATGTGGTCATAATAGAAACATATCTAGATTTATAATTACGGAATAATAATTAAATTGATAAATTAATTATTCATATAAATCTAATCATGAAATATGGTTATGAAAAATGAACCAATGTTACAATCAAGGAAATGATAGGTCCTACATATGCATGAGTAACATTTTGATTTTTTATGATCATTATGGAAAGAAGATAAGTAATAATTATATTTATAGAATAATATTTATATTTTATATACAATATTATTCAATAATATAAACTTATATATATATATAATTCTTGTAATGAAAAATAATCACATCTCTTTGAGGAGGAAGTAGTCCACACGTCCATGAACGACGTTATCACTTTTTTTATTGTGTGAAAATGTGTTAAAGAAAATTATATATTATATTAAAAAAAATATTTGTCTATAATATCATATATATATATATATCATGTATTTCACATGATTTTAATTAAACCCAACCTGGAAACATTCCATTTAAAGTGTGAACCTATCACATCAGATTGAGTAGGTAGTAGTCCACACGTCCACAAACAATTTAATCATATTCCCACAAAATGGAAAGAATGAAGGTAACTACTATATAAAAATTATATATGTATGATGAAATCATATATATAGTATATATAATAAAAATAATTAATTCCCTCATTATTCCCAACCATTAATGGTGGTAAGGGAAGAATAAATGACATCCGTTCGTGAGACTGTAATCTATTTTACACATGAGTGATGATTTCATATACCATTTGATGGATATTTATGTAGGTTTAGGTCAAAAAAATAACATAACTACATATCGGTATTTTTAAGATATTTAGGTTGTTATATATTCATATAATAAGAAAAATTCAATTGGTTATGAGAATGATAGAAAACAAAAGTGATCATTGAAGAATGTTACCTATTGTTTCGGTAAATATTTAGGATTCCACAAAAGGACTTCATTGGATTCCTTTCTACTCAATTAAGGCTTATTGGAAGAGATGAGATATGTTGAGAGAATATTTGTGTATGACTTAGATTATCCAAAATGTATTTATAGTTGTGAATAATCGAGGGGGGGTTAGTTCCTTTTTATAGTGGAGGGGGAGTGACATTCTTGTAAATTTAAAAAGGTAAACAATATTAGGATGTCTCTATTACATTATAGGACCGCAACAATGAGCCGATTTAGATAAAATTGCATATATGGTCGAATAATTTCTATAAAATGGGGTTTTGAAATGTTTTTGGGCCATTTTACCCCTAATATTAATGTTTAACCACTAAGTAAACACATTTTACCCTAATTTCTATATTTAATTTTAATTACATTCACTAATAATTATGGTAAAAAGTTTGTTTACCTTAGTAGAAAATATAAACTATTGTTATTTAAAATAAGTATTTTTTCTATATTCTAATTAAATAATTGTCTGAATTTTATTTAAAATTAATCCCACAAACGAAATGATAATGTATGTTTTAATATAATATGATCAATAGTTTTAAATGTTTTCATATCCCATTTCAATGTGAAACTGATTAAAATAACCATAATTTATTTAATTGATATCAAATTTATATAATTATATGTTAAAAACAATTAAAAATATTATTTAATTATATAAATAAACTAGTCAAAAATGATGTTTTCAATTAAAATTTGATGTTTTTCACTATTCATAAAAAATGAAACATCTCAGGAAAAATAAGAAAAATTCACCCAATGTAAATTTTGATATTAATATTCAAAAAATGAAGTATATTTTTTCATATAAAAATTATAAAAGTGATAAAATTTTGTATTAAATTTTTCATTCCATTAAAAGGTGGAAAACTATCATATTAAATAATAACATTAATAGTATATTATTGTTTCGTATAACTCACTATTACACGAAACACATGTTTTGAATGAAACATATTGTATTATGTAATGTGTGAAAAACATGGTGTTGTGTGTAAAAAAATATAAACTTTGTGTTTTTTGTAATGAGAGATAACCTTTGTATTACGTATAATTAAATCTGTTAAAGAATTTAAATTATTTTGGAAAAAATATATTTCATAAACTCTTGTGTTGTTATAGCCTATAAATTTCACAAAAAAATGTATCTATAAAATCTTTATATATTCTTTTAATATATGTTCTGGATAGTTTTCAAAAATTTTGATTTTAATTTTTTCTCATTCTCTAAATTGTTATTTTTAGGGGAACCGTTCCATATACACTTACATTAATCCAACCTGGTTGTAATGGTGGGTTTCTATCCATTTTTATTTGTCCACATTTATCAACATTATTTTTAAATCTACATATTCCTAGAAATATATTTATAAAAAATATTATTTACAGAAGTTGATGGATCCTTCTCTATTTTATATGATATATATTTATCATTAAATGATTTTACAATGATTTTTCACATAAAAGAGGTATGTAAACTATAGATTCATACTTTTTAGTTTATGTGGTAGTAAATTTTCTTTCAACTTGTTATGAAGACACAGGTTGGGCTACTTTCATATTCATCATTTTAACATTATAATCTATGCATTTTTTATTGAGAATGTATTTTTCAAATTCCATTGTATTTAGTTTTTCTCCATTGAATTTCATGATTTTTTCAACCTTATAATCATGTATTTCATTCTCATATTTCATTAAAATTTCTTTTTTCAGGATCATATGGGACTTGACTTCTAGCGTAACATTTGATGCATCAATGATCGAATTTTTCTTTTCATATAGTGTATAGAACATTACACTATGTCTCTAAATATCCTGATATTTAATTAGGATTAATTTAATCAAATCCTTTATAAATTTATAGTATCATCCCTATAGCTACATAATTCGTGATCTTTTTTCATTATATTATTTGTATAAATTTTCACACATCATTATCTTTTATTCTAGTATTCTTTATTTTCTATAAAATTATTCTTTAAGATGGGTGATGTACTTATAAAAATTATCACATGAACTTGTATTTTGATTATTCAACCAAGAACATGTATCTTCAATTTAATAGTTTTAATAAATCATATTTGATACTTATTCATCAACTTGTGAGGTATAACTATTTCTTATCTCATTGTTAATAGATTGAACCTCAAAAAAGTCTTCTTCTATAAAGGATTTATTATTTATAGAGTGAAACAATGGGAAAAATATTGTTTTTTCTCTTCATATCAAAGTGATAATTTTTCTATATTTTTTATCTTCTTTATTCTATTATTTTGAGATTTAGAATATGTAAAATTTTGAACAGTTGTTGAAATAGTTACTCTAAGTTCGAAATATATGTTTTTATTGGCGGAAATAATAATTTAATTCTAAATCATCAAGATTATAGAGAATCAAATAGTGTTACAACACAACTTTAATACAAATTAGAATGTATTACACAAGGATGTTCCCATATTTAGCAGGGTGAATCAGCATGGGATGACCCATTAAAAAGATATCTCTTTATTAACTCATCAGTTATTCTGTGTTTGGATTTCTATTATTATATTTTTATAATAACATTTGTGTGGTTAAATGTACATGTAAAATAGAAATTTAGAAAAATAGAACACCAAAATTATTGAAAAGGTTTTCCTCCCAAAGGATTAACATATCCCTGGTGTTTTTTGGTTTTTATCCCACACACACTTCATCTTTCTTACCATAAAATTAAACACTCAAAAGGGTATATCCTTAAACTCATTTTCCTAACACTGAATTGGTGAAAATAATGGGTGGTCTTATTTTCCCACTATAAAAAATATTTATCTTTTAAAACCTTAACAAAAGATCACTTGTGTTGACATGACCCCCTTTAGAAAATTATGAATTGATATTCTTATTCTACAATATTAATTATATTGGGTCCCTTAATGTTCGTAATAATTATACAATATATGAGTACATTAGAGGCCAGATAACCATCCACATCTTCTTCTTCTTCTTCAGTCCATATGAGATGTTCTTGGCATGTATCACTAGTTTTGGACTGTCTCTCTCTTTGATATGTCAAAATTTACATTAGATTAATTATTAGATCATTATCTTGTCATAATATTTCTTCACTTTAGAATCATATTCTCAATAAACAACTTCTCATTCTCATTCTTTTAATATTTATATTAATTATTTTGAATATTATTATTAGTATTTTAACTCGCATAAATATTTATGTTTAATTAGTTTTAAATTATCACTTAGTCATTAATAATATAAAAAAAATATTTTTAATGATTATAATTAAACTTTTCTTAATACTCTCTCAGTCATGGTTTCCAATTTTCATTTAAATAATTGTCATTATTCACATTAAATGAACCTGTAAACATAATATTTAATTTCTTATGATAATTAAATATTATCATAACCTTATCACATTTATTTCATCTAAATACATTTCAATAAATCATGTCTTTATAACAAGCCTCAGTTATTCTTCCATAATACCTAGTAATTTATCATTTAGATCACCATTATTATTCTAAGAATCCTTGGGTTTTTCCCCATTAGGAAAAAAATTGTGCAGAATTAATCATCACAGTATATCTGCTCATATCCATGCCTGAATATCTCATGCTCCCTTTCTAATTATTTAAACTCGATGGATATTTTTATTCATCCTTGTATGCATCATACGTAAAAGTTAATATAAAAATTATGGATGCAGTAAACGTAAACTTATACTAAATCATTTCATCCACAAAATTTACCAAAATTTATATCCTTATTATTTCATGCATTTATTTTTTTCATTAATCATATCCATATATTCATGTTGATATAGTTATGACTTCATCCTCATGGAACAATGTTAGTGAGTTTTTGTTCCTCTTAATGAATGCATACACGTGAATTTTCTGTATAGATCAAATCTCTAGTTGGACTTTAAATAAATTCTATGGTAGTTTAAAAAATATTAAAGAAAATAAAAATATTACCTTTGATTTTTCATCAATTTGCAAGAATGTGGTGCAACATACATGTATGGTTAACTAGAAATCAATTATTTGTAGGATCAAATTAATCATAGGATGATTAATCACAATATTCAGGAATATATGGCTTGATGTAGTTGAATATCATATATATTTATCTTGTCTCAGGGTATAGCTCAATCATAGAAGAACCATGTGGCATAAAAGCATCTTGGACACTCTATTTTTAATGATGTGAACTCATTCTAATTTTTGAATCAAATAATAAAATTTTCATTATCATTGGTTTACATGGATGTAATGAATATATGCATGCATGTACCACTTCAATTTTACTTATCATTTACTAAATTATTATTAGTAGTAGTGACACCCCAACCCTGACTACCTAGATTCAATGCATTATTACATAATAATTTAATAATACATCGAATCAAGTCCCGAAAGACTGATCATTTTATTATCCTTGGAAGAACTAGATATATACATTAGTTTTACATTACATCATGAAATAAAGAAAAACAACATTATTCCCCCTTTGAACACACTCATATATCTTATCCTATTTATGTAGGTTAATCGTAATATATTTTTTCACATTCTAGGAAAAATAAAACATAATGGGTGAGCTCATATGCTCAGTAAGGATAACAATATAGAGTAAACTATATTAATTAAGCATAAATATTTAATGAAATTTATACAACTAAAACACAATAATTTTAAACATAATCTTAAACATAATATGGAAAAGATAAATAATATAATTCCTTTTAATTATTCACATGGATATTCTACTAGTCAAATAATCACATATAATATCAATAACTAATTTAATAATAATGAAATGTGTAATTTTGGACATCATAACCACAGATTCCAGGACTCGTTCCAAGACTACCAATTACATTTTGTCAAGGCCATGTGCTAATACACTAGTTTGTCTCATGAGACCTACTAATGCATCGAGGAGCTATAGTGGGCGCCACCCATCACATACTAAGTCCAATGCATTCCTCATATGAAAAGGTTGAAACATAATATAAACGTTCGTATTAAAACTAGCATACGAAATGTTAATACTTTAACCATAAAACATGAACAGTATAAAAATAGAACATCCACAGTTAAACATATCATAAAACCTTGAATATAATATAGATGATTGTATCATAATAAATCAACTTCAAATAAATGTAAAATCGAATGAAAATATTTTTCATAGATGAAATCAATCCAAATACTATTTGAGTGAAATATTTTTTCTATATTCAAATAATTCAATATTAATGAAAAAATTTATTTTGAAAAATATTCTTATATGGTTTTAAGGGAAGCTGCAATGGTGTTATAATGGAAGAAAATAGCCGCAGCCTCCGTATAAGTTAAAAAACATTCTTATGTTAATTTGTCGAAAATATAATAAAGTTCCTTGTTTTGAAAAAGATGAAAAGATTCATTTGAGAACATTTTATAAAAATTCAAATAGGGGTATAAATTACTTTACCCATTTTTTAGTAAATAATAAAAATGTTTTGAAATAAATTTTTAAAAAACACAGATGTGGATGATAAAGAGGTCCTAGTAGATACTTAGGTATTAAAAGCCTTAGATAAAAAAGAAATTGTAAAATTATCCCATACCTTGTATGTTTACTTGGTTGAGGGTATGTTAACCTCCTGTATAATATTAATAAAATTAATTAAATTATTCAATAACCATATACATAAATATGATATTATATATGATCTTCTAATATTGTTTTGTTACTAATATTTCTGTAGTATCATTGTTTCGTGTGTTAACAACTTTGTTTTCCTTTATATGTTTTGTTAATCATGTAATGTTATTAATTTATAGGATGTATTTGATTCATATCCATAATTATAATAAGTTCTTAATCATTATTTTTAATCATCAAATGAAAATTATTCTTGAATGGTTATGATGTGGAACAAAATCTCATCACGACGTGGAGACGGTAAGTCGTACAAACACACGAGTGACAATATTATTCTATTGATGGTGAAATGGTTTGTAGTAGGATGATATAACATATATACCAAATCACTAAAATGTAATATTTATTATTTACATCAATTATACTCATTATTATACTCATCCAAATAGTTAAGGGTTGAATGAAAAACTACACCACTACATGGAGACTAAAAGCCATATGTAGGCATGTATAGTGACCTTTTCCTTTATAGGATGGATAAAATAAATAATATGGTGGTAAAATATTTTTAATAACATCATGGTATGTAAAATGTACTAGATTCATTATTTTGGTATGGAGACAACAAAGCCAGAGGAATTGGAAGAAGAAAAGAACTTTGAAAGAGGTGATTAAATAATTACCTTTTCTTTGGGTGTTTCCTTTAGAATAAATCAAAAGGGATACTTAGGTTAGCATTAGGATAAAAATAAGGCCTATAAGTATAATTTAGGGTATTTGTTAGGATATTTGAGCAGGGGTTGGCTAAGCCAAATGACTTTGGAGGTGTGATTTTTAGAGAAGGGGAAGTACCCTTTTATAATAGAGGTGAGGGTCACTTTATGAGAAGCTTGAAATATTAATTTATTATATAATCATATTCAGTTTATAATGGATCCAAAAGGATTTATTTAGTGTATACGGTAGTTATGGGTCTAAATATTCTCAAATAATATTTTTTAGAAAAGTTTATGTCACCATATTAGCCTTATCTTTTAGATTTAACTCTCAGTTAAATAGTTTATCTTTTACCATGTTTTCTTGTATTATTATAATAAATGGTAAATAAACCTACTATAAAATCCAATAGAACCCCATGTTTTTCATTATTGACATATATATCCATATATAAGTCATGTTTCTAAATCATAGAATTTTATGAATATTAAATCATTTAATAATATAATGTTTTTTTTAAAACTCATTTCTGTCAATTTTGAAACTATTTTTTATTTTGTTTTTGTGAAAGTCATGAAAACATTATAAAATAGATAATTATTTATTCAATCAACCCTAAAATGTCATAATAACTTTGAAAATTCGTAAATTTCATAAAAAGTCTCAATTTACATTTATTTTGATATTTATAATATCATTTTTCTGATTCTTTCATTAATAAGGAAAATATTGCATCATTATTGTGTCATAAATAAATATATTTATAATATTTCTAAAAATTATAAAAAAATATCATGATATAGGAAATATTTTTATATTTTAATTAATATTTATATTCTATGAGACCAATTATATAACCTCATATAAATTTTTTTTACTAAAAGATACAGGTTTATGTTATTTTTTTCTGTACTTTACATTAGTTAATATAAAATGTATTTATTACACCCTAGTGGCTACATGGGGCCCCAAAATCAACCCATGGATTCCAATGGTCGGAAATTTGTCATAACATTGTGTTAAGACATGTGTCATGGAAATTTAATATTATTATAATATTATTTTTTACCCTTATATACTGGATTTACCCTTTAACCATTGTAAAAAATATATTTACTAAAGTAACTATTCATAATGTCTAAAAATAAAACATACCTATTTAAAAAATATGGAATACATGATTCCAAATATGGAATCCATTTTTTCAAATTCATATCACTAAATAAGTTTAAATTATTTTTAAAATAATTCCCATTATTAAAACCAATAAATATGTTTTTAAAAAGTAAAAATAATCAAAAGATTGACATGTGTTTATGTACCATTTAAATGTGAAATTATATCCAATGAACTCAATTATATTAAATTATAAAAATATAATATATTTATACATTAAAACCACACAGAAGTATAATTTAACACTATGAATTATTTCGATTAAAAAATTTGTCTTAAATTTAAAGTAAATGTTATTCACTATTCATCAAAATATGAAAGTTATCAGAAGAGTACCCAAAATTGACCCTAAGCTAATTTTAATATTCTAAATCCAAAAATGAAATCCTAATTGAAAAATAAAATTTTAAAAATTATAAACAATGTGTATTACTCTTTAAAACTGCCTTTAAAAGGGCTAGTTTGATAGGTCGTGGTGAGCTTTAACTAAGTGTTTCGTACATCGCACACTATTGTATTATTCAAAGAGAAACATACCGTGGAATCATGAGATGTAACATTATTCCCTACTACAAATAATTTCATCTTTATATTTTCTATAATACTACTGTATAAAATGATATGGGTGGTTTATTCATCATAAGTTCTTTAGGTTCCCACGTAGCCTCTTCCATTTTATGGTTTCTCCAAGAACTTTTTCATTCAAGTCAATAAAATTCTAAACACTTGTTCTTTAGTATCAAGAATCATTATAGCCTCTTCACAATAAGACAGATCAGGTTCCAGTTCTAATTCTTCAAATTTGAGTACATGTGTTGGGTAGGGAATGTATTTTCTCAGTAATGATACGTGGAACACATCGTGAAATTTGGAGAGACTACGGCATTTCCAAATGCTAACTTACAACTACAATTCATTCTAGAATATAGAAAGGTCCGACGTACCTGGGACTCAATTTACCATTCTTACTGAATCTTATGACACCATTCATGGAGATACCTTTAATAAAACATGATCTCCTACTTGAAATTACAAATCCTTTCTTTGGTTATTACCATATCTCTTTTTCTTACTTTGAGATGTATTGATGTGGGTTTGGATAATATTCACCTTTTCTATTGTTTCCTCAACATGTTCTGGGCGTACAAGTTTTCTTTAACCAACACCACCCCATCAAGTTGGTGTGCGACATCACATTTCCTATAATGATTCATATGGTTCCATCTGAATTCTTGAATGAAAGATATTGTTATAGGAAAATTATACCAGAGCTAAATACTTGTCGCACATACCTTGAATGTCAAGTGAGAAAGATCTCAACATGTATTCTAAGGGTTTACTAGTCCGTTCTGATTGTCTGTCAGTTTGGGGGTGGTAGACAGTGCTCAAATGAAGTTCAGTTTCCATGTCCTTCTTAACACTTTTCCATAATCTTGAAATAAAATGGGGATCATGATTAAAACAATTGATAGAGGTACTCCATGAAGTCTTACAACTTTATTAATATATAGTCTTACTAAATGTTCATGTGGAAATCTTCTCCTATAGAAAGAAAATGTGCTAACTTGGTATGATGATCAACAATGACCCATATTGCATCATTCTATCATGGAGTCTTTGGTACACCTGTGAAAATGGCCATCGTAATATCATCCAATTTCCACATAGGTATGGGAAGAGGTTGCATGACTTCTCCAGGATGTTGTCTTCCATCCTTAACCTATTTACCAACCATACATCTTGACACATAATAAGAAATCTCCCCCATCTTATTGTCCCACCAAAAATGTTCCTTCAAATATCTATACATCATAGTGCTACCTTGGTGTATATATAAATTGGAGCTCTAAGAATCATCCAACAATTACCTTTTTATATCAGGTATGTCCATAACACAATGTCTTTTCCCAAATTTCAAAATTCTATCTTCATATATGAAATCAATCAATCTCCCATAATTCACAGCTTTAATTTTCTTTTGAAACTCCTCATCATCAGTCTGACAACTTTTTATATTTTCTCGAAAAGATGGTTTGGAAACCATTTGAAAAATTATTGATGTTTAACCTTTCATGATTATTCCCTAATCTATATTTACTAGATCCATGAACATAGGATCCATTTAAACTATCATCTTGTTCTGAAATCTAGGATCCATTCTGCTCAAAGAATCTTCAACCATATTTTCCTTCCTCGGGTGGTAGTGTATTGTGAAATCATAATCCTTGAGTAGTTCAATCCATTTCCTTTGCCTCATGTTGAGTTATTTATATTAGAAAATATACTTCAAATTCTTATGATCTGTATATATCTCACACTTTCACCAAAGAGAGGGATTCTCCACATCTTCAGATCAACGATTATAGCTGCTAACTCAAGATCATGATTATGATAGTTTTTTTCAGAAATTTTTAGCTTATGTGATGCATATATAATAACTCTATCATTCTGCATAAGACACAACCATGTCCTTTCTTTTAAGCATCACTATAAATAACAAACCCATCATTTTCCAACAGTAGAGTCAAGATATGAGCATTGACTAATCTTTTCTTTAATTTTTCAAAACATTCTTCATGCTCTTTTGTCCAAAAAACATTAACCCTAATACATGGGAACTTTTTTAATGGGTTAGAAAATTGGGAAAAATCTTGATTAAAATGTCGATAATAACCTACTGAACCAATAAATTTTCATACCTCAGTTATACTCATCGGTGCTGGCTATTCCTGTATTGCTCTTGTCTTACAAGGATCAATATATATTCTATCCTTAGAGACAATATGGCCAAGAAAAGAAATCTCTTGAATCCACAACTCACACATGATAAACATCCAATATAATCCATTTCTTCTAACAATATTTAGAATAGTGATCATGAGATTGTCTTGATCTTCAAAGATTTTGGAGTATACAAAGATATAATAAATAAATATCACTAGAAAGTTATCAAGATATTCTTCAAAAACTATATTAATTAGATCCTTGAAAATTTAGGGTGAAATAGTTAGTCCAAATGTAATTATTGCAAACTCATAATGCCCAAACCTGGTAAAAAATTATATCCTTATAATGACTTCTATAACACCCCATGCTTCCGTATTACGTTTCTATTTGAATTATACAATATCTTGTGTTGGACCCAACTTCGAGTTATAACGCACCACGTCCAACCAAATTAGTAATTATGAATAGTAATACCTCTTTTTGAAATTTTTAAAAATTAATTTTTCAAAATTTATTTCATTTTTTGATTTGGAATATCAAAATTATAATAGGGTGAATTTTTGGTATTTTTCTGAAAACATTCAATTTTTGATAAATAGTAAAAAACATTGCATTATTGTTTAAAACCAAATTTTTATTTAAATAATTAATAATTTTATTTAAATTTATTTTAGGTAAATATAGATACATAATACCTATATATGTTCAATATAATTCATTGGAGTCATTTTATAACAATATTAGATTTATATAATTTGATTGAACTTTTTACCGTCTTTTACCCACCATCTAGGCGCATTTTCAAATTTGAAAAAAATTCAATTTTACTGCTTTTGTGAGTTGAATTTACAAAATCTGAGAAGCAAAATTGACATCAATAAGTAATATTTGGTTCAATAAGATGAAAATATTTTTTTATGAATAGTAACTTTTAATGTTTTATTAACTATAGTTAAAAGTAAATAGGGTAATTAAAGGTAAAAATGATTTTATAATTACCCTAAAACATGTCCTAATTCTATTATATAAGTGTAATTCGACCAAAAAGTCCTCATGAATAAAATATGATCCTTTTGGTCTACTTGGATTAGATTAATACATTTATTATTATTTTATTTAAAGACGAGTTAAATGTGTTAAATTCAAAGTTTAATAACAAAACTATTTTAAATATAGGGTTACAGAAAATATAAATTCAAATATAAATATTAATTATAAATCTAAAAAGATTTCCTAAATAATGGTATTTTATATATAATTTCTAGAAATTATATAATTAAATTTATTTCTGACACAATGACGATGCAATAATTACCTTATTAATGAAAAATTAATGTAATTGACAATATAAATATCCCAATAAATGTAAAGTGGTATTTTTATTAATTACAATATTTTTATAGGTTAACATGACATGTTAGAGTTTATTAAATGATTTTTTTTAATGTAATCATGATTTTAGGTCTTCAACAAAAATTAGATACTAAATAGTGTAAAATTTGACATAAATGGGTTTTTAAAACAAATACTATATTATTAAATTATATAATAGCCCTAAAAATATAATGTTCTATCAAATGACTTATATAATAATATTTATGTCATTAAAGAACCAATTGGGGTTCTATTGGCATATTATTGTAAGATTATTAAACATATAATAAAATAATAAAAGAATACATGTTAAATGTTAAACTATTTAACTAAGAGTTAAATCTAAAAGATAAGGTAAATATGGTGACCTAAACCTATATAAAACCTATTGGATGAATGTTTGTAGACCTATACCCACCTTATCCTTAAATTAAATCATTTATTATCCATTAGAAACCAAAATAGACTTTATTATAGAATAATAATTCTCCATTTTCCTAAAGTAACCCTCACCTCTCTTATAAAAGGCTGCTTCCCCTTCTCTAAAAATCACACCTCCAAATACATTTAGATCGGCCCAACCCTTCCCACATATCCTCAAAACTACCCTCAATTCCACCTAGTGTCCTTAATTTGATCAGAAATCCATTCTATGGATCCCTTTTTATCAACTCAAAAAGAAACACCCGAAGAAGATGTAATAATTTCACCACCTTTTTTCAATGTTTTTTCCTTCTTCCACTACCTCTTTCTTTTCTGTTTCCATACCAAAATAATAAATCTAATAACTTAAAAATATTGTGTTGCAATTGTAAATATGGTACAACCATATTCATTATTCTATCAATCCTATGAATGACATGCCATCATACGTGCTTACGTACGACTTATCGTCTCCACATTATAGTGTAGTTTGTTATTCAAACACTTAATTATTTGGATGGGTATATTAATGAGTATAAAAGATGTAAATAAAAAATATAACATGTTAATGATTCTGTATATATAATATACCATCAAATAACTTACGAATTCACCATCAATATAATGATAATATCGCTCGTTCATATGTACAGATTACCGTTTCCATGAACGCGATAAGATTCATACCACATTGTAACCATTAAAGAAAAAATTTCTATTTATGATCACAAATAATGTTTAAGAACTTAATATAATTATAGATATGAATCAAATAATTCTTATCCATAACAAACATGGTTTAATTAACCAAGCATATAATGGAAACCAATCAGTTAACACCCAAAATGATGACACTACAGAAATGTTATTAAAAAAGAAATATTAGAGGATCATATATGATATCATATTTATGTATATAATTCTTGTATAATTTAATATAAATTTTTAAATTATAATAATAGAGGTTAAAATTCCATAAACTAAGGAAAATTACAAGGTAAGGGTCGATTTTAAAATCTCTTTACTTATCTGAGTTTGTTAATACATAAGTATCTACTTGGACCTCTTTATTATCCACATCCGTGTTTTCATAAAAATGTATTTCAAAAAAAAATTACTTTTTACTAGAATACTAGTAAATTTAATTTATACCCATATTTGAGTTTATATGTTTTGAAAGGAATCTTTCCATCATTTTCCAAAAAAGGCACTTTATGAAATTTTTGAAAAATTAAGGTAAGAATATATTTTTTAACATATACAGAGGGTACAACTATTTTCCCCCATTATAACATCTTCAAAGCTTCCCTTAAAATCTTATAATAATATTTAAAAAAAATCTTTTATAATTATGGTACTCATAAATTATTTCAAAATAGGAAGAGATATTTCTCTCAACCATTGTTTATTTCATCTATGTAAACATCCTTTGATAAATTTTAATATTGTTTGAAGTTGATTTATTATGATAAAAATATTCCATATTTTATTTAGAGATTTTTATATGTTTGACTGTGGATCTGTTATTTTTATACCATCCATGGTTTATGTTTATAGTATTGACATTTCGTATACTAGTTTTAATACGAATGTTTATGTTATGTTTCAACCTTTTCATATGAGGAATGTATTGGACTTATTATATGACAGGTAGATCCCTCTTTAAATCCTCAGTCAATTGGTAGGTCTAATGTGACAATTAGATGTGGAATTGGCATATGCCTTTCCCAATTTGATATATGGTTTTGGCCGAGACCTTAATCATTTTTAGACTCCTTAGACGAGGTCTTGACAAAATATTTCAGAATGTCCCGAATTATATATTCCCTTATTAAGAAAATAATATTTATGGTTCATGTGGTTATTCAACTAGTAGAATACCCATGACTATGTTTTATTATGCTATTATTTACTGAGCTTATATTCCTGTTATAAAGTGTTCATGTTAATTATTTATAAAGGCACATGTTTTCAATTATTCTCCATGCCTACTGTTTTTGTTATCTTCTGTTGTATTGCTTACTCTTACTGAGCATTTGAGATCACCCTTTTCTTATGATTCGTTTTCCCAAGATATGAAGAAATTAGTTAAGAGGGAATTTCAGGAATAATCTTGGAGGCTTGGATGTTTCTAATGGAATATATTAGTGTTGTTTTACTTTTCTAGTTGTAATGTAAAAATTATGTATGTATCTAGTTCTTCCAAGGCTACTAAAATGATTGGTCTTTTAGGACATGATTCTTTATATCATGACAATGTTATGTAATAATTCATCGACTCTAGGTAAATAGTTTCAGGGCATTATTGTTGGTATCAAATAATGTTTAGTAAAAACTATAAAAACTAGATTTAGAAAAACTCGGATTAGAGATCACTACAGTAAGATAAAATTTGAGGATTAAATTAGAAGAACTTCCTAGAATTTTCGTATTGTAGAGATTTTTTGAATTTTACAATCAATACATCTCTTTTTGGATGAAATCAGGTAGATTTGGCTCTGGAATATAAACTGTATCAACGCAAATAATTAATGTATGGATTTCCCTCCAACTAATGATAATTATTGAGGATTTGGTTATGCAACTAGTGCTGATCAGATTATCACCATACTGGGACAACTCACTCAGGTTATGAATAATAACTTTTCATATATGGAGTACACTGATCCACAACGCGGAGGACCAATGTTTGAGAGATTTATGAGGAAAGAACCACCAAAATTTAATGGGACTATATATCCATTTGTAGACAACAATGGATAAATTCCATAGTGAAAATATTTCATGCTTTGGGGAGTATCGAAAGAGAAAAGGTTTTCATGGCAGTTTATCACCTCACTGGTGATACATATCAATAGTGGTCGTTAATTCAAAACACGAAGGAAGATGAAGAAGTATCGTATAATGAATGAAGGGATTTTAAAGAGATTTTCTTAGAAAAATACTTTCCTTGTGACAACCGAGCTGATATAGAAAGATAATTTTGGAGTTTGGGAAAAATGAGGATGATAATGTCGCCAAGTATGAGGCTAACTTTACAAGGATAACAAGGCATAAATCAGATTATATATGTAACCCAAGGATTAATATTGTTCTATTTTTATATGGGTTAGAACCATTTCTTCATTGGGAATTAGTATCACAATCGTTCTCATCGTACGAAGATATTTTATCATGAACAATCAAGAAAAAAAAGGAATTCTCTATGTCTTAAAACTTTATAGAAAAGTAAGAGAAGGTGAGATCTGATAAAAATTATTGGAATGGAAATAAGGAAACAGGGAAGTAGGGAAGATCTGAATTACCATTCAGTTAAAATTATTGAAGGTAGCATCCTAGTGCATGTCTTAAAATAAAAAATAGTATGTTATTAATGTGTACGGAAATACCATCTTTCTGGTGATTGTAAGGGGAAAAAATAATTTACAAATGTTCAATTCTACAATTGAAGTGATATGGGACATTATGCACTTGAATTTCCTAAGCGCCAAGGAAACATACCTCAGGAAAGGCCAAGGGAGAAAGGCCAAGCTTATGTGATCACTACTGCTGAGGTTGTAGCTCTGAATAACGTAGTGGCGGGTAATTTAATGGTTTCCTCAAAATTTTACAATGCTTTATTTGGGCATGGATCATCACATTTTTTAATATCTTCACAGTTTTCCATGAAAATTAAGTAATTTTAATTTTCCATAACAAAATATTTGTCAATCAAAACGTTTAATGGAAGTATCAATACAACAATGTTTTGTGAATCGGTACCCATTAGGGAACATAAATGTGATTTATCTGTTGATCACATTGTTATACCCAAGATTTAATTTGATATAATACATGGTATGGATTCGATTTCATACCATTATTTGATAATTTATTACAAGAATAAGGATGTTACAATGTTCTAATATGATAAAGAGTACCTTATATTTAGAGCAGAAACGTCACCATCTGATTATTATCTAGATCCAACCCAAGTAGCTCTACTAAATTCCATTATTGGGGAGGAAGAAAATAAAATAACTATGGGTGAGGAAAGGAATGTTCAAATAGAAGACGTACCTATTGTGAATGAATATTCGGATGTGTTTCAAAAGGATTTACTTGGACATCCTTTAGAACAAGAAATTGAGTTTTCCATTGACATAATTCCTAGTTTAAGGACCATATCGAAGATCCACCATAGAATGGCCACTCCAGAATTAGTAGAACTAAATAAACAACTTGAGAAATTGAGTAATAAAGTAATTATTCTCCCTAGTGTTTCTCCATGGGGATCCCATATTATTTTTGTTAAGAAGAAAGACAGATCTATGGGGTTTTGCAGCGACTATAGGGAGAAAAATGCTATAAAAATAAAGAACAAGTATTCCCTACCTCTAATTTATGATTTATTCAAACAACTCCATGGAGATCAATATTTTTCAAAGATTGACCTTATATCTAGATAAAATTAGTTGTGTGTGACTAAGGGATACATTCCAAAAACATCATTTCGAACCTGGTACAAGCATTACGAGTATACAGGAATGCCTTTTGGATTGACTATTACACCCTCGATTTTCATGGATTTAATAAATAGGTTTTCAATGAATATCTTGATGAATTTGTTGAGTTATTTATTGATTATATATTCTAATACCAAAAAATATATAAAGATCATGAAAATCACTTGAGCACTATTTAAAAACACTAAAAATAAAGGAATTATATTGGAAGTTTAGCAAGTGTGAATTCTAGATTTAGGATATTTCATTTCGTGGCCATATGTTCTCTAAATATGGAATCTCTATTGATCCTTAAATGACCAAGGCGATGAAAAATTTTCAAGCATTGACAAGTATAACTGGGGTACACAGTTTTATTGGTTTAGCATGTTATTATCGGTGTTTTGTCCATAATTTTGCCTAATTGTCTAACAAATTAACCAAGATCACATGTAAAGGGGTTACATTGGTATTGAAAAAAGAGTGTATTGAATATTTTAAAGGGATGAACAGAAGATTATTCAAGGCTTCAATCTTGGCTATACCATCATGATTGATTGGTTTGTTATATATAGTGATGCATCGAAAAAGGACTTGGTAGCGTCCCTGTGTAGAATGATAGGGTTATTTCCTATGCATCACGACAGCTAAAAATTCATGAAAAAAACAATCCTACTCATGATATTGTGTTAGCAGCTATAATATTTTATTTTAAAATATGGAGACACTATCTTTAGGGTGATAAAATTCACGATCTATACCGATCCCAAGAGTTTGATGTATATTTTCTCACATAAATAACTCAACATGAGGAAAAGTTTATGGCTTGAACTACTCAAAGATTATGATTTCACTATACACTACCACCCAGGGCATGAAAATAAGGTGGAAGATGCTTTGAGCAGCAAGGATCATGGAGTTTTGAACAAGATGAGAGTTGAAAGGGATCCTATGTTCATGGATCTGGTAATGATACATATGGGAATAATCATGGAGGGTGAAACATTGATACTTTTTCAAATGGTTGATAAACAATCTTTACTAGAAAGGATAACATCTTATCAGACTGATGATGAGGAGTTTCAAATGAAAATTAAAGCATTGAATGACGAGATATTGATCGACTTCATTTATGAAGATGTAGTTTTTAAACTTTGGAAGAGACTTTGTCTTCTTGACATACCTGATCAATAAAGAGAATAGTTGGATGATTATCATAGCTCAAATTTCTCTATACGACCTGGTAGAACTAAAATGTATAGAGATTTGAAGGAACATTTTTTGTGGGACATCATGAAGAGGTAGATTTCTGAATATGTTTCAAGATGTACGGTTTTTCAACAAGTGAAAGCTGGAGGGCAACATCCTGGGGGAGTCACGCAACCTCTTCCCATACCAGAGTGGAAGAGGGATGATATTACAAGAGACATTGTCATGGGACTACAAAATACTCCTAGAAGTAATGACATGATATGGGTCATTGTGGATCATCTTACCAAATCAGCACATTTTTATGCTATAAGAGAGGATTTAGCCCTTGAATTTTTAGCAAGACTATATATTAATGAAGTTGTAAGACATCATGGTATACCCCTATCGATTGTTTCTAATCGTGATCCCCATTTTACATCATGCTTCTGGAAAATTCATCAGAAATCCATAGATATTGAACTTCATTCAAGAATTTCCTACCCCCTCATACTGATGGAAAATCAGAACGCACTATTCAAAACATGGAAGACAAGTTGAGATCTTGCTTACCTGACATTCAGGGAATGTGAGATTAGTATTTACCTCTGGTATAATTTTCATATAATAATGGATTTCATTCAAGTATTAAAATGGAACCATATGAAGCATTATATGGGAAGAGATTTTTCACACCAACTTGCATGGATGATGTTGATGAAAGGAAACTCTTAGTCCCAGAACATGTTGAGGAAACAATGGAAAATGTGAAGATTATCCAAACCCACATCAAAGAACCTCTGAGCTGGAAATAGAGTTATGCCTATAATCGAAGGAGGTATTGGGAATTTCAAATAGGTGATGATGTTTTCTTGAAGAAATATCCAAGGAAGGTTGTTATACATTTCGGTCAGAAGGATAAATTGAGTCCCTGATACATCAGACCATTTAAAATTTTAGATCAAATTGGAGTTGTATCTTACCGTTTACCATTGTCTACATGTCTCTCCAAAGTTCATGATGTGTTCCATGTTTCACTATTGAGGAAATATATGTCTGACCCAACACTTTTACTCACCCATGAAGAAATAGAACTGGAACCTGACTTGTCTTATTGTGAAGAGCCTATCATAATTCTTTATATGAGAGAATAAGTGTTGTGAAATTGGATGACTAGTCTGGTGAAAGTTCTATGGAGAAACCACAATATGGAAGAGGCAACTTGGGAACCCAAGGAAGGTATGAGGAAGAACCACTTGAATCTTTTTGTATATTAATATTATAGAAATTTCTAGGATGAAATTATTTGAAGGAGGGAAAAAGGTAAAACCCCAAGCGTCCACGGTACACTTCTCTTTGAATAATACAATAGCTTGCGTTGTACGTAACTTCGATTTCGAACACACCATGACCAACCAAACTAGACATTATGTATAGTAATACCCACTATATTAAAATTTATAAATTTTATTTTTCAAAATGGACATCATTTTAGGATTCAGAATATCAATAATAGATTTGGGTGAATTTTTGGTATTTTTCTAAAAACATTAATTTTTTTTTAATAGTGAAAAACACTGAATTATTGTTTAAAATCAACATACTATTTAAATAATTAATTATTTTATTTAAATTTATTTTAGGATAAAAAATAGATACATAATACCTATATATGTTCAATATAATACATTGGAGTCATTTTGTAATTATATTAGATATCTAAAATTTTATTGAACTTTTTTCTATCTTTTATCCTCATCTAGCTGCATTTGAAAATTTGAATAAAACATAATTTTACCACTTCTATGAGATGAATTTCAAATATCTTAGAGACACAGTTGACAATAGTAAATAAAATTTTGTTCAATAAGATGAAAATAATTTGTGGTGAATAGTAACATTTGACTTTTATTTACAACTGTTAAAATTAAATAGTGTATTTAAAGGTAAAAATGATATTATAATTATCCTAACACATGTAATGATTCTGTTGGATATGTGTAATTCTACCAAAAACAACCTTAAGAATAAAATATGATATTTTTGGTCTACATGAATTAGATTGAGACGTTTATTATTAATTTATTTAAAGAAGAGTTAAAACTGTTAAATTCAATGATTATTAACGAAACCATTTTTAATATATGGCTATACATAAGATAAATTATACAATAAATATTAACTATAAATCTAAAAATATTTCTTACATAACGGTATTTTATTTATAAATTTTAGACACTAAATAGTTTAATGTATTTATGACACAATACTTATGTAGTAATTACCTTATTAATGAAAAATTAAAATAAAAGATATTATTAATATCCAAATAAATGTTAATTGAGACTTTTGATGAATTCAGAAAAAAATTATTAGATAAAATGACATTATAGGGTTTATTAAATAAATTTTTTTTGAAGGAATCGTGTTTCTAGGACTATAACCAAAATTAGATACCAAATAGTGTCAAAATTGACATAAACAAGTTTTTTAAACTAATACTATATTATAAAATGATATAATTGTCCTAAAAATCAATGGTTCAGCATAAAAACATATATAATAATATATATTTAATCAATTAACCACATGGGGTTCTCTTTTAATTTTATAGTAAGATTATTAACTATATAATATAATAATACATGATTACATGGTAAAAGTTAAAGTATTTAACTATGATTTAAATCTAAAAGATAAGTTTAATATGGTGACCTAAACCTATCTAAAACCTATTGGTTGATAGGTGTTTGACCCATACAACCTTATACTTGAAATAAATCATTTTTTAGAAATTAGAAACCGAAAATGAATTTACTATAAAATAGTATTTCAAGGATTTCCTAAAGTGACCCTCACTTCTCTTATAAAAAGGTACTTCCCCTACAATCAAAATCACACCTCTGTAGCCATTTGGATCAGCCAAAACCTACCCAAATATCCTCCCATCTACCTAGATGTCGACTTAGTGTCCTTAATTTGATCATAAATCCTACATATGGTGCTCTTTTGATCAACTGAAAAAGAAACACCCAAAGAAGAGGTAATAATTTCACAACATTTTTTGAAAGTTCTTTTCTTCTTCCAATTACTATTTATTTTTGTTTCCATACCAAGATAATAAATATAGTACCTTATACATACTATTATGTTATTATAAATATTGAACAACCATATTTATTATTATACCATCCTATGAATGACATGTCACCATACATGTGTATGTACGGCTTACCATCTCCACGTCTTAGTGTAGTTTGTTATTCAAACACATCAATATTTGGATGGGTTTAATAATGAGTATAAATGCTGTAAATAATAAATATAACATGTTTGTGATTATATATATATGATATAACATCCAATTACATATGATTTCATCATCAATATAATGATAGTTTCTCTTGCGTACGTACAGATTACCGTCTCCACGAACCCGATAAGATTCATACCCCATCGTAAACATTCAAGAATAATTTTCATTTTATGATTAAAAATAATGTTTCAGAACTTAATATCAGTCCGGATATGAATAAAATAAATCCTATACATAACAAACATGGCTTATGTAATCATGAATATAAAGTAAATCAAATCAGTTAACAAACAAAAAGATATTACTATACAAATATTATTAACAATGAAATATTAGAGGATCATATACGATATCATACTTATGTATATAATTCTTATATAAAATAATAACAATTTTATAACTATTATATAGGAGTTTAATATAACATCAACTAATGAAAATTACAAGGTAAGGGTTAATTTTTCATTCACTTTACTTATCCAAGGTTGTTAATACATAATTATCTACTGCGACATCTTTATCATCATCATCTGTGTTTTCTTAAAAATGTATTTCAAAAACATTTTACTATTTAATAGAATATTGGTTAAATTAAATTATACCCTTATTTTACCTTATATGTTTAAAAGTAATCATTCCATCATTTCCAAACAAGGTACTTTATGACCATTTCGAAAAAATTAAGGTAACAAAGTCGTTTTTAACTTATACGGTGGGTGCAGGTAAATTCTGTTGTTATAACATCGTCAAAGCTTCCCTTATAGGCATATAAGAATAATTTCAAAGTAAATTTTTTCTTTTAAAATTATGTGACTCTTTAATGAATTAAAAAAGGGATATTTCTATCAAATATTTATGATTTCATCTATGTCAACATCCTTTGATAAATTTTACACTTGTTTGAAGTTTATTTATTATGATACAAATCTTCCATATTTTATTTTAGGTTTTGTGATATGTTTGACTTTGGATGTGTTATTTTTATACAATTCATGTTTTATGGTTAAAATATTGACATTTCATATGTTAGTTTTAATACGAATGTTTATGTTATGTTTTATAATTTTCATATGAGAAAAGTATTGGACTTAGTAATAGATGTGTTGAGCCCACTATACCTCCTTGGTGAATTGGTTGGTCTCATGAGATAATAAGACTTGGAATTGGCCAAGGACATTCCCAATTTCATATATGGTTTTTGCTAAGGCCTGAATCATTTTTAGACATCTTGGCCGAGTCCATGAATTTTTTTTCAAAATGTCCCACATTATACATTCCATCATTATGAAAATAATATTGATGGATCCTGTGGTTATTTGACTAGTAGAATATCCATGAGTATGTTTTATTATGGAATTATTTAATCATCTCATATTCCCTTCATAAAGTGTTCATGTTTATTATTTTTAAATGCATGTGTTTTAAATTATTCACCATGCCTAATGTTTATGTTATCTTCAGCTGTATTTCTTACTCTTACTGAGCATTTAAGCTCGCCCCATTCTTATGTTTCATTTTTCGATGATATGAAAAAGATAGTTATGAGTGACTTGCAGGAATAATCTTGGATTCTTGGATGTTTCTAATGGAATAAATTAGTGTTGAATTTCATTTCATGTTTTAATGTAAAAATTATGTATGTATCTAGTAATTATAATGCTACTGAACTGATTGGTCTTTTGGGACATGATTCCTAGTATCATGGAAATGTTACGTAATATTGCGCCGACTCTAGGTAACTAGGATCGGGGAATTATAGTTGGTTTCATAGGAAGTTTAGTAAAAACCTTGGAAACTATATTTATAAAAACTATGATTAGAGAACACTACCCTAATATAGAAATTAAGGATTATTATATAAGAACATCCTAGAATTTTGGTAATGTAGAGATTTTTTGTATTTTTCAACAAATACATCCTTTTCTTGATATGGGTAAGTGGAGGAAAATATGGCACAATTGTACCTACGTGTGAAAAATTTGACAAGCAGTTTTGGGTTTGGCCCAAGGTATCCTGGTAGACAATAATGAACCTTGCGGCAGTCTTGATTACGACACTCCCATGGGGTATACATAGGATAATTCACTTTTTAAATACAAATCATTATGATGTATTTATGAGTACATACCTTCTCAAGGAAAACATTTTTATGATTATGGATTATATCCATAAACTGTTCAATTAATTTTAACTGTTTTACATATTTGAAATGATGTGTTGTAATTCATAAACTAATCTAGTGTATTCCTTTGTTTTGAAATGGTGCCTAGGGGAATGAATGAACACCTTATCAATGAACGTAATCCATGTAGGGATTTCCCTCCTACTCAATATAATTATAGTGTAGCTGGTGATGAAACTGGTGCCGGTTAGCTTATCACCATATTGGGACAACTCACTTAGGTTATGAATAATAATCTTACCTATATGGAGCATGCTGATCCACAACATGTAGGATCAATGTTAGACCTCTTCATTAGGAAAAAACCATAAATATTAAATTCCAATACAAATCCATTTATATTTGAGCAATAGATATGTTCCTCAGTGAAATATATTTCATGCTTTGAGGAGTAGAGAAAGGGAAAATTATTTCATGGTAGTTTATCGCCTCACTAGATATGAAAATCAATGGTAGTCATTAATTCAATACACAAAGGAAGATGAATAAGTATAAAATATGTAATGGAAAGAGTTTATTGAGATTTTGTTAGAAAAATATGTTTGTCATTACCATCGAGTGGATATGGAAAGACAATTTATGAGCATGAGGAAAAAGGAGGATGAAAATGTTGCAATTCTTGAGGCTAACTTTACAAGGTTTGAAAGGCATGCAACAAATTATATACGTAACCCAAGGAGTAAAATTGATTGATTCTTTGATGGGTTAAAACCATTTATCTTTTGAGAATTAGTCTCATAATTTTTATCATCATATGAATATATTTTCTCATGTGCTATCAAGGTAGAAAAGTAATTCCCTATGTCATGTGACTTTAAAGAAAAGAAAGGGAAGAAAAGATATGATGAACACTCTAGGAAAGGAAATAAGAAAACAGGAAAGAAGGGAAGAGTATAATTTCCACCCTGTGATAATTGTGGAAGGAAGCACCCTGGTGTTTGTCTAAAAGCAAAAGGAGTATGCTACAAATGTGGACAGAACGGCCATATTACTGGTGATTGTAAGGGGAAGAAAGAATATACCAATGTTCAATGCTAAAATTATAAGGATATGGGACATTATGCACATGAATTTAATAATATCTAAGGAAATATACCTCAGAAAATGCCAAGGGAGTGAGGACAAGCTTATGCGATCACTACTACTGAGGTTGAATCCTTGAATGATGTGGTGGCAGGTAATTTAATGGTTTGCATAAATTTAGCCAATTCTATATTTGATTATGGATCATCACATTGCTTCATATCTTCCTAATTTTCCAAGAAAATTAGATATTTTCAATTGGACTTAACAAGGTAGTTTTCAGTCCACAATCTTAAGGGAAGTATCATTGCAACAATTTTTTGTGTATCAGTTCCCATTAGGGCACATAAATGTAATTTATATGCTGATCTCATCATCATACCCATGATTGAATTTGATATAATCCTCATTATGGATTGGGTTTCAGATGATGATGTAGAACTTTATTTTATGAAGAAAGAGGTTACATATTTCGATGATGATAAGGAGTACCATATCTTTAGAGAAGAAATTTCACCATCTGATTATAATCTAGATCCACCCCAGTATATCAACTAAATTAAATTATTGGGGAGAAAGGGAATGAAATAAATGTGGGTGAGGAAAGGAATGGTCAAAAAGAGTATGTACCTATTGTGAAAGAATTTGATAATGTGATTCCATATGATTTACCTGGACATCCACCAGAAAGAGAAATTGAGTATCCCATTGACTTAATTCCTGGTTCATGGACCATATCGAAGAACCCTTATAGAATGGCCACTGTGGAATTAGTGGAACTAAAGAAACAACTAGAGAAATTGAGTAATAAAGGATTTATTATCCCTAGTTTTTCTCCCTGGGGAGCCCCTATTCTTTTTGTTAAGAAGAAAGAAGGATATATTAGGTTGTGCATTGAATATAGAGAGATCGATGCTATAACAATGATGAATTAGTATCCCCTACCTCACATTGATGATTTATTGATGATATCTTGGTATACTCAAAAAGCTACGAAGATCATGAAAATCACTTGCACACTATTCTAAAAAACCTCGAAAGAAAACAATTATATGGGATGTTTAGCAGGTCTGAATTCTGGAATTATGTGATTTATTTTCTTGGATATATTGTCTCAAATAATGAAATCTTTGTTGATCGTTCAAAGACCTAGTCAATCCATGAATAGACAAAACTGACAAGTACAACTGAGGTATGTAGTTTTATTGGTTTAATAGGTCATTATTAGCATTTTGTACAAAATTTTTCCCAATTGGATAACCCATTAACCAAGCTCACACATAATGGAGATAAATTTGTTTAGAGAGAAGAGTGTGAAGAATTTTTTAAGAGATAAAGAGAAGATTATTCATTCTCTACTCTTGACTCTACCACCTGGGAGTGATGTGTTGTTTATTTACAGTGATGCAACAAAAAAGGAATTTGTTGTTTTCTTATGAAGAATGATAGGGTTCTTGCCTATGCATCATAACAGATAAAAACTGATGAACAAAATTATCCTACTCATGATCTTGAGTCAGCAGCTATAATATTTTATTTGAAGATATAGAGACACTATCTCTATAGTGAAAAATATGACATATATACCAATCACAAGAGTTTGATGTATATTTTCTCACAGAAAGAACTCAACATGAGGCAAAGGTGATGGCTTGAACTACTCTAAGATTATAATTTCACTGTACACTACAACCCAGGGAAGGAAAACAATGTGGATAATGCATTGAGCAGAAATGATCCTGGAGTTCTGAACAAGATAAGAGTTAAATGGGATCATATGTTCATTGATCTAGTGATGCTGGATATGGGAATAATCATGGATGGTGAAACATAAATAATATTTCATATGGTTTCTAAAATATCTTTAGTGAAAAGGATATAAAGTTATCAGACTCATGATGAGGGGTTTCAAAGGAAAATTAAAGCTGTCGATGATGGGAGATTCATCGACTTTATATATAAAGACGGAATTTTGAAATTTGGGAAGAGGCTTTGTCTTCATGACATACCTGATCTAAAAAGGGAATTTTTGGATGATGCTCAAAACTCCAATTTCTCTATACACCTTGGTATCACTAAAATGTATAGATATTTGAAGGAACATTTTCTGTGGGACATCATGAAGAGGGATATTTCTGCATATGTGTAATGATGTATGGTTTATCAACAAGTGAAAGCTGGAAGACAACATCCTGGAGGAGTCACGCAATCTCATCCCATTCCAGAGTGGAAATGGGATGATTTTTCAGTGGTCTTTGTCATGGGGCTACCAAGGACTCCTAGAACGAATGAAGGAATATGAGTCATTGTTGATTGTCTAACCAAGTCAACACATTTTATTTCTATAAGAGATGATTTACCACTTGAACGTTTAACTGGACTATATATTAATGAAGTTATAAGACTTCATGGTGTACCCCTATCGATTGTTTCTAATCTTGATCCCCATTCTACATCCTGGTTCTGGAAAAGTATTCAGAAAGCCCTAAATACTGAACTTCGTTTGAGCAATGCCTAACACCCTCTAACTGATGGACAATCAGAACGTACTATTCAAACCTTATAAGACATCTTGAGATCTTTCACACATGACTTTCAAGGTATGTGGGATCAGTATTTACCTCTGGTAGAATTTTACTCTAATAATAGTTTTCATTCAAGTATTCAGATGGCACCATTTGAAGTGTTATATGGGAAGAGATGTCATACACCAAATATTTGGGATGATGTTGGGGAAAGAAAACTCATAGTCCCATAACATATTGAGGAAAAATTGAAAAAGGTGAAGATTATCCAAACCCACATCAATGCAGCTCAAAGTAGGAAAAAGACCTATGCTGATAATAATAGAAAAGGTTTGGAATTTCATGTAGGTGATCAGGTTTTCTTAAAGGTATCTCAAAGGAATGGTGTAATACATTTCGATAAAAAGGTTAAATTGAGTCCCATGTACATCAGACCATTCGAAATTCTATAACAAATTGGATTTGTATCTTACCATTTAGAGATGCTGCCATGTCCCTCCAAAGTTCATGATGTCTTCCACGTATCACTGTTAAGGAAATACATGCCTGACAAAATTCATGTACTCACTTATGAAGAAATAGAAATGGAACCAGACCTGTATTATTTCAAAGAGACTATCTGAATTATGGATACTATAGAACATGTTTTGAGAAACCGGATGACACATCTGGTGAATGTTCTATAAAGAACCCATAATATGGAAGAGACAACATGGGAACCCGAGGAACATCTGATAAAGAACCACCCGAATATTGTTGTACAGAAGTATTATATAAATTTCTAGGATGGAATTATTTGATGGTGGGAAAAATGTAACACCCCAAGCTTCTACGGTACACTTCTCTTTGAACAATACAATAGCTTGCATTGTACACAACTTCGAGTTCTAACACACCACGACCAACCAATCTAGCCATTATGAAGAATAATACCAACTTTCTAAAGTTTTATAAATTTCATTTTTCAAAATGGAATTCGTTCTTGGATTTATAATATCAAAATTATCTTAGGATTAATTTTAGGTAATTTCTTGAAAACATTAAATTTTTGATGAATAGTGAAAAACACTGCGTTATTGTTTAAAACTGAATTTTTATTTAAATAATTATTTAATTTATTTAAATTTATTTTATTTAAAAATTGATACATAATACCAATATATGTTCAATATTATTCATTGGATTCATTTTATAATAATATCATATATATATATAATTTAATTGAACTTTTTACCGTTTTACCCTCTTTCTAGGCGCATTGGAAAATTTGCATAAAACATAATTTTACTGCTTCATTGAGTTTAATTTTAAAATTCCAAGAGACATGGTTAACATGAAAAATTAAAATTTGGTTCAATAAGATGAAAATAATTTTTTTTGAATAGTATCTTCTGTCTTTTATTTACCATAGTTAAAAGTAAATTAGGTATTTATAGGTAAAAATGATATTTTAATTACCCTAAAACATGTCTTTATTATATTAGATATGTTTAATTATACTATAAAAATCCATATAAATAAAATATGATCCTTTTGGTCCACATATATTATATTTGGATATTTATTATTATTTTATTTAAAGAAGAGTTAAAAGTGTTAGATTCAATGTTTAATAACTAAACCATTTTTAATATAATGCTAGAAATAATATATATTCGACAGTAAATATACATTAGAAATGTGAAAATATTTCCTAAGTAATGGTATTTTATTTTTAATTTTTAGACCTTAAATAATTAAATTTATTTATTACACAGTGATGATGCAGTAATTACCTTATTAATGCAAAATTAAAATAATTGATATTGTAAATATCCAAATAAATTTTAATTGAGACTTTTGATGAATTAACAGAAATTTATAGGTTAATATGACATGTTAGGGTTGATTAAATGAATTTTTTATAAGTAATCAAGTTATTATGACTTTAACAAAAATCTCATACTAAATAGTGTCAAAATCGACATAAATGTGTTTTTAAAACAAATACTATATTAATAAATGATATATTAGTCTTAAAAATCTACGATTCAGCCAAAGGACATATATAATAATATATATGTAATTAGTGACCCTCTTTGGGTTCTCATGGAATTTTATAGTATGATTATTAACCATATAATATAACAGTAGAAGAATACATGGTAAAAGTTAAACTATTTAACTAATAGTTAATCTAAAAGATAAGGTTAATATAGTAAGAGAAACCCATATAAAACCCATTGTTTTAGAGTTTTTAGACCCATACGCCCCTTATATTTGAAATAAATAATTTCGAAGACATTATAAATAGAAAAAGATTTAATTATAAAACTATATTTCAAGAGTTTCCTAAAGTGACCATCATCTCTCTTATTAAAGGGTACTTCCCCTACTCCCAAAATCACACCTACAAATCCATTTGGCTCGGAAAACGCCTTCCAAAAAATCCTTTAACTACCCTCACTTCGACCTTGTGGAATTACTTTGATCATAAAACCAACCTAAGGATCCCTTTTGATCAACTCAAAAGGAAACACCCGAAAAGAGGTAATAAGTTCACCCCATGTTTTCAAAGTTCTTTTTTTCTTCACTTCCTCTTTATTTTTTGTTTCCATACTAAAATAATATCTCCAATAACATAGAACTACTGTGATGTTATTATAAATATGATACAACCATATTCATTATTCTATACATCCTATGAATGGCATGTCATTATACGTGCGTATGTACGGCTTACCGTCTCCACGTTGTGGTGTAATTTGTTATTCAAACACATCATTTTTTGGATGGGTATAATAATGAGTATAACTGATGTAAATAATAAATATAACATGTTAAATATTCTTTATATATGATATAACATCCAATTACATACTATTTCACCATTAATATAATGAAATTGTCGCTCATGCGTACGTACAGATTACCGTCTCCACGAACGCGATATGATTCTTACCTCATCATAACAATTAATGAATAATTTTCATTTTATGATTAAAAATTATTTTTAAGAACATAATATCATTCTAGATATGAATCATATACATTCTATCAATAACAAATATGGATTATGTTACCAAGCATATAAAGGAAAAAGAATCTGTTAAATCCCAAAATGATGATACTACTGAAATATTATTAACAAAGTCATATTAAAGGATCATATATGACATCATATTTATGTATATATTTCTAGTATAATTTAATAGTGATTTTTTAACTATTATACATGATGTTAAGATTTCATAAACAAAGTAAAATTGCAAGGTAAGAGTTAATTTTACAATCTCTTTACTTATCTGAGGTTGTTAATATGTATGTATTTACTGTGACATCTTTGTCATCCACATTCATGTTTTCTTAAAAAGAAATTTCAAAAAAAAAATATTTACTAGAATATGGTTTAATGAAATTTATACCCTTATTTGACCTAAAATGTTTTTAAAGGAATCTTTCCGTCATTTTCTAAACAAGGTACTTTATGATCTTTTTGAAAAAATTATGGTATGAAAGTATTTTTTTAACTTATATGGAGGATGCAACTATTTTACACCGTTATAACATCATCGAAGGATCCCTTACAAGAATATAAGAATACTTTCAAAATAAATGTTTTCTTTTATTATTATTTGACACTTAAATGATTTGTAAATAGAAAGATATACTTCTCTCAAATAGTATGGATTTCATCTATGTCACCATGCTTTGATAAATTTTACACATGCATCAAGTTGATTTATTTTGATACAAATATTTCATATTTTATTTATAGTATTGTGATATGTTTGACTTTGGACGTGTTATATTTATACCATTCATTTTTTTATGGTTAATGTATTAACATTTCATATGCTAGTTTTAATATGAATGTTTATGTTATGTTTCATCCTTTTCAGATGAGGAATGTATTGGACTTAGTATGTGACATGTGGAGCCCTCTATAGCTCCTCGGTGCATCTGTAGGTCTCATGAGACAATTATACATGGAATTGGTGGAGGACTTTCCCAATTTCATATATGGTTTTGGACAAGGCATTAATCATTTTTAGACATCTTGGCAGAGGCCTTAGAAAAATGTTTCAGAATGTCCTTCATTATACATTCCCTCGTTATGAAAATAATATTGATGGTTCATGTGGTTATTAGACTAGTAGAATACCCAGGAATATGTTTTATTATGTCATTATTTATTCATATCATATTCCGGCCAAAAAGTGTGAATGTTTATTATTTGTAAAGGCATGTGTTTTCAATGATTCACTATTCCTAATGTTTATGTTAATTTACACTTTATTTATTAATCTTTCTGAGTGTTTGAGCTCACCCCATTCTTATATTTCATTTTACTAGGATATGAGGAAGTTAGTTATGGGTGACTTTCAGAAATAATCTTGGAGGTTTGGATGTTTCTAATGGGATAAATTAGTGTTTTATTTCCTTTCAAATTGTAATGTAAAATCGTATGTATGTGTCTAGTAAATCCATGGCTACCCAACTAATCGGCCATTTGGGAAATGATTCCTTGTATCATGTCAATGTTATGTAATAATTCACCAACATTGGGTAACTTGGGTCAGGGTCTTACATCTTCATTCTTCACAACCAACTGATGATATCCAGATTGAAGGTCAGTGTTTGAAAAATATTGAGCTCCATGAAGTTGATCTAATAAATCGTCAATGTGAGGTAGGGGATACTTGTTCTTTATTGCTATAGAATTTTTCACCCTACAGTCAATGCACAACCTCATAGATCCATCTTTATTCTTAACAAAAAGACTCAGGGATCCCCATGGAGAAACTCTAGGGTGAATAAATCATGTATTACTCAATTCCTCTAGTTGTTTATTTAGTTCCACTAATTCCATAGTGGCCATTATATAAGGGGTCTCCGATATTATAAGGCCCCGGCCTTAAACCTTACATAATATTGAATTAAATGAATAATTCACATTGAGGATCTTTTCAGGTTTAGAGTTTTAGAGAATTAGAACATAACTATTACATCTCAAAAGATTACAAAGTAGTCACTTCTACTAAGTTTCCATAATAAAAAAAACTCTTAAAAAGAAACGTGTCTAGTTGCATGTTTTATATAGGATGATATTCCCTTGATCCCATCCTTGACCTTATTCCACATTAAGTCCTGTGAAATCATTTCAGAAAAACATGGGGTGAGCATAAAAAGCTCAGTAAGGGATACAGAAAGAATGAAAACTATTAGTTTTTCAAATATCAAATAAACCATATAGACTCTATCAAAGTAATACCTTCACCTTCATGAAGTAGTAAAAACTCTTTACTGAATAAAGTATCATTACTTACCTTTTTGTAACCAAAGGATTACCATAAAATCCATAAAAAGAACACATAACATATATAAAGGTAACTTGGGACATAAACATACTTAAGTGGAATAACCATACGGTCGACTTCCACACATATCACTTAATGGAATAGCCATATGGCCAATTTCCATACATACTTAATGAAATAGCCATACGGCCGACTTCCATACCCAATGCATTGGAGGTTATAACGTAACCACCCGTCCTGGTATTCACGGAACCACCCGTCATATGGTTTATAACGTAACCACCCGTTAAAATGTCCAAGTACCAATATAAAATCATAAAACATAAAACCAATATAAATGAATGATAACATTTCCACATTCCAATCACAATATATCATAATAGAATCCTTTATCAAAACCATTTTCAATACCAAAGTACATAAAAGAGTATATGGTATTTATTTTATTTTAAAAACATTACGGCTTGTTGAGGAAGCCAAAGACCAAATAATACTTGCGGCGGCGGAAAAGGTCGGTGTCACCGCATACGTTACAAAAACATTCCGTTTTGTCGTTTAGTAAAACGCTTCGTAGAAAAAGTTTCCTTTTGTATAAAATTAAAAGTCAAAGGGTTTTATACAACGTATAAAAGAAAGTTATGTATAAAATAAAATATGCCTCAATGAAAGGAGATTGAGACAAAGTCCCTTACCTTGGGTCCGACTTGACTCGATCATTCTTTAACATCTTGAATAATAAACTTGAGTTAATTTATACTTGATTAAGAACCTTTTTAAAGTTCATTATTCCTTTTATATCACTTATTTCCATGTTATAAACATTATGTAACCATTTAAGTTAATAATGTTTGTTTTATCGATATTTGGTTCTTGAGTCGAAAGTGGACTTCTTACAATTACATGTTGTTCGTCTGGTCAAAGGTTCTTTATATCCAGAATGAAATTCCTTATTTGGATATCATATATATCATATATATCCAGAATATACATGTATTTATAATATTACATAATCATTTAGAGGTAAGAAATTAAATGCACCGTTCATGGAGACGGTAAGTCGTACGTACGCATGAACGCTACTTTCATTTCTTTGTCATATTAATGGAATTAAAACTAAATGAGAGGTATGTATATTTTAATTCCAGAATTATATTCATCATTTAGATATATCATTCATTATATATATCCATTATATACATGTAATTTTAATAGTACATTACATTTGGGGATAAGAAATGAAATGCACCGTTCATGGAGACGGTAAGCCGTACGTACGCATGAACGCTACTTTCATTTCTATCTCATACTTTAATGGAAAGAAATAATAATGATATAGAGGTATATTATAATTCCAGTATAACATCATATATAATAACTTTAAATCCATCCTTTACACGTCCCACATATGGCATTAACGAATCACATCACTTTGAGGGGGCGGTAGTCCGCACTTCCTTAAATGATGATATCGTGTTTACCCATAATGGAAACCATAAAGGTATGGCCAAAATGAAAAAAAACAGAATCTTAAGGAAACAATGAACATATTATATATCATATATAAAAATAGTGACATCATAATGGCCACCTTTGAAGGTGTTAAACGAGTATTGAACAATCATCGTTTCGGGAGGCAGAATTTCGCCATCCACGGAAACCGTATGTTCTTTAACCATTTGATGTAGTTGTGTGAGAGTGTAGCTAAAATAAATCTTATAAAAACATCCTTTTATATTGAAGATACTGGTGTTGTTACAAAAGAAGTAAATAAAAAGAGTTTAGGGGGTTGGAGAAGCAAAATAAAACAACAGAACATGAGAGAATGAATTACCTTTAAAAGTGTAACTCCTTTTGATTTGAGCCTAAAGGCTTCTTTTGAAAATATTATTCCCAAAGGTAATCCTCTAGGATGAGGAGAGGGATGTGTAGAGAGTCAATGGTCAGGGTTTGGCCGAGCCAAAGGCTTGAGGAGTGTGTGAAATGAGGTAGAGGTGGGGGCCTTTTATAAGAGGAGAGGATGGGCACTTTTGGAAAGTAAAGAAATATTACTTTATTTGAAAATGTGTTTCGGTTTTAAAAGGTCCCAAATTGATATAATTTGTGGATAAGGTGATAAGGGTTCGAAATCCACTCATACAATTGGTTTTGGACATGTGTAGTTCATAGACTGTACATAATCTTTCCATTTTATTTAAATCGTCAAATAATGATGTCATCACTGCATCATTATTATGTCATAAATAAATTAATTTATTTAATGTCTAAAAATTATTAAACAAATACTATGATGTAGGAAATCTTTGTATATTTCCAATGACTATTTATAATCAAAAATTTGATCTTTATAACCCCATGTAAAAATTGTTTTCGTAAAACATATTATGTTTGTGTTATTTTTACTTTTACATTAAATAAAAAGTTATTTATGTCATTTCCCAACCAAAGTGTCTCCATGGGGTCCCCAAGTTGACCCATGGATTTTCTTGGTCGGCCATGACACAGCCAATGAGGGTAGGACATGTGTCAAGCTCATCTTATTTTATTAAAGCATTATTTTTACCTTAAACTACACTAATTACCACTAATCGCGATTAAGAACTTAATAAGTTACTATTCACAAAAAAATTATTATAATCTCATTGAACCACATTTTACTTATTAATGACAACCAATTATGTCGGATTTTTAAAATTCAAAACACAATGATGGTAAAATTTCATTTAAACGGAAAATCAGTCTTTATAATTACCACTTAGTGGTTTCACTATTCATCAAAAATTGAAGTTTTTCAGAAAATTGCCAAAAATTCACCCTAAGCTATATTTGATATTACGAATTCAAAAATGAAGTCTATTTTACAAAATTCAAAACATATAAGTCACATTAATTAATTTAATAATTATTTCCCGCTGTCAGAGCAAATAGCGTGTTTTTATGAAACAATAAGTATCAAAAGATTGACACCAGTTTAAGTCCGATTTCAAAGTGAAATTGATTCCAATGACCACCATTGGATTAAATGGTAAAAATATATTCATATTACACATTAAGACCAATTGAAAATATAATCTAATCATATAAATAAATTAGATTGAAAAAACAGTTTTGATGTAAAATGCAGTATTTTTCACTATTCATTAAAAAAATGAACTTTATCAGATAGGTACCAAAAATTTAAACAATGTAAATTTTGATGTCCCGATTATAAAGAAGAGTTATATTTGGTCCAATAGAATTTATAAGATCGATCAAAACTATATTTAATGATTGTTCTCCGTCAAAAGGTGATAAGTGGACCTTTCGTGAAAATTAGGGTATAAATGCCTAAAATTGAACTCTTTCCGTATTTTAAGCCTTTATCTTCTATTGGGTAAATGTAAAAACATTTAAAAACATATATAATCATATTTTAGTTATTTCTATCCATTCCCGCCAGTACAACGGCTACTCGTTAACTAACATTTAAAATAATATTATTTTATTACTTGTGTGCAACCTAAGTTTTCAAAGAAAATCATCGTTGCGTATCGAGTACGCTATCGAACGTAGAAACCCATTTTAATTAAAATTAATATTTAATTCGTAAATATTAATAAATATGAAAATTCTTTATTCTTTATTTACATGGGATGTTACATCCTTCCTCCCTTTTGGGAATTGCTTCCTCGCAATTTTATTCACTTATCAAAATAAGTGGGGGTATTTATCCCTCATAGGATTTTCAGATTCCCACGTTGCCTCTTCAATCACATGGTTTTTCAACAAAACCTTTACCTGATGAATCACCTTATTCCGTAACACCTGCTCTCTGTGGTCAAGAATCTGGACCGGTTGTTCCTCATAAGATAGGTTCTCTTCCAGCTGAACTACCTCTGGACTCAAAACATGACATGGATCTGGCATATACTTTCTCAACATCGAAACATGAAAAACATTGTGTACCTGAGAAAAACTCGAAGGTAAATCCACTCGGTATGCAACTAGTTCAACTCTTTCCAGAATTTTGTATGGTCCAATAAACCTTGGTCTCAGCTTTCCTTTCTTACCAAATCTCATCACACTTTTCCAAGGAGAAACCTTGAGAAAAACATGATCACCTACCTCGAAAGATAGATCCTTCCTCCGGTTATCCGCATAACTCTTCTGCCTGCTCTGAGCTGTTCTCATGTGCTTCTGAATCAACTGAACTTTTTATGCCATCTCTTCTACCAATTCTAGTCCCATCAGCTTGCTCTCACCCACTTCATCCCAAAATGCTGGAGTTCGACACCGCATCCCATATAATGCCTCAAATGGTGCCATCTGTATACTGGAATGAAAACTGTTATTATAAGAAAACTCAACCAAAGAAATATGTTGGTCCCAACTTCCCTGATAATCCATCGAACAAGCTCGTAGCATATCCTCCAATGTCTGGATTGTTTGTTCTGACTGCCCATCTGATTGAGGTTGAAAAGCTGTACTAAAATTTAATTCCGTACCCAACGACTTCTGAAGGCCTTTCCAAAATTTAGAAGTAAACCTGGGATCACGATCCGATACAATGGAGAGAGGAACTCCATGTAACCTGACTATCTCTTTAAGATACAAACGGGAAAGTTTATCTATAGAGAAAGTATCTCGTATAGAAAGGAAATGAGCAGATTTGGTCAAGCGATCAACAATAACCCAGATTGCATTATTACCTCAAGATGTCTTCGGTAATCCAACAACAAAGTCCATGGATATATTCTCCCATTTCCACTCTGGCACTGGTAAAGGCTGAAGCATCCCTTTCGGTAATTGCCGCTCTTCTTTAACCTGTTGACATGTCAAACACATCATAGTAAAATCAGCAATGTCTCTTTTCATTCCATCCCACCAGTAATACTCCCACAAGTCTCTGTACATCTTAGTACTGCCAGTATGAACTGAAAACGGGGAACTATGAGCCTCACATAATAACTCATTCTTCAACTGTGAATCACAAGGCACACATAACCTCTTCCCAAACCTCAAAACACAATCTTATCCAAGAACTCATGGAATATTCTATTCATTAAGTCCATGAATACAGCAGGTGCATTGGTTAACCCAAAAGGCATAACTACAAATTCATAATGGCCATATCTAGTACGGAACGTAGTCTTCGGAACGTCTGATTCTTTTACTTTCAACTGATGGTACCCCGACCTCAAGTCAATCTTCGAAAAATAATGAGCTCCCTGGAGCTGATACCACTTCATTCGATGGCCCAACATCTGCTGATGTTGTTGCAAAGGATTTTACCACCCCTTTCTGCTTGTAGTCTGGCTGCATTCCCCCAGTTGAGTTCTTCGTTGGACACTCGTTTGCATAATGAACCATTTCATTACACTTAAAACATCTTACCATTGTCTTTTCATTTCCTTCTTGATCATCTTCCTTACAGTTATGAACAATATGACCAGACTTACCACACTGAAAGCACTTACCAGACTTGGATAAAAATTATCCAGGATGCATTTTACCACACTTCTCACAGGATTGATATTTGGTTTTCTTACCTCCTTGCTTATTTGATGAATTCTTCCCCTTTGCCTGCCAACTAGACCTCTTATTCTGTTGTTTTTCATAGAAAACCTGATCATCGGCAAACTCCATTTCCACCTTCTCCACACATCGAACAAGTGTTTCATAACTTTTTAACTCATGAGAAGATAGAGTCCTTCGATACTTTGGCTTTAACCCTGAGTAAAAATGGTTTATTTTACTATCAAGATCTAGTATGAAGTTTGGAGCATACCTTGCCAATCGAGTGAACTTTTCTTCATAAGCAGCCACTGAATCATCCTCCTGCCTCAATTCTAGGAACTGTTTTTCCATCCAATGACAAACCACCTTAGGAAAATATTTCTCAAGAAACATACCTTTGAATTCGTCCCAGTGAAGATCCTCAATCTCATCACTATCCCTTATATTTTTCACCATCGACCACCATTGATCAGCATCACCTTCAAAACGGTAAACAGCAAGACTAACCTTTTGATGTTCTGAACACCCCATGACATCAAAAATCTTCTCCAGTGCTTTAATCCACCCTTCAACTTGCACAGGGTCAGATGATCCTCAGAATGATGGGGGATGTTGCCTCATGAAATGTTCCACCACTGACATGTTCCTCTGCGGTTGATCTGGATGATCTCGTGCATGGATACCACCACCATTTATAGCCTAAGTCAACTGTTCCATCACTACAACAAACTGTTCAGTTCCGATTCCGACCATCTCAGGTTGCTGATTTGGAAGGTTATCTTTCTCCTGATGTCGTCCCAACATAGCTGCTTTGTTTCCTCTACGGAAAACCATTATGAACATAGAAATATCTTTGGCGAAGCAACATGGTAATCCTTAAATGCTATATCATTTCAATCATATTATAATTTAACACTTTTCTAACTCCTAAAGTTATCTAAACCGACCTTTGATACCAACTATAAGGCCCCGACCTTAAACCTTACTTAATATTGAATTAAATGAATATTTCACGTTGAGGATCTTTTCAGGTTTAGAGTTTTAGAGAATTAGAACATAACTATTACATCTCAAAAGATTACAAAGTAGTCACTTCTACTAAGTTTCTATAATAAAAAAAACTCTTAAAAAGAAACGTGTCTAGTTGCATGTTTTATATAGGATGACATTCCCTTGATCCCATCCTTGACCTTATTCCACATTAAGTCCTGTGAAAACATTTCAAAAAAACTTGGGGTGAGCATAAAAAGCTCAGTAAGGGATACAGAAAGAATGAAAACTGTTAGTTTTTCAAACATCAAATAAACCATATATACTCTATCAAAGTAATACCTTCACCTTCATGAAGTAGTAAAAACTATTTACTATATAAAGTATCATTACTTACCTTTTTGTAACCAAAGGATTACCATAAAATCCATAAAAAGAACACATAACATATATAAAGGTAACTTTGGACATAAACATACTTAAGTAGAATAATCATAAGGTCGACTTCCACACATATCACTTAATGGAATATCCATACGGCCAATTTCCATACATACTTAATGGAATAGCCATACGTCCGACTTCCATACCCAATGCATTGGAGGTTATAATGTAACCACCCGTCCTGGTATTCACGGCACCACCCGTCATATGGTTTATAACGTAACCACCTGTTAAAATGTCCAAGTACCAATATAACATCATAAAACATAAAACCAATATAAAGGAATGATAAAATTTCCACATTTCAATCACAATATATCATAATATAATCCTTTATCAAAACCATTTTCAATACCAAAGTACATAAAAGAGTATATGGTATTTATTTTATTTTAAAAACATTACGTCTTGTTGAGGAAGCCAAAGACCAAATAATACTCGCGGCGGCGGAAAAGGTCGTTGTCACCGCGTACATTAAAAAAAATCCTTTTTGTCGTTTAGTAATACGATTCGTAGAAAAAGATTCCTTTTGTATAAAAGTAAAAGTCAAAGGGTTTTATACACCGTATAAAAGAAAGTTGTGTATAAAATAAAATATGCCTCAATGAAAGGAGATTGAGACGAAGTCCCTTACCTTGGGTCCGACGTGACTCGATCGTTCTTTAACGTCCTGAATAATAAACTTGAGTTAATTTATACTTGATTAAGAACCTTTTTAAAGTTCATTATTCCTTTTATATCACTTATTGCCATGTTATAAACATTATGTAACCATTTATGTTAATAATGTTTGTTTTGTCGATATTTGGTTCTTGAGTCGAAAGTGGACTTCTTACAATTACATGTTGTTCGTGTGGTCAAAGGTTCTTTATATCCAGAAAGACATTCCTGATTTGGATATCATATATATCATATATATCCAGAATATACATGTATTTATAATATTACATAATCATTTAGAGGTAAGAAATGAAATGCACCGTTCATGGAGACGGTAAGCCGTACGTACGCATAAACGCTACTTTCATTTCTTTGTCATATTAATGTAATTAAAACTAAATGAGAGGTATGTATATTTTAATTCCAGAATTATATTCATCATTTAGATATATCATTCATTATATATATCCATTATATACATGTACTTTTAATAGTACATTACATTTGGGGATAAGAAATGAAATGCACCGTTCATGGAGATGGTAAGCCGTACGTACGCATGGACGCTACTTTCATTTCTATATCATACTTTAATGGAAAGAAATAATAATGATATAGAGGTATATTATAATTCCAGTATAACATCATATATAATAACTTTAAATCCATCCTTTACACGTCCCACATATGGCATTAACGAATCACATCACTTTGAGGGGGCGGTAGTCCGCACTTCCTTAAATGAAGATATCGTGTTTACCCATAATGGAAACCATAAAGGTATGCCCAAAATGAAGAAAAACAGAAGATTAAGGAAAACATAAACATATTATATATCATATATTAAAATAGTGACATCATAATGGCCACCTTTGAAGGTGTTAAATGAGTATTGAACAATCATCGTTTCGGGAGGTAGAATTTCGCCATCCACGGAAACCGTATGTTCTTTAACCATTTGATGTAGTTGTGTGAGAGTGTAGCTCAAATAAATCTTATAAAACATCCTAGTATATTGAAGATACTGGTGTTGTTACAAAAGAAGTAAATAAAAAGAGTTTAGGGGGTTGGAGAAGCAAAATAAAACAAATGAACATGAGAGAATGAATTACCTTTAAAAGTGTAACTCCTTTTGATTTGAGCCTAAAGGATTCCTTTGAAAGGATTCTACCCAAAGGGAATCCTCTAGGATGAGGATAGGGATGTGGAGAGAGTAAATGGGCCGGGGTTGGACGAGCCAAAGGCTTGAGGAGTGTGTGAAATGAGGTAGAGGTGGGGGCCTTTTATAAGAGGAGAGGAGAGACACTTTTGGAAAGTAAAGCAATATTACTTTATTTGAAAATTTGTTTCGGTTTTAAAAGGTCAAACATTGATATAATTTGTGGATAAGGTGATAAGGGTTCGAAATCCACTCATCCAATTGGTTTTGGACATGTGTATTTCATAGATTGTACATTATCTTTCCATTTTATTTAAATCGTCAAATAATGATGTCATCACTGCATCATTATTATGTCATAAATAATTTAATTTATTTAATGTCTAAAAATTATAAAAAAATACTATGATGTAGGAAAGCTTTTTATCTTTCCAATGACTCTTTATAATCAAAAATCTGATCTTTATAACCCCATGTAAAAATTGTTTTCATAAAATATATTATGTTTGTGTCATTTTTACTTTTACATTAAATAAAAAGTTTTTTATGTCATTTCCCAAACAAAGTGTCTCCATGGGGTCCCCAAGTTGTCCCATGGCTTGTCTTGGTCGGCCATGACACAACCAATGAGGGTAGGACATGTGTCAAGCTCATCTTATTTTATTAAAGCATTATTTTTACCATAAACTACACTAATTACCACTAATCGCGATTAAGAACTTAATAAGTTACTATTCACCAAAAAATTATTATAATCTCATTGAACCACATTTTACATCTTAATGACAACCATGTATGTCGGATTTTTAAAATTCAAAACACAATGATGGCAAAATTTCATTTAAACGGAAAATCAGTTTTTATAAGTACCACTTAGTGGTTTCACTATTCATCAAAAATTGAAGTTTTTCTGAAAATTACCAAAAATTCACCCTAAGCTATATTTGATATCACGAATTCAAAAATGAAGTCTATTTTAGAAAATTCAAAACATATAAGTCGCATTAATTAATTTAATAATTAATTTCCGCTGTCAGAGCAACTAGCGTGTTTTTATGAAACAATAAGTATCGAAAGATTGACATTAGTTTAAGTCCGATTTCAAAGTGAAATTGATTCCAATGACCACCATTGGATTAAATGGTAAAAATATATTCATATTACACATTAAGACAAATTCAAAAGAGAATATACTCATATAAATAAATTAGATTAAAAAAACAGTTTTGATGTAAAATGCGGTATTTTTCACTATTCATTAAAAAAATGAACTTTATCAGAAAGGTACCAAAAATTTACACAAAGTAAATTTTGATGTCCCGATTATAAAGAAGATTTATATTTGGTACAATAGAATTTATAAGATCTATCAAAACTATATTTAATGATGGTTCTCCGTCAAAAGGTGATAAGTGGACCTTTCGTGAAAATTAGGGTATAAATGCCTAAAATTGAACTCTTTCCGTATTTTAAGTCTTTATCTTTTATTGGGTAAATGTAAAAACATTTAAAAACATATATAACCATATTTTAGTTTTTTCTATCCATTCCCGCCAGTACAATGGCTACTCGTTAACTAACATTTAAAATAATATTATTTTATTACTTGTGTGCAACGTAAGTTTTCAAAGAAACTCATCGTTGCGTATCGAGTACGCTATCGAATGTAGAAACCCCTTTTAATTAAAATTAATATTTAATTCGTAAATATTAATAAATATTAAAATTCTTTATTCTTTATTTACCTGGGATGTTACAGATATCATCCTTGAACCAGGAATTAAATCAATGGAAAATTCAATTTCTTATTGTGGAGGATGTCCTGGTAAATCCTATTGAAATGAAACATCATGTTCTTGCACAATATGTACATCCTCTATTTGAACATTCCTTTCCTCACCCATTTTTATTTCACTATCTTCATCCACAATAATGGAATTTAGTAGAGCTATTGGGGACGGATCTAGATGAGAATCAGATAGTGACATTTATTCTCTAAAGATAATGTACTCTTTATCATCATAGAAAATTGTAACCTCCTTATTCTTACAATAAATATTTGTATCATGGTCTGAAATCCAATCCATACAATGGATTATATCAAATTCAATCATGGGTATGAGGATGATATTAGAAGATAAATCATGTTTATATGCTATAATGGGAACTGATTAAGAAATCTTTGTAGCAATGATACTTCTATTAGGAGTTTCGACTAAAAATCTATTGTTAAATCAAATTGGAAATATCTCATTTTCTTAGACAACTTGAAAGATATGAAGAAATGAGATGATCCAGAATCAAATAATGTATTGTCTAAATTTGAGGAAAAAATTAAATTACCTACCAATATGTCATTCATAGCTTCAACCTCAGCAATTGTGATCGCATAAGATTGGCCTTTTTACCATAGCCTTTTTGTGGTATGTTTCCATGGACCTTAATACATTCATTTGAATAATTACCCAATTTTATAAAATTGTAGAATTCAATATTGAAAGACTCTTTATATCCCTTGAAATCACGAGTTTGGTGCCCTTTTTCACCACACATGTAACACACTATCATTCACTTTAAGCAAGTACCGGGGTGTTTCTTCCCACATTTACTGCCAGATATAAATTAAACTTCTCCCTTTTTATATTATTTATATTTCTAGAGTGTTTAGAAGATCACTTCTTCTATTTATTTTCATCAAAGTCATAATACTAAGAGAAATCATTTTCTATATTGATATAATAGAGACAATATCTTCGTACGATTAGAAGGATTGTGAGACTAATGCTGATAGGATAAATGGTTTTAGCCCATCAATGAATTGATCATTCTTACTCCTTGGGTTATGTATATAATCTAATTCACCCCTTGATAACCTTGTAACATTAGTCTCATACTTTGAGACATTATCATCCTCCTTTTGCATCAAACTCAAAATTTTCCTTTCCATATCTTCTCGATGGTCCTGATGAAAGTATTTTTTAATAAAATATATTTATTCTCCCTCCATTCCATATTTGATACTTTTTTATCCTCCTTTGTGTTTTCAATTAATGACCACCATTGATCTGCATCTCCAGTGAGGTGATAAACTGTAATGGATACTTTTTCCTTTCGATACTCCCAAAATCATGGAATATTTTATCTAAGGAACTTATCAATTTCTCAACTACAAGTGGATTTGTAGTCCCATTTAATGTTGGTGGTTGTTTCCTCATGAATCAGTTTAACATTGATCCTCCATGTAGTGGATTACGGTGCTCTATATGGGTTAGTTTATTATTCATAACCTGAGTGAGTTGTCCAAGTATGGGGATAAGATGATGAAAACCAGTTGCATCACCAACTCCACTTTAATTATCTTGAGTTGGATGGGAATCCCTACCGAGATTACGTGCACTGATATAGTTTCCATTCCTTCTACTAGGCGCTATTTCTGAACAACTTCATACACTAGAATAGTTTTTGAATCGCAATACCTAATTTCAAACTTGTAAAACACAAAACATAAATTGACCAGTTTATGTATATAATCCATAATCATAAAAATATTATTTGAGGATGTATTTAATCGTAAATCCTTCATAATGGTTTTTAAAGAAAATGTGAATTATCCTAATCATATCTCCCGGGAGTGTCACAACCAAGACTGAAGCAAATCCCATTGTTGTGTACCAGGATACCCCATATCAAGCCCGAAACACTTTATCAGAGTTTTTAATCTTAGGTGCATCGATTCCAGAGCCACGTCTACTTGCTCGTATCTAGACATGGATTTATTGTTATAAAAATTATCAAAATCTCTACATTACCAAAATTCTAGGAAGTTATGCCCTACTAATACACAAAGTCAATTTTAGGGTAATCTTCTATAATAAGAGTTTTCCTAAATATAGTTTCCAAGGATTGTACTAAAATTGCTCTAATACAAACTATAACACCTCGACCCCAGTTACCCAGAGCTGGTGCATTATTTCATAACATTTTCATGATACAAGGAATCATGTCTCAAAAGGTTGATCAGTTTAGTAGGATTGGAAGTACAAGATACATACATAAGTTTTAAAATACATTATGAAATAAATAAAAACCCCATTGTTCCCCATTTGAACACAATCATATCCCATAGCCTATTCCTGTAGTTTAATATCAATAGACTTCATCGCATCCTAGGAAAAATAAAACATAATAAAGGGGTGAGCTACGATGCTTAGTAAGGATAAAAATATTGCAGAAACTATCATAAATAATCATAATCATTTAAGGAAATGTATAAGAATAAAACACAATACTTTTAAACATAAACTTCAACATAATACGGAAACGATTAATCAAATAATTCCATTTACATATTCACATGGATATTTTACTAGTCGAATAATCATATGTAATATCAATAGAAAATTTCATAATGATAGAATGTGTAATTCCAGACATCATAACCACACAGTCAAGGCCCAGTGCCAAGAATACAAATAAGATTTTTTCAAAGACTTTTCCCAAGACACTATTTTGGCTAATAAGACCTACCGATGCATCAAGAAGCTATAACAGGCTGCACCCATCACTTACTAAGTCCAGTGTATTCGTTATATGAAAAGGTTGAAACATAATATAAACATTCGAATTAAGAATATCATAAGAAATGTCAATACTTTAACCATAAACAATGAATGATATAAAAATAGCATATCCATAGTCAAACATATCAAAAAAAATTCAAAACAATATAAGAAATTGTATCATAATAATTTAACATCAAAAAACGTAAAATCCAAAGAAGGATGTTTACATAGATGAAATCAATCCAAAAACTATTTGAGTGAAATATTTCTTTCTACATTGAAATCATTAAAAATTAAAGAAAACATTTATTTTGAAAATATTATTATTATATTGTAAGGAAATATTTGAAGGTGTTATAATGGTGGAAAATAGCCGCACTCGCCGTATAAGTTAAAAATCATTCTTACCTTAATTTTTCAAAAAGGTCATAATGTACCTTGTTTGGAAAATGACAAAAAAAATTCTTTTCAATACATTTTATATAAATTCAAACAAGGGTATAAATGACTGTAACCCATAGTCTAGTAAATAGTATAACGTTTTTGAAATAAATTTTTTAGAATCACAAATGTGGATGATAAAGATGTCCTAGTAGATAATTATGTATTAACAACCTCAGATAATAAAGAGATAGTAAAATTAACCCTTAACTTGTAGTTTCCCATTGTCTAGAGTTCATTAACCTCCTTTTTAAAATTTAAATCATTGTTAATAAATTATAAAAGAACCATATACATAAATATGATATTATATATGATCTTCCAATATTTTTTTGTTAATAATATTTCAGTATTATCAGTGTTTCCAGTATTAATTGATTCATTTTCCTTTATATGTTTTGTTACGTATGTCATGTTTTTTATGGATAGGATGTATTTGATTCATTTATTGAATGATATTAAGTTTATAAATTTTTTTTTTAATTATCAAATGACAATTATTCTTTAATGGTTAGGATGGGGAACGAAATCTCATCTCGTCGTGGAGACGATAAGCCGTACATACACACGAGCGACCATATCATTTTATTGACAGTGAAATCATATGTTGTCAAATGGTATATTATAAATACATAATAATTAACATTCTGTATTTATTATTTAAATCAATTATACTCATTGTTATACCCATCCAAATAATTAAGTGTTGAGTGACAAACTACACCACGACGCGGAGACGGTAAGCCGTACGTACGCACATATGGTGACATTTTAATTAATAGGACAGATAGAATAATGAATATAGTTGTACCATATTTATAATAACATCACATTATGTATAAGGTACTAGATTCATTATTTTGGTATGGATAAAACAAATAAATAGGAAGTTGAAGAAGAAAAAAACTTTGAAAGAGCTGATGAAATAATTTCCTCTTCTTCGGGGGCTTCTTTTGATTTGATCAAAATGGATCCTTAAGGTGGATTTCTGATTAATGTAAGTCCTTTTGGAAGAATTTATGGTATTTTTTATGATATTTTAGTAGGTTTTGGCCAAGAAAAATGGATTTGGAGGTGTTGTTTTGAGATAAGGGGATGTACCCTTTTATAAGAGTGGTGAGGGTCACTTTAGGAAAAACTTGAAATATTAATTTATTATACCATCATATTAGGTTTATTATGGCTCAAAAATTATTTATTTCGTGGATAAGGTGGGAAGAAGTGTAAATTGTATAAACTAATATATTTTAGACATGTTTATCTCACCATATTAAACTTATATTTTATATTTAACTCTTAGTTAAATAGATTAACTTTTACCATGTCTTCTTGTATTATTATAATAAATAGTTAATAAACATAAAATAAAAACCAAGGGAACTAAAAGTGGTTCATTATTGACATATTTAATATTATATGCATCTTTTGGATGATCCTTATATTTTTAGGAATATTATATCATTAATAATGTTGTATTTGTTTTAAAAACTCATTTATGTCAATTTTGACACTATTTGATATTTTGTTTTTGTGAAAGTCATAAATACATTATCACATCGAAAAAAATTTATTTAATAAATCCTAAAATGTCATGTTCCCATATAAAAATTCTTGGATAGAATAAAAATCCTCAATTTAAATTTATTTTGATATTTATAATATCATTTATTTGATTCCTTCATTAATAAGGAAAATACTGCAACATTATTATGTCATAAATAAATACATTTATTTTGTGTCTAAAAATTAAAAATAATATATAATGATATAGAATTTAATTTAAATTTCTAATGACTATTTATAGTCAATGAGATAAATTATATAACCTCATATAATTTTTTTACTAAATTATACATGTTTATATTATTTTTGTCTTTACTTTACATTAGTTAATATAAAATCTCATTATTACTCCCATGTGGCTCCATGGGGACCCAAAATCGACCAATGGATTTCCATGGTGGGACATGTATCATCCAATACGGTTAGGACACGTGTTAGAGTAATAAAATATTATTATAATATTTTTTTACCCTTATTTAATGGATTTAAACTTTAACCAAGGTAAATAAAATATTTATTGAATTAACTATTCCTAATGTCTAAAAATAAAATTGAACTATTTACACGATTTTTAGCTCCTGACTAAAAATATTATAATCATTTTTCCTATTTCAAAACACAGAATTATCAGAAATTAATTTAATATTAATTCTCGTTGTTAAAACAAAAAAGAAGGTTTTTAAGAGATAAAAACTATCATAAGATTGGCGTATGTTTATGCACAATTTAAATGATAAATTATATCAAATGATCTAAATAAAATTAAATGGTAAAAATATAATCTAATTATACTTTAAAACCACTCAAATTTATAATTTATCACTATTAATTATTTTGATTAAAAAGTTTTTTTAAATTAAAATTTAGTGTTTTTCACTATTCATCAAAATATGAATGTTATCAGAAAAGTTCCATAAATTCACCCTATGCTAATTTTGATATTATGAATCCAAAAATGATGTCCAAATTGAAAAATAATTTTATTATATTTCAATAAGTGGGTATTACTATTCATAACTGCTTTTAAAATGACGAGTATGATAGGTTGTGGTGCGCTTGAACTCGATGTTCTGTACATCATACACAATTGTATTATTCAAAGAGAAGCATACTATGGATGCTTGGGTTGTTATAGGTTCCCTTTATCATGGGATATTTTTCAAACCATGCATAAACTCATTGTTCAAACACACTATAATTCAATTTTTTCACAAATATGAATAAATGTGATTATTATATCTTGTGGTAGTATCTTCTACACTCCTGATAGATTGAATATAGCATGGTCAACTGGAATCCTAATAAGGTTGATCAAATTACTCTAATTATTGATTGTACTCTATTATTATAGAACAACTTATGATCTATTTAGCTCAAATATCATAGTAAATCAGAACTCACTTAATGTGGTCACTTTTAGTTCATGGTCAATCAATAAGTTGAACTCACATAAGCTTAGTAGGCACACATTGGATTATCTATTCAAATATTCGATTGACAAACAATCAGATTTGATCAGTGATTTGTGGGGTCAATCATTACATTAATAGTTAATAATTTAATTTTCATGAACATTTACTTGATATGTTTTTTTGTCTATCTAATTATGACATGATCACTTCACCGTAGTTATGTTATAACTATAGTAACTCATACTGCTAATTAAATAAAGCATGTTGTAGATCCAATATAAGGAATAAACACTTTAGGTGAATGTTTGTGGACATATCATTATGAGTATGATGAGGAGTGGATGATCATATAACATGGATCATTTGGATTGGACGGCCAATGTTATGTACATAATATTTTACCATGAAGCTATCATACCAAATTCTTACATAGTCCCATGTCAAAATAATATTCATAGTCGCACTATATTATAAGAAATTATTTTCCATATTTGGTTAGTTGTTAGTATCTGGGTATTCTTAAAGCTTCTTCTTACACCTCACCAAATGATCTCATAAGAACGAACAACCATATGCTAATCCTCCAGAACCCATCGTGAGCTCTCATGTGTTACCCACTCTCACAGCTTCGTCGTTGGGTGATAAACATTCTCCCACACTATATTATATATCTAGGATAAATAGACTCTGATGTGGTTGAACTTGGTCCCATGTGTGTAGTTTAGGTGGTTCCCTAGTTTTCTATTGATAGAAAAAAATGAATGATAACTAAAAATAGATAGAAAATATATGTATTTTGTCCATCAATTATCCACATTTTATCTCATTCGAAATAAAATATTTTCTATAAGACCATAAAAATTTTCAATAGCCTTTTAATTCTTCCTCAAATTATCATAAAAATTATAAATTAAAATATTTGTATTCTACTCGAACTATATGAATATTTTTAGACTTTATGAACAACACAACAATCATCACAATTAGATATTCATGGTTTATCAAGCCCAAAATCCAAGTAAAACTGCAACAAATATCATCCATTAATATTTCTATATAATCCTTATTCAAAAAAAATATTTTGAACATAATCCCATTATAATACATATTTTATAATCATGAATCAATTCCTAAGAATATCCACCTACAGTAATTAACACATTTCTTGGTTTCAGAACAACTTCTTCATAATGTGTGGGTTCTCCTAAACAAAAACCCATGCACTTATTAAATAAAATTATTTTTATTTAACATATTTATATCAAATAATTATTATAAATTAAAAAATATATACAACGAACCAAAGTGGTTGGGGGTATTTAGGTGTTTGTTTCACACAGGTTCTCTTTTATTATCAAGATGGAAATCGGAAAAGGGTATATCCATGGATCGATAATCTTGGAACCCAACATGTACAATGAAATCACTGACATATAGACATTTTATTAAAATCTGTTTCTTATAACTCCATGAAATATATTAGTATTAATCGCTCACATATATTTTTGAAAATGAGGATAACAAATTATTCATTAAAATAAACAATTTATGATGGTTTCATTAATCAATACAATTAGTGGGATATATTAGGCACAAATAAATCAATGGATTGCACATTTCTTCTTATTATTTAGTACAAAAATATTATATCATTTAGAGTAACATTTTATCTTTATTTAGCTTATACATATATAATTTACAAGATGAATACAATTAATATCTATATTATTGATTCATGATAATACTACTGAATAAAATCTAGTCTTCTAACATTTTATTTCCCAAAATTTTATACCCTAGATCAATATTTTCAGGGAAAATCCACTTATAGATCCTTTTATTTGGTTTTCAATATTTTTACTTCGAAAAATAGTTTGTAAAACTCCTTCACAATACTACTTTTAGAAGATTTTAATTGGTATTCTCAGCAAATTTTCACACAAACCAGACTTCTAAGAATATTATTCATGCATATGAAGTTAATTTCATGATCATAATGTATCTTTAAATTTTTTTTCTTAATGAAAACTTGAATCATTTCATTATTTTCATATCATTTTCTCTTATTGCTTCACAAAACCCTCATCTCCTAAAAATATCATTATTCATGAACAATGAATTTCATGGACCTATCAACCCTAATTTCATGAAAATTTTTATTTCCAAATACAATCTCCATGAAATCGTAAATTGGATTATATTCTTAGTGAAATTAGTCATAGCAGTCTATGTGTAACTTCTTCCTAATAAATCTTTTTTTTAGAATAATTTTTCTCTTCTTCCAATTTTTTTATCTCCTTCATCATCTATTATGCTTCCTTTTAGTATATTTTTAAATAAAAATGTGTGTGTATTTATAGGTAATATCAAGGACAGATTCACCATTATATTAATTTGAAATAATGATATTAGAAATTTATTTTTCTATGAGGATTATTGAGAACACATTTCAATGATTACCTAAATGTATATTTCTTTCATTATCATGGATGCAATGTTTTTATAGTTTATACCATACCTAAATTTATCAAACTCAAATTAATTTTCATTAATTTTTCACATTTATTTACATGAATTTGTGAACGAAAATAGTATCATACTTTTCGAATTTCAATCAACACATTATCTAACTTATCTTGGATTATAGTCTCATATATTATGCTATTGTCATGTTGATTTTATATCATAACATCGAAGTTTTCAATTTCTAGGTAATATTCAAAACATCGCAATCACTTCATGTGTGATCTTTAAGAATAATGATATTTATTTATGTGATGTGGATCCCATCATATCAATATACCCCATAGTTATTTTAGGGATCATGTTTATAAAATATATACGATGATACTTATAGAACTGGAGTGAGATACCCCACACATATAAACCCTAGGTGTGAGGTTGAAGAATATGAAAAAATAATATTAGTCAACTCAAAATGTCTTCCACCTTAAACTATGAAAAATATGCACAAAGGTTGAATATCACATAATAAATAAACTCATGAGGCTCCATATTAATCACTCAGTATATGGAATATCATGCCATTCACATCATCTAGAACAGCCTCATGCCACGACCATTTGGTCTCATCGTATAGTGCTCTGCAACACTAGATATCTTGATCTCATGATAGAGTAAATCTAAAATGGCCATGTTATCATATATATTCACAATTGGCTAGTACTACCTATTTCCCTGATCATTGTATTTTTGTTGGTTGGTTGCCCAAGTGGTGTAGACATGAGGGTTTTCTCCCTTTTTTAATTCTATTTATTATTTCCTTTGTCAATATTATAATACCTGACATAGTTAGACTTTCAAACTCAACTCAGAATTTTAAAAAGATCTACTCAATTTAACCTCAAATTAACTCAAAATACATACCTATGATATTATTAAATTGTTATTGTCACTATAACATCCCAACAACAATCACCAGGTTCAATCTGAAATGCCACATGACCTCATTCATGCATCCCCGAACACAAGAGTCTACTGACTATCAGTGAGGGTCTTAGTCAATTAGTGGGGAGACTATTCCCTTGGTATCTGGACAGAGTATAAATAATTAATAACAAAAAATGATAAAAAATTAGAGTAAACTTATTGAAAGATAAAAATGGTGTACATTTCGTACAAATACAACATCTCCCAAATTGGAAAGAAAAACTAGTGTATTAATTTGTAGATAGATAAAAAGATTAACAATGGGTCCTCTAGAATCCATCTCATACTACTATAGATCCGTGCTCCACTACATAGTCTTCAATTAAAAGGCCCGTTCCCATTTCTAGATACCAGATAAAATATATATGTTTATAGAAATTATTATGTAGTGTGTTAGTACAAGAATGAATTGAACACCACCAATGCATCCTTAAAATGATGTGTTCATGTGTACAAGTGTATTCCATAATAATAATAAATGTGTAACAAGAATAGTAACAACTTATCATAAAATAAATGGTTTTGTTCTCACCATTATTCCATAAACATCAATCATACATACTTCGGCTCTATATCGGGAGGATAATCACAGTTTCATAAGAATCAATAATTAGCCAGGAAAAAAATTAATCATGATACTCGACATCATGTGATCATGAAACATGGAATCAATGAGAACCAAAGAACTCATGAGCTTGGTATTCCCAATTAATCTAGAGATACTTCGAATCTCATAGTAATTGAAAAAAATAACCCTTTTTATCTTCTAGTAATAGTGTCCATCTCTAAGGCATGTTCGTTTGGCTACCCTATGAACAGGTCTCTCTTCATTAGTGTCACAAATCATGTGAACTCCACCACTAATTGATAAAAATTTCATGATGGTCCACCTACATTGGTTTCTAACAATAATACACTAAAATCACACATAACAAGGTAGGATACATGATAAAGAATAACATATCTTCATATGTATGGTAGCACACACAATACATGAGATCAACATCAAACATGCACAATAAAAATGAAATTACTCAAGGAAACATGTATAGTATTTGATTCCTAGGGATACACAAATGAACACATGTGATCATAATCTAGAATTTTGGTCAAAATATTTCAATGAAAAATCGTATTAAGAAAACATGTGTAAATGTTTCAAATAAGGTACAAAACTTGATACAATAAATGTCATCGACATCAAAGGACAAGATACACCACCTTTGGGGGTTCTAAAGATAGAGTGGAAACCATGATAGTCAGGAACACCTTTTTACACATTATTAATGCAATCATCAATGAATCAATGATCTGGTGTTGTGAATGTTTCCTAGAACCAAAAATAGTTATTTTATTTCAAAAAAGAAATAAAATATCACATATGATGATACTTTATCTCTCTTGGATTATTTCTATATTATCCTCTTATTCTACCTCATGTTATCATAACAATCCTATTAATAATAAAAAAAATTTATAATCTTTTTTAAATTAACCTTTTTCAAATTATCTCTTCATATTTTATCATAAAATACCCTTTTATAATTATCTATGATAATTTACCCGAAATTTTTTGTGTTAATTTTTTTAAAATATATTATAAATTACCATTTATAATTATCTTTTGATAATTAATCCTAAATTATAATTTTATAATAATATTTTGGTAATTTCACAAAATTTATCCTTTTATAGTTATCCATTGATTATTTCTCAGAAATTGTACTTTAATAATTATATTTTGATAATTTATCACCAATCTTCCATTTATAATTATTTCTTGATAATTTCTCATAAATTATCCTTTTATAATTGTATTTTGATAATTTCTTAGTAATTATACTTTTTATAATGATCTTTTGGTAGTGTTAACAATTTATTTTTTGATAAACTTGATATTATTTTTTAATAGTTTTAATAATGACTATCTATTAATTTTCAATTATCATTTGATAGTTTTAATAATTATCCTTTGATAATATCATTATCATATATTCATAATTTTAATAATTATTTTAAAATTATATAATAATTATCATTTAATAATTTTAATAATTATCATTTGATAATCTCACAATTATCATTTATTAATTTTGTATAAATTATTCATTCATATTTTTCCATTATTATAAAATAAAAATTTAGGGTAATTAATTATTAATAAAAAATATTGATAATTCGATGAAATTATAATTTTATAATTCATTTTAATTTTGTTTGATATGTTATTATATAAATTATCCTTTTATAATCAACAAATTCTCATATGTTAATTTCAATAACTTATCCCATGATAAATCCATGAGATTATACATTGATAATTTCAGTAAATTTTCCTTTGATAATATTTAGAAGATTATAATTTTATAATTATAATTTTATAATTTTTAGTCATTATCTTTTTCTATTTTTGAAATTATCATTTGTTAATTGTTGATAATTATATTTTTATAATAATTTTTTAAATTATCCATTATAATTTGATTGAATTTTAATTAGACAGTTCTTCACATTATTACCTCTTGTAATTTTCTATAATTACCCCATTATAATATTATCAAACACTCTATATAATTTAGTATTTAGTGATTTACATAAATTCCACGGCTTTTTAGAATTGATAATTGGAAATTAGAAAAAGAAAAATGGAAGGAATTAAATAAAAAATGAAAAATAAAAATGTTGGTGGGATATATTGGATGATGGAGGGCCACAGAAAACACGAGGAACCAACATAGATTAATGGAGGATCTACCGACCATATTCCAAGGAGTTTTGGGGTAACCAATAGTAAATGAAATCATCTAACAAGTAAATCCATATCGTTTAGATATTTTTAAATAACCCCTAAAATGATGGAAGTAAAAACCCAAATTTAAACAGCCAATTCAATCTTCTATTTAACCCGAAATGATGGTGGAGCCATTAGTTTAACCCATAATTAATTTAAATTATTTATGAAAATAATATAATAAATATCTTAAATAAATTATCCTTGTATATGATCTTATCAAATTCCTGATGCTCACAAAATTTATAGAGGTCCTAAGTTAAACACCATGTCTTGAACCTAACAGTGGCATCAAATTTATCATATGATTTTCTATTTAAGAGCTATTAAATTATTTTCAATAAATCACATGGGAATAGTATAATATTAATAATATTTTTATTCCGTTTTCTCTAAGGCTCTACAGGCCGTAGAATCTCACACTAACTCAAAAAATAACTACGAAAAATATTAACATAATGCTTTCAAGATTCTATATAGGTTTTAACCATTATGTAATCCTTTAAAACATTCGTTAAGTGATTTTTATTGAAAAACTACATTTCATGTAAAATAAATGTAAATTATTAATAATAAATGTTAATTATCTTTAAAATATTCAGGAAATTACAATCCCCCCCCCTCGATTGACTTATTATCCTCATGCAGTGTCTCCAAAATTCTTGTTCAAACAAAATTGGTCATTGTGATTGAACATAAAACTCACATTATCACATTTCCACTCAAATCCATCCATTTTGAAATGGATCTAAACTAGTGGTATCATCTTTCCTTACAACAACTTTTATCATCGATCTATGTTGTGAAAAAGATTCTCCTCATAAGATGCATCAATATCTAGCTCAACATTCTAAAAATAAACAATATGATTTGGGTCGTGTATGTACCTCTAAAGATATAAAACATTTAACATGTTGTTCATAACATGATTTTGAGAATGGAGGTCTAGAATGTATGCCACTACTCCTATCCTTTGAGTGATCTCAAAGGGTCCAACATAAAGTGGTGATATCTTACCCAACTTCCCCATATGTTTATGCCCAAACTGAGAAGTAACTCTCAATAAAAACTAAACTCATACAATTAATTCCAAAGGTCTCGTCCAGTTGTCGACACAAGATATTTATCGGTTCTTAGTGGTAAAAAACTGCTCCATATCATATGTACTCTATTGAAGATCTATTAAATCGTACTGAGTCCAACAAATGTTGGATCACCCAACTCAATCCAAAAGAGGGGCGAGCAAGATGACCACCCATAAATACTCCCATAAGGTTCCATCTAAATCTATTTTTGGTAACCAATATTTTATTTGTACTCAATAAATTATAGGTGATCATCTCGTGCTCCAATAAAGTCTAGCATGTATGCTCGATGCATATCTGTCAATATGCAAATAGTTTGCTAAGACTGCCTCTTAGTATGAGGATGGTATTCCATGCTCAATCTTAGATAACTCCCTGTGTATTTTTGGTATCTCTTCCAAAAGATAAATTCAAAACATTAGTCTTTATATTAAATAATGATTAATGGAATTCTATAAAAGAATATTATCTCTCAGACATAGATCTTTCCAAGCTCCTCCAATGAGAGATTCTCTCTTATTGGTAAAAAGTGAGAAATATTTGTTAGTCAATCAATAATTACCCAGAATGTATCATGATTCCTCAGGGTCTAGGTAAGCCATTTTCAAAGTCCATGGTTACATCCTTCCACTTTCATATAGGTATCGGTAGGGGCACAACAACATCTAGGACACTAGTGCTTGGAATTCATCCTCTAACATGTAAGGCATGAGGGGAAAAATCAGAAATTTCTCTCTTCATCCTTTTCCATCAAAGACATCCATCTTAAGTAATTACAAATCTCATTCTCACAAGGATATACTGACCATCTAAGAGAATTTCAATCCCTTATAATATCCCCTTTTATGGAATAAGGGACTAATATTATCCCATATACCATGATCACATCACCATTTTTCATTAACCATCTAGGTATTAGGTTGCATCCAACTAGTTATTCCCTCTTCCCAATACACTCTAGGTTTAACATATGACTAGTCATCACATGGTACACAAGGGAGAATGTTACCACTAAAGAGGCACAAGTCATATAAACAAGGCCCTCTGAGGCATCCATCCTATAAACATCCAATAAGATCACCATAAATCATTGATCTACTAAAGGCCTCATATGAAGGTACTTCTTAACCATCGCTTTATGGTCAACGGAATTCATAATGACATTAGCTTTTCCCAGATGAATAAATCATCTAAAAAACAAATGTTTGTAGATACTCAAACTAGTGCCTCTGTATCAGGTTATAGTCCCTCGAGGTGAAGATATAATGAAGGATCTTATAGTCTATATAAAACATATTACTCTCACTAAAGAGATAATATCTCCAATAATTAATATCATGAACCATATATTTCATATATATTCCATGTGTAGGGTATTTCATCTCATGGTGTCATAGTTGTCATGACCCATACGCTACTACCATCTCTTTTTGCATAATTACCATTCTCAGACCAATGCCTGATGCATCCTAGTACACGGCATGACCAATATCAGGCCCATGGTGTTTCAGTACTAGAGCTATAGTCAAACATATATTCAGATCATAGAAACAATATTCACACTGTTTTGACCACCAGAACATCATTTATTCTTATTTTTGTTACTATTTTCATGGGTGATGATTGTTGGGAGAAGTCCTGGATTAATTATTAGTAATATCCTAAAAAACCATAAAACTCCTAATCTCAAACACATTTAGGGGATGTGTTCAGGACATGAATTCCACAACATCCTCTAGGTATAAAAATATAAAAATCTCAAACTCAAATTATCCTTGTAAAATTACCTCTCAAACCCATATGTCACACTTTGACATCTTGGCGTTTCAAATGTGTGCTCTAATCTTACATAGGGCATTCTCTTGGTTCCAAGAAAATTTATCTAGTGTGAGCGAGTAGATGAGAAATAAATCAAAAAATACTATGAATAATGATTCCATGTATGGATATACGATCTTGTTTAGGATGTCCATTAACACTACTAGTGAATTCATCAACCCGAATGACATTACTATGTACTCATATAGTTCATACCTTCTCTAAAATTTTACCTTTATAATTTCCTTCTCTATAACATTCCACTAATGATATCCTAATCAAAGATCAATCTTAGAGAACTATTGGGCTCTTTCTAGATGGTAAAAATTATCATTGATCTTGGGAAATGGATACTGGTTCTTCACCTTTAACTAGTTCAGCTTTCGGTAATCAACACAAAGTCAAATACTACCATCTAAATTCTTGGAGAACAACACATATGAACATCATGGTGAAGTAAAAGGCCTTATTAATCCCTTTTATGTCATCCTGTTGATATTTGATCTCCTTCTTCTTGGTCGGTGTCGTATGATATAGGGGTATTGAAATGGGCTACACACATGGCATAATATTAATCTCAACTTAAAATGCCAGTCCTTTAAATCCTATACTAGGCCAAAGATTCTGAAAAAGATTTTGATCCATTCCTTAGTATCATAAGAGCCTCTATCACTTTAGAAGGAAGACGAATGATGTATTTAAAGTCATGTCATGTTCGTCCATATCTTTGGACTCTAATTCCTAGATCAGATACTAATTTAGAGACTTCTGTATGAAGCATCTCTACTTCTTTAACCACATAGTGGGGGTCGGTGTATGATTAGTTGAATTCAATGCTAAAAAACTACAATATACCCATGGTTTTAAAATATTTTTATAGCCCCTAAAACTATGGGTATATGCTCTACCCACAGTTTTAGAAACCGTGGGTGTTAGAGGAATTAGTAATGCTCTAAGTTGTACCCACGTTTTGAAAATGTCTATACCCATAGTTATGAACCATGGGAATAGGTGTTTTGGAAAATTTCCACCATTTCAATAACCTTATATGCACGATTCTTAAACTCTGGATGTAAGATTTTAAAAGAATCTGGCAGTTAGATTTTAACCTTCGACCGCTACTTCACAATCATGGAGCCTAACCAATGACCCACCTATGGTCTTGTGTATATAAATATATATTTAATTCTATATATTTTTATGAACCACTTCAATAGGTGGAGACCTGAGGGTATATGTTTTTTCAATGGAATTGTTTTCCCACATAATTTTTTCCAATAATTATGTAGGAAGATTGTACCCATTGTTGACATATACTCACAGTGTTTGGAGAGCTGTGGGTATAGGTGTTTAACAATAACCAATACCCTTGGGTTTTTCAAAAATAAAGGGTATAGGTCCCCCCCTATACACATCATTTTGATTGGATAATTGTGGCTATGGTACTTGAACTGAACCCTATAACCGTGGTTTTTTGAAAAACCCTGGGTATAGGGGGGACAAATAGACATGTCTTTTCAAAAACCATGGGTATTGGTTTGAATGTTCAACCTATACACACAATTTAACAAAACCCGTGGGTATTGGTTTAAACCAATACCAATACAAATGGTTTTTGTACAACCATGGGTATAGGGGTGACCTTAGTAATGCAAAATGGGCAGGTCAGGGTGGGAAGGCCAAGAATATGTGGTTTTGAGCCCATGCAGGTTTGACTACAAAATCCCACACATAATGTGAACAAAAAAGTTCAAACCTAACCCACACCACATAAGACCACATGTAGCTCATGGGTTTTTTTCATTTTAAGTTTTTTACAATTTATAATTATTTAAATATTTTAATCACAGTTGTGTGGAGAATCCCTCTTCTATGTGCTTCCCTATCTCCACATGTTTGAGCTCCTCACCATGAGATGCATCTGTAGGGAACTCAAGGAATGAATGCACATTGAAGAGTCATTGTGGATGTATATCACCATAGGGTTCCCTCTAGATTCCTCAATCCATGGTGAACTTTTCCTAAAGAACTCTTCCAAATATGTCAGCCACCTTAGAGTAATCACCCCAATCTTCTATAGGGACATAATCAATAATAGGCTCTGGCACCTCATCTGACAAAACCTACACATCACTATACTACGTGCATAACCAATTATCATTTCATTGGAAGAATGATAATTATTTCTACTTTTTTGGTGGTCATGCCTCTAATTATTAGGGTTCGGTGCGTTAATCCCAGAGGGGGTCACCAGAATGGTGGGGAGTTAACCAAATGAATCCCCTACCTGAAGGCCCTGGGGATCAGTGACATCCACAACTACAATAAGAAACACATTGAATTACTCTAATACTTCCTCCTACCCAAAATCATCACCCAACCATCCCCATCACCACCACTACATGAATCCAGCCTCCATCAATGACTATCCCATTGGCATAGAGGTCTAACCATTGTCATGATGTGGGGATGGTTTTTTAGTGCCCCGGGTTGGGATGCTAGAGGGGAGAGGGGTCGAGAACTCCCAACCTGGGATGGTACTTCTACATTCACGGGAGTGAGGCCTGTAGGTCCATGGAGTAAGAGACTGAAGAGGACACCTATGGAGGTAAGATATGTATGGATTTCTAGTTCCATCTACTCAAAACAGGTTCTACAACAACCCCCTCTACAGGTACCATGTTGGCCTTTTTTATGGCACATGTTCCATGCAAAACAAATTGATGAATGATAAGTATTTATCCATGACAGTACAAATTGATACTTATATTATCATATATATCAATTTAAAAAGTAGAAAAATACATCATGGTTTAATCATGATTTTAGATTTAAAAAAAACTAAGTTATCAATGAATCATGTATTGTAAAAGTTAAATTAAATTAGGCCAGTGGGTATGATTGCACTCACATGGGAACAACCTACCTCATCCTACACCAGCATAGGCTAAACATGTATTGGGACGCGTTCAAAACACTCAAAATTTATTGTCCCGATCCGCCCTAAATCCCCCTATGTATGAAGCCCAGGAGTCATAGACCCATTTTAGATCACTAGGTGGCCTAAACCCACTGTTTTATCTAAAACTGTTGGTACTGGGTCATTTTACTGTAGTTATTCTCTTATACATATTGTGGTAAAATTGAAAAATCATCCTTCATAGATGCATTCCATCCCCATTTCACAAGTAGTTCCCTATGAATTCAACTAAGAAACATCATTTGTAACATGGGGGAACATTAGGTGAATAAATAGATCCTATTAATTTTATGGTATTACACAAAGTATTCCCTAGGATTATAGCCTCACCACATAGTATAACTATCCTAGTACTAACCCTTATTCTCATCCCTAGACATTAGTCACAGTAATCATATATACACTGACACTATATCATACCCAGTTCAACTAATTAATACCATTAAATACATATCACATAACATGACTATAGATATATCACATAAGGATATTATCCTAATCAGATAGAACAAATTATAAATTTATTTAGAGAATTATTATATAGCACAACAACATGTATGTTAATGGTATGTGAACCAACATTCCTAGTAATGATTCATGAACAATCCAAAAATCTCATAACTCACATATCCACTTTATGTGCATCACCCAAGGTGAATTTAATCAGTGGTAACAACAAAATATAATTTCCCAATTTATGGAAAAATCAGAGGTCCATAATACACTACTAGATTAGAACTGATATAGTTTCACTTCCTATGTTCCAACTTTCCAATATTATGTTTATCTTGGACAATTCCAAGGAAAATAGAAGAACAGGTTAGTGAATCTTGATTCCTATAATACTATTTTGTAACATCCCAACCCAACCCAAAATGTATGGGCCGAAATGCTAAGGACCTCATGCGAGCCTCCACAAACGCAAGAGGATTCCGACAAGTAGTGATGGTGTAATTCCATTCATGGGGAGACTATTCCCTCATTATCACATCATTATATCAATAATACTACAATAAATAAATATGATAAATAATCAGATAAAACAAGAAAAAAGGATAAAAATAAAATGGAATACAAGTCATAAAACTAAAAATGTGCCCATTGTGGAAATAAAAAACATTATAATATGTATTTAACTAATAAATATATAAATAGTGGGTCATTAAGAATCCATCTTGGTCTACTACTAGCTCCACACATTACTGTTTATCCATCTATCACATGTCCCTTTCCCTTCCCCTGATCCCTCATAAAATCAATAAGCGTATTGTAATTCTCGTCTAGGGTGTCAGTACAAGGCTTGGTCAGACAACACCAATGCATTCATAACCTGACATTCTCAAGTATACAAGTGTTTTCCATAATAATGATAAATTCATAACAAGTATAGAAACACACAGTCTAAGATAGAGTGATCGTGTTCTAACCATGCCTCCATAAACACCAAATCATAACTGCATCGAATCCATGTTGGTTGGTGAAATCAATGTATCAAAAGAATCAAGGATTAGATAATAGTCTAATGAATCATTCTACTCAATATCATGTGATCTTGTAGCTCGGTATCAATTTGCATCCAGGAAGTCGTTCTCTCGGCATCCCCTAGGCATCAAGAGCTATATAGAATCCCCTAGGCATCGGGAAAAATTCTCTATGGGCTCCACTAGTCATCGAGTGCATTATACAGAATCCCTATGGTTTCTTCATACCCCTAACCTATTTATAAGTCCCTCTCTGTAAATGTCAAAAATCTAGTGCACTTGTCCTATAAGGGATAAACATTTCATGACTGTCCACATGCATTGACTTCCAAGAATAATACCACAAAAACACACATATCATTGAAGGATACACAATCAAGTATAACCTATCATCATAAGTAAGATAGCACACATAATACATTTGGTCAACATAAAAGATGAATAATATTTTACAAAGTACACATGTAAACAAGTGTGACATAAGGTTCCCAGGATGACACACACAACCAATTGTTATCATAATTTATTACGATCATCAAAAAATGTCTAACCATATTCGTATTAAGGAAACTTGTGTAAAAATACCCACAAAGGTAAGTAACTTCTTAACTAAAAAGTCATCTAAGACAAAGTTACACCCTAAGCTTCCACAGTATGTTTCTCTTTGAATAATGTAGTAGCTTGCATAGTACACAACATGGAGTATTAACACACCATGACTAATCAATCTAGACGTTATGAATTGTAATACAAAATTTTTGAAAGTTTATGAATTTAATTTTTCAAAATGGCCTTCATTTCTAGATTAGGAATATTAATATTAGCATAGGGTGAATGTTTTGTATTTTTTGGAAACATTCAATTTTTTGATGAATAGTGAAAAACACAATGTTATTCTTTAAAACCGAATTTTTATTAACATAATTAGTTATTATATTTAAATTTATATTGGGTAAAACTATATAAATGATACCTATATATGTTGAATGTAATTCATTGGAGTCATTTTATAATAATAATATAGATAATTTTATTGAACCTTTTACCATCTATTACCCACCATCTAGACACATTTTCAAATTTGCATAAAACTTAATTTTACCACTTTTGTGAGTAAAATTTCAAAAATCCGAGAGACACGGTAGAAATCAGTTAGTAAAATGTGATTCAACAAGATGAAAATATTTTTTGGTGAATAGTAACTTTTGACATTTATTTACGAGAGTTAAAAGTAAATTAGGTAATTAAAGGTAAAAATGATATTATAATTACCATAAAACATGTCCAAATAATATTGGATATGTGTAATTATAAGAAAAACCTTAGGAATAAAATATGATCCTTTTGGTCCGCTAGGATTATATTGAGACATTTATTATTATTTTATTTAATGAAGAGTAAAATGTGTTAAATTAAAACGTTAATAACTAAGAAATTTTTAATATTGGGTTACACATAAGATAAATTCAACTATAAATATTCATTAGAAATATAAAAATATTTCCTATTTAATGGTATTTTATTTATAATTTTTAGACATTAAATAATTAAAATTATTTAAGACACAATGATGATGCAGTAATGACCTTATTAACGAAAAATTAAAATAATTGATACCCAAATAAATAGAAAATGAGACTTTTGATGAATTTCAAGTATTTTATAGGTTAATATGACATGTTAAGGTTGATCAAATTAATTTTTTTGATGTAATCATGTTGTTAGGACATAAAAAAATATAATAAATAGTTTCCAAATTGACATAAATGACTTTTCAAAACAAATACTATATTATTAAATGATATAATAGTTTTAAAATATATGGTTTGTCCAAAGGACATATATAAAAATATATATGACATTAATGAACCACATGGGGTTCTGTTTTCATTTTATAGTAGATTTATTGACCATATAATATAAAAATTCAAGGATACATGGTAAATATTAAACTATTTAACCAAGAGTAAAATATAAAAGATAAGGTTAATATGGTGATCTAAACCTGTTTAAAACCTATTGGTTGAGAGGTTTTCTACTCATACCCTCCTTATCCTCAACATGAATAATTTTGGAGCCATTATAAGCCCAAAATGATTTTATAATAAAATAATATTTCAGGCATTCCTAAAGTGACCATCACCTCCCTTGTAAAGGGTACTTCCCCTACTCTTCAAATAACACCTCCAAAGTCATTTTTCTCATGCCAAAACATACTCAAATATCCTACAAACTACTCCCAATTCTACTTATATTCCATACATTGATTATAAATCCAACTTAAGGAGTGATTTTGATCAACACAAAAGGAAACACCCAAATAAGATGTAATAATTTCACCACCTCTTTCAATGTTTTTTTCATTTTCCACTACCTCTTTCTTTGTTGTTTCCATATCAAAATAATAACTCCATTATCTTATACATAATTTTATGTTATTATAAACATTGTACAACCATATTCATTATTCTATCTATCCTATGAATGGCATGTCACAATACGTTCGTACGTATAGCTTACCGTGTCCATGTTGTGGTGTAGTATGTTATTCAAAAAAATCATTATTTCGATGGGTATAATAATGAGTATAACTGATGTAAACAATAAATATAACATGTTGATGATTCTTTATATATGATATACCATCCAATTACATATGATTTAACCATAAATATATTGGTATTGTCGTTCCTACGTACGTATGGATTACAGTCTCCACGAACGCGATGAGATTCAAAACCCATCATAACCATTCAAGAATAATTTTCATTTTATGATTCAAAATAATTTTTAAGAACTTAATATAATTCTATATATGAATCATATACATACTATCCATAAAAAACATGGCTTAGATAACCAAGAATATAATGTAAAACGAATCGGTTAACACCCAAAACAATGACACTACTGAAATATTATTAACAAGGTAATATTAGAAGATCATATATGATATTATATTTATGTAAATGGTTATTTTATAATTTGATAATACTTATTTAACTATTATAAAATATGATAACTTTCCCTTGAACCAGGAAAATAACAATGTAAGGGTTAATTTTACAATCTCATTACATATCTGAGGTTGTCAATACTTAAGTATCTACTGGGACCTCTTTGTCATCCACATCTCTGTTTCCTTAAAAATGTATTTCAAAACAGTTTAAATATTTACTAGTATATGTGTTAATGTAATTTATACCATTGTTTTACCATATATGTTTTGAAAGGAATCTTGTCGTTTTTTTCCAAACTAGGTACTTCATGACCTTTTCAAAAATATTATGGTAAAAATGTATTTTTTAACATATATGACGGGTGCAACTATTTTTCACCGGTATAACATTATCGAAACTTCCCTTAAAAGATTATAAAAATATATTCAAAATAAATATTTTTTCAAATTATGTGACTCTTATATGATTTAAAAATAAAAATAGATATTTCTCTCAAAAGGTTTTTATTTCATCTATGTCAACATCCTTTGATAAATTTTTCACTTGTTTGAAGTTGATTTATTATCATACAAATTTTCCATATTTTATTTAAGGTTTTGTGATATGTATGACTGTGGATGTGTTATTTTTATACCATTCATGGTTTATGGTTAAATAATTGACATTTCCTATGGTTGATTTAACAGAAATGTTTATGTTATGTTTTTACCTTTTCATATGAAGAATGTATTGGACTTAGTATGTGATGGGTGGATCCTGATATAGCTCCTTGGTGCATAGGTAGGTCTCAAGAGACAATTAGGCATGTAATTGTTCAAGTCCTTTCCCAATTCGATATATGGTTTTGGCCAAGGCCTTAATCATTTTGTGATGTCTTGGTCAATGCCGTGACAAAATGTTTTAGAATGTCCGGAATTATAGATTCCCTCATTATGTAAATAATATTGATGGTTCTTGTGGTTATTAGACTAGTAGAATACACATGACAATGTTTTTTAGGGATTTATTTACCCAACTCATATACCTTCCATAAAGTGTTCATGTTTATTATTTGTAAAGGCTTGTGTTTTCAATTATTCACCTTTCCTAATGTTTATATTATCTTCTGCGGTATTTCTTACTCTTGATGAGTGTTTGATCTCACCAATTTCTTATGCTTCATTTTCCCAGGATATGAAAAGGTTATTTATGACTCACTTGTATGAATAATATTAGATTCTTGGATGTTTCTAATATAATAAATTAGTCTTGTATTTATTTTCAAGTTGTAATGTTGACCTTATGTATGTATCTTATTTCCAATACTACTAAACTGATCAGTCTTTTGGGACATGATTCCTTGTATCATGATAATGTTATCTAATAATGCACTGACTCTGGGTAACTGGTTTTGGGGCACTATAGTTGTTATTATAGGTAGTTTAGTAAAAACCATGGAAACTAGATTTAGAAAAACTATGATTAAATAACACTACCCAAAGATAGAAATTTAGGATTATATAGAATAACATCCAAGAATTTTGGTAATGTAGACATTTGTATAGTTTTCTAAGAAATACAACCCTGTCTGGATACAAGTAGGTTAGGTGGGTCTGAAAAATATGTACCTAGGGTTAATACCTGAAAACATCGCTTTGAGCTAGTCTCGAATGGGAACTGGTGCACAACAATGGGCCTTGCTGCACTCTTGGTTACGACTCTCCCATGGGATTTGGTTTGGATAATTCACATTTTCATTACAAACCATTATGAAGGAATTATGAGTATATTCCTCTTCAAATAAAACATTTTTATGATAATGGATTATATCCATAAACTATTCAATTTAGGATTAGTATTTTATAAGTTAGGAATTATGTATTTCAATTCATAAACTAATCTAGTGTATGACATTGTTTAGAAAAGTTTCCTAGTAGGAGGAATGGAAACTGTATTAATGCACGTAATTCATGTAGAGATTTCATTACTACTCAAGATAATTATAGTGGAATTGGTGATGCAACTAGTGCTAATCATCTTATCACCATACTGGGACAAATCACTCAGGTTATGAATGATAACCTTACCCATATAGAGCACACTAATCCACAATGCGGGGGATCAATGTTATACCACCTCATGAAGGAAAAAACACCATCATTAAATGGGACTACAAATGAATTTGTTGTTGGGAAATGGATAAGTTCCTCAGAGAAACGTTTTCATGGTCTAGGGAGAAGCGAAAGGAAAAAAGTTGACATGGCAGTTTACCACCTCACAGAAGTTGCAGATCAATAGTGGTAATTAATTCAAAACATAAAGGAGGATGAAGAGGTATCATGTATGGAATGGAGGTATTTTAAAGAGATTTTCTTAAAAAAAATACTTTCCTCAGGACCATCGAGCAGATATGGAAAGACAATTTCTGAGTCTGAGGAAAAAGTTGGATGAGAATGTCGCAAAGAATAAAGCTATCTTTACAAGGATAGCAAGGAATGCTACAAGTTATATACAAAACCCAAGAAGTAAGATTGGTCATTTCTTTGATGGGTTAAAAATATTTCTCCATCAAGCATTAGTCTCAAAATCCTTCTCATCATATGATGATATTGTTGTATGTGCTATCAATACAGAAAAGGAATTCCCTAAGTCTTACAACTTTAAAGAAAATCAAGAGAAGAAGAGATCTGCAGAAAACTCTGGGAAAGGAAATAAGGAAATAGGGAATAAGGGAAGAGTTGAATTTCCCCAGAATGATAATTCATGAATGAAGCACCATGGTTACATATGAAAAGGAAAAGGAGTATACTAAAATGTGGAAAAAGGTCATCTTTCTGGTGATTATAAGGGGAATAAAGAAGCTATTAATGTTCAATTCTACAATTTTAGGGAGAAGGAACACTATTCCCTTGAATTTCCTAAGATCGAAGAAAACTTATCTCAGAAATTTCCAAGGTAGAAAGGCTAAGATTATATGATCACTACTGATGAGGTTAAAGCTATTAATGACATGGTTGTAGGTAATTTAATGGTTTCCTCAATTTTAACCAATGCTTTATTTGATTCTAGAACATCGCATTATTTTATATCTTCCCAGTTTTCTAAGAAAATTTGATATTTTCAATTTAAAATGACAAGGGATGTTTCAGTCAAAACTCTTAAAGGAAGTAACATTGCAATAATGTTTACTAAATCAGTTCCCATGAGGGAACATAAATGTGATTTATCTATTGATATCATCATCATTCCCATGATTTAATTTGATATAATCCTCTGTATGGATTGGCTTTTGGACCATGATGTGAAAATTTATTATAAGTAGGAGGTTACAATTTTCGATGATGATAAGGAGTACCTTATCTTTAGAGAAGAAATATCACCTTATGATTCTTATCTAGATCCACCCCCAGCAACTCTACTAAATTCAATTATTGGGGAGGAATATAATGAAATAACTGCAGGTCATGAAAGGAATGTTGAAATAGAGGATGTACCTACTGTGAAAGAATATGTTGATGTGTTTCCATAGGATTTATTGGGACATCCTCATGAATGAGAAATTTTGTTTACCATTGACTTAATTTGTAGTTCAAGGCCTATATAGAAGACCCCTGGTAGAATTAACACTGTGGAATTAGTGGATCTAAAGAAATAACTAGATGAATTGAGTAATAAAGGATTTATTTTCCCTAGTTTTTCTCCATGAGGAGGCCTTTCCTTTTTTATTAAGAAGAAAGTTGGAGTTATGAGGTTGTTCATTGACCACAGGTAGATCAATGCTATAACAATAAAGAAAATGTATCCCTCACATCGCAATGATGATTTATTTGATCAACTTCATGGAGCTCAATATTTTTAAAAAATTGACCTTCGATATGGATACCATCAATTCTGTGTGAAGGAGGAAGACATTATAAATACAACATTTCGAACAATGTAAGATCATTATGAGTTTACATTAATGTATTTTGGGAGACTAATACACCCTCTATATTTATGGATATAATGAATATATTTTTCGTGGAATATCTTGATGACTTCATAGTGGTTTTTATTAATGATATCTTGGTATACTCCAAAAGATACAAAGATTATGAAATTCACTTGTTCACTATTTTGAAAACTCTTAGATGAAATGAATTATATGGGAAGATAAGAAAGTTTGAATTCTATATTCATTAGATTTCTTTTCTTGGCCATATTATCTCAAAGGATGGAATCTCTATTGATACATCAAAGACAAGAGAAATCTATGAATGGCCACCAACATTAAGTATAACTGAGGTACACATTTTTATGGGTTTATCATGTTATTTTGGGGTTTTGTCCGGAATTATCCCTGATTGTATTACCCATTAACCAAGCTCACAAGTAAAGGGGTTAAATTTTTTTGGAAAAAAGAGTGTGAATATTATTTTTAAGAGATGAAGAGAATATGAGTCAATGCTCCAATATTGACACTACCATCAGGGAATGATGGGTTTTTTATTTATAGTGATGCTTTATAGAAAGGTATTTGTTGTGTCCTTATGCAGAAAGTTTGATTTATTTCCTATACATCACAAAAGCTAAAAATTCATGACCAAAACTATCCTACTCATGATCTTGAGTTAGGATCTGTAATATTTTCTTTGAATATATGATGACACTATCAATATGGTGATTTTTTTATATATACTGATAACAAGAGTTTGAAGTATATTTTATCATTTAAATAACTCAGCATGAGGCACATGAGATGGCTTGAACTACTCAAAGTCTATGATTTCACTATACACTACCACCAGGGAAAGGAAAATAAGGTGGCAGATGCTTTGAGCGTAAAGAATCATGGAGTTCTGAACAACATTAGAGTTGAAAGGGGTCATATGAACATGGATGTAGTAAAAATGGATATGGGAATAATCATGGAAGGTGAAACATCAATACCTTTTCAAATGGATTCCAATCCAACATTACTTGAAAGGATAAAATGATCTTAGACAGATGATTAGGAGTTTCAAATTAAAATTAAAGCTATTAATTGTGGGAGATTTATCGACATTGTATATGAAGATGAGATTTTGAAATTTGGGAAAAGAATTTGTGTTCGTGATGAACCTGATCTAAAAAGGGAATTTTTGGATGATGCCTATAGTTCCAATTTCTCTATACACCCAAGTAGAACTAAGATGTATAGAGATTCGAGGGACCATTTTTTGTGGGACAATATAAAGCATGAGATTGTTTATTGTGTTTCAAGATGTATAGTTTTTTAATACGTTGTGTCTAGAAGAGAACATCCTGGAGGAGTCATGAAAACTATTCCCATACCTGAGTGGAAATGAGATGATATTACAATAGACTTTTTCATAGGGCTATCAAAGACACCTAGAAAGAATAATGTAATATGGGTCACTATTGATCATCTTACCAAGTTAGCAAATTTTATTTCAATAAGAGAATATTTAAAAGTTGAACGTTTAGCAAGACTATATATTAATGAATTTGTAAGTATTCATGGAGTACCCCTATATATTGTTTCTAATCATGATCCATGTTTTACATCCTGATTCTAGAAATGTATTCCAAAGGCCTTGGATAATGAACATCATTTGAGAACTTCCTACCACCCTCTAACTAATGGAAAATCAGAATGGACTATTTACACCTTTGAAGACATGTTGTGATATTGATCACATGACTTTCATGGAATGTGGGATCAGTATTTACCTCTGGTAGAATTTTCATATAACAATAGCATCAATTCAATTATTCAGATGGAACCATATGAATTATTATATTGAATGATATGTCGCACACCAACTTTTTGGGATGATGTTGGTGAAAGGAAAATCATAGGCATGGAAATTGTTGAGGAAACAAAGAAATGTGAAGATTATCCAAACCCACATCAAAGCATCTCAGAGTAGGAAAAAGATCTATGCTGCTAACTGAAGGAATGATTTGGAATTTCATGTAGGAGATCATGCTTTCGTGAAGGTATCTCCATGGAAGGGTGTTATACGTTTTGTTGAGAAGGGTAAATTTAGACCCAGGTACATCAGATCTTTCAAATTAGAGAATTATTTGGAGTTGTAGCTTATCATTTGGCAATCCCGGCAAGTCCCTCCAAAGATCATGATGTGGCCCACGCATCACTATTGAGGAAATACATGCCTGAACCAATGCATGTATTCACCTATGAAGAAATAGAATTAGAACCTAACATGTCTTATTGAGAAGTGCATATAAGAATTCTTGATAGCAGAGAACAGGTGTTGAGAAACTAGACAACTCATCTTGTAAAAGTTCTATGGAGAAACCATAAGATGGAAGAGGCAACGTGGGAACCCAAGGAATATATGATGAAGAACCACCGAAATCTTTTTATGCAGTAATATTATAGAAAATTTGAGGACAAAATTATTTTAAGAAGGGGAGAATGTAACAACCCAGGCTTCCACGATACATTTCTCTTTGAATAATGTAGTGGCTTGCATAGTACAAAACTTGGAGTTTTAACACACAATGACCAATAAAACTAGAAGTTATGAATAGTAATACCCACTTTTGGATATTTTATAAATTTTATTTTTCAAAATGGATTTCATTTATAGATTCAGAATATTAATATTAGCATAGGGTTAATTATTGTCATTTTTCAGAAAACATTCAATTTGTGATTAATAGTGAAGAACACTGCGTTATTGTTTCAAAGATACTTTTTATTAAAATAATTAGTTATTAAATTTCAATTTATATTAGGAAAAAATAGATACATAATACCTATATATGTTCAATGTAATACATTGGAGTCGTTTCATAATAATAATATATATATAATTTTATTGAACTTTTTACCATCTATTACCCAACTTCTAGGCGCATTTTCAAATTTGTATAAAACTTAATATTACAACTTCTATGAGTTGAATTTCAAAAATCCAAGAGACACAGATGAAATCAATTAGTAAAATGTGATTCAATAAGGTGAAAAATAGAATTTTGTGAATAGTAACTTTTGACTTTTATTTACAACGGTTAAAAGTAAATAAGATAATTAAAGGTAAAAATGATATTATAATTACCATAAAACATGTCCTAATTCTATTGGATAAGTTTAATTAGAAAAAAAACCATAGGAATAAAATATGATTATTTTGGACCATTGGTATTATATTGAGACATTCATTATTATTTTATTTAAAGAAGAGTTAAAAGTTCTGAATTCAAGGATTAATAACTAAACCATTTTTAATGTAGGGTTAAACATAAGAAATATTTGACTATAAATATTCATTAGAAATATAAAATTACATCCTATATTGGGGTATTTTATTTATAATTTTTTGAAGTTAAATAATTAAATTTATTTATGACACAATGATGATGCAGTGATTACATTTTTAATGAAAAATTAAAATAATTGATATCCAAATAAATGTAAATTGAGACTTATGAGGATTTCAAAGAATTTTATAGGTTAATATGACATGTTTTTTTAGATTAAATGAATTCTGTTCAAATTAGTCAAGTTGTTAGGACTTTAAAAAAATCTGATACTAAATTGGGTTAAAATTGACATAGATGAGTTTTTAAAAAAATAGTATATTATTAAATGATAAAATAGTGATAAAAATCTACAGTTTGGCCAAAGAACCTATATAATAATAGATATATCACTAATGAACCACTTGGGGTTCTATTGACATTTTATAGTATGTTTATTAACCATATAATAAAAAAATACAAGGAGACATGCTAAATGATAAAATATTTTACCAAGAGTTAAATATAAAAGATAAGGTTAATATGGTGACCTAAACCTGTTTAAAACCTATTAGTTGAGAGGTTTTTGACCCATACCCACCTTATCCTAAAAAAATCATTTAGGATCCATTATAAACTGAATATTACTGTATAATAAAATAATATTTCAATCTTTCTGAAAGTGACCCTCACCTCTCTTATAAAAGGGTACTACCCCTTCTTTCAAAATCATACATCCAAAGCCATTGGCTTGCCCAAACCTAGCTCAAATATCCCCCCAACAACCCTGACTTCAACCTAGATTCCTTACATTGATCTAAAATCCATCCTCAGGATCCCTTTTGAACAACTCCAAAGAAAACACCCGAAGAAGAGGTAACAATTTCAACACCTCTTTGAAAGTTCTTTTCTTCTTCCACTTCCTCTTTCTTTGATGTTTCCATACCAAAATAATAACTCTAGTACCTTATACATACTGTTATGTTACTATAAATATGTTACAACCATATTCATTACTCTATCCATCATATAAATGAAATTTTACCATACGTGTGTACGTACATCTTACCGTCTCCACGTTGTGGTGTAGTTTGTTATTCAAACACATCACTATTTGGATGAGTATAATAACAAGTATAACATATGTAAATAATAAATATATCATGTTAATGATTTGTTATATATGATATAGCATCCAATTACAAAGTCTTTCACCGTAAATATAATGATATTATCACTTGTGCATACGTATGGATTATCGTCTCCACGAACGGGATAAGATTCTTACCCCATCGTAACAATTCAAGAATAAATTTCATTTTATAATTAAAAATAATTTTTAAGAACTTAATATCATTCTGGATATGAATCAAATAAATCATATCCATAACAAACATGGCTTACATAACCAATCATATAATGGAAAACGAATTAATTAACACCCGAAACAATGATACTACTGAAATATTATTGACATTGAAATATTAGAAGATCATATAGGATATTATATTTATGTATGTGGTTCTTGAAAAATTTAATAATTATTATTTAACTGTTATACTTGAAGTTAACATACCCTCGACCAAGGAAAAGTACCAGGTAAGGGTTATTTTTATAATCTCTTTACTTATCCGAGGTTGTTAATACGTAAGTATCTACTGGGACCTCTTTATCATCCACAACTGTGTTTTTTTAAAATTTATTTCAAAACATTTTTACTATTTACTAGACTATGGGTTAAATTAATTTATCCCCTTGTTTAACCTTATATTTTTATAAATGAATCTTTCCATCTTTTTTCAAACATGGTTTTTTTATTACCTTTAAAAAAATTAATTTAAGAATGTATTTTTTAACATATACGGTGGGTTCTTATATTTTCCACCATTATTACATCGCTGAAGCGTCCCTTACAAGCTTATAACAATATTTTGAAAATAAATGTTTTCTTTTTATAATTATGTATCTCTTAAATGATTTCAAAATAGTAGTATATATTTCTCTCAAATAGTTTTGATTTCATCTATGTCAACATCATTTGATAAATTTTACAGTTGTTGAAGTTGATTTATTATGATAAAAATCATCCAAATTTTATTTATGTTTTTCCGATATGTTTGACTATGGAAGTGTTATTTTTATACCATTCATGTTTTATGTTTAAATTATTGACATTTCATATGCTAGTTTTAAGATGAATGTTTATTTTATGTTTCAACCTTTTTATATGAGGAATGTATTGGACTTAGTATGTGACGGGTGGAGCCCGCTATAGCTCCTCAGTGCATTAGTAGATCAAATGATATAATTAGATTTTAAATTGGGAGAGGCATTTCGCATTTTGATATATGGTTTTGGCCGAGTCCTTAATCATTTTTAGATGTCTTGGTTGAGGCCTTGACAAAATGTTTCAGAATGTCCTGCATTATACATTCCCTCATTGTAAAAATAATATGGATGGTTTATGTGGTTATTCGACTAGTATAATACCCATGAATATGTTTTATTATGGCATTAGATACTTATCTCATATTCCTGCCATAAAGTGTTTATGTTTATTATTTGTAAAGGAATGTGTATTCAATTATTCACCATGCCTAATGTTTATGTTATCTTACGCTATATTTCTTACTCTTATTAAGAATTTGAGCTCACTACGTTCTTATGTTTCATTTTACCAAGATATGAAAAAGTTAGTTATGAGTGACGTATAGGAATTGTCTAGGTGGATTTGATATTTCTAATGAAATAAATTTTTTTATTTATTTTCATGTTGTAATGTTGAAAACATTTATGTATCTATTTTCAAATACTAGTAAATTGATCGGTCATTTGGGTCATGATTCATTGTATCGTGTCAATGTTATGTAATAATGAACTGACTCTGGGTAACTGGGGTCATGGCATTACATCCAAAGATAGGGATAAACCACCATGTGTGGTCCAATAGGTGGGGTGGTAACCTCCATAGTCAAGAACACCTTTTTACAACATTATTATCTTAAACATCGGCATGTTAGTGTTTGAGGTTATTCATGGGTTCCTGGAACCAAAACCAATTATATAATTTTAAAAAAGTAATAAAATATCACATGTGATTATACATTCTCTATCTGAGATAATTTTCCAATTATTGTTCGATGCGAGTGCATGTACTTTCAATAACCCTTTAAGTATAGTTATCTTTTGTTAATTTCAATTAAATAATCCATTTATAATTACCATTAGAAACATTATTATAAATTTACCTTTTATAATTATCTATGATAATTTATCCTAAATTACCCATTAGAATTTTATTTTTGATAATTTATTATAAATTAGCCATTATAATAACCTTTTAATAATTAATCATGTGTAATCATTTTATAATTATATTTGATAATATATCATAATGTGACTTTTTGTAATTATATGTTGATAATTTATAAAAAACAATAACTTTATATGTATATTTTGATAATTTATCACCAATTATACTTTTATAGATATATATTGATAATTTCTCTAAAATTATACATTTACAATTATATTTTAATAATTTATCATAAATTATGCTTTTTATAATGAAATTTTGATAAATTTATTAATTTATCCATTAATAAAATCCTTATGATTGTTAATAATTTTATCAATTATTCTTTGATAATTTTTAATTATATTATATTAATTTTAATAATTATCTTTTAATAATATCATAATCATCATTTAATAATCTTGAATGAATTGATTTATAATTTCCATAATTTATCCCTTAACAAATCCTTGTGATTATCCATTGACACTTTTAGAAAGTTATCGTTGATAATTTTTAGTATATTATCCTTTTATAAATATGATTTTATAATTTCTTCAAATTATATTTTGATAATTTTTTGAATTTATCATTTGATAATAATTGATAATTATATTTTGAAAATAATTTTTTTAATTATCCATTATAATTTTTTATAATATTCATTTGATAACTATTTTTATATTTATCATCACATAATTTATTTTAATTTCCCCATTATAATTTTATAAATTGTCCTTTAAAATTTAGGATTTATAAATTTATTGAAATTCAACCTTTTTTTCCATTAAGAATAGGAAAAATAACCAAAAGAAAGAAATTAAATTAAAAAATGAATTAGACCAAACTAGAGGGGGACCACACATATGAAGACATAGGGTTATAGGACACATGGGGAACCAACACTAATGAAGGGAGTATCTACCCACCATGTACCAAGAAGTTTTGTGATCACCGATAGTTAATTAAATCAGCCAAAAACCAAATCCAAGTCATTTAGATATTTTAAAAACCTATAAAAACACATGAATAAAACCCCAATATTGAACACCTAATTAATTCCTTCATTTATCCTGAAATTGAAGGCATATTATTTATATTATCTCATTAATTTATTTTATATATTTATTATGATCAAAATGGTGATAAATTATGTTTTTTAGACAGTTAGGGCATTACAATGGAGGTTCGACACACAAATGGGAAGAAAATGAACAATATGGATTTTATGAAATGGATTAAAAATAAAATAACTCTTCAATATATTTATTAACAAAACATAATTTAATGAGTGACACGACAAAACTCCTGAAGCCTACAAAATTTACACACCACGTAGGGTAAACCCCCTTGTCCTAGTTCTAATAGAAGTTTCATATTTCTCATACGATGGACCCTTTGGGAGATATTAAATTATTTTCCAAAATAATACAAGGAAAATATTATATGAATTTCCTTGTGTGTTTTATGACTAGACACATGATTCTCATAAATGTTATTCCTCACATAGGGTAAACACTGCATCCAAAACATAATGGTGGTCTCATATTTCTCATATTAACCACTATTTGGGAGATATTCCATTTCATTGGGTAAATCATGCCCACATAAAATAAAATAATTAATATTTTTATTCTGTCTATACATACTATCTATGGGCCTAAAAATATCTCACTAACCACATAACTCCAAAATATTCCTTAGAATATATTAAGACTCTAATTGCGATTTAACCCTTCTAAAAACCCTTTAAAACAATTATTAACCAATTTTTATTGAAAAGTTTTATTTTCACATAAAAATTTTACAAATTATTGACATAGTTGTTTTATTATCTATTAAAAATGTAGGATATTATTTTAACCATCCTATTGAGTCATCTAATGATAGTTTCCCAATATCTTAGCTATAATTTACATTGTTAATCATTTATATTAAGCTATTTCAATAAATTGATTCCATATTATTTAACACCATTGAATGTATATCTATTCAATCAATGGAAGAATAATGTATCCTTTACCTATAAACATTGAAAATATTTGAAACTTCTAGGATTATATTGGGTCTTCAACACCCAATGTAGCATTCACAACACAATTACTAATTAAACCTTGGATTGGGAACTAAAGCCATCTTCTTGTCAATATTCTTGGGAACTATAGTCAATATACAAGTTATTTTATTCGTATATATATATATTAATTTAATACATATAACCATCAATCTCATTGGATCTTATACTTATTGATTAAAAATACTACTCAAACACAATTTTTGTTTATAAATATCCCCCTTTTTATTTTTAAACACAAATTATTGAAGATGAAATGTCAATATGTTATTCTACTTCATTTTTCTCCTCCATTATCCATTTTATTCTTTTATTATATTCTCACTCCTCTTGTTGATAAAAAATAAAAGTAGAGTCACATATAAGATATTATCAATTAACTCTTAAAGAAATATTGATAATTTATTTCTCTCTATGTCTATGTGATTTATGATTAGTGTAGAATACAAGAGGGCCTAATATGGAAACAAATGGTCAATAAATAAATAAAATATGTTTCCATTTAAATATTTATTTTTCCAATGGTCCTCTATGTATTTTTAGGAAGATTAAAGTTGACACTAATTGAGGAATATGTTCACATGAAACTTACAACATAAATCCTAGTAAACATCTTTACACTGTGATTAATAACATTAAAATTCACTAAGTAGGATATAGATTTTACAAATCTTCATTGAAATCACTTTAGTTTCCTTTGTTTTTTTTCATTTAAATTATTAGATTAATTTATCTCACTTAAGGGTATAATTTAATACTCAAATTTAAAGATGAGTTAATATCAAGATATAAATTTCAATGAATTCACTATTAATAACATTTAGTAAATTAAAATTTTCATAATTTATATGAGATTATTATTTTGGAATATTTTCATTTCTTTATTCTTTTATCTCTAGCTCATTGAGACAATCCATGTTCTCTTTACCTTGGAAATTTTCTTTATCAAATAATTTTTATGAATCAAATGTTAATAGCCCACCAATATGGTGACTTCTTCAAATTGTTGTATAGTTTTTGGTTGTACAATCAAATTTAATAGTTCTTCTATTAAAAATTTTCATCACCTTGAACTGTTTATTTATAAAGAGAAAACCCAATATTCATGATACTGAATTAGAACTTTTTTCGGATTAATGTGAGCAGCATAGTTGAGATTTCCTCTCAAGTAGGGTTCTAATTTCTTTTCCTCTCCATATTTAGGTAAAATCTTCATGCGATTTTTTTTGTTTCCTAGAATTATTTTTTAGTAAGGAGTCCTTTCTTCTATTAACAATATCTTAAACTAGAATATTATTATTTATATTTTCCATCAAGAAACATGAAATTATTAATACTTATTGTATATTATTTATCATTTATTTATTATTTGGAAATATAAAAAATAAATTTTAATATACATTTAAAACATTAACCCACCTTCCACATATTACATATGAATTTAATTGGTTATAATTTATTGAAGACCTCCGATGAAATTTATTCTTTTCATTTGGAATTTTTGTATTCCGTTTTGAAATAGTACATTCCTGTTCTTCTACTATTTTATTATTTCTCCAAGTCAGCTTTCCAATTGATTATACTTTCTTTTGGAATGTGCTAGGACATCATGGTTCTTCTAGAAGGATTATCATAAATATTATTAACAAAATTAGTCCCTTTATTATTCTATTGTATTAATATACATTGTTTCTCAAACATGTCTCAGTGACACTCATGGATTGTTTACAAAAGTCCATGGTGTTTTCTCTTCATCCAAAGAATAATTACCTCTTCCTTTTTGGGTTAATATTTCTATTATCCTTATTAGGTTTCCATAGAGAATATTTCTCCTTTTTTATTCCACAAGGACAAACACCTATATTCTTAATTGACTTATTATGAATATGTTGTTCAAAATATTTTGTTTGTTTCATTCCTAAGGTTAACATTCTTTTTTCCTATGGTATTATCATCCAATCTTATATTATCCCATATATAATAATAGTTACTTCTCATATAAGAGTGGACATATTATACCAACAGTCTATAGCCATGTACAAAAATATATCACAACACCAGTAATATACAAAAAAAAATTTCGTTTGAAAACAAATATCTCTAGAAATAAAACCTTGAAGTTTTTTAATATTGTGTTCTTATTTTTGGATTAAATTGGGTGAAACTTCTTCAAATCATTCTTCCATCCAATATAGATGTAGTGGTTGGTTATTCTTCATTTGTCATTATCCATATTTTCACGTGTTTTATTTCTTTATCTACATTATACATTAAAGAAGAATTACTAAAAACAAACCATTCTCGGTTGAATGGTACCATTTATTTTGGGAATTAAAGGGTCTAAAAATTAAATGATCTTAGTATATATCTCCCACTAAATAATGGTACTTTAATACAAGAATCATCCATTTAATTTTGAGGGGTAATATATCTTCTCTAGTATTCTGTGAAGTCTCTCATTCAGAAGTTTCAATTTTTTTATTTTATGCTCGGTGAATTTCATGTTTAGGATATTTTTCTCATCCCCTTCTAGTAGAAATATGTATTCAAGATCCTTCCACATATTGTAATCATACTAATTATATTTTTTCATCACTTCGATAAAATTTTAAATATCTTTAATATTTAATTCTATGACTTCCAAATAATTATTTTTGACAATAATGAAATAATTATTCTATTATTATAATTTATAGAATTTTTCATCAAACATTATTATGGATTTTATTTCACATAGATTGTATTAATCCACTCATTCTTAAAAATGTGGCACCTATCTTCTACAGAAAAATTATTTATTTTATTACTCCAAAATTCCAGGATATCTTTACTTATGTTAGAATTATTTCATTTTAATACTTCTAAAATTATTCATATTCATTTTTAAGATAATTTACCTCCTCAAATATTTGTATAAAAGTGGAACAAATAAAACTGAATATTTCATTATGATAGTTATGTTGGATATCATTTATAGCAAAACTGATTAATCCTAAGAATCCCTATTACTATCATATTTCGCACTAGTTCTTGGTTCGTCTGAAGGACACTGATGGTAGTAAACATCTATAACCTCTTGATCTCCTGAGTTATTTTTATGTTATATGGTAAAAGAGTTATCCATATCCTTTGTAGTTGATTCAATTATCGTATCATCTTCTTCCATGAAATATATATATTTATAATGATTGAAATATGAGTGAATAATATTTTCACATTCTTTTCACAATTAGGATATCTTCTCATCACTAACCTCTTCAAGAGGAAAATTTCTAATAGATATAACAGTAAATGTTCCACCATAATTAATATCAAATAGTAGAGAGTAATATTTTTTAATTATACCTTTCTAAATTTATTTTTTTTGCTTCTAATTACAATTCATTTTAGTATCAGATGACATCTCATAAATGGATTACTTGATGGGGAACTCATAATATTCTACAAATCATTACTTAATTGACCCTTTTAAAATATGAACATAAAAGCATCAAATAATTAAAATCAAGATATTATTGAAAATATAATGAAAGGTGTAACCTAGTGTTCTAATACCAATTGATAGGATCACATTGGGATTTGTAGAACACTAATAGTGGGAATGAATCTGTGTTAGAATATATTATACAATTAAAATAAGTATCAATTATTTTACCTCAAAACTTCTTTTTTGAATAGAACTCTCTCACTCAATAGTAAACTATAGTTTAAATATAATTATTGTAATAAATTAAAGCAATAAAGATGCAATGATTTTTAACAAAGTTCACATTTAAGAAGTATGATGACATCCTTTTTGTTTGTTTGTAGTTATCCAAATCAAAAATAGCTCCTCTTTTATTATCAAGATGGAACCCAAGCGTAGTTAAATTATTGGACCCATAGTCTTAAAAAAATAGGTATAATGAAATCAACAAATTTAGGCACTGTGAATACAAAATATAAGATATAACTATTTGAAATATATTATCATTTATGGTTCTTGTCCCTCCTAGACAATAGGGGTATGATCTTCTTTCTTAGTATAAAAACTCAAAATGGATACCTTGATCTCAAAAGTCCATGGGTTTTCTCCAACATGAAGGAGTCAATGAATTCTAATTTTCATATTATTCTTCATTACATAAATATAATATCATTTAGAATGGTACTATATCTATCCTTATATTCAACACATAGATTACATAAATTGGATATAGTTTCAACTCTCTATATTCAATATATAGATAATGAAAATGAATATCAAATCAGGTTGTTGATAATTACTTAATATTTGGATTCATAACTTCTAATGTTGACAATTAGTATCTTCTAGGATCTTCATGTCTCAATAAATCATCAATAAAATTCTATGTTATTGATCTTATATATTTTGTTTTTATATATATAGATCTCACAACTATCTCACTGTATTTATTTTCGAACAATATGTATGGTATTTTCAGTACTTTTCCACACAACCAATGTTAAAAAACTATATTCATCCATATAAAGTTCATTTAGAGATATTCAGAAATATATTAGTATACTATACATTGTTAATGTAAGTGTGAATTATTGTATGATGTTATCAACTATGATTTCCAATGCTTCACATAACCCTTCATCTCATGGATCGTTATTTGTAAAAGTTCAATTATTTTCTTTTTATTCTTATAAAAAGTGTGTTTTTATAGATTATACACCAAAATATGGATTTTACTAATGAAAAAATAGGACCAGAGGTTCCTGAGGGTCTAAAGTGATGCTACCCATGGGAATATCCTCTCCAAAGATCAACTCAAAAAGGGAGAATTGATCAAATACTAGTAAATTTTCTAAATGTAAAATCTGGATTGTCCCTAAAATCCAAAAAAAATGAATCTTTGTTCCTTTACTTTTAAATCAATGTTGTGATCTCGATAGAGCTCTAATCCATTGAGCATGGTGCATGACTCAAAAATAAGAGAGTATACATTTCCTTAGAAATAACTAAAGGTGATGAAAATATATCCCCTTGGGACATTAATAATTCCTACCCCGTCCACATTAAATCATGGTTGAATGACCCTTCAATGTTGAGTTTAATCCCACTAGGAAGTGGATACCAATGGATCTATTGATTCTAGGGAATCCCTCTCTTGGTAAAAGGGGAGGAACCCCTACTAGTCACTATCTTCTTCAAATATACGACTCTCTATAAATTTTTTTGACAATAATATATATCCACAACTATGTATATAGTTATTGTAATCAAATCCATCTATGAACTGTTGTAACCTTGATGTCTTTACTTATTCCATGACTGACATATAAAACATAATTTGGGTGTGAGTATAATCACCCTCGACTTCAAATCATGGATACTGTTTCAATAAAAAATTAACCATAACCAAAAAAATTATCTACTAGTATGATCTTTAGATATATGTTCTATGAAAACAGTAAAAACTTTCCACACTGTAGTTTCCCAATCACCTTCAATGAATAGATGAATAAAAGATTCCATAAAGGGATAACTATAACAAAATTAAATCTAAGATTTCTTGATTCCCTTATTCTTGATATCTCCATCGATGGATATTTCTTGATTCTATATTCACTAATATAATAATTTTTACATAGGGGTATCATTTCACCATAGAGGGCTACCCCAACGGTCTTGGTCTGGGTTCCCTTGTTGAACACTGAGAAACACCTTCACTATGTATCCCCTAACATGGGGGAGGGGGCATGAACATAAAATAATCTATATCGTCTGTCATTTTGATAATGTAGAAATTATCTCATTGTTTTTGGTAAAAATGGAATTAATGAATGAAGGATAAAGGCTAGAATTCATAAAAGAGTTTTTAGAATCAGTAAAACTAGGAAACTAAGCATGGATACCACCTCATTAAGGTTTTATATTTTGATCTCAACACATACAATGATCCCACATGAGAGTCCCAGTAGAACTGATATGTACCCCTGATGCATTTTCCAAAAATTAGAGACCCTACCATTTAGCAGTATCATGTACCTCCTATATTTTTTCACAATGATATTTTCCAAAGGGACTGTCCTTATATATCTTCACACTCTAACTTGGATTATATGAAATGCGTAGATCCGGAGACACTTCCTAGGTTAACACCTCATGCATCCATTTTCTTATCCTTCCTAGACCTAGAATCCTAGTGATACCTCACATCAGAGTGGGTATCCTAGAAGAAGGCTGACATGATATGTTCAATATCCGTAGTATATTATTTTAAAAACATTTATACTGAAAGAAAATTTATAATAAATGATGGTGGAAATGAAATTAACAAGAGTGATACTACTTCTATATGATACGAGGAGGTTATTCTAGTTTTTATATTGTTATAAATCCTATAAACCAACCGTTAAAAGTGATGTATGCACAACCTACCATAAGATATTAGTGAACCCAAGAATTATATGTGGAAGAGTATCATATTATTTCTCATTATTTCCTCAATATTCATATCATGACCCTTCATAAAAGTATTATAAATTTTAAAATTTTCACTTCTCATGATTAATAATTTGGCCACTCTATTTGTAGAACTCCTCTATCACATTATTGAAGCCTTTTGATCTCCTACATCCATTATAAAAGAATAAAATATAATTAGGAAAGAGGAGGTGGTAAATCCCCTAAAGTGGTTTCTTTATAAAAATGGAACAATTATTCATTTATGAAATCATTTGAAAAAGTATTTTTGAATGGAATCCTCAAGCATGATAAAGATACCAGAAAAATGTGGGCTACTATAACTCACCCTCGGACTGACATTATAAAGTTGCATTTCCTTTCCATAATGGAAATAAAGTTATAGGGGTTACTAAAAAAAATCAAAAACAAATTAATAACCATGGAAGATAAGCCCATTTAATTAAACTCCTTTAGAACAATGTTCCACTCTAGCCTAATGCATGCTTTATCCCTTTCAACATTGATTGTAATGTTGGAACCTAGAATCGTCTCATTAATTTTTTCAATAATTTATTGAGTTGTGAATATATCCCTCAAAATGGATTATCTCTTAATAAAACCATGTTTATCCTTGGTGACCCATTCTTGTAGGTGCACATAAAATTACTTTTTCAAAATACTAGAAGGCTCCTTGTAAGGTAAATTGCATATGAGAGTTGGTCTGAATTGTCATAGAGAAGATATGTCTTTAACATTCAGTATGAGAACCATTTTCTATATATAGTAAAACTAGGAAATACCTCCTCATCAAAATAAATCATATATAGACTCCATCATTTAGATCATAACTAGTTCCTAAGAAGTCACATAGAAGGATCTCAAGAAGTCTCAATTCATGGGGACCATTCTAGGTTGATGGAGTTGATGGCCTCTCAAACATCCCTATCCTTAGGGATTCAATTTAAAAATGCGTTTTTATGATCAATTTCTATATGAGGGGTAGAATTAAAAATTTCTACATTTACCCACATTTACCCTTCATATATACACAGTTTTTCTTCTATAAGTAAGGATTTAAAATGATCCTTAGCCATACCTCCCACCACCATGATATTATTAGTGAAGGACCCTTCCTCCATAAATATTTTTTGGAATATTTACCCACCTATTCTTCTTAAAGATATCATGGATATACAAAATATCACTATCCCCTTCTTTATGACATGTATCCCTATAGTGTTCATGAACCTACATCCCTTTTTATACGATCATTAATGACAATTTGTTCTTCTTTTGGGAAACAGATTTAAATATGAAATCATATCATCCATCCTTAAGTCTAGTTTTTATTTGGTAAATTTAATCTTTCATGGATGCTATATCTTCAAAATGAAACAATTTTTTTTCTTCCTTGTATTCATGTATCTTTTTATTCTCATTTTTTTGAAATCAACCCATGATCATGCCTATATGGGTTTACCCAAGGACGCATTCACCCCAAGATGACAGATGGGATCATATAGACCATAGTTGGAGAAGAAGGAGTGACCACCCCTAACTCTTCTCAGTTCTAGAAGAATGTTTAATCAGGAGTGATCAAATAATTATTAGAAAACATGTAAAACCATAACATTTATTCACTGGTAAATAGATTGGAGGTTCGAAGACCAGTGGTCAAGGTGACACCACATCCCTCTAATGCTATTTTGTATTTTTGATCAAGTATTTCTATCACATGAGAAACCCATCTCAATGATACGAGTATGATAAAAAAAATCCCATAAAATCTGTCCTAGACTTCTAGGGGTATACCCATACCCTTTTATTCCTTAAGTTTCATAATTAACATTGATATATTCATCATAAAACCAAGTCAAGATACCTAAGTTAAAGGATCCAAGATAATAAATGAATAATTCCTTATTTTTCATACCAAACATGGTGTATACAAAGGAGAATAGTCAATAAGAGGTTCTAGAATATAACTTGGTGGGGATATTTTGATTAGATTGTCATCTTGATCAATTTCAATACAAATTTTCCAAAAAAACATATATTTTGATTTATAGGATCCCCAATCATGCAATCCCACATTCCTATATTATGATAAAACTCTAAAATACATTAGGGAATTTTTTTAAATTTTAGAATCTATTTGAGATAGATTATTTTATGATGGAACTAATTAGAGATAAATTCTATATATACTAGAGAACTAATATCGTGATAATTCCAAATGAGAAAAGTGATCATCGTGGGATAGAATGGTTGGCTATGTTTTCTAGAATCAAAAGCCCACCTGACTCAGAATAGAGGTGGTTTTAATCACATGTGGATCAATATGTTGTCTAGAAATATCTAGGGGGTTGTGATAATTCAATGAAGACCAGATCAGTAACATTTAAATCCTCTAGGAGTGGTGCGGGGGTATATAATACATCCAAACCCTTCGATAAAAGTAGTGGAGAGAAATAGAAAGGGTAGGGGTCCCTTATTTTGGGACTTGAGATAGGAGATAGGGTGATGATGACTATTTTTCCATGATAATGGGTCACACCAAGAGTTACAGTAGATAATTGGTTGATTGGGGGCATAGATCCTAATATCTCAGATACCAACTGTGGCTTATAAGCCACCAATGAAAGGAAATTTACTTCCATTCTATTTAAAAATGGATAACGTATTGGAGAAAACTAGGAAAAATAAGGATTGACTATCAGAGATGAAGAAGTTTGTGGAACATACTAGAAAACCCCCACACCGAGGGAAAAATACACTAAGGCTGACACCGCATGATCATAACTTATCAACGCTGACTCCACCAGACAAAGATATTCTATACCTATCAGGATAGAGATATTAAATCCAAAATACATCCTCCTATAGATTGATAAAATGTTAAATTAGAGAAGTCATTCAAATAATAACCAATTATGGTAGTCATAAAAGATATGTTTCTACCAAGAGGCTGAATCTATACCATAGAGGATGATGTGCGATGGTAAAGGTTTAGAGAGATACACCTCAACACATAGTCGAATTTCTGAGCAATCAAGTAGCCAGAGTGATCAATCATCCATGAATAAAAAGGATCCAATGTTATCTCCCTATACTCTAGGGGAAGGATAGCATTTGGATGTTGATATGGGGTCTAGGAAGGTTGATCCAAACAACTTCTTGGGATGATTCATGACCCGAGTGAACTTCCATGAACCATTTAAAGATATTGATGCACCATTTTCCCTATGTTCTAGTGATCATGGACTAGTACAATACAAAATAATAAAAATATTTAAGAACCATAACGTAATACTTATGATTTAATTTAGAAACCCTATCAAGAGTATCCAACCCCAACATCCCTACAATGTATTAAAATATAAAGAGAGGTAGTTTTTACAAGAAAAATCAAGCCATAAAATTCCAACTGGGTAAATAAATCACTACCAATAAAGATACTCCTACAAATTTGATAACCCTAGAACCATCCAAGAAGGAAGAACATAACTCACATATTAAAACATTATCAATAACCATAAGAGTTGTTGGATGAGAAGATTCCGATCTAAGGTGGTAATATTTCTTCTAGGATCCAACTTGAACAATATTACTAGGAATAAGAGGAGATGACCCAGCTAAGAATAGTAGGAAACCATAGTATAGATGATCTGGTTTGGGGTAAAGGATATGAATATTGACATGGGAGGGATGGAACCCTGCTATGGGAATAGTGTAATAGATAAAATGGTCAAAAATATTGAAAGTTTAGGGGGTGCATGAATTCCATTCTTAGAAGCACATAAGAGAGACATACTTGTACCAATACATGAAAATATCATTTTAAAGGTATTAAAAATCTATAATTTAACATAAATGAATTATTCTTGATACTCTATTTATGAAAACATAAATTATTTTACGGTCTTTTCATAATTATTTATATCTATTTGTGCATAAATTCTATCACATAAAGGCTATGTGAGAATAGATTGTATAATATTCCACCTTATTTTTTCTCCCTATCATAAATTTCTCTACCAATTCTTAATTACTCTGCAAAATAATAGGTGAAGATATCTATTAGAAACATCAACCTCATTCTCAACCGTGAGTTATTCTAAAAAATGCAGTTAAACATTCGTTTTTCTATGTGGATCAAAAAATATATGACCAGAAGTATGAAATTGTATCTTTCATTTCCTAGAATGAATGAAATATGTTATTATATTATAAATTTCCTATATTTCGAATAATAAACGTTTCTTGCACTAAATTTTCCTACAGCTCTATATTCATGCATGAAATAAATGACACTCGACCAGTTATATTCTGATCGAAATAGGGTCTAACTCATCTTGGATAATAGTCATCAAATACCATGATGTTGTCTCATTGAAGGAATATCAAAGCATCAATATTTCTACATTCAAGATAATATACCAAACACCACACTTCCATTTTAAGCATGTTTAAGTATGATTTTAACTTACAAGGCAGGGATCTCATCATCTTAGGTTCTCAAATAGCTATTGTAGGAATCGAGATGATAGAAGCTATGGTGTGATATTTACCAACGTGGGTTGATCACCTCTATGCATGTAATCTCAAAGCATGATCTTAAATATTTCATGTGAATGACATCATTAATTTTAAAATACGTGATTATATAATAAATTAATAGTTTTAATAAATGGTCAATTGCACATCAAAAATAAAATTGGAATGATTATTTTTTAATTAGTCAGTAAACGGAATACATTTTCATTGAATTCATATTGCACATCTGTATGTCACCACCACTGGATATATTAATATACTGTGGATTCATAATTTTTTTATCCATATCATTATAGATCCAACCTATATAAGACTTTTCTCCTATACAATCACTCTTGAGAAGAACATCCTTTGATCTTGGTTGTTTTCTTCTTATTGGAAGGATGCTCAGGTGGTGTGGGCACGAGGGTTGGCTCCCATTTTTTACTTCTTAATATTTGCACTTAATATTTTAATTTTATACATGGATATATTTTCACACTCAACTCATAATTACATCAAATATATTCAAGTCTAATTCCAATAAACTCAAAATTCATCCATGTAATCTTCTTCACTAATCATGGTACCCTTCAAAGTAAATCATCAAGGGATGGTTTCTCAAATTCATAGTTAATTTTTACATTTTTAATCAAAGTTAATAATATATTTCAATTGGTAGTTACTTATTATTTTCCATGTATGAATGTATGTCAAGTTACTTAATGGAAATATCATGCTTCATTTTCCTTTGAAATAGTGAAAACATCTCAAAATTATAAAATTCATGTATGTATTTAACTCCCCATGTACGTCCAATGGCCTGAAGGCCTTCAATATTTTTTATTATAAATAAACTCCCTTTTAATTAAATAAGGTGAAAACCCAAAAGAATTTAAAGACATAAAACTAACCATGACTCAATGGTCGAAGATAAAAAAATTAGACTGACAACATGAAATTGCCCCTCTCAAGCATGTGATCTTAAGGATGCTCTCCACCGTTGCAATGTTGTTCGACAAGAATGTGTTCTTTTTCGTACCACAATCCTGATCTGATGGCTGAAACCATATCCTCTCAAACATCCTAATCCATCATGATTTGTAAATATGAGTCGACAACTCCGAATTCTCTTCTGGGACTTGTTCCATGTGGATGAGTACAAAAAAGCTGAATCACCATAAAACCATTCCCCGTGATCCCATGATCACCATTAGAAAACAAATCAACATTGATGATCATTCTTGGATGGCAGACAATAGCAAAAAGAGCCCCGCTGCAATAATCCCATTTCCCTCCCTTCATCTCTGCATCAGCAAGAAACTCGAAGAGGTAGGATCTCCAAGATGTGAGATGTCAGGACAACGCCCCCTAGGGAAAAAAGACCTAGCAAACACACTATAGGAGTTCCAATAGAAATGGAAACCACGTCGACCTGCCCTATAAGTACTACTCTGGGATGAAACAGGGTATTTCCTGATAGAGGAAGATCCCACAACGGATGCCAATTCAAATGAACTTATGATATTAAGAGCAAGGGGAACCATCAAGAACAAATGGAAGGGATATGCAAAGATGTCGACCGTAAGAGACCGACCATATGAAAATGACAACAAAGCAACACAAATCTGAACTAGAATACAATGTGAACAAACAAATCAATCCAAAAATTCACAAACAACCTGAAAAAGGATACCCCCCTACGAGCCTTGCTAGAGGTGATGAAGAATGATTCCAGAGGATGTAAAGGTTGTCTCCAAGTTTCTCCACCCCCAATCCATCCATGAACAAGGAAATCCATAGTCGGAGACACCACCAAAAGCCAACTGAAGTTGACGATCCTCCCCCAGGATAGCCAAGATCAAACAGAGACCTGCACCAGCGTTTCAACCATAGTCCACCTGATATCCAAACCATCCGCAGTCGATGAATCCTCTAGATTCCAAGACTAGCATCGACCCTCCATTATCGGGACATCCGAGGTCCTGAAGGCCAGAAGCTGGATCCATTAAGAAAGTTCTACTACATGGACATCTAAAGACCAGAATAGTAGAAGCCGGAGGTGACACCACTAGAGTGGGACTCCTAATCCAATGATGTGCCACTCCAAGTACCAAAGGAGGGAAATGATGCCTCGTCTCATTGTAAAGATGGAGGAGGGAAAGAGGAAACTGCAAAAAAGAAGAATCCCTAGCCACCACATTGGGAAGAGGCATGCTACTTCAAGGAAAACTTCTGCAAGGTCACCATGTATTATTGACCATTCGAAAGAACTAAACATTTTCTTGGTTACTCTATCCTTATTCTCATCAATATTCATGAGTGTTCCAATAAACATAAAATATATTCCTTTTCATCACATATTAACATCATGTATATACAACTAAATCTCATTAGAAATAACATTTAAGTAAATTAATACTACACAAACAAAAGGTGGGTTCAATACATTTCCATGAATCCTATACTAGGACTTATTTTGGAAAGGTTATGACTCTTTTTTTGAGATATTAACAGTATGATTTAGAATTGAGATGAAACTTCCATGAAGGATACTAATTATTGAATTATTACATGTGATTTGAATGGGTAGAAGTTTATCATTCATGCATATGATAAATGAGTTAGATGATACATTAACTTGTGCATTATAACTCATGAGTTAATTCAAGAACAATAAAGAATCATCATATTGGGTTCTATAATAACCTAATTTCATGTTATGTTCTTGGTGTGTGTGTATGTGTGTGTTTGTAAAATCACATGAGAATCTACCTAAAATATATTCCCCAATTATCACTTCATATTTTTCCTTAGCGATATGAGCTTACATAAAATCATAGAGTTAACATGGATCTCATATAAACAATAGATGTTTCAAAGTCCTATGGATCCATTATCGAGAGGAGATTATTTTTATTTTCTTTTTGTGATATTCATCAAGTAAAAATAAATATTATGCTATGGATATGTTGGGTAGAGGTAAAAAAAAATTCTATTCATCATTTCTAGTTTGAATTTTATTTTTCATCTATCTATTCATGGAGATATTGGGAGTGGAATTCTAATTAGTTATACTTATTATAATATGTTTTATTAGACACCTAAAAATTAAATCAATCCCTTACATCAAGTGCCTCTCAAATAATGACACAATCAATAATGGAAATTTGGGATTCATTAATACACACACAAAATTAATATGTAGGATCAATATTGTGTATTAATCCCACTCTAATCCTAAATTACTTCATAGTGGTGTACATCAATTAATGACATTATCCCCTATTCTTTTATTTTGTTTCTTTCACTCTTTCAGGGATAAATTTTATGCTGAGGTCATTGAAATCCAAAATGATTTACCTATTAAAATATAGGTTAAAAAAATCAAATGAATAGAGATATTAAACCAAGTGAATTTTGATAAGATTCAAATCATATGAGGAAATTATATATTTAAGGATTTATTAGTCAGTGAATACCACAATTTTATTTCCAAACTAATAGTTTCTCTAGAACTTTAATGCGTGAAAAATATTGAATAAATCGAAATAATTATTTGGGTAGTCTTATTCATTAGGTCATTTCTATCTAGAATCACATTCCACTACCTAGTTATCCTATATAAGAATTCAATGAGAAATAACTACATATGAATACCAATAAACCAAAAAAATTCACTTTCCTAGGGAAATATTGAAATCAAAACTATGGTTATTCTTAAGATATTAGAAACATTGTTCACATTGTTCTGACTATATCACATTTTCTCCCTTATTGTTAATGTTTTCATTGGAGTAGTTATATTAATGAAATCCTATATAAAATGGTAATATTATCTTATAAGTATAAGGAAATTTTTTATTTTAAACACCTTATATGTTCATTTCCAATGAATCAAATATTCCATTTTTCGTGGATCCATAGAGATTCCAACATTATAAACTATATCCCTAAGAAACATAAATTCTTAAATACATACTGAATATTTGGATATCATGGTATATAGTTAGTATTTTCCTTCATTGTGTTAGATAATTTGATACATGATTAATGGGAGGATGCGCCCGTAAGGGGCTCTCAACCTAGGGTTTCCTCCCTCTCGCTGCGGTCGGCTTCTCCGCTGCGGAATGCGTGACGATTCCCTCTCACGCTCGGTGGGTTGGTGGTGGCCCTTTGCTGCTCGGCGCTGCGTGGTTGTCTCTCCAGCGGTGAAGATGCTCTCGAGCTTCGGTAGTTGCTGGTCCTGGTCCGCGGGTGTAAGACCGGTCCTGTTGACGGTACACTCTACGGAGCACTCCTGGACCAGATCTTGGCAGTTTTCTGATGACCGGTGGTGTTTTTACTCGCGGTCGAGGGTCGCGCTCTTGCGTCGGCGGTTTGGGCTTTGTCCCCTCCCAAGTGAGTTCGATGGGGTTTTCGTTGTCTCTGTCGTAGCTGGTCTGTCTGGTGGTGGAGGGATCTTCAGCTCTTTGGATGGTTTTCTTTTCATCGTTAGCGGTTTTGATGTTTGATTGTTGTTGGTTGCTTTGCGGGATGTTTTCTGTAAGTTTTTGGTTTCTTTCACCGGATTTTCATGGAAATCCGGTGATTTTTTCTGCGATGCGCTGAGGGTTTCTGCCTCGTTGAAATCGATGATGAGGGTTTCTGCCTCGTTGAAGTCGGTGAAGGGGTGTTGGTGTGCTGGTGAAGGGATGGCAGCGGTGGTTGCCGGTGAAGAGGACGACGGTCGCTGGACGACGACGGGAGTCGGTGAACCTCACCGGTGCTCTGGTGAAAGTGGGTTTGTCAGTCGCCTCGGGGGTGTATCTCGAGGCTGATGATGTTGTGGCAAAAGATCCCAGGTTTCGAGGCCGGCGCGTGGGTTCGCGGCTCAAGATGTTGCGCGGTTTCCTGTTTGGATGTTTTTTGAATTTTGAAATGTATGATTGTCTCTACGGGTCCCGGCAACCCTTACAAACCAGCTATCATCGGGAACTGGATAACCCTCAAACCGGCTTTTTAAAAAATCCAAAAAAAAGTGATTTGCAGGTGTTAGATAATTTGATGATTCCAGCTATAATTTTATCATGATGTAGAATATACTAAGATATCATCAATAAATATTATAATGAAATATAAGAAAAATTTTAATCATTGGTATCATTAACTTTTTGAAAGAATTATTTTATCTAAAACAATTTACTTGATGTTTTAAATCACCTACCATTTAAAAAATAATATTTTGGGTGTCTTCTAGTATTATAAAAATTTTATGACAACTTGAGAATTGATCAATTCTATAATATCACTTTAGAATTTTTAATTGATAAAATAAATAATCAATTATTTTCAATAGGTAACTATTCACAAACTTTACTTGATTTAACTTTTTATAGTCTATGTAGAGACGTAATCTCTCATCATCATTTTTCTGATAAAAAAACTAGTGCACCTCAAGGGAATGTTCTTTGTCTAATAAACACTTTAGACACAATCTGATCTAAATAAATTTCCAATTCCCATAATTAATTTGATTCTAAATGATAATGGGTAATTGATATCGGTATAGTTCCTTTCCATAATTTAATCATAAAATCTTCTTCTTTCTTAGGAGGAAGTCCTGAAATCTATTCAAAAAAAATATCATAATAAAGACCCACCATTTGAGGTTAAACTTTCCTCTCATTAGATTCACCTACTAAATGTATACTATTATTCATTTCAATTTTGATCACTCCCACATTCACCTCACTTAGACCTACTTGAAAATTATGAAACTACAACAATCCTGAGAGAGTATATTGAGTTCCATATGAAGATGAAAAATTTAATCTTCTGTTATATTAATTGAAATATGTTAAAAAATGGATTAACCTATTCATTTCTAAGATAAAATAAAATTATATCATATTTAAAACAATAATACCCCTGATATTCCAATAAGAAACCACTACTATTGTTAAAGATGGATACCTCCTTGCCTGGTTGATTCTCACTACAAAAGGGTATAAAGAATAAAAAATATTGGTGATGCTTCTATATTTATTTCAAGAAGAGATTCAATTTGGTTTTTAATAAAGGAATTAGAGTCGCCTATATCAAATAATTTATAATTTAATGTATAAAATTAATTTAATTATACATTTAATATGACAAGGTCCCTCTTTAGTATCGATGGTAGATTCCTCTATGATAAACAGCCTACTAGGTCTATTGAACAGAACCTGTAGTGGTAATCCCTATTAAGATGAGTAAACAATAGAGAAAGACCCAAACTCTATATTATCCTCATAAAAATCTACAAATATGATGGTATACTTCTGTAATTAGACAACATAACTGATTAATACTGTGATTCCTTTGTCAGATGAGGTCACATCTGAAAACATTTTGAGGTAGTTCTTTGGAAAAATCGATAAATATGGCGATACTGATCATATAAATAGAACATGTTTACCTTGATTTTATAAATAAATTTAATATATTACTTATTCCCACATTCATTAAACTCGATATATGTTGTCACTATGATAGAAGATAAAGTGACACCACATATCATACTTAATTGGAAATATCCACCTCTACTCATCTTATCCCACTATCACATCTAGAGAGTAGAATAAATATAACATATATATCATCCAACCAAAAAACTATATTCATGAAGTGCTCCTATCTATCCCATCATATTATGTACAATCTTTTTCACTACATCAGAGAATGTAGTCTAATTAAAGAGAATTACTTATGTCTGAAAATAATCCTTTAAACCCATTTTAAAACATTATACCTTTGATTCAAAATCATCAATAATTTATATAGAGAAGTGAAGAAAGTACCTGAATATATAAGAATATATAATAATTGAAACTAATTTGGGTTTATGGTCCATGTAATACTAATAATTTACCTGATGTAAAGTGCTAGGCTAAAATTATGATAAAAAATTATTCTTGAAAATTATTCTCATTAATCCATTTTCATTCTTAGTCTCAAGAATGAAATCCCATTACCAAAGAACCCCTCCTCCTAGAATATAGTTTTATAATAAAACTTGATATTTATCTAGTGACTCCCATAATTAAACGACATGACAAATGTGGTCAATCTAGTCCGACTAATCCTAAGGAGATATACCACCTTGAAAGTTTGTGGAATAATAGAAGATTAAATCCGTCATAATATTATATATGTGGGTTCCCTTTGAGGGGAAAATTTACTTGTAGCTTGAGTTGCCTAAGAAATCTTTTACAAGACTTGAGAATCAACCATAGATTATGTTGGAAACAATTTCTCATCCACACCTACCTATATGTATGTAGGTGTCACATAGGTAGCACACTATATAATAAAGAAGATAATAATATTAAAATATTATCCCAATAATGGGTAACTCAAATATAGAACAACATTGTAAAGTTGGGATTAGCCTGTCCTTTATATCTCACATGAATATATTATTTTAAATAATTTAAATTTTAAAAATATTTTTCAAAATTATTTAAATGTTTTTTAAACATTATTAGGAATGATATAATGAGTTAGACTCATAACCAAAGTTGAAATATTTTCACATTTTTTAGAATATAATTAAAAAAATTTAAGGAACATCTAAAATTTAAACCTATGAATTCTAGTTATCTATCAAAATAATTAATGTTTTTTTGGTCAATGGAATGAATTTTTTATTCATAATTTGATTATTGTCACACAAAAAAACCAATTATTCTTTTCTGTTAATACTATTTTAGTTAATAAAAATAGTCAATTGATTATAATGATCCTATAAACAAACAAATGAAATCACATGACATGTCATGTTTCCCTACCTATTCCTACCAGAAGATTCTATTCTATGATACATGAGACCTAAGAAATAAAACTATCACACCGGATAAAGAAAAATAATTCTCCAACATCAACTGGTAACTCAACATTCCACCAAAATAATGAAATCCAGGAATATTCATCAGTTAATTCTTGAGTCCTGATAGACCTTTCTCTTTGAAACACTTAAACCATATACCCACTATCCAAAAATGTAATTTGATACCATTTTATAATGTCCCTGAGTCAAATACTTTAGAAGTACCATATGAGCTCAACATTGAACCTTTAGAGTACCTACCGATCACTAGAGGGTGGTGTAAATATTGAGGGATGAGTGATACCAACGTGGAAGGTCATTTTACCAATTTGAAGGACAAATAATAATATAATGTCCATGAAATGTTTTTAGTATGAAAACTTTAGATATAGGGAATACAATGAAAATTAATTATAATCACCAATGAAGTACCTATTCATCATGATTTATGAAAAAAACAAACGCAACCCCCTATAGGTACATGTGAATTCATAAGTCTATAAGATAAAACACTTAAAACCCCAATTAAACAAGATTAATTAGAGAGAAAAAAAATTTCTTCACATATCACGTAATCAAAAAATTCCCCAAAGAACAAAAATATAATATACCATGCATGAGAACACCGGTGTGGAAATCTATGTAAACCCATATATCCTTGCTTATTCTATCCCCCAAAAATCCCCAATGATGAAACCTATACTATAGATTCCAGGTTCTTCAATCTCTTACACTCTAGGGAATTCACTCCCCCTAGATCATTCACAAAATTGTTTATACGCACCCTAATTTGGTACATGTGTAGGGTATTGTTACAAACAAGGCTATTATTGATTGTGTGTTTTCCTACATGGAGAATTTATGGAATCAAGAGATGGATGTGTTGTAATTTTCATTGATCATGATAGGAATCTATATTTTTCGATGATATTTGGTATTACATGTGGTTTAAATATGTTTGGTGATTTTTTGAAGGCCACAGGGTTGTTTATAGTTGGTTCTTCTTAAATAAGGTCTATGACAATATAAGAACTGAATGGAGCTGTCATGGGCCCTCTCAAATTATATTTATATTTGGTTTATTTAGGTGAATCCGGTGGCTAGCCTAGGTCTTCTCTCAAGAGGTAGTAATTAAAACAACTTAATAAAGGTACTTTGAAAATAAAATAAAATAATAAAAAGACACCACATAAAAAGGATGAGGGTTTTTTGATATTTATAAAATAATAAGAGTAACTATCCTAGAAGAAAAGTTCATTTTTTTGTTTTTGTTTTTGAAATGAATATTGATTAACAAAGCACAATGGGAAGATGTTTCTTAAAAATATATTTTTAGAAAGTGTAATTGATCTAACTCTACAACTTATATATGTTATTAATAATTATCATTTAAATTTATATCTACTTAACTATGATCCCTTAATTAGTTAAATCTCTAACGCTACATGAATTATCAATACCAAAAAGATGACGTGAATTTAACCATAGACTAACTTCATAACATGCAATCACAACTCCCTGCTTCGATTGATGTCCTAAGGTTAGATTATGGTCAGTGGTAAATTAATGCACATTAACTCTCCAAAAAATAGTCTTAATTGAGTTGAGGGTTATATATTAACACTACATATTTATCCAATATGGTTTTTTATTATCGATTAAGGTTGAGCTCTCACAATTCACACTATTACTGACCTCATATGATTTGAGTTAATTTTTCAATTTCATGATTACATCCAATTAAATTAAAATCCCAGTTAATAGATCATATTATGTGAATAATAGTATACCATTTAGTCAAAATAAATTAATTAATAAGGATAGAGGTCGATTGGTTACTAAAAAACCAAGTCTTCCATGGGCGGTGTAGTCATCGTATAAACGTTATGCATGTGCAAAGTTTTAGAAAGGGTATAACCCAATATCATTCTAAGCATGATTCAATCCAAAATAATAAATATATGAAGATAAAAAATGGATGAATACAAAATATTTATTGAACAAAAACTCAAATTACAAGCATGAGAATAATAAAACACAAAGTGGAGGTGGGAGACGAGATCCTTCTTGGAAGAGAACTACGCATAAAGCCTTTAATCATAAAAGAAGATTGAAATGCTTTTAGGATCCAACAATTCGACCACATCTCCCCAAAACATCGACCAACCATCCTAAAGAGTGAAAACAAAAATTATAGAGTGGCTGGGAGGCTAGGATCAAAGTGGTTTCTAGAGTTAATTGGGAATCTCATACAAATATTTTAATCCAAATTTCACCGCCCATTTGACAACCAAAACGAGTGAATCAGATATCCTTGCAGAAGGATGAATTGTGAGAAAAATGGGTTTTCGATATCCTTTCAAAATTTGGACCTGATAAAAACACATATTAATATTTAATGACCTACATACAGAACCAATGTCAAATCTGGAGAGTCCAACCCAACTATGAATTCATGGCCCATTTGAACTAACCAAATGGATTATTTAACTCAAATGTCTTGAATAAAAGTCGTAGAAACATTAATCAGGAAAAAAATTAAAAAATATTATATTCAAATAATACATATAAAAATATATATATTTGAAATTCTATAGTTCATTTTAATGCGTAAAACTGGAATTATCACCGAAATTCCAAATGAATGATCTAAACCCAATTATTTTATAAATAAACCTATTTAACACTATGTGAGGAAATTTTTCAATTTATTATCAATAAAATATTCAACAAAATTGTTTCTATCAACTCCACCACACTTTTCCTTTTGCACTCCTGATAAAAACTACATATCAAGTATTCGAAAAAAATAATGGCAAGATATGCATATTCAAATTTCTCAATCCACAGTGAAAATATAAGTAACGTAAGCATCCAATCAAGAGTCAATATCAATTAATTTTAAAGTCATTGTCTCATAAATTCTTTCAAAACAAAATCCATTGATATTAATATCACTAATCATTGTGAAAAAGTCATAGGTCTACCATACCACTAATTCTCTACGTGTGTGTGTACCAACCATTCCAAGCTCATAAATCCACCATTTATTCTGTATATTCGAGTCATATAAAACAACCCTTATTATCTGATTTAATTCACTAAAACTATTATAAAATCCTTTCCGATCCAATTTCAAGACCCACTTACTTAATAATTCATAAATGTCAAACTTTAATCTACCTACATAGTTATCCCCATATGTTGTACATTTCATCACTCCACTCATTTATTTATTTTTTTATGTTACACTTGAAAAAAATATCACATTGAACTCTCAACCCCTGTTTGATATACCCAAGACACTAATTTTAATAGTTATAATAAGATCAACGGTCGATGAAGACTATTTTTTCACATTTCCAAGACACAACTTATTATTTTGAGGGACTACAACTGTAAGATAACAGGTACAAATTAATAGGTAAATTTTGTATTATAATGAAACTGATCGGAAGAGAAAAGAATGTACAGATCAACCAAAAAAAATTACCTAAATTTATTATACAATCAATTGAGTATAAAAAATATCAAAAGATATGGTTGAGTGAAAATTTTGGTGGAGAAATAAATGGCACAATTTACTATGAACAAATATCCCAAATAATGATGTCAAAATCTAAAAGGTTTTATAATGACAAAACCATTCATATCATCAATGAATTGAATTTTTATAAAAATCATCCCTTGATGATGAAATATTACTCATGCTTATAATTCAACCAATAAATATTTAAAACATGAATTTTCTATATGTTACACATGAAAATGTTACAGATAAATTTTTTTATTTAATTTTTTTTATAATTTTAACAAAAAACATAATAGAAAATGAACACATAACACCCAAATAAAAATTCTATATATCTGCCCAAAATATTTTTCCCCTCCCTCACACATAAATTATTACATTGTTCTCAATATGATCCTATGAGATGATATATGTAGATCAAATGTATATTTTTAAATATGAAAAATAATATTAAACTGAAAGGGTTAGGAACAACTAGATATACTCATGTGATGATGTGGTCATGGATTACAGGGAAATCCATTTTATCAATACGAATCCCGTCGATGTATTTCTTAAAAAATTTCACATTTACTGTAAAAATATTTCTACTGTCCTCTTGTGTGATCTCAACTTCATATAAAGAAACACATTAGATACAATATAAGTACCTAACCATATTGAACACAACTTACTAGGCATCAGGTTCCATTAGGAACTATAAAGAAATAATTTCTCTCTAACTTAAAATTTTCTTTTCTAGATCATTTTTTCATGAGATTATTTTGATCTTTCCTTATAAAGCCTCGAGTTCTCATATGAATACAATTGAATCTCCTCATACTCTTGAATTTTCATCCTCCATTGGATTCCATCTTGTGACAAATTCATGATACATTTCATTATAGGCCAATAATCCCAATGCTTAACTTCCACAATGAGAATGACACACATTACCAAAAATAATTCGAAATGGGGAAATAAAAATGGGTGTCTTGTATGATATAATATAATCCCATAGTGCATCATCCATTATATTTCCCTATTTTTTCCTATTTAACTGCATGATTTTATCCAAAATTAGTTTCAACTCATGATTTGAAAACTCATCCTGAACATTTGTTTGGGGTTCGTATGGTGTTAATTTTTTGGGTGTCACCCCATACTTATGAAGGAGGGAAGCCAGTTTCTGATTGCAGAGGTCTGTCCCATGGCCATTGATGATGGCCATTGGTATTCCAAACCTACAAAAAAATCTGTATCTTGACAATGTCTACTACAACATGAGAATAATCAGCCTGTGTGTCTTTTCATCCACCCATTTGATCACATAATCAACATCAACCAAAATATATAGGAAACTAAATGAACATAGAAAAGAAACCCTAAAATAAATGCCCATACAAAAAAATATTTTAGAATAATATGAGTTGTTGAGGCATATTGTGTCTCCTAAAAATATTACAAGTGTTTTGGAAACATGATCAAGAATTACCAAAAACCTGAGAATCATGGAATAAACTATCCCAATACAATCCAAAGCCTAAAACATTCTTATCTATCCATTGGGGCACAATTCTTACACCACAAGAAATTGTTCAATAGAATTGATAAAAAAACTCAAAATTATGACTAGGAACACACCTCCTAATAACATGGTCACTATAGATGCTTCATAGGTAGGGATCATCCCACACGTAATACTAAGACTCACTTTTTAATTTTTAGACTTGATGTTACTTTAAATTGGTATAGATTTTAGATGCAATAAGGTAGTTCACTAAATCAGCATACCAAGGATGGGTAGCTGAGATGGAATAAAGATTATCATCAGGGAAAGTGTCCTGAAGTGGTAATTATTCCAAGGTGTCATCCCTAGTTTGTGATTAAGCCTCCTCATGTGGTCCCCCACCAGGTTTTATGACCCCTTCATGTCCTTTATCTCAATATCAAATTCTTGAAGAATGAGCATCCATCAGATTAGCCCGAGATTTTCATCTAGCTTCTTCAGAAGGTACCTCGGAGCTACATGGTCAGAAAAAACAACAACTTTAGATAATAATAAATGTGAATGAAATTTATCTAATGCATATATAACAATAAGAAACTCATTTTCTGTGTTTTTGTAGTTTTATTTAACCAAATATAGTGTCATCAATTCATATGCGATCACATTTGAACGTCCCTCCACACTCTGAGATAAGACAGCTCCAACCTCGACATTAGTGGCGTCACACATAAGCTGAAAAAAAGCTTCCACTGTGGAGGTTGTATTATTGGTGGAGTGGTAAGACATTGTTTTATCCAATCAAAGGAATTCCTATAAGAATCATGAAACATGAAATCAGAATCCATTTGAAGTAATTGTCACAGAGGAAGAGAAATCTTAATAAAATCTATAATGAAGCACTGATAAAATCCTACATTCCCTTGGAAAGATCTAACATCACACACACATGAAGGATAGGTTAGGGATGAAATAATATCTACCTTGGATCAATCATCCTCTATCCCATGTTTTGATAGTACATGCCCTAAGACAATTCCATGCTCTTCCATGAAATGACACTTTTCAAAGCATAAGACCATATACTTATCAATAAATCAATTCAACACCATTATCAAAATAGAGATACCATCATCAAATGAAGACCCATACACTAAAAATAGTCCATAAATACCTCCATGTTGGTCTCAATAAAATAAAAAAACTCACAATGCATCTCTAGAAGGTACTTGGGGCACTCCAATGTCCTAATGGAATCCTTCAGTAATCAAATGTACTGAATGGAAAAGTGAATGTTTTCTTATCCTAATCTTCTGAAGCAATAGAAACCTGAAAATATCTAGAAAATCCATCCATGAACCAATAGTATGTTTTCCCAGTAAGTCTCTCAAGAATCTGATCAATAAATAAGAAGGGTGGGGGGAAATGGTCCTTGTGAGTGGACTGATTTAGTTTCATATAATAAATACACACACACCAACTGTTTTCACCCTAATTAGAACCAACTCTTATTTATCATTTTTAACAATAGTAACACCACTTTTCTTATGCACAACTGAATTGGACTTACCCAAATGGAATATAGAATGGGATAAATAATACCTACCGCATGAAATTTGTAAACCTCTTTTTTAACACTTCTAGAAGTGTTGGATTGAGTATAATTTGTGGCTGCCAGAATCGGTTTAGCCCCATACTCGAAAAGAATCATATGCATAATAATTAAGGGGCTAATACCTGATATATCAGCCAAGTTCCACCCAATTTCCCTAATGTTTTCCTTCAAAAGATTCAAATGTTTTTCTTAATGTTCAAAAGGGGAATTTTTAGAAATTATAATAGGTACTTTCTCACTACATAACAAGAATGATTATTTTATATTTGGTGGTAATGGATTGAGTTCCAATGTAGTGGGTGATGTATGGATAGAGAAATTGAAATAACTAAAATATGTGCACAACTAACATCATAATCAGAACAGACATCATCACAACCAGAGAACAAAACATCAAATCCATCAGCACACACAACATCCAAGTCATAATCATAGTTCACTTGATCGAAATAAAAATATGAATTCATTTCAAAATAAAATCTATGAGTGTTTTGTGCATTATAAACAGGTGTTGAAGGACTCTTAAACATAAAACTAGAACCAATGCTCATAATTATCCAAATCATAGGAAAATCATAAACCATTGGGTGTTTACCTGGTAGTTCCAAATGGTAGATAAAAAAAGTAGAATGATCTTATAAGGGGTATTTCATGGAGTTCATAAAAGTAAATATCACAATTTCATCTCAAAATTCCATGAAATGTGTACCCTCTTGGACATTTAGGATTGTTCTTGATGTTTTGAGGAAGGTACTACATAAGATAATGGGAACATGTGAACTACCTGGTCATCCTCCATTTTATGCATGTAGAAATATTCGGGAAAGATGATGTCTCTTACCTGGACAAGTACATCTTCAAGGACTCCCGTTGGATACGCCGTATCTCTATTAGCCATCTACACCACTAATCTTGTGGGCTTCAACTCTCCAAACTATAAAGAAGAATAAACATAGTGATACATTACATTTATGGAAGCTCATAAATCAAAAATATCATCAGAAAAGTGCAAATCCCCTACGGTGAATGTGATGGTGAATGTCCCGAGATACTTGAACTTTTTTGGTATTTCTAGGGTTGGCGTAATGAGTGCGAACACATTCCTTCCAAGATGGATCCTATCAATTCCCTTGAGCATTATTTGATTGTTACGAAGTTCATTATAGAATTTGGCATATATTGGTATTTGATTAATTGCTTCATGTAAAGGGATGTTGATCTCCGCACACTTGAATATATCCAAAACATGTTTTTAAATCGCCTCTTCTACCATCTTCTTCGATTGTACAACCCTATTTGGAATGAGAATGGGTTTAAGAGGAACATCAATAATCTTTTTCTCACCTTTATCTTTCTCCTTGGGTTTCTCATCAGTTTCTATAGAATGTGGCTTCTCTAGAGTCAAGGTGAATCTTGTTGGAATGGTAGGTTTAGATGTATCAACAATTTTCATCCCACTTCTCAAGGTGATGTCACTAACATTCCCCTTTGGATTTGGAGTAGGTTGGGAAGGAAGAGTTTCAGAGTTCTTAATTACTAGTTGATGGAGGGTAGTGGAATTCTGGCTAATTTGTGTCTTCAATTCCCACAACTCCAAACCATGACTCTTTATCTCATTATTTTGATTATGAAATATTTTCGTCAAAAGGTCATCAAAATTATAATCTACCGTTGGTTTATAAGTCCCTTGTTGTGGTATTATTGATTTTGGGGCTTCATATCTCTTTTGGGGTTTTTGGAAACACTGCTGGTATGGTAGAGGGAGCTGGAAGTTTTATTTACAATGGGGCCTTTGTGGTTGTTCTGATCCATACCTCATGTCTCATTGATCCTTACTCCCTTGACTGTATAGTGTTGAAATGGAATCAAAATTCTTTTGGGTATGTGGCTTTTATTTTTTTTCCTGCTAAGGTCTCCCATGAAATACCAATGCATAATATTTTGTTTCTTGTGGTTGGGGGAAATAGTCAGTTGGGTGGCTTGTCTCAGTGAAAATTGCACAAGGCCTTGAAGGAGTTGGTTGGGATGTATTTTGATCCAAAGCAATATACCTCTCCATAGTTTTCAATTCATCCACCTTAGTGTCAATCAAATTATTTTCAAGAGAAGAAGGAAATATCTAATGTACTCCCCTACCATGTAGTGTACCTTGATCGCCTAATTGTTTGGAGTTTCAAGCCAACATGTTAATCAACACATGAGCACCTAATGGTGTCTTTTACACTAATTCTCCTCCATCCACAAAATTCGCCATGCTCCTCTACATAGATGTGAGTCCTTTATAGAATTATTGGATGAGGATTTTCTCAGTTATTTGGTGATGTGGATAGCTTGCGCACAATATCTTGAATAACTCTAGATACTCATATATTGACTCCACTTGGGAATTCTTGACCCCATAGATCTATTTTTGAATGGATGTGGTCCTTGATGCTGGAAAAAATATCTACAATAAAATATATTTCAAATCATTCTAACAAGTTATATCATTAGGTTGTAAATAACACATCCAATCTTTTGCAGCTCCATCAATTGAGAATGGGAATGCTCTTAGTTTGATTTGATATTCAGAAATATTTTGTGGATTTAAAGATGATAAAACTAAGTTAAATTATTTGAAATGTTTTTTTGGATCCTCACTAGATAATCCATGAAATTTTGGAAGAAGGTGAATTAACCTAGATTTTAGTTTGAAGTCCGATTTCAGATTTGGGTATGACATTCATTTTGGTTGATAATTAATTTCTAGTGAAACCAGTTCTAGAATGGTTCTATAAGGTTCATTTCCATTATTTTCAGCCATTTTTTCTTTTTTAGGTTGGATATAGAAGTGTTTCCAATTTCAATTTTCTTATATTGGGGGAATTATCTAACTAGTTGAATATAGAAACTTCCCGTAGACTGAGAATGTCTAATTCTAGACCTAAGGCTATGTCCAATCTCAGGGTCATGATCTAAAAGAACCTTGGGATTAGTTCGTGTCATAATTCAATGAATGATAAAAAGAAATTAATAAAAGTGTACCGTAATAAAATAAAATTATTTTTGATTTGGTCTGATAAAAATAAAAGAAGGGAGTAAGAAAAAAACATCAGAAATATGAGAAGAAAAGAATTACACAATAAAAAAATAAATACCTTTAATTGGATTAATAAATTATTTACCTCGCCGAAAAAAAATTCTAATTTGAAAGGTTTAGTCATGGGTGCTTTAAAATGATATTTAGTTTGGGGTTATTTAGGTGCAATAGGGTGGCTAGCCTAGGTTATCTCTCAAGAGGCAGTAATAAAATCAAATTAATAAAAGTACATTGAAAATAAAATAAAATAATAAAAACACGTCCCATAAAAAGGATGGGGGTTTTATATTTACAAAAAAAAATATGTTTTCAAGAATAAAATTACACATTTTTAGTTTTTTATTTTTGAAATGAACTTTAATTAACATAGCACAACAAGATGATGTTTTTTTTAAAACAGTTTTTAGAAACTATAATCGATATAACTATACATGTTCAATAATTTATTAATAATTATCATTTAAATTAATATCAACTTAATTACAATTTATTAAAATATTAAATCCAAAAACCTACAATAATTAATGTTTCCATAAAGATGAAGTTATTTTAACCCTAAACTAACTTCAGAACATGCAATCATATCACTCTACATTGATTAATGTTATAAGGTTATCTTATGATCCGTGGTAAATTATGGAACATTAACTCTCTTGAAATTAGGATTAATTGAGTTTAATGATTATATTTTAATAGTACAGATAGATCCTTTTTGGTTTGGTATTACCGATTAAGGTTGCACCCTCACAGTTCACACCATTCCATGCCTCGTGTGGTTTGTGTTGATTGTTAAATTCCTTGATTAGTTTAATTTAAATTAAAAATTTAATTAATATATCTTATTATGTGAATTAATGTATATCATTTATTCAAAATAAATTAATGTATAAGGATAGAGATCAATTGATTACTTAAAAGTCTACTCTTCCATGGGAAGTGTAGTAATCGTAGAAATGTTATGCAATTGAAATGGTTTAGAAAGGGTATAACCCAATCCTTTTTATAATCTTTATTCAAGACCTAATATGTTAAATATGAAGATTAAAATAGAATTATACTGAAAATTTATTGAAGAAAAATACAAATTACATGCATGAAAACAATGAAATGCAAAGTGGAGGTGGGAGAGGATTGCCCTCTTGGAAGAAATATACACACAAAGACATGCTTCTTACAAGAGGATTGAAATGCTTCCATCATCCCAAATTTATTCCCCATATTAAAAACACCGCTACCCACCATCCCAAATAGTGAAAACACCAATTTATAAAGTGGGGGGGGGGGGCGAGGTTCAAAGTTGTTTGAAGTGTGAATGGGGAATCGTAGCAAAATATTTTAATCCTATATGATCCAACCATTGGACAACCCAACCATGTGAATAAGTAGTCCATCTAGTAGGTTGATTTGTGGGAAAATTGGTTCTCGAGCCCCTCTAAAATTTTGGATCTAATCCATGAATTTACGAATATGTTATGTTCCAAATATAGAACCAATTCCATATCTGGCAAATCCAACCCAACTTTTACATCATAGGCCATTTTTACCAAACAATTGCATGATTTAACTCAAATATCCTGAATAGAACTTGTATAAAATTAAGTCCGGAACATATTTACAAAATAGAATGTTCAATATTAAATATAAATATATTTATTTATGAAATTCTACTGTGAATTTTAAAGGTAAAACTAGAATTTTCACCAAACATTCAAATGAATGATCTAATACCAAGTGTTTGATAACTAAACATATTTAACACAATGTGAGGATGTTTTTTCATTTATTATTAACCAAATATTCAACAAAATTTTGTTTTATCATGGACACATATCATGGAATGAAACATGGCCACATAATAGTAATATTATTGATATTTAGGATTAGTTTAGAGGATTGATAACTAATGTAAGAATAAATGAATGTGTTAGAGGCTATGTTTCATTACGAATAAAAAAACCATGTTTCAATAATTCTCATAATAGAATAAATAAATAGATATGTAGTATTAACATAAGATTTATATGTTTTTGTATGAATAAACCTAGAACCTAAATATAAAACAATGGACCTTCTTAAGGTGTAATTTATTTTAGATTTTCTTCCAAACCATGTGACTTTTACTTTGATAATATATGTATGGAGTTTTGGATAGGGATTTGGAGTTAACCTAAATGACTTCGATGAGTTAGATTCTTTTAATGAATTTCATGGGAGTTGTAGGGTGGGTTCCTCATTATCACATAGTTAATAGTAAAATTTTATAAAAACCATGTTGTGGGGGATGATCCACAAAGTTCTCTTTTCAGGGTTTTCTCACAGGTACAAAAATATTCTGCACCTCTAGATAAACCATGAAAAAACTACATTTATTTTCAAAGAAGAATGTATGGTTGGTGCATGTTTTATAAAACTATGTAGTCAAAACATAAGATATGTGTGTTAACTTTATATTAGGAACTAAATAGTATCCATAACCATGTGGAAAAACTGTGTGAGAATCCCAATCACAGAAAAAATATGATTTTACCAAAATTTCCTTGAAAATTTTAACTTCCTGTTCCAATTATTTTCTCCATATTATTCTACTAGGACTCTCTTAGCTACATCTCTCTGTCCTTTTCCAATTCTTGGGGGGGAGGGTTATCCTTAAATCCTCAGCCATTTAGAGTGCTATCTATTCTGAGGGTGATCTAGAGGTAAGGATAATACACTTACTTTATTCTACCTTATTTTTTATCAATATTTCAGTGAATTATTCTTTTTTTATCATTTTTGAATTATTTCAATAATTTTTCACAAATACAAAAATAATTTTATTTGATATCATTTTATCCATAGTTTTCTAATTAGGATTTTCCTTCAAATATATGTTAGGTGGTCCTTATGTTATCCCTTAAATTAATTGTTATTTTTATCATCCATATGTTGCATGATTCTTCCATAATATTTTGTTAATCACTAAAATTCATAATAAAGAAATATATTTCTCTTCCTAATAGAAATTATGTTATTCGACCCATGATTGAGTTATGAATGAGTGGAAGATCATATCCATTATCTACAAATTAAGTTGTGACTAACTTTTAGAAAAAATAGATTTTAAAATAGAACTTATGGGGATTCATGAACTAATTGGTGGCTTGGTATGTGAATATAATGCCCTAGGATGAATCATATGAGGAGAACCTAGGTCAGTATGTGACATCTTGTTAGTATTAAAAAAAAGTAAAAAAATTTAATGTGAATGAAATAAAAATATATTGAATAATAAAATTTACAGTTGATAATGATGAATATATAATTAAATAATTCTATAGCTAGAGCTAGATCCCCATAATGTAATATTTTCATTGGTTTTGAGGTGGTATTTCGATCCCCTTGGGAAGGATTAGTTATTCTATATTGGGATTTCCCTTACTAGTATTTTTTTTGGTTATAAGTTAATAAATGTGTTCCAATTGGTTTTACTCTCATAGGTTCAGGGTTGTACATGGTTCTTTGGTTGGTTATGTATCTAGTTCAGAGACATCTAAAAATAGATAATGTTGGTATGATAAATATCATGTGTCGCCTCAGAACCTGAGGATCGATGAGGATTTATTTATTATTTTTTTAGTTGTTTTATTATCGAATATCAGCCTAAAATCTAGATTCATAATGAATATATTTAGGGATTCTATAACTGGGGGCCTATTGAGTTGTGCTCACACCCTACTAAGAATATTTTTGACACCCATGTAGACATCATGGATACTGTAAAGGATAAGGGAAAATGCTATATGATCGATAATTGATCTGGCGTGGCTAGATTAAATAATGGGGGATGAAATTAGGTCATGAATTAGGACTATTTTAAGGATATTTCATGTTAGGATATACTGGATTATTTTTTAAATATATACGATTCAACCATGGGGGAATAAATTTGTATATATGACTAGATTATTTTCATAACATCCATTTTGATATAGTAATAGTTGTGTATGAAATTTATTTGGAACTTTACATGATGTAAGTTATGTTTTTCTATCTCGATATATCATATTGTTATTATTACACTATTATTTTTCAGTCTAATATGTGAGTATAGTTTCAACATAGTATCACCATAAAACCTCACTACTAGGCGGTACCCTTTAGAATAAGGGGATGCATTCCTAAGGGAAAATAATCCACCGTTCAAATTACTGTCAAGTGAGATGGGTTGAGGGCACTAGAAAGAGGTATTAAGTCATCTATTATTTTGTATTACTATTTTGTAAAGTTTTATAGGATATACCACATCATCTAAACGTAGTATAGAACTTATTTTTTAATGTTCCCAACCCACAACTAAGGGAATACCATGTTTCTAGGGGTGGGATTATTATTCTTATTTTGAATGTTTACATCTGTATGATTATTCCAATGGGTGATGTACTAGGTTTTGGATTTCTACAAATATTCATTTCCTCTTCCTAGGTTACTCTTACAATATCTATTATCCTGCAAAAATACATTAATGAAATGGGTGAGTCTATACCCCATTAGGGAAATAAAGAAGGGAATCACATTGGATGATAGAATGGGACACATGAATAAGGAATTAATATTTGAATATAATTCAAATCATAAAGGAATGAACACGAATGATAACATGGAAATGTGTGAAAACCATTATAATAGTACTTTCCTATTTATATCAAAAATATTTATTAACAGGGTGTCATAAATCGTAATTATCGAGGTTATTCACCAATGTATTCTTAGAATTTCATTACCCAATACATAAGACCACTATCAGGGCACACCCTTCATATGTGTTAAATCAAGTGAGAGACATTGAACATAATTTAAATAATTTCATCAATAACTTGTGGAAATTAATAATGGGTTTCATATAACATTCATTTCATAAAAATTTATAAATAATCTGGATAAACCCATCATTTATATCTTATGAAATGGGAATATGTATTTCATATATTTATATCATAGACTAAATAATATATTTTCATATCTAGGTGAATTCCCATGAAAATGGAAGATGTTTTGGTGTTCACAAGTTGATAATATTTCTTAAAAAAGAGAAAAATTAATGAAATTATTTCTTCAGCATAATAGTATATAACATAGATTATTGGGAAAAAATGTGAGAGATTATACGTATACCATTGGAAAACCATTTGGTTTATTAATGAAGTAAATATATTCAATAAAAATAATGAATATGGAATCATAAAAGACACATAATAAGGACACACATGAATGAAAAGGTATAAGACGAGGATTCCCTTACCTTGATGATTTTCTTCCAAAATCATGGAGGGAGACTATAGAACCTTTCAGGCAACATTAAAAAATCTTGTAGGGACTCTTTGGGTGGTTAATAGAGTATAAAGTTTTGGATTTTCAATTTGTAGTGGGGAGAGGGGATGGGAAGTGGTATTCATAATTGGGGAGGGGTCACCTTAAGTAAAGAAAAATGATTATTTTATAAGTAAGGCTAACCGTAATTGGGTGGAAATAATTCCAAAAATTTTGGATGATAACTAATTTTTACATGTATCATTTACTTCGTGAAAAAAGTCACCCACCAATTAAATGTTGTGGTTGTTAGGTATTTTATAATATTACATTTTAACTTTAACCCTTTACATTATTTTACCTATATCTCGGTAACTCTTTTTTTACCATTTTAATTTTTATGTATAGAAATGAAATTGATCATATTAACTAATAAAGATCTTATAATTAAAAATATGAAATATATTTTACATAATTTAATTCGTAAAAGTTTTAAAAATAAATTCTAATGTTATATGTGTTTGACTCATAAAAATAATTTTTTTGAATGCCTAAAATCGGGGTTTTCAAAAATGAGAAGAATGTGTTTCTAATTGTAACACATTATTTACTATGTTCTCCCCCAAATTATTTTCTATTAATAATTGGGGTAAAAAAATTTAAATCATGATCATATAAAAATTATATCATAAGAGTTATCATATTTTGTAAAAATAGAATTTTATGTGTTTTACCCAAAAATAAAATTTTATAAAATTACTGTAAATTCATTATATTTCAATCCCTATGTGATGAAATGAAAAATGGTACATATTTTATAATATAGTAATAAAAATATCAAATTTTTTTATTCTAAATAAAAATAATTATTTATATAATTTTAACAATTTTTATCACATAAATAACATTTTTACTATTATAAAAATTACTTAGGTCTTATCTAATATATATTATCATATAATACTTTTTTATAACACAATTTTATGAAATTTTTTAAAACAGATTGATTCCTCATATTTCATATTTTTAATTATATATTTAAATACGTTCTATAAGATCATTCCAATTTTAAATTTTTTCCCACAACCATAATATTGAATAAATGTCTTCCTAATTAATTTTCATAATTCCCACCGATCATTTTGGCCAATGTTCTTCAGTTTTAATGGTCATATCTCCCTACAAATATCCTTTCATACTCTCAAAATGACTCACTATTTCACTTAAAATGGTTCTTACACATCCTTTGTTAATATTTATTGTTTTCAGAATGCTTCTATTCCTTTCTACGATCGTTATGGTAGGGGTGATCTTGTTAAGGTATTTAAATCCAATTTAGTTTGTTGTAGGACAAATATTACATTCTTTAATAGTAAAATAAAGTGTTTAAGGTTTCTATTATATTAATTCTTTCACTATTTCGGGATGTACTATTTTATATCAATAAATTATGTTTAATGTTCATTATTGAAATGAAAAGTACTTCTATGTGTCTATAATAAAACATTCATCATAAAATAATACTTCTATTAATAAAATAAATTATTTTCTATCTTGTTAAATTCTCCCCCTCTGTACCAAAATTGCGTCATCAAAAGTTTCTCTTATTCATCTATACCTTTAATTCAACTGATTACGGTCTTTCAAAAACATTATTCTAACCTTCTATTCTTTTTTATGCTTAAAAACTCATTTATCTTTTAGTTTCTAATGGTAATACATGATATTGGTTTAGAATACACCAGATATTTCATACTTTAGGTACCCCATATTGAGAAGTTATTTGTCATCCGGAATACTACATCAACTGTTTAAAAAAGTTCATCTACTTTCTTCCATTTTTTTATAGAAGGAGAAACCCATAATGATAAATTTTTTACTATTTTAAATACTATAGTAAAACACATAATGGAAATATTAATATTAAAATTATCTAATTTCATTCTTATAGGATTATACACATCAATATTAATAATTATTTTAAATTTTCTTTAGATCCTACATAATGGTTTGTACAATCTTTTGATTAGACAAAGCATATCTCCAAGGAGTGTCAAACTAGGTGCGTAGTCATGCCCATTTTCATGAACTAATTCCCAATTGAGTGTTGATCAGTGTGGTGATTTTGGGTTCTACCCAAAGGTAAATCTCTTCAAAATCCATATCCAAATGTATTATCTGAACTTTTATATATATTTTTTGTATACCACATAATTAATACTCAAAAAAATACTAGGATGTTCTTCCTATATTTAGAAATATCCATATTGTATTTACTATTTTTTTCAATTACTAATTTCTAAAAATAACTAAACTATCTATTGAGACCACTAATGGTTACCATCCTTTTATTTAAATTAATTTTATATAAATCATTACAAATTTTTTACACTAATGAACTTCAAGGATATTTTTAGGTTTAGTGACATGAACATTTCGTACATATTAAGTAAATATTATAAGGATAACATAAATAGAAATATTATTCTAATACACCTACTAGAAATATTCATAGGTTTGTCCTAGGTTACTCTTACTGTATCTCATATCCTAAGGACATACATCAAATAAAGGGATAATCACAATTCTCAACAAGGGAATAAAAAAAGGTCACGTAACATGTGAGAAAGAAGCATATGAATAAGTCTTGGTCATATGAAAATGGGGAATATCATAGAAAACTTGAATCATAACATCATAATGTGGATAAAACTTATAAAATAGGAAATTCATAAGCATATCCCTGAGTTTTATCACCAAGGTGTCATAGATCATAATTACGTAGGATATTAACCACGATATCATAAGAATGTAATATCTAGAGATTAATTATTTACCAAATGGTTAAGATATATATTAGGGAAAATCCTTTATATGTATTAAATCATGTTAACCACATTGATCAAAAATGAAATATTTTCATCAATAACTTGAGGAAATAAATAATGGGTTTTATATAAAAATCATTGTGTACAAAGTGTGTAAAAGACTTAGTCAAAAAAATTAGTAACCCATGAAAAGGAAATATTGGTTATATATATATATATATCATATAATCAATAAGTTATTTTTATGGCTAGGTGAATTCTGATGGAAATTGAAGAGGATGGGAATTCACAATATGAAAATAATTTATGAAAAAGATAAAAATTCATGGAATGATTTCATCATCAAAATAGTATACAACATGGATTACATGAATGGAATAATCATAGACATTAGAGGTCTCCCATTAGTAAAACATAATTTTTTAATTTTGGGAGATAAAAAAAATATATTAAAAAAATAAATAAATTTTACACTTATAAGACACATAATAAATAAATAATTGAATACAAATGGAGATAAGGAAGATTATCTTACCTTGAAGAGTTTCATCCTAATTCACGGAAGGGGAAATGTTGATAACTTTTATAAATCTTATGGAAAATTGGAAGGAATATTTTTGAGGGGAAAATATATAAATTATTGAATTATAAATTAGAGTGGAGAGTGGTGGTTGGATAGGAGTATTTATACATTATGAGGGGTGGCTCTAAGTGACTAAACAATGATTATTTTGTACAGAATGATAACCACCATTGGGTGGTATTAATTCTAATCATTTTGGTTAATAATTAATGTTTTTAAGGATGTTTTATTTCATGAAAAACATAAACCTCCCATTTAATGTAGTATTTTCTAGTTATTTTATGTTATTATCTTTTATCATAAACCAATTAAATTATTTTTCCTATGGTAACAATTTTTTCCATAGTAACTTTTTTATGTGTAAACATGAAATTTGAATTATTATAGAATATGGAATTTATGATTTCAACTATTTGATCCATTTTACTTACTTACATTCATAAAAAATGAAAAAATAAATTCTGATGTGATATGTTTATATCTCAAATAATTTTTTTCTTCAAAGGTTAAATTCATGGTTTTCAAAAATGATATGTATGTGATTCTAAATGTAACACATTCAGTAATTTTTTTACATAAATGATTTTGGATTAAGAAAATGTATTAGAAAAATTTAAATCTAGTTCATAAAATAATTATATCTTAAGAGTTATCATATTTCATTAAAATATTATTTTTAATTTTTAACCAAAGATCATTTTTTATAAATTTACCTTAATGTCACCATAAGATAATTATGATGTGATGTAATGAAAAATGAAATTTATTTTACCAAAATAGTACTATAAATATGATAATAGTGTATTTTAAATAAAACTTATTATTCATACTTTTTAAACCAATTTTATGACATAAATAACTTTTTGACCATTATAAAAACAATTTTGGACTTATCAAATTTATATTATGATCTGAAACTATTTTATATGAAAATTTATTGAAAATAAACTTTATTTTATACCTATAAATTTATTATACTATATAATCTCAATTATGTATTTTTATAGTTCATATAATATAATCCATATGGTCACATTATTATTCAAAAAAAAATATTGTTTACCAAATCTCTTCCTAATTAATTATCGTAATTATCAAGGGTTGTATTGGCCAACGATCCTCTTGCCGAATGGTTATATATCCCTATAAATATCCTATAATAATCTCAAAATTACTCACTATTTAACTTACAAAGTTTGTCTCTCACCCTTTGATTATGTTTATTTTTTTCCTAACACTTATTTTCCTTTTCATGATATTTATGGAAGGGGTGATCTTATTAGGGGATTTCAAGACAATAGTGTTTTTTGTAAAATAAATATAACATTACTAAAAATGTATTAAATTGTTTATGGTTTCATTTTTTTTTACGGTTCCATGATATACTAGTTTATATCATCATATGATGTTCAGAGTTCACTAGGGAAATTAAAAATTAATTATATTTGTTTATAATAAAACATTAATTATAAAATAAGAGTTCTATTAAAAAATGATGGATTTTTGGGTTGTTATATCTAAGGTATAATATTTTTATATTTCACTCTAGAATTTTTCCTATTCAACACTTGGGCGTTTCACTCATTCAAATCATCTCAATTAATAGATGTCTCAGGGGGAATTATTCAGTATTTATATATATTAATTTGAAGTGATAGGACTTTATGGGTATGATGTAAGGGAATATATAGATGTAGGGAGTATTCCCTTGTGATTGGTGGATACATGTTCCTTGAGGACTTCATTTTGTTTTGAATGAATTGATTTGACCTGATCTTTATGATGGAAACGATCATTTGTTATCAACTTCATATTGAATGTTATCGATGATGGCTGTTTTATATATACCTTATGGGTAGTTTGTATGTATATACTGAAGTGTGGGATAGATTTTAAGGTCGCCTATATTCTGATCTCTAGAATCTTGGTGGAATCATGGTCCATGTTTCTAGAGTTTTTAGATGATATTAATACAATGCCGATGTCTTCCACTATTTTATACTAATTTAAGGATGCCTTTCATAAAGATATCATTAGATTCCCACCCATGTAAGATGATGAGTTTATGGTACATCTTGATCTATGTGTAGAGACAATTTATATTCAACCTTACCAGATGAAACTTATAAATATTTGATAGATTATGTCTCAGATAGAACCATTATAGTCAAAGAGGTTTATATGACCAATTACATCCTCTGAGGGTAAACGAATATTGTTCTCTAGAATGTTGGACGATTTTTTTTGGTTATATGTGGATTATTAGAGGTTAAACCAAGTTAAAGTAAATAAATAATATCCAAGACGTATAATCAATGGTATATTTTAACATATTAGATGATCTAGGGTATTCTATAAGATTGAATTAATATCAGGTTATCACCATCTAAGGGTGGGATGTTATGATATACCTTATGCTAGGTTTAGAAGTATGTATGGTTTATTTGAGTTTATGATAATTCCTTCTAGTCTAAATAATGCTCATGCATTGTTCATTTCCAGGATTAATTGGGTTTTCAATCCATATTTAGACACTATTTTGGTCATTTTCAGAAATATTCTTCTATACTCCAATTCAAATGAAAACCACACAAGAAATTTTGAAATTTTCCTTAGCACAATTTAGAAGAATTGACTATATTCCAAACTCTCAAAGTAAAACATTGGGATCAACTAGGTGAACTTATTAGGATATGGAAAATATAATGATGGTTTATATATGGACCCTTAAAAGTATGTGGAAGTAGTTTTTAAGGAGAATCCTTTGACCATTTTTCAGATCTGTAAATTTTTTGGTCTGGACAATTCTTACCTGAGACACATGAAACACATCTCCTATTTTGAAATGTTTATGATTTTATTGAACAATAATGGGGTGTTATTTGGTTGGTAATGTTCTTGTAAGATATCCTTTTGTGGGTTTAAAGGGAGGTTGGATTCCAAACTGATGATTTCCTTACTTGATTTGGGTAAGTATTACACCTTGTATTCTAATTCCACGGGATTCAGACTATGAGTAGTTTTGATGTATGATGGTCATGGGATCGCTTTTTGGTCAAGGAATATGAGACCATATGGATAGAACTACCCAAAATATGACTTTCAAATTAAAACAAGGTTATATTCCTTGTGTTTTAGAAACATTACCATTTTTTTGAGAGGTTTTTAGTATAAACTAAACATAAGATCATAGGGTAAATTTTCTCATAATAAGACCTAAAACATTAGGAAAAAATTGGTATGTCAAATACCTATAGTCATTTGAATTGGAGATAGAGTAAACCCCTATAAAGGGTAATGTAATCACCAATTCAATTTGATTAAATATCAGACATAGCTACACTAAGAGTTGAAAAATGAGTGGTAAATGATGACCATATTTGTTGATATGACACTTGGTGTCTATGAGTAAAATGGTAGATCAACCCATAATTATGTATATATAATATCCTAACACATTATTAGGGTGATGAAAATTTAGTTTCTGGATTCATATTGTGCAATTTTGAGGAAATACATATATGGTTTAGATCTAACACAAGAATAGACCCTTAAAAATGACATGATTCTTTGGTTTTGAGGTCCTATTGTGGTTCATATGGGAATATATGATGGGTTTATGAGGGACTAAAACACCATGAAGTGGTACATATATTTGGTTTTATCTAAGATATACCAATATGCATTCAATAAATATTGGTGGCCTAAGATGAAAAGGGACATTTTAAGATTTTCAGACAGTTGTATACCTATTAACAGGTGCAGGATAAGCACCATTGGTTTTATAAACATCCACATTCACTAGACATACATAATTTGTAAGTGAGATGATTTGTCAATTTATTTTGTGGTGAAGATAGTAAGGAAACCCCTAGGTAATGATGCATTTTTTGTTTTCATTGATCGTTTTTCCATAGTGGATCACATATTACTAATCCATGAAACATTATTTATTGATGATTTGGGTAAGATCTATATCTAGGAGTTGGTATGATTTCTTTTGGTTCCTTAAAGAACATTATATGAAATATATCCCTATTTTACATAACATTTTTGGAGAGGATTATAGATGACTCTTGGCATGTAGGTGAATTTGAGTACTTCATTTATTCCACAAATAGATAGCTAGTCTATGTGTACTATTTGGATATTGGAGGAAATTATATATGAGTTTTTCCTTTATTTTGGGGGTTTTGGGAAAACCATTTGGTATTAACAAATTTTTCCAACAATAATAACTATATATTTTCAGTACAGATGACACTTTCTAGGGACTAGTATGGTATCCCATTCTATTCTTCTCTATGTTGGTTGGAGTTGGAGAGTCATTTATTATTAGGTTGGGTCTCATTCAAAAGAAATTAGAGTATATAAAGTTGATCTTGAAGTGGTTGGATACTGCATAGAGCTCGTAGAGGTCATATACAAATAGGTAATGTAATAATCCTAAAATTGGGGTTGCTGTTCAAGTATTAATTTGGGTGTCACTGAGGTTAGGACAACTCTTTATTTAGAGGTATGGGAATTTTGTTCCAAGGTATGTGGGGTTATTTGAGATTATAGAGAGGATCATTATAATGGCATACCAATTTTAAATACCTTGACCCTAATATCCTTGATAGGTTGGTTACTTTATTACATTGTAACTAGATACAATCAATCACATCCCAAGGTACCAAATAGTTTACTAGTATTAGAAAACTAGATACATTGTTGAAAATTACATTACATATGAAACAAAAATTTAAATCCATTTTCTATGATTACAACATAATTCCCTTTAGAATATCCCCTCATATCAGTCATATTACACTTATTGACATCCTGGGGAAAAATAGAACTAGGAAAGGGTTTATATCGAATGATTAGAAAGCGTATGCAAACATAGGAATCTAACATAGATAAATAAGTCATAAAAAGTATAAAAAGGTAAATATGTGCTAAAATTTTCTATTTAATCCATTACATTAGAATAATGAAAAATATTAATGTAATAAATGTTGATAAAATAATTCTATATAAATAATCAAATGATCACAAAAAGTTTCCCTAAATATAATAACCAATTAAATAATGAAATGGAAATCATATAACTAATCACAATATGTGTAAATTAATAATTTTAGACATCATAACCATGCTTTAGAGGCCTCATTCAATGACATATTACATAAATGGGTATAGACTCAACCAATACTCAAGCTAGTTTTCCTCATGGGACCTAGTGATACATTAAGGGGAAATTGTTGGCCCCTCAAATCACTTACTAAGCCCAATTAATTACTCATTTAAATGAGGTTAAATATAATAAATAAAAATTTTTATATTGAAACTAGAATATAAAATTTTAATAATTTCCCCAATTAAGAAACCTAATCATAAACCATCATGAGAAATATAGAAAATTGTGTCAAAATATATATCCCCAATCAAACTGATCATAAACAATTGAATAAAATATATTATATGGTTTTATAAGAGAATAAACTCTATGAAACATAATATTAAACAATGTATGTTGATGTAGATGATAATACTTTAATAACATCATTGGAAAATTCTTGGTGAGAATAACCTCTGTCAATTTGAAATCACTTATTTTTAAAACATGAAAAATAATAAGGAAAAATATTTCAATGAAAATAACCTTGTAAAATGAAAAATACTATTCAAATAAATTATTAATCATAAAATATAGAATATATATCAATTTTTATAGGTATAAAAAACATTCCTTTCACACTATTGTAAAAGGGTTAAAATGTACCTTATTCAAAAAATGATGAGAAGATTCCTTTGAAACCATTTTGTAAAAAGGAAAACATGGGTAAAAATTTAATTAATAATTCTTATAGGAGTTATGGAAATATTATTCAAAACATTTAATGAAAAATATGGATATGAAAGAGAAACATTACCCCCTCACATACTTAAAAAATTTGAATAATGATGATACTGTTAAATAAACCCTTAACTTTTGGATGATTTACTTTATATGTGGTTGAAACTCTATTATAATAAATTTATATCTATTATAAATTTATTCCAAAACCATAATAATATATATCATACCATTTTATAATTTATTTATTATCTTTTTCCACCCAATTTTTAACAATGTTTTGTTAAAAACACTATTTTGTGTGGTTACTGCGTCATTCTTCATGAATGATTTGGTATGATGGTTCTAGTCCTTATACCATTATGAAGTTTCTATAAGCATAATAATGTTAACAATGATATAAATATCACATATATTCATTATATACATATTTATAGTAATCCATAAAAGACATATATAGAATGAATTACATTATTCATGGAGACTGTAGGTTGTACATATGTCGTAACGTTGTTTTCACATTTCAATGGATGGAACGAAAGAAAGGTTAATAATAATTAATCATCAAATAATAATTATTATATCAGGTATATTATATATATTCATTAAATATATCTTTATTTCCATCTATGAAGAATATAATTTAAAAATGAATCACATCGTTTTGTGGAGGTAGTAAGCGTTTTTTCATTGATGGTTTGGTTTGGCTCTATGGACTGGATGGTGTTCATTATGAATTTAATGGTTACCAGTCTGGTCGGATTCTAGTGTGATATTTTAAAGTATGTGAGGATGATGAATTTGGATTTTTATGGGGATTAAATTGTGGTGGAGTTTTATTAGACGTACCTTTCATCAATGACGGAGGTGGCTCGAGGATCAGAATCTATGGCCCGAGGTGTTATGGGATCGAGGGTTATTTTTGAAAAATTGAATTTAGAATTAGTTTCATTTGGTAGTTTGTTTAATTTAGGAGTTTTGATTATTTATTAATGTTTATAATTTTTGAATCATTCTATTATTTGTAATTAATATTTGGAATGATCAGTTCAAACTTATCATGAGAGTGGCGTTAAGAAAATACAAAAAAAATGGATTTAGGGAAGAAGGTAGATGTGATATTACATTATAGAGGTATGATGAGCTTAAAATTTTTATATATAAATATTATACCCATAATAATACCCTTAAATAAAATTTGGCGATCAAAACTAAATTGTATCACTACATGGAGACATTAAGTCACACGTATGCGTTATCGATTCTTTCACCACCCACTTGATGGGAAAGAGGGTTGGTGATGGTTGTTTCATGATTATAATAACATTTTTGTATATTAAGTATAAGTAGCTTATTATGTTTTTTAAAAATTAAATATATTTATAATATGTATAAAATAAAATATATTGAAAGAGTTCCGGTAAGGAAATTGCACCTTCCTCAGGAGACATTATTTAGATCCTTTCTATAATAATCTTATGTCTAGTATTTTAGGGAGAAAAAAAACTCTATAACATGGATAATTATGTTTACAAGTATAATGGTAAGGTATTGATTAATCTAGTCGGTTCAAAGAGGTGTAACGAAGTGAAGGAATGGGTTTCCTTTTATAATTAATGTGTGGGGCACTTTTGGAATTTCCATAAAGAATAAATTATGATAAATTCATTACATCGTCCAAATTCCCCCAAATGTAAAAGGATTTGAAACTATGGTTGGATATGATTAAAATATCATCATCGTATAAAATTTTTATTGTCTTGTGTGGTGGTTTGAACCTTATCTTTGGGTTTAACCCCTTAGATAAACCAATTTTAACATTAATCACGATAACAGTTCATTCCCTCTTAAAGGGTCATAACGTAGCATATAATGTAACTATTGACTCATAAATGTTCAAGGGATTCCATTTTAGGACATATATTTCCATATTTTACTATTTCAATGTTTTAATGATTTTTAAATAAGGTAAAATATTATTTTGATAAATTATATTTAATGTCCTTCTTGACACTATTCATCTAATTTTGATACATATACATCAAGAAAAAGTTATATTTTGAATATAATCAACATAAAAATCACTAATATGCCATATTAATTTAAAATATTAATGTAAAACTATATTTAACAGAAATTATATCACATTGGGTATTTTAAATATCATTTGTTTTAGTTTCCTATTAATTGAATAAATATTATATTAGTGTTACACGAGCATTTAAGGTAATTATATAAATACTAAAAATTAGAAATAAAATATCACTTGGAATAGAATTTATTTTTCCAAAAATTAATATTTATATTCATTCATAACATGCTTTTTTCATTATGTGGAAGCATAATAGGTATTCAAAACACAAAGAGGGACATTTAGAAACATTAATTGATTTAAATATTATATTGGTCATTTTATTGGAAATGTATGATTTAAACATATTAATTTAGATACTAATTTGATAAGGGTATAATAAAATTCTTTAAATAAGAACCAATATTAAATAATATGAATGAATTACTTAGTTTTAACCTAGATTAAACCAATTTACCCTTTACTAATATGGTAAATTTTACCATAGTTACAATTTATATTGACCAAAAAATAAAAGTGATATATTTACCAAATTTGAAAATCTTGATATTAAATATGGAATAAATTTATAAAATTATATTTATATAATTTAATAAATTATGTTTACAAAACACGTTGAAACTTTTGTCTTAGAAAAATACATGTTTTAAGCATAAAATTGGTTTTTTTCGTATGATACGCTTAGTAGAAAATAAAGATGAATGTTAAAATATTTGATTTAATGTAAAATATGTAATTTTCATTAAAATAATTCAATATGTAGGTCTAATTAAATTTATTTTTATATAAATAAATTTCACTCACATTAAATTTTTTTAAAGAAAACATTTTTTTTACATTCAAAATATTTTCATATTTATTAATAACAAAAAAAATTTTATAAATGTGTAAATCATATAAATTTAATCACTTAATTTTTCATATTTATACCTAAAATTTTTAATAGATAATTTATGATATTGATATAATAATATTTTTTTGTTCATTTGAACTTGGTATTACATTCATCACAAGGTATTAGAGAGATTAATGTTATTTAAAAAGAGACATACTGTAAACTATTAGGGTGTCATATTCTTACCCATTAAAATAATTAATCATAAAGACCTCTCGAATGTAATATCATTAATATATTTGGTTATTTCTTAATCATAATTTTCTAAGGTTCCCATGACTCCTCTTCTCTCTTATGATTTTTTCAAAGTACCTCTAACAGTTTAGTTATCTGATTCCTCAGGACTTGTTCTTTAGTGTGAAAAATCTAGATAGGCTCTTCACAGTAACAAAAATTAGGTTTTCATTTTATTTATTTAGAACTGATAATATGCATAAATTTTGGAATGTACTTCTTTAATAGTGAGATATGGAACACATGATGTACTTTATAGAGGCTTGATTGCATTGCCGAAGAGTAATCTAGAAATTGAAATATTTCCAAGATTTAAAATGTTATTTTGTGCATGGGGATCATTTTTTCCTTTCTTAAAAAATTTTATAACACCCTTAAATAAAGATATCTTCCAGAAAACATGATCTCCAACTTGAAATCTCCATTATTTCCTCCATTTATCAAAATTGTTATTTTTGGTGTTTAGAGATGATTTGATTTGGGTTTGAATAGTATTTTCTGTTTACTTTATTTCCCCTATAAGATCACGGACTATAAGATTCCTTTCACAAACATTATGATAAAAAGATTGAGTATAACATCTTTATCCATATAATTCTTCATAAAACACTATTGGAATAATATATTGGATGTTTTTTATAGGATGAATAAAAAAATATAATGATCCTACTTACCTTGAAATTGAATTTCACATGACCTCTACATGTCTACTAATGTTTGGTTAATACAATTTAATTACCCTCCAGTTTGTGGATGAAAATCGGTGCTCAAATGAAGATCATTTTCACGAGAGTTCTGAGTACTTCTCTAGAATATTGATGTATATCATGGTTCATTGTTAGAACCTATGGAATTTGGTGTCCCCTAAAGTCTTACGACATCATTAATATAGATTTTTTTAATGAAATGGAGTTGAAAATATTCCCCGTATATCAAAACAATATGCACATTTGGTAAGTAAATCAACAAAACTCCATATTTCACCATTCATTCTATGAGTCATTGCTAATTTGGTGACAAATTCCATAGAAATTTCATCTCATTTCCACATAGAAATTAGAAGATGTTTCATAGATACTCTAGGATGTTATATCTCAGACATAACATATTGACAAACCAAACATCTTGACACATAATTACGAATTTCACATATCATATTATCCCACCAAAAAAATTCCATCACATCTTTATACAAATTAGAGGTTTCATGTTGTATAGAGAAATTTATGTTGTGGTTGTAATTTATTAATTCCATCTTCATCTCAAGTATATACGGAACACATAGTCTCATTATATATTTCCTAAGACTATCTTCATATATGAATTATTCTAATTTTACATAATTTATTACTTTTATTTCCTTTGAAAAATTATCATCATCAGGTTGAGAACTTTTTATTTGTTTCAATAATTATGGTTTGTAAATTACTTGAAAAGGGAGTGATGCTTCCACTTTCTTAATATTTCGTAAATCCATCATTATTAAATACATTAACATAGGATCCTTGTAGATCCTCAATTTATAGAGAACATCATGATACTTCCTACTAAATGAATCTACTACTTTATCAACCTTCCCAGAGTGGTATTGTATCAAAAAATCATAATCCTTATTCCACTCGATCTATCTTATTTTCCCCATGTTGAACTCTTTTTATAAAAATATATATTCTATACTATTACAATTAATGTATATATCACATATTTGACAATATAAATAATGTCTCTATATCAGCAGATCATATATTATGGCTTCTGACTAAAGATCATGAGTGGGATAGTTCAATTCATTATTCTATAACTATGTGTATTCATAAGAAATAACATTATTATTATTCATAAGTACACAAACAATTCCCTTCTTCAGTGAATCAATGTTTATAATAAATTTATCAATTATAGATGGTAGATTACAAATAAGAGCATTCACCAATCTCTTCTTCAATTCATTGAATCATTATTCACATTACATTGTCTATATAATAATAACGCCATTATAAGTAATATTTGTAACGCCCCGACCCCAGTTACCCAGAGTTGGTGCCTTATTACATAACATTGGCATGATTATAAAAGATCGTGTCTCAAATGAAAAATTAGTTTATTAGCCTTGAAAATACTAGATACATTCATAAGGTTTACATTCCATCATATAATGGAAAACTACAACAACATTTTTTCCATAGACAACATTGAGATCCCATAGACTATCCCTAAAGGTCAGTAATAATATACTTCTTTGCATCCTGGTAAAAATAAAACATATAAAGGGCTGAGCTCAGATTCTCAGTAAGGATAACAATAAAGTGGACACTTTTATAAATAATCATAAACATTTAATGAAATGTATAAGACTAAAAAAAATCCTTTTAAACTTGAACTTATAGATATTATGGGAAATATAAAATCAAATAATTCATTTACTTATTCACATGGATATACTACTAGTCGAATAATCATATGCAATATCAATATCCACTTTCATAATAATGGAATGCATAATTCCAGACTTCATAACCACATAGTTAAGGCCTTGTGCAAAGACTAAAAATATGATTTTTTCAGGGCCTTGTGCCAAGACAATATTTTTTCTCATGATACCTACAGATGCAACGAGGAGCTATAGTGGGCTCCACCCATCACATAATATGTCCAATGCATTCCTTATATGAAAAGGTTTAAATATAACATAAACATTCATATTAAAACTCTCATATGAAATTTCAATACTTTATCCATAAACAATGAATGGTATAAAAAATAACACATCCACATTCAAACATATCACAAAACCTTAAATACAATACAGAAGTTTTGTATCATAATAAATCAACTTCAAATAAACCGAAAATCCATCAAAGGATATTGACATAGATGAAATCAAAACCATTTTAGAGAAATATCGCTTTCTATTTTGAAATCATTTAAGAATCACATAATTATAAAGAAAACATTTATTTCTAAAATTTTCTTATAATAATTTAAGGGAAGATACGACGATGTTATAACGGTGGAAAATAGCCTCACCCACCATATATGTTAAAAACGGCATTCTTACCTTAATTTTGTTGAAAAGTTTATAAAGGACCTTGTTTGGAAAATGATAGAAAGGTTCCTTTATAAAAATATTATAAGAAGTAAAACATGGGAAAAAACTACTTTAACCCATATTCTATAAAATATTAATAATGTTTGGATATAAAATTTTAAGAAACGTGGATGTGTATGATTAAGACGTCCCAGTAGATACTTAAGTAAAAACAACCTTGGATAATAAAGAGATTGTGAAATTAACACTTACATTGTACCTTTCCTTGGTTGAGGGAACGTTAACCACCTTTATAATTGTGAAATAATTTTTATTAAATTATAAAAGAATCATATACATTAATATGATATCATATATGATCTTTTAACATTGCTTTGTTAACATTATCTTAGTTTTATTGTTGTTTCTGGTGTTAAGGGATTCAGTTTCCTTCATATTCTTTATTGTGGGAGTCATATTTGTTATGGATGGGATGTATCCTATTCAAATCAAGAATTATATCAAGTCTTTAAACATTATTTTTTAATCATCTAATGAAAACTAGTCTTGAATGGATACGATGGGGAATGAATCTCATCGTGTTCGTGGAGACGGTAATCCGTACATATGCACGAGGGATAATATCATTCTTCTGATATTAAAATAATATATAAATGAATGGTATATGATATATAACGAATAATTATCTAGTTATATTATTTATTTAGATCAATTACGCATCATTATTATACCCATTTAAAAAATAATGTATTGAATAACAATTACACCACGATGTGGAGACGGTAAGCCCTACGTACCCACGTATGGTGACATGTCATTAAAAGAATTGATAGAATATTGAATATGGTTGTACCATATTTATAATAACATCACAGTATATAGAATATACTAGAGTTATTATTTTATAATGGAAAAAACCAAGAAAAAGGAAGTGGAAGAAGAATGGAGCTTGAAATAGGTGATGAAATATTTACATCGTCTTCGAGCTCTACCTTTTGATTTGATCAAAAGGGCTCCTTATGTTGGATTTCGCACTAAAGTAAGGCCTCTAGGATAAAGGTAGGTTATCTTAGAGGATCTTTGGATAGGGGTTGGGCTAGCCAAATGGATTTGAAGATGTGAATTAGTGAGAAGGGGGAGTTCCCTTTTATAAGAGTGGTGAGGGGTACCTTAGGAAAATATAGAAATATTATTTTATAATAATATCATTTTCTATTTATAATGACTCAAAAATGAATTATTAAAAGTATAAGGTGGTTATGGGTCAAAAAACACTCATCCAATAGGTTTTGGATAGGTTTGGGTCACTATATTAACTTTATCAATTATATTTAACTCTTAGTTAAATAGTTTGACATTTACCATGTCTCTTTGTATTTTTATATTATATGGTTAATAAAAATACTATATACTTAAAATAGAACCCCAAGAGGTTCATTAATGAGACAAATATCATTATATATGTTCTTTTTCTGAACTTTAGATTTTTAGGAATACAATATCAATTAAAAATATAATATTTGTTTTAAAAACTCTTTTATTTCAATTTTGACACTTTTTTGTTTTGTTTTTGCTAAATTCATAACAGCATTATTACATCAAAAAAAATAATACGAAATAACACTATCATTATTCATAAGTACACAACCAATTCCCTTATTCACGGAATCACTATTTATAATAAATCCATCAATTATAGATGGTAGATTCGAAATAAGAGCATTCACCAATCTCTTCTTCAATACATGGAATCATTCTTTACATTACATTGTTTATATAATAATAACGCCATTATAAGTAATATTTGTAATTACCCAACCCCAGTTACCTAGAGTCTGTGTGTTATTAAATAACATTGGCATGATCATAAACGATCATGTCTCAAAAGACCAATTAGTTTATTAGCCTTGAAAATACTAGATTCATTCATAAGGTTTACATTCCATCATATAATGGAAAACTACAACAACATTATTTCCATAGACAACATTGAGATCCCATAGACTATCCCTATAGGTCAGTCATAATATAATTCATTGCATCCTGGGGAAAATAAAACATAGAAAGGGGTGAGCTCCGATGCTCAGTAAGGATAATAATATAGTGGACACTTTTATAAATAATCATAAACATTTAAGGTAATGTATAAGGCTAAAACAAAATCATTTTTAAACTTGAACTTATGCATGTTATGGATAATATAAAATCAAATAATTCCATTTACTTATTCACATGGATATTTTACTAGACGAATAGTCACATACAATATCAATAGCCACTTTCATAAGGATTTAATGCTTAATTCCAGACTTCATAACCACATAGTCATGTCCTTGTGCCAAGACTACAAATATGATTTTGTCAGGGCCTTATTCCAAGACAATATTTTTTCTCATGAGACCTACAGATGCATCGAGGAGCTATATCAGGCTCCACCCATCACATACTATGTCCAATGCATTCCTCATATGAAAATGTTTAAAGATAACATAAACATTCGTATTAAAACTATCATATGAAATTTCTATACTTTATCCATAAACAATGAATGGTATAAAAATAACACATCCACAATAAAAAATATCACAAGACCTTCAATACAATACAGATTTTTTGTATCATAATAAATCAACTTCAAATAAACATAAAATCCATCAAAGGATGTTGACATAGATGAAATCAAAAACCTTTTTTAGAGAAATATCACTTTCTATTTTGAAATCATTTATGAGTCACATAATTATAAAGAAAACATTTATTTCTAAAATATTCTTATAAGAATTTAAGGGAAGATTCGACGATGTTATAATGGCGGAATATAGCCTCACCCACCATATAAGATAAAAATGGACATTCTTTCCTTAATTTTGTTGAAAAGTCTATAAAGGACCATGTTTGGAAAATGGCAGAAAGATTCCTTTATAAAAATCTTATAAAAAGTAAAACATGGGAATTAATTACTTTAACCCATAGTCTATAAAATAGTAAGAATGTTTTGATATAAAATTTTAAGAAACATGGATGTGGATGATTAAGAAGTCCCAGTAGATACTGAAATAAAAACGACCTTGGATAATAAATAGATTGTAAAATTAACACTTAAATTGTACTTTTCCTTGGTTGAGGGAACATTAACCACCTATATAATTGTGAAATAATTGTTATTAAATTATAAAATAATCATATACATTAATATAATATCATATATGATATTTTAATATTGCTTTGTTAACATTATCTTAGTTTTATCGTTGTTTCGGGTGTTAACATATTCAGTTTCCCTCATATTCATTTTTGTGGTAGTCATATGGGTTATGGATGGGATGTATCTTATTCAAATCCAGAATGATATCAAGTCTTTAAATATTATTTTTCAATCATCTAATGAAAATTATTCTTGAATGTATTGGATGGGGAATGAATCTCATCGTGTTCGTGGGGACGGTAATCCGTACATACGCACGAGCGACAATATCATTCTTTTGATATTAAAATAATATATAATTTTATGGTATATGATATATTCTGAATCATTATCATCTTATATTTATTATTTACATCAATTACAAATCATTATTATACCCATCTAAATAATAATGTATTGAATAACAATTACACCACGACATGGAGACGGTAAGCTCTACGTACGCACATATGGTGACATGTCATTCAAAGGATGGATAGAATAATTAATATGGTTGTACCATATTTATAATAACATCACAGTATATAGAATATACTAGAGTTATTATTTTATAACGGAAACACCCAAGAAAAAGGAAGTGGACGAATAATGGAACTTGAAAGAGGTGATGAAATATTTACATCTTCTTCGGGTTCTACCTTTTTATTTGATAAAAAGGGATACTTATATTGGGTTTTTGACTAAAGTAAGGCCTCTAGGATAAAGGGAAGATATCTTAGGGGGTCTTTGGACAGGGGCTGGCTGAGCCAAATGGCTTTGAAGTTGTGAATTAGTGAGAAAGGGGAGTGCCCTTTTATAAGAGGGGTAAGGGGTACCTTAGGAAAAGGTATAAATATTATTTTATAATAATATCATTTTCTATTTATAATGACTCAAAAATAAATTATTTAAATTATAAGGTGGTAATGGGTCAAAAAACACTCATCCAATACTTTTTGGATAGGTTTAGGTCACTATATTAACTTTATCATTTATATTTAACTCTTAGTTAAATAGTTTGACATTTACCATGTCTCTTTGTATTTTTATATTATATGGTTAATAAACATACTATATAATTAAAATAGAACCCCATGTGGTTCATTAATGAGACAAAGATCATTATATAAGTCCTTTTTCTAAACTTTAGTTTTTTAGGAATAGATTATCAATTAAAAATATAATATTTTTTTTAAAAACTCTTTTATGTCAATTTTGACACGTTTTTTTATTTTGTTTTTTCTAAATTCATAAAAGCATTATTACTTCGAAAAAAAATTCATAAGAAATAACACTATCATTATTCATAAGTGCGCAACCAATTCCCTTTTTCAATGAATCACTATTTATAATAAATCCATCGATTATAGATGGTAGATTCCAAATATGATCATTTACCAACCTCTTCTTTAATACTTCGAATAATTCTTTACATTACATTGCCTATATAATAATAATTCCATTATAAGTAATATTTTTAATTCCCCGACCCCAGTTACCTAGATTCGGTGCATTATTACATAACGTTGGCATGATCATAAAAGATCATATCCCAAATGGAAAATTAGTTTATTAGCCTTGAAAATACTAGATACATTCATAAGGTTTACATTCCATCATATAATAAAAAACAACAACAAAATTGTTTCCATAGACAACACTGATATCCCATAGACTATCCCTATATGTTAGTCATAATATACTTCATTGCATCCTGGAAAAAATAAAACATAAAAATGGGTGAGCTCAGATGCTCAGTATGGATAACAATAAAGTGGACTCTTTTATAAATAATCATAAACATTTAAGGCAATGTATAATACTAAAACAAAAGCCTTTTAAACATGATCTTCTGCATATTATGGAGAATATATAATCAAATAATTCCATTTAGTTATTGACATGGATATTCTACTTGTCAAATTGTCACGTGCAATATCAATAGCCGCTTTCATAATGATGGAATGCATAATTCCAGAATTCATAACCACATAGTAAAGGCCTTATGCAAAGACTACAAATATGATTTTATTAGGGCCTTGAGCCAAGAAAATATTTTTTTCTCCTGAGACCTACAGATTTATTGAGGAGCTATAGTAGGCTCCATCCATCACATACTATGTCCAATGCATTCCTCATATGAAAAGGTTTAAACATAACATAAACATTCGTATTAAAACTACCATATGAAATTTCAATACTATATCCATAAACAATGAATGGTATAAAAATAACACATCCACATTATAACATGTCACAAAACCTTCAATACAGTACAAATGTTTTGTATCATAATAAATCAAATTCAAATAAACTTAAGATCCATCAAAGGATGTTGACATAGATGAAATAAAAACCTTTTTTAGAGAAATATCTCATTCTATTTTGAAATCATTTAAGAGTCACATAATTATAAAGGAAACATTTATTTCTAAAATATTCTTATAATAATTTAATGGAAGATTCCACGATGTTATAACGGTGGAAAATATCCTCACCCACCGTATAAGTTCAAAAAATGACATTCTTACCTTAATTTTGTGGAAAAGTTTATAAAGGACCTTGTTTTGAAAATGATAGAAAGATTCCTTTATAAAAATCTTATAAAAAGTAAAACATGGGAATAAATGACTTTAACCCATAGTCTATAAAATATTAAGAATGTTATGATATAAAATTTTAAGAAACATGGATGTGGATGATTAAGAAGTACCAGTAGATACTTAAGTAAAAACCTCCTTGGATAATAATGAGATTGTGAAATTAACACTTACATTGTACTTTTCCTTGGTTAAGGGAATGTTAACCACCTATATAATTGTTAAATAATTGTTATTAAATTATACAAGAATCATATACATTAATATGATATCATATATGATCTTTTAACATTTCTTTGTTGACAATATCTTAGTTTTATCGTTGTTTCGGGTGTTAACGGATTCAGTTTTCTTTCATATTCTTTGTTGTGGGTGTAACATCCCAGGTAAATAAATAATAAAGAATTTTCATATTAATTAATTTTTACGAATTAAATATTAATTTTAAGTAAAAGGGGTTTCTACATTCGATAGCGTACTCGATACGCAACGATGAGTTTCATTGAAATCTTACGTTGCACACTAGTAATATAATAATATTATTTTAAATGGTAGTTAACATGTAGTTGTTGTACTGGCGGGAATGGATAGAAATAAATAAAATATGATTATATATGTATTAAATGTTTTTATATTTACCCAATAAAAGATAAAGGCTTAAAATACGGAAAGAATTCAATTTTAGGCATTTATACCCTAATTTTCACTAAGGGTTCACTTATCACCTTTTAACGGTGAACCGTCATTAAATAAAGTTTTGATCAATCTTATAAATTCTATTGGACCAAATATAACTCTTCTTTAGAATCGGGACATCAAAATTTACTTTGTGTAAATTTTTGGTATCTTTCCGATAAAGTTCATTCTTTTAATGAATAGTGTAAAATGTTGTATTTTAATTCAAAACCTCTTTTTAATCTAATTTATTTATATGATTAGATTATTATTTGAATTGGTTTTAAAGTGAAATTAGAAAATATTTTTACCATTAAATCCAATAGTGGTCGTTGGAATTAATTTCACTTTGAAATTGGACTTAAACTAGTGTCAATCTTTTGATACTTATTGTTTCACAAAAACACGCTATTTGTCATGACAGTGGGAATTAATTATTAAATTAATTAATTTGACTTATATGTTTTGAATTTTGTAAAATGGAATTCATTTTTGAATTTGGAATATCAAATATATATTAGGGTGAATTATTGGAATTTTTCTGAAAAACTTCAATTTTTAATGAATAGTGAAATCAATAAGTGGTACTTATAAAAACTGATTTTCCATTTAAATGAAATTTTGCCACCTTTGTGTATTTAATTTCAAAAATCCAACATACATGGTTGTCACTAAGAAGTAAAATGTGGTTCAATGAGATTAAAATAATTTTTTGGTGAATAGTAACATATTAAGTTTTTAATCGCGATTAGTGGTAATTAGTGTAGTTTAAGGTAAAAATAATGTTTTAATAATATGAGATGACCTAGACACATGTCTTACTCTCATTGGATGTGTCATGGCCGACCAATAAAAGCCATGGGTCAACTTGGGGACCCCATAGAGCCACTTTGGTTGGAAAATGGCATAAATACCTTTTATTTAATGTTAATGTAAAAAATGGCACAAACATGATATGTTTTACTAAAACAATTTTTAAATGGGGTTATACAAGTCAGATTTTTGATTATAAATAGTAATTGGAAATATAAAAAGATTTCCTAAATCATAGTATTTGTTTTATAATTTTTAGATATTTAATAAATTAAATTATTTATGACATAATAAAGATGCAGCGATGACATCATTATTTGACGATTTAAATAAAATGGAAAGATAATGTAAAATATATGAACTTCACATGTCCAAAACTTATTTTATGGGTGTATTTCGAACCCTTAACACCTTATCCACGAATTATATCAATGTGGGCCCTTTTAAAACCGAAACACATTTCAAATAAAGTAATATTTCTTTACTTTCCAAAAGTGCCTCTCCTCTCCTCTTATAAAAGGCCCCCACCTCTACCACCTTACACACACTCCTCAAGCCTTTGGCTCGGTCCACCCCTGCCCATTTACTCTCTCCACATCCCTCTACTCATCCTAGAGGATTCCCTTTGTGAATAATCCTTTCAAAGGATGACTTTAGGCTAAAATAAAAAGGAGTTACACTTTTAAAGGTAATTCATTCTCTCATGTTCATTTGTTTTATTTTGCTTCTCCAACCCCCTAAACTCTTTTTATTTACTTATTTTGTAACAGAAACAGTATCTTAAATATAATAGGATGTTGTTATAAGATTTATTCGAACTACACTCTCACACAAGTACATCAAAATGGTTAAAGAACATACGGTTTCCGTGGATGGCGAAATTCTCCCTCCCGAAATGATGATTGTTCAATACTCATCTAACACCTTCAAAGGTGGCCATTAAGATGTCACAATATTTATATATGATATATAATATGTGTATGTTTTGTTTAAGATTCTGTATTTTTCATTTTGGGCATACCTTTATGGTTTCCATTATGGGTAAACACGATATCATCATTTAAGGAAGTGAGGACTACCGCCCCCTCAAAGTGATGTGATTCGTTAATGCCATATGTGGGACGTGTAAAGGATGGATTTAAAGTTATTATATATGATGTTATACTGGAATTATAATATACCCCTATATAATTATTATTTCTTTTCATTAAAGTATGAGATAGAAATGAAAGTACCGTTCATGCGTACGTACGACTTACCGTCTCCATGAACGGTGCATTTCATTTCTTATCCCCAAATGTAATGGACTGTTAAAAGTACATGTATATAATGGATATATATAATGAATGATATATCTAAATGATGAATATAATCCTGTAATTAAAATATATATACCTCTCATTTAGTTTTAATTCCATTAATATGACAAAGAAATGAAAGTAGCGTTCATGCGTACGTACGGCTTACCATCTCCATGAACGGTGCATTTCATTTATTACCTCTAAATGATTATGTAATATTATAAATACATGTATATTCAGGATATATATGATATATATGATATCAAAAATCAGTAATTTCATTCTGGATATAAAGAACCTTTGACCACATGAACAACATCTAATTGTAAGAAGTCCACTTTCGACTTAAGAACCAAATATCGACAAAACAAACATTATTAACTTAAATGGTTACATAATGTTTATAACATGGAAATAAGTGATATAAAAGGAATAATGAACTTTAAAAAGGTTCTTAATCAAGTTGAAATTAACTCAAGTTTATTATTCAGTACGTTAAAGAATGATCGAGTCAAGTCGGACCCAAGGTAAGGGATTTCGTCTCAATCTCCTTTCATTGAGGCATATTTCGTTTTATACACAACATTCTTTATACGGTGTATAAACCCCTTTTACTTTTACTTTTATACAAAAGGAATCTTTTTCTACGAATCATTTTACTAAACGACAAAAAGGAATGTTTTTTTAACGTACGCAGTGACAACAACCTTTTCCGCCTCCGCGAGTATTATTTGGTCTTTGGCTTCCTCAACAAGCCGTAATGTTTTTAAAATAAAATAAATACCATATAATCTTTTATGTATTTTGGTATTGAAAATGGTTTTGATAAAGGATTCTATTATGATATATTTTGATGTGGAAATGTTATCATTCCTTTATATTGGTTTTATGTTTTATGATTTTATATTGGTACTTAGACATTTTAACGGGTGGTTATGTTATAAACCATATGACGGGTGGTGCCATGAATACAAGGATGGGTGGTTATGTTATAACCTCCAATGCATTGGGTATGGAAGTCGGACGTATGTCTATTCCATTAAGTATGTATGGAAATTGTCCGTATGGCTATTCCATTAAGTGATATGTGTGTAAGTCGACCGTATGGTTATTCCACTTAAGTATGTTTATGTCCCAAGTTACCGTTATATATGCTATGTGTTCTTTATATGGGTTTTATGGTAATCCTTTGGTTACAAAAAGGTAAGTAATGATACTTTATTTAGTGAATAGTTTTTTACTACTTCATGATGGTGAAGGTATTACTTTGTTGGAGTATACATGGTTTACTTGATGTTTGAAAAAGTAATAGTTTTCATTCTTTGTGTATCCCTTACTGAGCTTTTTATGCTCACCCCAAGTTTTTTTCGAAATGTTTTTCACAGGACTTAAAGTGGAATAAGGTCAAGGATGGGATCAAGGGAATTTCATGCTATATATGACATGGAACTAGACATGTTTCTTTTTAAGAGTTTTTTTATTATGGAAACTTAGTAGAAGTGTCTACTTTGCAATATTTTGAGATGTAATATTTATTTTCTAATTATCTAAAACTATAAACCTGAAAAGATCCTCAATGTGAATTATTCATTTAATTCAATATTAAGAAAGGTTTAAGGCTGGGGCCTTATAGTTGGTATCAAAGGTCGGTTTAGACAACTTTAGGAGTTAGAAAATTGTTAAATTATAAGTTAATTTATGATATGATTGAAATGATATAGCATTTACAGATTACCATGTTGCTTCGCCTAAGATATTTCTTTGTTAAGTATGGTTTTTCGTAGAGGAAACAAAACATCTTTTCTAGGAAGGAATACAAAGGGAAATGACCTTTCAAATTAGTACACTGAGATGGTCAGAATCAGAATTGAGCAGTTTACTACAGTGATGGATCAGTTGAATCAGGTGATAAATGGTGGTTGTGTTATTGATGATATTTTGGTGTTTTCTAAAAGTGAAGAGGAGCATGAAAGTCATTTAAGGGTTATCTTGCAATCCTTAAAAGAAAAGAAACTATATGGAAAATTCAGCATGTGCGAATTTTGGTTACAAAAAATTTCTTTCCTAGGTAACATTGTTTCAAAAGATGGCATAACTGTTGATCCAACTAAAACAAAAGTTGTTGAAGAATGGCCAAGACCCACAAATGTAACCGAGATCCATAGTTTTCTTGGTTTGGCAGGTGACTACCGAAGGTTTGTTGAAAATTTTTCACGGTTATCTAGTCCAATGACTAAGCTAACTTGTAAGGGTGTTAAGTTCATCTGGACAAAAGAATGTGATGATTGTTTTCAGGAGTTGAAAAGAAGATTGGTGAATGCTCCAGTTTTGGCACTTCCATCCAGGAATGGTGAGTTTTTTATATACAGTGATGCTTCGTTGAAGGGACTTGGCTGTTTCCTAGTGCAGAATGATCAGGTAATTGCTTATGCTTCACGTCAGTTGAAAACTCATGAGGTAAATTACCCTACACATGATTTGTAATTAGCTGCTGTTGTCTTTGCTTTAAAAATTTGGAGGCATCATTTGTATGGAGTAAAGTGTGAAATATATACTGATCACAAATGTTTAAAGTATATATTCACTCAGAAGGAATTAAACATGAGACATAGGAGATGGCTGGAATTAATCAAGGATTATGATTGCACAATTCATTACCATCCGCGAAAAGCAAATAAAGTGGTTAATGCTTTGAGTCTAAAAAGTAATGCTTCATTAGCAATGTTGCATTTGGAACGTGATCCTTTGGTTAAAGATTTGATGAACATAGGCATAGAAGTTGTTGGTATAGGATTTTCTTCTGTTTTTTTTTCAGGTTTTAGTGAAATCTTCTCTATCAGACAGAATCAAGCAAGCACTGAAGCGAGAAAGTGAGTTGAAGAAAAAGGTAGAGCTGGTTCAGAGAGGTAAGTTGCCTGAATTCAAAATTGATAATGATTGTGTTTTGAGGATTGGGAAGAGGTTATGTGTGCCTTGTGATTCACAGTTGAAGAATGAGTTATTATGTGAGGCTCATAGTTCTCTGTTTTCAGTTCATCCTGGCAGTACTAAGATGTACAGAGATCTGCGGGAGTATTACTGGTGGGATGGAATGAAAAGAGATATTGCTGATTTTACTGTGAAGTGTTTGACTTGTCAGCAGGTTAAAGTAGAGCGGTAGATACCTAAAGGGATGCTTCAGCCTTTACCAGTTCCAGAGTGGAAATGGGAAAACATATCCATGGACTTTGCTGTGGGATTACCGAGGACATCTCGAGGTAATAATGCAATCTGGGTTATATTTGATCGATTGACCAAATCTTCTCATTTCCTTGCTATACGAGATACTTTCTCTCTAGATCAACTTTCCCGTTTGTATCTTAAAGAGATAGTCAGGTTACATGGAGTTCCTATCTCCATTGTATCTGACCGTGATCCTTGATTCACTTCTAACTTTTGGAAAGGCCTTCAGAAGTCGTTGGGTACTGAATTAAATTTTAGTACAGCTTTTCATCCTCAATCAGTTGGGTAGTCAGAACGAACAATTCAGACATTGGAGGATATGCTACGAGCTTGTTCGATGGATTATCAGGGAAGTTGGGACCAATAGCTTTCTTTGGTTGAATTTTCATATAATAACGGTTGGCACCATTTCAGGCATTATATGGGAAGCGGTGTCGAACTACAGCTTTCTGGGATGAAGTGGGTGAAAGGAAGTTGATGGGACGAGAATTGGTAGAAGAGATGGCAGAAAAGGTTCAGTTGATTCATAAACACATGAGAATAGCTCAGAGCAGGCAGAAGAGTTATGCGGATAACCGGAGGAAGGATCTATCTTCCGAGGTAGGTGATCATGTTTTTCTCAAGGTTTCTCCATAGAAAAGTGTGATGATATTTAGTAAGAAAGGAAAGCTGAGTCCAAGGTTTATTGGACCATATGAAATTCTGGAGAAATTTGGATCAGTTGCTTACCGAGTGGCTTTACCTCTGATTTTATCTCAGGTACACAATGTTTTTCATGTTTCAATGTTGAGGAAGTATATGCCAGATCCATCTCATGTTTTGAGTCCAGAGGTAGTTCAGCTGGAAGAGAACCTATCTTATGAAGAACAACCAGTCCAGATTCTTGACCACATGGAGCAGGTGTTACAGAATAAGGTGATTCATCAGGTAAAGGTTTTGTGGAAAAACCATGTGATTGAAGAGGCAACGTGGGAATCTGAAAATGCTATGAGGGATAAATACCCCCACTTATTTTGATAAGTGAATAAAATTGCGAGGACGCAATTCCCAAAAGGGGGGAAGGATGTAACATCCCAGGTAAATAAAGAATAAAGAATTTTCATATTAATTAATATTTACGAATTAAATATAAATTTTAATTAAAAGGGGTTCTACATTCGATAGCGTACTCGATACGCAATGATGAGTTTCATTGAAATCTTACGTTGCACACTAGTAATATAATAATATTATTTTAAATGGTAGTTAACATGTAGCCGTTGTACTGGAGGGAATGGATAGAAATAACTAAAATATTATTATATATGTTTTTAAATGTTTTTATATTTACCCAATAAATGATAAAGGCTTAAAATACGGAAAGAATTCAATTTTAGGCATTTATACCCTAATTTTCACTAAGGGTTCACTTATCACCTTTTAACGGTGAACCATCATTAAATATAGTTTTGATCAATCTTATAAATTCTATTGGACCAAATATAACTCTTCTTTAAAATCGAGACATCAAAATTTACTTTGTGTAAATTTTTGGTATCTTTCCGATAAAGTTCATTTTTTTAATGAATATTGTAAAATGTTGTATTTTAATTCAAAACCTCTTTTTAATCTAATTTATTTATATGATTATATTATTATTTTAATTGGGTTTAAAGTGAAATTAGAAAATATTTTTACCATTAAATCCAATAGTGGTCGTTGGAATTAATTTCACTTTGAAATCTGACTTAAACTAGTGTCAATCTTTTGATACTTATTGTTTCACAAAAACACACTATTTGTCATGACAGTGGGAATTAATTATTAAATTAATTAATTTGACTTATATGTTCTGAATTTTGTAAAATGGACTTTATTTTTGAATTTGGAATATCAAATATAGCTTAGCGTGAATTTTTGGAATTTTTCGGAAAAACTTCAATTTTTGATGAATAGTGAAATCACTAAGTGGTACTTATAAAAACTGATTTTCCATTTAAATGAAATTTTGCCACCTTTGTGTATTGAATTTCAAAAAATCTGACATACATGGTTGTCACTAAGAAGAAAAATGCGGTTCAATGAGATTAAAATAATATTTTGGTGAATAGTAACTTATGATGTTTTTAATCGCGATTAGTGGTAATTAGTGTAGTTTAAGGTAAAAATAATGTTTTAATAATATGAGATGACCTAGAAACATGTCCTACTCTCATTGGATGTGTCATGGCCGACCAATACAATCCATGGGTCAACTTCTGGATCCCATAGAGCCACGTTGGTTGGTAAATGACATAAATACCTTTTATTTAATGTTAATGTAAAAAATGGAACAAACATGATATGTTTTACTAAAACAATTTTTAAATGGGGTTATACAAGTCAGATATTTTATTATAAATTGGAATTGGAAAGATAAAAATATTTCATACATCATAGTATTTTTTTTATAATTTTTATACATTAAATAAATGAAATTATTTATGACATGATAAAGCTGCAGCGATGACATCATTATTTGACGATTTAAAAAAAATGGAAAGATAATGTAAACTCTATGAACTTAAAATGTCCAAAACTTATTTTATGGGTGGATTTCGAACCCTTAACACGTTATCCACGAATTATATCAATGTGGGACCTTTTAAAACCGAAACACATTTTCAAATAAAGTAATATTTTTTTACTTTCCAAAAGTGCCCCTCCTCTCCTCTTATAAAAGGCCCCCACCTCTACGACCATACACACACTCCTCAAGCCTTTGGATCGGCCAACCCCTGCCCATTTACTCTCTCCACATCCCTCTCCTCATCCTAGAGGATTCCCTTTGGGAAGAATCCTTTCAAAGGAAGCCTTTAGGCTCAAATCAAAAGGAGTTACACTTTTAAAGGTAATTCATTCTCTCATGTTAATTTGTTTTATTTTGCTTATACAACCCCCTAAACTCATTTTATTTACTTATTTTGTAACAAAACCAGTATATTCAATATACTGGGATGTCGTTATAAGATTTATTCAAACTAAACTCTCACACAAGTACATCAAAATGGTTAAAGAAAATACGGTTTCTGTGGATGGCGAAATTCTGCCTCCCGAAACGATGATTGTTCAATACTCATCTAACACCTTCAAAGGTGGCCATTAAGATGTCACTATATTTATATATGATATATAATATGTTTATTGTTTCTTTAAGCTTTTGTATTTTTCATTTTGGGAATACCTTTATGGTTTCCATTATTGGTAAACATGATATCTTCATTTAAGGAAGTGCGGACTACCGCCCCCTCAAAGTGATGTGATTCGTTAATGCCATATGTGGGACGTGTAAAGGATGGATTTAAAATTATTATATATGATGTTATACTGGAATTATAATATACCCCTATATCATTATTATTTCTGTCCATTAAAGTATGAGATAGAAATGAAAGTAGCGTTCATGCGTACGTAGGGCTTACCGTCTCCATGAACGGTGCATTTCATTTCTTATCCCCAAATGTAATGTACTATTAAAAGTACATGTATATAATTGATATATATAATTAATGATATATCTAAATGATTAATATAATCCTGTATTTAAAATATACATACCTCTCATTTAGTTTTAATTCCATTAATATGAAAAAGAAATGAAAGTATCGTTCATGCGTACGTACGGCTTACCATCTCCATGACCGGTGCATTTCATTTCTTACCACTAAATGATTATGTAATATTATAAATACACGTATATTCAAGATATATATGATATATATGATATCAAAAATAAGGAATGTCATTCTGGATATAAAGAACCTTTGACCACACGAACAACATGTTATTGTAAGAAGTCCACTTTCGACATAAGAACCAAATATCGACAAAACAAACATTATTAATTTAAATGGTTAAATAATGTTTATAACATGGAAATAAGTGATATAAAAGGAATAATTAACTTTAAAAAGTTTCTTAATCAAGTTGAAATTAACTCAAGTTTATTATTTAGGACGTTAAAGAATGACCGAGTCAAGTCGGACCCAAGGTAAGGGATTTCGTCTCAATCTCCTTTCATTGAGGCATATTTAGTTTTATACACAACATTCTTTTATACGGTGTATAAACCCCTTTGACTTTTACTTTTATATAAAAGGAATCTTTTTCTACGAAGAGTTTTACTAAACGACAAAAAGGAATTTTTTTTATGTACGCGGTGACAATGACCTTTTCCGCCGCTGCGAGTATTATTTGGTCTTTGGCTTCCTCAACAAGCCGTAATGTTTTTAAAATAAAATAAATACCATATACTCCTTTATGTATTTTGGTATTGAAAATGGTTTTGATAAAGGATTCTATTATGATATATTGTGATGTGGAAATGTTATCATTCCTTTATATTGGTTTTATGTTTTATGATTTTATATTGGTAATTGGACATTTTAACAGGTGGTTACGTTATAAACCATATGACGGGTGGTGCCGTGAATACCAGGATGGGTGGTGACGTTATAACATCCAATGCATTGGGTATGGAAGTCGGCCGTATGGATATTCCATTAAGTATGTATGGAAATTAGCCATATGGCTATTCCATTAAGTGATTTGTGTGGAATTCGACCGTATGGTTATTACACTTAAGTATGTTTATGTACCAAGTTACCTTTATATATGCTATGTGTTCTTTATATGGGTTTTGTCATAATCCTTTGGTTACAAAAAGGTAAGTAATGATACTTTATTTAGTGAATATTTTTTTACTACTTCATGATGGTGAAGATATTACTTTGTTGGAGTATACATGGTTTACTTGATGTTTGAAAAAGTAAAAGTTTTCATTCTTTGTGTATCCCTTACTAAGATTTTTATGCTCACCCCAAGTTTTTTTCGAAATGTTTTTCACAGGACTTAAAGTGGAATAAGGTCAAGGATGGGATCAAGGGAATGTCATGCTATATAAGACATGGAACTAGACATGTTTCTTTTTAAGAGTTTTTTTTATTATGGAAACTTAGTAGAAGTGTCTACTTTGTAATCTTTTGAGATGTAATAGTTATGTTCTAATTATCTAAAACTCTAAACCTGAAAAGATCCTCAATGTGAATTATTCATTTAATTCAATATTAAGTAAGGTTTAAGGCTGGGGCCTTATAGTGGGAGTCATATTGTTTAGGGATGGGATGTATCTTATTAAAATCTAGAATAATATCAGGTCTTTAAAAAATATTTTTTAATCATCTAATGAAAATTAGTCTTGAATGGATACGATGGGGAATGAATCTCATCGTGTTCATGGAGACGATAATCCGTACATATGCACGAGCGACAATATCATTCTTTTGATATTAAAATATTATATAATTGGATGGTATATGATATATAACGAATCATTATCATGTTATATTTATTATTTACATCAATTAAATATCATTATTATACCCATCTAAAGGATAATGTATTGAATAACAATTACACTACGACGTGGAGACGGTAAGCCCTACATACGCACGTATAGAAACTTGTCCTTCAAAGGATGGATAGAATAATGTATATGGGTGTACCATATTTATAATAACATCACAGTATATAGAAGATACTGGAGTTAATATTTTATAATGGAAACAACCATGAAAAAGTAGGTGGAAGAAGTATGGAACTTGAAATAGGTGATGAAATATTTACATCTTCTTCAGGTTCTACCTTTTGATTTGATCAAAAGGGCTCCTTATGTTGGATTTCTGACTAAAGTAAGGCCTCTGGGATAAATGGAGGATAGATAATAGGGTCTTTGGATAGGGTTTGGCCAAGACAAATGGCTTTGAAGATGTGAATTAGTGAGAAGGGGGAGTTCCCTTTTATAAGATGGGTGAGGGGTACCTTATGAAAAGCTAGAAATATTATTTTTTAATAATATCATTTTCTATTTATAATGACTCAAAAATAAATTATTTATATTATAAGGTGGTTATGGGTCAATCAAAACTCATCCAATAGGTCTTGGATAGGTTTGCGTCACTATATTAACTTTATCATTTATATTTAACTCTTAGTTAAATATTTTGACATTTATCATGCCTCTTTGTATTTTTATATTATATGGTTAATAAACATACTATATACTTAAAATAGAACCCCAAGTGGTTAATTAATGAGACAAAGATCATTATATAAGTCATTTTTCTAAACTTTAGATTTTTAAGAATAGAATATCAATTAAAAATATAATGTTTGTTTTTAAAATTCTTTTATGTCAATTTTGACACTTTTTTGTTTTTTGTTTTTTATAAATTCATAACAGCATTATTACTTTCGAAACAATTCATCTAAATAACCCTAACATGTCATATTAACCTAGAAAATTATTTTAATTCATAAAAATTCTCAAATTACATTTATTTTGATATTTATAATATCAATTATTTTAATATTTCATTAATTAGGTAATTACTGTATCATATTTGTGCCATAAATAAATTAAATTATTTAATGTATAAAAAATATTAATAAAATAACATTATGTAGGAAATATATTTATATTTATAATGAATATTTATAGTCTAATTTATCTTATGTATAACCCTATATTAAAAATGTTTTCGTTATTAAACATTGATTTTAACTCTTTTAACTCTTATTTAAATAAAATAATAATAAGTGACCTAATCTAATCCAAGTGGACCAAAGAGGTTCATATTTTATTTATAATGTTTTTTGGTCGAATTATACTTATCCCAATGAATTAGGACATGTGTTATGGTAATAATAATATCATTTTTACCCATAATTACCATATTTACTTTTAACCGTGGTCAATAAAAGTAAAAAGTTACTATTCAGAAAAAATTATATTCATCTTATTGAACCACATTTTACATACTGATATCAACTGTGTCTCTTGGATTTTTTAAATTCCACACATGGAAGTGGTAAAATTACGTTTTATATGAATTTAAAAATTCTCCTTGGAGGTGGGTAAAAGACAGTGAAAAGTTCAATAAAATTATTATATATTGAAAATTATTATAAACTTACTCCAATGAATTAAATTTAACATATATAGGTTTTATGTATCTATTTTGACCTAAAATAAAATAAATAATTATTTAAATAAAAATTCGGTTCTAAACTATAACATAGTGTTTTTCATTATTCATCAAAAATTTGATGTTTTCAGAAAATACCAAAAATTCACCCTAAGATAATTTCAATATTCTAAATCCAAAAATAAAGTCTAGTTTTAAATATAATATTTATAAAATTTTAAAAAGTGGGTATTAATATTCATAACAGCTAGTTTGATTGGTTGTGGTGTGTTAGAACTCAAAGTTGCGTACAACACATGCTACTGTATTATTCATTGAGAAGCGTCCCGTGGAAGCTTTGGGTGTTATATTATCCCCTCCATCAAATAATTTCATCCTCGAAATTTCTAGAGTATTATTGTGTAAAAAGACTTAGGTGATTCTTCATCATAAGTTCCTCTGGTTCCCACGTTGACTCTTCTATCTTATGGTTTCTCCATAGAACCTTTACCAGACGAGTCGTACGCTTTCTCAGAAATTGTTCTCTTGTATCAAGAATCTTGACAGGCTCTTCGTAATAAGAAAAATAGGGTTTGAGTTCTAATTCCTCATACGTGAGTACATGAGTTGGGTCAGGCATTTATTTTATCATCAATGATACAAGGAACACATCTTGAACTTTGGAGAGACATGGTGCCATTTCCAAATGGTAATGCACAACCCCAATTCGTTCTAGAATTTTGAAAGGTCTGATATACCTGGGACTCAATTTACCCTTCCTACCGAAACGTATAATAGCCTTCCTCCAACAAAACATGATCTCCTACCTAAAATTCCAAATCCTTTCTTCGGTTATCCACATAGGTCTTCTGTCTACTTTGAGATGCTTTGATGTTGGTTTGGACTAACATCACCTTTTCCATCATTTCCCCCAAAAGTTCTAGTCATATGAGTTGTCTTTCACCAACATGATCCCAATAGGTTGGTGTGCGACATCTCTTTCTGTATAATGCTTCATATGGTGTCATCTAAAATTTGAATGGAAGCTATTGTTATAGGAAAATTATACCAAAGGTAAATATTGATCGCACATACCTTGAATGTCAAGTGAACATGATCTCAACATGTCTTATATGGGTTGAATAGTCCGTTCTGATTGTCCATCAGTTTGGGAGTGGTAGGAAGTTCTCAAACAAAGTTCATTATCTATAGCTTTCTGATGACTTTTCATGAAACTTGATGTAAAACGTGGATCAAGATCAGAAATAATCAACAGTGGTACTCCATGAAGTCTTACAACATCATTAGTATATAGTCTTGCTAAACATTTTATTGGTAAATCTTCTCTTATAGCAAGAGAATGTGCTAACTTGGTAATACGATCAACAATGACCCATTTTTTCATCGTTCCTTCTAGGAGAATTTTTTATTCCCATGAAAAAGTCCATCATAATATTATCACATTTCCACTTAGGTATGGTAAGAGGTTTCAAGACCCCTCCAGGATGTTTCCTTCCAACTTCCACTTGTTGAAAAACCATACATCATGACACAAAATCAGAAATCTCCCTCTATATGTTGTCCCACCATAAATGTTCCTTCAAATATCTATACATATTAGTTCTACCAAGGTGTATACAGAAATCGGAACTATGAGAATCATCCAACAATTCCCTTTTTAGATCAAGTATATCATGAACATAATGTCTCTTCCCAATTTTCAAAATTTCATCTTCATACACAACGTCACTCAATCTCCCATCATTCGCAGCTATAATCTTCTTTGGAAACTCTTCATCACCAGTTTGAGAACTCTTTATCCTTTCTAGTAATGATTTTTTGGCAACCATTTGAAAAATCATAGATGTTTCCCCCTCCATAGTTATTCTCATATCCATCTTTACTAGATCCATGTATATAGGATCCTTTTCAACTCTCATCTTGTTCAAAACTCCATGGGTCATTCTACTCAATGAAACTTCCACCTTATTTTCCTTCCCCAGGTGGTATTGTATAGTGCAATAATAATCCTTGAGTAGTTCAAGCCATCAATTTTTTTTCATGTTGAGTACTTTTTGTGAGAAAATAAACATCAAAATCTTGTGATCAGTATATATATCACATATTTCACCATAGATATAGTGTCTCCAAATCCTCAAAGTAATGATTACAGCGGCTAACTCAAGATCATTAGTAGGATAGTTTTTCTCATGAATTTTTAGCTCTCGTGATGCATAGGCAATAACCCTATCATTCTGCATAAGGACACAAACAATTACATTCATTGAAGAGTCACTATAAATAACAAACCCATCATTCCTTGATAGTAGAGTCAATATAAGATCATTGAATATTCTTCTCTTCAGTTCTTCAAAACATTCTTCACACCATTTTTTCCAAACAAATTTAACCCCTTTTCGTGTGATCTTTGTTAATGGGTTAGCCAACTGGAAAAAATTCTGGATGAAACGTCATTAATAACCTACTAAACCAATAAAACTACATACCTTGGTTATACTCATTGGAACTAGCCATTATTGGATTTCCATGGTCTTAGAAGGATCAACAGAGATCCCATCCTTTGGGACAATATGGACAAGAAAAGAAATATCATGAACCAGAATTCACACTTACTAAACTTCCCATATAATTCATGTCTTCTATGAGACTTCATGATAATGCACATGTGATTTTGATGATATTCATAGCTTTTGGATTATACCAATATATCATCAATAAATACCACTACAAAATAATCAAGATATTCCTTGAAAACATTATTCATCAGATCCATGAAGACAGGGGTTGTATTAGTCACTCCAAATGGTATTACTGTAAACTCGTAATGCCCGTACCTAGTTAGAAATGATGTTTTCGGATTGTCTTCCTTCTTCACGCACAACTAATGATATCTAGATCGATGTTCAATCTTTGAAGAATAATGATCTCCATGAATTTGGTCAAATAAATCATCAATGCGAGTTAGTGTATACTTGTTCTTTATTGTTATAGAATTGATCACCCTATAGTCAATGCACAACCTCATAGATCAATATTTCTTTTTACCAAAAAGGATAGGGGATCCCTACAGAGAAACACTAGGGTGAATAAATTCCTTATTATTCAATTCCTCTAGTTGTTTAATTAATTCCACTAATTCCATAGTGGTAATTATATAATGGGTCTTCGATATAGGCTTTGAACCAGGAATTAAGTAAATGGAAAACTCAATTTCTCTTTTTGGAGGATGTCCAGGTAAATCTTCTAGAAACAAATCAACACATTCTTTTACAGTAGGAACATACTCTATTTGAATATTATTTTCCTCACCCACAGTTATTTCATTCTCTTCCACCCAATAATTGAATTTAGTGGTGCTACTATGGGTGGATCTAGATAATAATTAGGTGGTAACGTTTCCACTCTAATGATAAGGTGTCCTGTATCATCATCATAAAAAATTATAACCTCCATCTTCTTACAATAAACCTTCACATCTTGGTCCGAAATCCAATCTATACTGAGGATTATATCAAATTAAATCTTGTGTATGACGATGACAGCATAAGATAAAGAACATTTATATTCCCTAATGGGAACAGAATCACAATACATTGTTACGATGATACTTCCCTTAAGAGTTTTGACTGACAACTCCCTTGTTAAATCATATTGGAAATATCTAATTTTCATACCAAACTGAGAAGATATGAAATAATGAGATGATCCATAATCCAATAAAGCATTTTCTAAACATGAGGAAACCATTAAAATAACATCCCCCACATATTTCAGTGCTTCAACGTCAGCAGTAGTGATACCAAATGCTTGGCCTTGATCCCTTGGCCTTTTCTGATGTAAGGTCCCCAGACGCTTAGGGAATTCATTCGCATAATTCCCCCTTTCTCTAAAATTGTAGCAATCAATATCGACAACCTCTTTCTTCCCCTTGAAATCATGAGCTTGGTGGCCTTTTTTCACTGCACTTATAACAGACTCACATTCCCTTCAGGCCAGTACTGGGCTGTTTATTCCCACATTTACTACAGGATGCATATTCCAAATTTTCCTTCTTCCCCTTATTTCAATTTCGATAGTTTTATACATATCTCTTCTTCTATTTCTTTGCTTTAATGTTTTAATACTTAGAGAATGCTTTTTCTGTCTTAATAACACATGAGACAATATATTTGTATGACGAGAAGGATTATAAGACTAATGCTCGATGGAGTAATGGTTTTAACCAATCAATAAAATGATCAATCTCACTTCTAGGGTTATGTATATAATATATATCATGCCTCACTAACCTTATAAATTTAGCTTCATACATTGCGATATTCTCAACCTCATATTCCCTCACACTTAGAAATTGTCTTTCCATATCCACTCAATGGTCATGTGGAAATTATTTTTCATTGAAAATATCTTTAAACTCCCTTCATTCCATATTTGATACTTCATCATCTTCCTTTGTTTTTTGAATCAATGACCACCTTTGATCAGTATCTCCAGTGAGGCAGTAAAATGCCATGGAAACTTTTTCCCTTTTGCTACTCCCCAAGGCGTGTAATATTTTCTCTAAGTAATTTATCCATTTCTAGGCTACTAGTGGATCTTTACCCCCATTTAATGTTGGTGGTTTTTGCCTCAGGAAATGATAGCATTGATCCTCCACACTTTAGATCAGGGGTCTCCATACGGGTAAGGTTATTATTCATAACCTGAGTGAGTTGTCCCAGTATGGTGATTAGCTGATCAGCACCAGTTGTATCACTATTTCCCCAATAATTATCTTCAGTTAGAGGTAAATCCCTACATGGAGTGCGTGAATTGATATGGTTTCCATTCCTTCCACTAGGTTCCATTTCTAAACAATGACATAAAATATATTATTTTATGAATCGCAATACAAAAATCCAAATTTGTTATCACCTAACATAAATTGAACAGTTTATGGATATAATCCAAAATCATAAAAATGTTTTCTTTGAGGAAGTATATACAAATAAACCCTTCATAATGGTTTTTAAAAAAATTGATAGTTATTTTATTAATATCCTCTGGGAGTATCGAAACCAAGAGTGCAGAAAGGCCCATTATCGTGGAGCAGTTCCTCTTCAAGTCTAGCTCAAAGCGGTGTTTTCGGGTTTTACCCCTAGGTACATCTATGCCAGAGCCGCCTCTACCTGCTCGTATCTAGACAAGGATTTATTTCTTTGAAAACTCACAAAATCTCTACAATACCAAAATTCTAGAATGGTATTATATACTTATACTAAATGTCTATCATAGGGTAATGTTCTCTAATAAGAGTTTATCTAAATATAAATTCCAAGGTTTGTACTAAACTTCCTCTAATACCAACTATAACACCCCGACCCCAGTTACCCAGAGTCAGTGCATTATTACATAACATTGGCATGATCACAAAATACTGAGTCTCCAATGAATGATTAGTTTTGTAGCTTTGAAATACTAGATACATTGGTAACATTTACATTGCATCATAAAATAGAAAACTACCACAACATTGTTTCCATAAACAATATTGAGATCCCATAGACAATCCCTGCAGGTAAGTCAAAATATACTTCTTCATATCCTGGGAAAAATAAAACATGGAAATGGGTGATCTCAGATGCTCAAAAAGGATAACAATAAAGCAAAATCATTCATAAATAATCATAATCATTTAAAGAAATGTATAAGACTAAAACAAAATCCTGTTAAACATGATATTCAGCATAATATGGAAAAGATAAAATCAAAAAATTCTATTAAATTATTTACATGGATATTCTACTAGTCGAATAATCACATGCAATATCAATAGCCACTTTCATAATGAAGAAATGCATAATTCCAGACTTCATAACCACATAGTCAAGGCCTTGTTCCAAGACTGCAAATAAGATTTTGTCAAGCCCTTGTGCCAAGACACTAGTTTGTCTCATGAGACCTACTGATGCATCGAGGATCTATATGGGGATCCACCCATCACATAATAAGTCTCATGCGTTCCTCATATGAAAATTTTTAAACATAACATAAACATTCATATTAAATCTAGAATATGAAATTTCAATAATTAATTCATAAACCATGAATGGTATTAAAATAACACAACCACAGTAAAACATATCACAAAAACATCAATACAATATGTATGTTTTGTATCATAATAAATCAACATCAAATAAACTTAAAATCCATCAAAGGATGTTGACATAGATGAAATAAAAACCTTTTTTAGAGAAATATATCTTTTTATTTTTAAATCATTTAAGAGTCACATAATTATAAAGAAAACATTTATTTTTCAATTATTATTATAAGGTTGTTTGGGAAGCTTTGATGATGTTATAAAGGAGGTAAATAGCTTCACCCACCATATAAGTTAAAAAAAGACATTCTTACCTTAATTTTGTCAAAATGGTTATAAAGGACCTTGTTAGGAAAATGACAGAATGTTTCCTTTATAAAAATATTATAAAAAGTAAAAAATGGTATAAATGACTGTAACCCATTGTCTATAAAATTGTAAGAATGTTCTGATATACATTTTTAAGAACCATGGATGTGGATAATAAATAGGTCCCAGTAGATACTTACATAAAAACAACCTCGGATAATAATGTGATTGTGAAATGTACCCTTACCTTGTACTTTTATTTGGCCTAGGGTAGGTTAACCTCCTGTATAATAGTGAAATAATTGTTATTAAACTATAAAAGAATCATATACTTCAATATGATATCATATATTATCTTTTAACATTGCTTTGTTAAGAATATCTTAGTATTAGCGTTGTTTCAGATGTTAATAGATTATTTTCCTTTAAATTATTTGTTATGTGAGTCGTGTTTGTTATGGATGGGATGTATCTTATTTATATGTAAAATGATATCAAGTCTTTAAACATTATTTTTAATCATCTAATGAAAATTATTCTTGAATGGATACGATGGGAAATGAATCTCATCGCTTTTGTGGAGACGGTAATCCGTACGTACGCACGAGCGACAGTGTCATTCTTTTGATATTAAAAAATATATAATTGGATGTTATATCATATATACAGTATCAATATAATGTTATATTTATTATTACATCAATTTTTTATAATTATTATACCCATACAAAAAATAATGTATTGAATAACAATTGCACCATGACGTGGATACAGTAAGCCGTACGTACGCCGGTATGGTGACATTTCATTCAAAGGATGGATAGAATAATGAATTTGGTTATACCATATTTATAATAACATCATAGTATATAGAATATACTGGAGCTATTATTTTATAATGGAAACAAAAAATAAAAAGGAAGTGGAAGAAGAAAGGATCCTGGAAGAGGTGATGAAATATTTAACTCTTCTTTGGGTTCTTCCTTTTGTTTTAACCAAAAAGTGCTCCATTGAATGGATTTATGACTAATGGAAGGACTCTAGGATGATGGGAGGATAGTTGAGAGGGTATTGGGGAAGGTTTTGGCTGAGCTAAATGGCTTTTAATGTGTGAATTAGAGAGAAGTGGGAGTGACCTTTTATAAATGGGTTGAGGGGCACCTTAGGAAAAGCTAGAAACATTATTTTATTATGAAATAATTTTCGGTTTTTAATGGATAAAAAATGAATTATTTAATGTATAAGGTGGTTATGGGTCAAAAACCACTCAAAAAATAGGTTTTATACAGGTTTGGGTCACTATATTAACTTTACCTTTTAGATTTAACTCTTAGTTAAATAGTTTGACATTTACCATGTCTCTTTATATTTTTATATTATATGGTTAATAAACATTCTATATACATCCAAGAGAACCCCAAGTGGTTCATTAATGATACAAATACCATTATATTAGTCCTTTTTTTTGAACCATAGATTTTTAGGAATAGAATATCAATTAATAATATAATATTTATTTTAAAAACCCTTTTTTGTCAATTTTGACACTATTTGGTATTTTGTTTTTTCTAAATTCATAACTGCATTGTTACTTCGAAAACAATTCATATAACCAACCATATCATGTCATATTAACCTATAAAATTACAAGAATTCATAAAAAGTCTCAAATTACATTTATTTGGATATTTATAATATCAATTATTTTAATATTTCATTAATTAGGTAATTACTGCATCATCATTTTGTCAAAAATAAATTAAATTATTTAATATCTTAAAAATATAAATAAAATATAATTATGTAGGAAATCATTATATATTTCTAATTAATATTTATAGTCGAATTTATCTTATGTATAACCCTATATTAAAAATGTTTTAGTTATTAAACACTGAGTTTACCTCTTTTAACTCTTCTTTAAATAAAATAATAATAAGTGTCCTAATCTAATCCAAGTGGACCAAAGAGGTTCATATTTTATTAATAAGGTTGTTTTTGGTCGAATTATACTTATCCTATAGAATTAGGACATGTGGTAGGTTAATAATAATATCATTTTTACGATTAATTGCAATATTTACTTTCAACTATGTTAAAAAAAAGTAAAAAAGTTACTATTCACCAAAAATTATTTTTATCTTATTTAACCACATTTTACAAACTTATATCAACCATGTTTTTTGGATTTTTGAAATTCCACTCATAGAAGTGGTAAAATTATGTTTTATGTAAATTTGAAAATAATCATAGGAGGTGGGTAAAAGACGAAGTAGAGTTCAATAAAATTTTTATATATCTAAAATTATTACAAAATAACTCTAATGAATTACATTGAACATATATAAGTATTATTTATATATTTTTAACTAAAATAAATTTAATTAAAAGAAATAATTATTTAAATAAAAATTCGGTTTTAAACTATAACTTAGTGTTTTTCACTATTAATCAACAAATGAATGTTTTCAGAAAAATACCAAAAATTCACCCTAAGATAATTTTGATATTCCGAATCCAAAAATAAAGTCCATTTTGAATGATAAAATTTATAAAATTTTAAAAAGTGAGAATTACTATACATAATGGCTTGTTTGATTGGTTGTTGTGTGTTAGAACTCAAAGTTGCGTACAACACATGATAATGTATTATTCAAAGAAAAGCATACCATGGAATCTTGGGGTGTTAAAATATTAGTTTTGGATTAGTTAATCAAGATAAATTTTAATGAATCACCAATAATATCCAAAATAACTAATGAAACAATATACGTCAGTTACGTTCATTGGTGTAATCCATTATTACAATGACTTTTTCTTCATATGATCCATTGAGATTCCATCCTTGGAGACAATATGGAAAAGAAAAAACTTTTTCAATCTATAATTCACACCTTTTAAAATTTCCATGTAAAAATTTTTGAATAGGAGTGTCATGAATGATCTACAAGTGACTCTCATGGTTCTTATTTCTGTTAGAGTACAACAAAATCTTCAATAAATATTACAAAAAAAACTATCAATATATTACATGAATTTTTTTCATTAAATACATGAAAATATATGGTCAGTTAGTTTGTCCAAATGCCTTTATTATAAACTCATAATCTCAAAACTCATTTGAAATGAAACCTTTTGAGTAACTTCTTTCTTTTGTTTCATTTGATCGTATCCTGCAAAATGTTCAATATTTGAGAAATATTCTACTCCATGACATTGATAGAACAAGTCATCAATATTAAGTATATGATACTTGTTATTTATCATAATATCATTGAATTCTCTATAATCAATGCATAGTCTCATAGATCCATGTTTCTACTTAACAAAAATAATAGGGGATCCCCAAAGTGAAACAGTAGGTAATATAAATTCCTTATTACATAAATCATATTGTTATTTTTTAAATTAAACTATTTCTATAGTAGTTATTCTATAGGGAGTCTTTTATATAATTATTTCATCTGGGATTAAACCAATGGAAAAAATCAATTTCATGATCTGGTGGGTGACTAGGTAATTTCATTGGGAATATTTCAATTTTATTTTTTCTTGATAGGTACATTTTCAATTTGAGGATTACCTTTTCCATCCATATATTTTTCACCTCGTATTCCCTATTAATCTCATTAAAAAGAGATGATGGGGGAGTATATAGACATTAATTTGATGAAGTATCCACTCTAAATATAAGGAATTCCACGTCTTCATCAAGAAACAAAATTTCCTTCAATTTGAAATAAATTTCGGATTTATATTTTGAAGGATATTTAATAATAAGGACTATATCAAAATCAGCTATACGTATAATAATATATTTTCAAAATATGTTAAGAATATGTTTTATAGTGGGATTCAGCTGACACAACATTGTTATGGTGATTATTCCACTAGGATTCTTGAATGATAACTCCACTCCTAAAGTTCTTGGGAAATATCATATTTTATTTGAAGGAAAGGAATTTGTAAAATAAATCAATTATCCAAAATCAAATTTATCATTGGATAAATTTGAGGCTATTAATAATGTACCTTCCACTATATCATTAGGAACATCAACCATAGTTATTGTGATCACATAAGGTCGGCCTACTCTATTGTCCAATTCTAGAGAAACTTACCTTGATGCCTAGGAAAATCATTTTAATAGTGTCCCATCTCTTTATAGTTGAATCATTAAACAACGATGGATTCCTTCATTCCTTTATAATTATAAGCCATGTGTACTTTCTCTACATTATTTTATCTAATTCCCATTTCCAATAATTATGTTCCATGGTGTTTCTTTCCACATTTGATTCAAACTTGATAGTCTACCCTTCCCTTATTTCCATTTTCCTTATTTTCTTTTTCAGGGTGCTCAATAACACTCTTTTTCCATTTAATTTTTTCTAATCCATAAGACATGGATAGTTATATCTCTATTCTGAAAAGATGTGATATTACATCCTCCTATAATAATAATTCATGGGATACTAGTGACCTTCAAAGGAATATCTTAATCACATCAAAGAAATGGTCAATATTTCTCTTTGTATTATGTACACAGTCTATAACATGACTTACTACCCTTTTAAATTATTCATTATTCATAGGTGCATTTTTATCTTACTTTTGTCCTAAATTCAATAATTAAGTCTTCATATCCACTCATTATTTGTAATGAAATTTTTTTTCTAAGAATTGTTCCTTGAAATCATTCTATTCGACACTTGTTATTTCCTCCTCATTCTGGTGTTTTGAATCTATGAACACCATTATCCACATACCATGAGAGAAAATAATCTTCTATAACAACCTTCTTCCTTTCATAACTTCCTATTGTGAGAAATATATTATCTAGGGGACTTATCCATTGTTCAACTACCAATGGATTTTTCATTCCATTGAATTATGTGGGATAGTTACACATGAAATGGTATAACATTTTCACACCACATTGTGGATCTGTGGACTACTCCATATAGGAATGGTTATTACTCATAACCTGATTTCACTACCATAATGTAGTTATAATTATTTCAGCTCCAACTAATGCTCCAACAACAACTTTGTTATCATTCCTAAGAGGGAAATATCTATATGGATTGTGTGCATTGATATGTCTTTCATTTCTTCTATTAAGAACTATTATTGGACAATGATATATAGTAGATTAGATTATGAATCATAATGTATAATTTTAAAACATTTTAAAAACTAAACATAAATCAAAAATTTATGTATAACTAATAGAGGAATCATATTCTTTGGCCCCTTAGGACAATTCTTATTGTCTTTCATAGGGTTAAATTACATAATCTATGTTTTCTTAATTCTATTTCATACATTTTCTACTGGACTTTCCCTCATACAAACTATAACCCCCGACCCTAGTAGCCCAGATTTAATGGATACATTATTACATTGTGACTAGATATATGTAATAATATCCCAAATACCAAGTGTTTATAATTCATAGAAAATAGGATACATATATTAATATTACATTACATTTTAAAATAAAACAATATATAATATTTTCATTGAGTACACCATTATTATCTTTATAATATCATAGAATATCAGTCATAATGCGCAACATTTCATCCTAGGGATAAATAAAATTATGAATGGGGTAATCTTTGATGCTAATTTTGGGTATGAATGTAGTGTAATATTACATGAATAGATAAGGAATGAACAATATGAAAATTTAAATACTTGAAAACACATTCCATTTAATCCCTTCCATAATAAAGAGGAAAAATATACCAGAAATAAATGATGATGAAATAATTCCATATAAATAAACATAAGATCTTGAAAATTATCATTGGATATCATAACTAATAAAATAATCACATGGAAATAAAATAAATAATCTCATATTGAATACATATATAATTCTATACATCATAATCACATTGTTGAGGCGTCATGCCAGTACATCGTACATAAATGGGTAAGTCCCCAAACAATACTCAAATTAGTTTGTCTCATGAGGCCAATCGATTAATTAATGGTATATATTGGAACCTACCCATCATTTACTATGACCAAATCATTCATCATATTAATGAGGTGAAACATAATCAACACAAATATTTGTATTGAAACTATTATATGATATATTAATAACTACTATAATCAACACACTTAATCACAAACCATTCTGAGTAATATTAAAAATTGTATCAAAATACCTCTCCCCAGTGTAAATTAATCATAAACCATACAATAAAATATGGTAGATGGTATAATAATAGAATAACATTATTAAATAATAATATTAAAAAAACTTATTTTGGCATAGATGACAATACTTTAAAAAGATCATTAGAAAATTATTGTGCAGAATAACCTTTTCTATTTTAAGTAAAAAAATTCATGGAAAATGAAAATAAGATAGAAATAATTTTTTTCAAATAGAACCATGTCAAATTTTAATGGAATCTTAAAATCATTTATTATTCATAATGGTGTGAAAATCCATTCATCCCGTATGAGTTAAAAAATATTCCTCTCAGCGATTAGATGATTCTTTTAAACCCATTTATTAAAAGTCAAACATAGGTAAAAATGTCATTAAAAAATCATTGGAGAGTAATTGAAATATTTTATAATTTTTAAAAGTAAATTATATATATATATAGGATAAATAATCCCCTAACAGGGACGTAAACATAAAATGTTCTAAATAATGATGAGATTGTGAAATAAACCCTTACATTAGGTCTGATTTAATTTGTACATGTTTGAACCTCATTTATAATAAATATATATCTATTTTAAATTTATTATTGAAACATAATAATATATATAATAACATTTTATAAATTACTTAAGATCTTTTATCACCTATTTATTAACAATTATTTGTTAAAAATCATTGTTTTGGGTGGTAACTACATCATTTTTCATGTTCGAATTGGTTCAGTAGTTTCTATCTATATTATTTGATAAAGGATAAATAACTTACAAATTTTTAATAATAATATATATATATTATAAATTTATTATATAAATATTTATATGAATCCAAAAAATATAGAGATGTAAAATTATTTACATCGTTCATGGGGATGTTGGGTCGTATGCATGCATGAACGTTGTTTTCACATTTCGATGGAAGGAAAAAAAAGAATGTTAAATAATAATACACTATTATAGAATCATTATTATATCATTTATATCATTTATATAATTTAAATATATCCTTAATACCATTCATGTAAAATATAAATGAGAAATAAATCACATCACTTCCTGGATGTGGTTATTCCCACATACGTGCGAGCATCGTTATCATTTACCAAAGGATTGGAAGGTATGAATGTTGATATTATATTATCAATATAGGGGTATAATATTTTAATAATTATTATATATAAGTAGTAAACCCATCATTATTTCCAAACATAATATATTATGGTGAAAATTTAATTGTATAGAGACGAAAGTACTCACAACCCATACTTTCACTTCCCACTTGATCAAAAAGAGTGTTGGAAATGGTGGACTCAAAATCATAATAAAATTTATGTATATTTAGTATATTTAAGTTATTATTTTATGAGAAATTCAATATATTTAGAATATACATAAGAATAAATAAATTGAATGATTTCTGGCAAGATAATTACCTCATCATCAAGAGGCTTTCTTTATATCATTTCTTATGGAAAATAAGGTTGGTTTTTCAGGGGGGAAATATCATATAAATCTTGGATAATGATTTTTAATAGAGGAATGGGTATGGATTTATCAATATTGGTTCCTCATAGTGGTGTAAATAAGTGAGGTAATGGGTTTTCTGTTATAATTGATGTGAGGGGAACTGTAGGAATTTCATAAATGAATAAATTATAATAGAGTCATTATCTATCCAAAATGAAATAAAATTTAAAGGTATTTTAACTAAGGGTATGATATGGTTTAAATATCATTAACTAATAAAATTTTTATTGGTTTTTGTGGTGTTTTAAACATTATCTTTTAGTTTAACCCCTCAGTTACCTGTTGTTATATTATATGGAGTAACATATTTCTCACTCTTAAAAAGTTATAATATTATATATAAGGTAAATATTGAATAATAAATTGGGACTTAATTTAATTTTCGACCTTATATTTACCCATTTTAATATTTTAGAATTTTAATTACTATTAAATAATTGAATAAAATTTTATTTCCATAAATTTTTATTAATGTGAATTTTGACACTACTCATTTATCCTAACTTCAAATACATCATAAAGATGTACTATTTTGAATATAATTAATTTAAAAATCACTAATATTTCATATTAATTATATTTTTTTAACACTATAAAAAACTCAAAATATGTAAATTTAAATTTTTTTAAATATCATTTTTGTATTCTATTAATTTAATAAATATTGTATTAGTTTTGTGCAACCATTTAAGGTAACTATATAATTACCAAAAATTATAATTAAATTATAATACTGAATATAATATCATTTTTCACAAAATTTAAATTTATTTTTATTGATAAATTTCTTTTGGCTCCATATAGTCACCTTATAGATATTTAAAACTAGAGTTACATTTTATAACTTTATTAGATTTAAATATTACATTTGTAATTTTAATGGAAATGTATCCATTGAACATATATATTTCCATCATAATAGTGTAGTAATAAAATTTTAATCATTAAATAACAATTAATATGAAAAAGAGTTATCTTATCACTTAGTTATAACCTTCATTAACCTGATTTACCTTTTACCATAGTGATAAATTTTACCACTATTAGTATTCATAATGGAAAAAATAAAATGAAATGGGTTTAGTATACTAGGAGAATGTTTAGTGCACAATTAGTACTAACCATGCGCCATAATAGTGTTGTGGGGGAGGTGACTACTAGTTCCAATAGTAAAATTGGCACGTAGGTACTCAACAAGTGTACACCTCAAGATAAACCATTCCAAACCTATATTCCTTTTCAAAGAGGATTGAAAGATGGAACATTCGTTAAAAATCCATTTGGGGTGAAAGTTATTTACGTAGTGGGAACTATATGGTTGACATAGGGATTCGAAAACATGATTTTAAATAGTGTGAACTACCCATTCCCTTAACAATCCTGAAATTACTAAAATTTCATCAGATATTTTAACACCTCCACCTGTTGAAACAAGAGTGTCCTGGTCATGGATCTTCATCCATCTTCCAATACATTTATTGGTTTCTCTTTAGATCCTTATTCATTTTTAGTTCCATTAATTCCATTGGAAGGATAGAGGTAAGGCTAACGCTATGCCTTTATTCTCTATTTATTTCTGTCATTTTTTGTGGGACTATGCTGGTTGTGATCATATATGAGATATTTCATTTCTTTTTCATGAATATTAGTGTTATTTTATCTAATTTTATTTTAGTTGGGGATATTAAATGAGGAGATGTGTTTTAGCAATAGTTTTGTGGTCCCTATGTTATCGCTTAATGTATCTCTTATTTTTATTATTCATATGAAGTGTGGTCATGCTGACCTATTTTGTGATTAAACAAAATCCTGATCAAATTAATATGTTTCCCATCCATGTATAAATTATGTTATTTGGGATATGATTAGTCCATGAATGAATGTAAGACCCTAATCTTTATCCACCAAGTAAGGTGTAAATATATTTTGTACATAAATGATAATTTCAAATATGTGACCCAAGGGGAGACTAAATTAATATATTTAATAGTAAGTGAATATAATTTCATAGGATGTTTCTTCAGAGGAGATCATATGTATGAAAATACTCATAAGGTGGACTGGTTGAGCAGGCACCCTACCCAAATTTTTGTTAGGGATTTAGATGACACCATACATTGTATCATCATTTTTATGAAGAGAATATAGATTATGGTATTCCCTAAGCCTATGGGTAGGAGACATGCTCTTTTAAATTGAGATGAGTAAATTATAACATGTTTCTATAGTTGGTATGGTCAGGCATCATGGTGTCTTAGTTAACACAATGTGTCCTGAAGGTGTGTATATCTCATTGGGTATTGTGGTGGCCTTGTTAACTCTCGATGGCCTAATATGAATTTTTATTTCTGTATTTTATTTACTGTTGTATTCAAATTAATATGATAGTTTTTATTAGTGGTTTTTGTAACACCCCTTGGTGTTTTATTCTCACAACCAACTCTACAACCATAGTCTGTGTGCACTATTCAATAAAGAAAACATGAGATATTCACATTCACCTGACCACCGATGCATAGTGTGATCATATAACTTAGTGAGGTCTCATCCAGAACAACTAATATAATACATAATATTAACGTGTATTAAATATAAAATTAAATACATAAATAATAATTCTCAACATGTTATGGAGTGTTAAATTTTCCACCAAGGTGCCCAACGAGGTACACACACCCATTAAGACGTTGTCTTCTTATCATGATTTCATGATCCCTAAGAATACATACTTATGTGCCATGATAGAATCATGTAATATCATCATACCAAAACATATCCCATAACTATCATCGTAGTTCATTATTTGTAGCCTCATCTTATACTTGAATATATAAGGTAAGGCATCATCCATATTCTAACCGCTACTCTATATGGAACATCACTCATCGTAACTTCCACATTATAGCATAACCCAACACCCAATGGAATAACCCAACACCCCATGAAATAACTAATTTCTGGTGGGGTTTTAAAGGTCCTACCTTTCAAGGACAATTTAGGGTATATCCCCTCAATGCTATGACATCATCTCCTTCAACCAGGCCAATGTTGTGGAGTGGCCACTGGGTTGATTTTCCATTTTCAATGAAGGGGAAGACGTACCAAACCCACTATACTCCCCTATATGGCATAACCCAATGCATTGCAACATGGTACTTCTCGCAAAGTTTGCACCATGGGGAAAACCTTCACCGATGTGTGGCCTCCCACTCCTCAAGCCTCCATATTGTGGAGATTTATCATCATGTTGTGGTGGATGCTTGTAGATAATGTTTTTTATAAGGGTAAACTTGGCCATTAATTAATGTTCACCTGAGCACTTGAAACACCTCTAAGGATTTTAACCACTTCCATACATATTTCCTTGTTATATGATATGGCTTGTCTTGCAAATTTAAATACCAAATCACTAAATATTCTCTTATATAGAACAAAAATTAAAACTACATCCAATAAGTTATGACCTTTAAATATGTGGTTCAGTAAAAACACCACACCATAAAGAATACTCAATAATTCATGGTAGTACTCTTACGATTAAAAACTACTTACAAAGATCACATATTCACACAAGATTAACTACATTCCATCTCCAAACATTGAACATGATTTCATTGTGAAACTCTAAACACAAAGGAGAGGTGTTCATCAAAGGTTGAGGTACCTTAGAACTAACACGAAGATGACACTCAACCAATCCCATCTCTTCCAAGATCCCATTGTTTCATTAATCAATTCATCCTTGAGCTTGGGTTGCCTCCCGTAATAAGACTCTACTCGCAATTGATAATTTTAGGCTATGGTGCTCCCTCTCATAGGAATCATCTATCAAAAATTATCTTCCAGATGTAAATCGACATGATCCATGTATTTTCTACATAACCAAATCTAATTCCATGAAAAATCATTGTTCAAACCTCTATTGGATTACCTATCTCAAAAACACTCAGGCACACCCACTAACTTATTACCACATTGCCTGATCATGATGTCTTAACTCAAATGGACATCATGGTATATTCCAACAATCAAATTGAAACCCTAACACAAAACTAAATTTAATTACATGGTTTAATACTCATCTAAATTCACACACTAGTTTCTAAAATATCTCAAAAATCATTAAAACACCTATGATCTAGATCACTATTGATCCATATCAACTCTATACCAAGCCCAATTATAATATTGGGACTCCACCAAACACTGAATTCAAATACAAAATTT